>CM038216.1:82199699-82799699 GCA_021442155.1 Cymbidium sinense | reverse complement strand
TTATCTTATTTTACTAGTTGTTAGAGGATAATGTCTTGCTTGATTAGGTAATTTCTTGTTTGTTATAAAATCATTTGAGTTTAAAAAAACTTTAAACCTTAAACCCTAACCTAAGACCCAAAACCTAAACTAAAATAAAATTAAAAAAGATAAACCTAATCAAAACATAATAAACCTAAACCCTAAGAATGAGAACCTTAATGGAAAAACATCAAATCAACTAGGCTTAGTCTAGATCTAGTGGTGGAGGCAAAGGTGAAGGTGGCAGTTATCGTAGTGGTGGTGGGGGATCTGGAGGTGCAGGTGGATATAAAGGTGGTGTTCAGAGCACTGGTGGTTATGGAGGCGGGAGGAGGGATGGAAGTTACAATTGTGGTGGTGGATATGGATGTGGTGGTCGGAGTAGTGGTGGTTATGAATGCGAGAGGAGCGATGGAGGTTACTGCCGTGGCGGTGGTTAAGGGAGAGATCAAGGATAAGATGGTGGATCCTGCTACTCAGGAGGCTTAGGTGGTTCTAATAAGGCGAAGAAATTGAAGAACGGTGATCCGATCTATTGCTTGCAAGCTTCTTCTGAGAGAGTTCTAGTTATCTAAGGTTTTGACTTTCTTTATGTGTGTACCTACTTTTGATCTATGTCTTAACTTCTTAGAGAACTTGGTGTTACTTTTTTGATGAAATCAAAAGAAGAAATGTTGAATCTGAATCATTCTCGTTAAAAAACAAAAACACTAAACCCTAAAGTAAAACATAAATCTTAAACATAGACCATAAACCTTAAACCCTAAAAATAAAAAAAATAAAAAAAACCTAACCCTAAATTCTAAACCCTACAACTAACCCTAAACCCTAAGCTTACAACCATAAACCATAAACCTTAAGCCTTAAAATCCTAAACCCCAAACCTAAACTGTCTTAAAACCCTAAACAGAGCCTAAATGCTAAAGCCAAACCTAGCCAACCCTAACCCTAAATCCTAAAACCCTAAACCCTAAAGCATTAAACCCTAAACCTTAAGCCCTAAACCCTAAAATCTAACATAAACTTAAACTAAAATCTAAAATAAAATAAAATAAATAAAAAAACTAAATAAAATAATAAAATAAAATAAAAACTAAACTAAAACCTAAACCTAAACCAAATAAAATAAAATAAAATAAAACTAAAATAAAATAAATAAAACCTAAATAAACTAAAAAAAAATAAAATAAACTAAGAAAAAACTAAATAATAAAAAAAAATAATAAAATAAAAATAAAACCTAAAATAAATGCTAAATAAAACTTAAATGTAAAATAAACCTAATATATAAAAATAAACCTACACCTAAACTATAAAAAAATAAAATAAAATAAACAAAATGAAACCTCTAATAAAATAAACTAAACTAAAAAAATAAAACCTAAACCTAAACTAATTAAACTAAACTAAACCCAAACTAAATAAATAAAACTAAAAATAAACCTAAACCTACACTAAAAATAATGCCTAAAATAAACCTAAATTGAAAAACTAAACCTAAAATAAAATAAAACCTAAACTAAAATAAAAATAAAAATAAAAACATAAACCTAAAAATAAAATAAAAATAAGACTCAACTTAAAAATAAACCTAAACCCTAACCTAAACCTAAAAAAATAAACTTAAATAAAAACCCAAAACTAAAAATAAATAAAATAAACAAAATAAAAATAAAAAATAAACCTAAATAAAAATATAAAATAATATAAACTAAATAAATAAAAAAATATACTAAATAAAATAAATGAACCTAAACCTACTAGTTTACTTAATTTTAAAAAAATGTAAGCCCTAAATCCTAAACCATAAACCCTAAACTGTAAACCCTAAACATCTGACACTAAACCTTACTAAACCTAAACCACAAACCCTAAACCTAAACCCTAAATCCTAAAACCCTAAACCCTAAACCTAAACCTGGGTTGAGCTGATTTTATGAAAGGTGATCTTAAAGAAAGTGAAGAGGTTATACAAAGTTGGTGCTCCCGCCCATTTTGGTCTTCTTGCACATATTGATGTTGTGGTTCCTCCCAACGGTCTAGATCCTTCACGACTTCTTTCTTCTTGGTTCTCAACAACCCAACTAAGATTAACAAGGGTACTATTGAAATTATCACCCAGTTGAGCTGATTAAAATAGGCAATAAGGTGGGATCCTCAGAGGATGCTCTCCTCGCCCAGCTAGGGATTAGGCCATTCTCTTATGGCCTTGTCTTCAAGTCTGTGTATGATGATGGTTCAGTGTTTAGTCCTTACGTGCTTGACCTCACTGAAGATGATCTCATTGAGAAGTTTTTGGCAGGGCTTTCAATGATCACTTCTCACTCACTAGCCCTCTCTTATCCCACCTTTGTTGTAGTGCCCCACATGTTCATCAATGCTTGCATGAATGTCCTTGCCATCATGATTTCCACTGATTACACTTACCCGCAAGACGAGAAGGTTAAGGAGTATTTGAAGGATCCTAGTAAATTTGATGTGGCTACAATGTTTGATGCTTCCGTTGCTCCTTCTCCAGCATAGTGGAAGAAAAGAAGGAAGAGCAGTTGAGGAATCGATGATATGGGTTTTAGATTGTTAAGCATTTTGGCCTATAACATAAAATTTTATTGTCTCCCAGTTAAATCATTTTTTGAAATACTATTTTTATGAATTTTTGAGTTGCAATTTATTTTATCCTAATTTATTAGTTGTTAAATGATAATGTCTTATTTGAATTGGTAATTTCTTATTTATTATGGAATCATTTTAATTAAAAAAAAGCCTAAACTCTAAACCCTAAACCCTAAACCCTAAACCTTAAACCATAAACCTAAACCTAAAGTAACTAATTAAATTAAAAAACTAAACTAAACCTAAACAAAAACCTTCAGAATGAGTAGAACCTTCACAGTAGGAACATCACCATCAACCAGGTTCAGTCTAGATCTAGTGATGGAGGTGAAGGAGTAGACAACGGTTATCGCAGTGGTGGTGGGCAATCTAAAGGTGCTGGTGGATATGGAAGTGTTGGTCAGAGCAGTGGTGGTTTTGGAGATGAGAGGAGTAACGAAGGTTATAGCCATGGTGGCGGCGAAGGTAGAGATCGGGGATATGATGGTGGATCCGGCTACTTATGATTCCAGGGTGGTTATGATGTGAATTGTAAAAATTGAAGAACAACCGATCTAATCTGCTGCTTATGAATCTGTTTTTTTACAATAGAGACGGTCTAGCTATCTAGGATTTTTTATTTACTCTATGCATGCTCATTTTTTATCTATGTCATCACTTATGTCTTAGAAAACTTGGTGTGTTACTTGGTTGATAAAATGAAAAGAAGAAATGTTGAATGAATTTATCTATTAAAAAAACCAAAAACCAAAAACCCTAAACCCTAAACTAAAACTTGAACCCTAAACCTAAATCCTAAACCCTAAACCCTAAACCCTAAACCCTAAAGCCCCAAACTCCAAACCAAAAACCAAAAACCTTAAATCGTAAACACTAAACCCTAAACCCTAAACCCTAAACCCTAAAGCCCAAAACCTTAAACTCTAACCCTAAACCCTAAACCCTAAACCTTTACTCGAAACCTTAAACCTAAACCTAATGTGACTAAATAACTTATAAAATAAACCTAAACCATAAAACCTAATAAACTTAAACCTAAATGAAAGCCCTAAAAATGGGAAGAACCTCGATGGTAGGAACATCACCATCAACTAGGCTAAGGCTAGATCTGGTGGTGGAGGTGAAGGCAGAGGTGGCTATCACAGTGGTGGTAGGGGATATGAAGGTGCTTATGGATATGGAGGTGGTGGTCAGAGTAATGGTGGTTATAGAGGCGGAGGAGCTGACGGAGGTTACAACCATGATGGTCGAGAGAGAGCTGGGGATATGATGATGGATCCCGTGGCGAGGGGTAGTTCGATGGAAATTAGAGAAATTCAAGAACTCAATCGATTTGCTACTTATGGAACTGTGTCTTTCCAGTAAAGACAGTTCTATTTATCTATGGTTTTTTATTTTCTTTATGGGCTTCATTTTTTATCTATGTCTAAACATGTCTTAGAAAACTTTGTGTGTTACATGGTTGATGAAATAGAAAAGAAGAAATGTTGAATCTGAATTTATTCACTATTAAAAAAAATGAAAATCCTAAACCCTAAACTAAAACTTGAACCTTAAAACTAAAACTTAAACCCTAAATGCTAAACCCCAAAATAAAAAATAAAAAAAAAGAAAATATATTAAAAAAACTA
The DNA here is from genome assembly GCA_021442155.1 of Cymbidium sinense. Taxonomy (NCBI): domain Eukaryota; kingdom Viridiplantae; phylum Streptophyta; class Magnoliopsida; order Asparagales; family Orchidaceae; genus Cymbidium; species Cymbidium sinense. The sequence goes on along the minus strand of CM038216.1, from coordinate 82,795,434 downwards.
TAACCCTAATAAACCCACAACCCTAAAACTAACCCTAAACCTAAACACTAAACCCTAAACCTACAACCCTAAATCCTAAACCCTAAACCCTAAAACCTAAACCCCAAACCTAAAACCCTAAATCTTAAACCCTAAACCTAAACCCTAAACCCTAAAAGCATAAACACTAAAACCTAAACACTAAATCCTAAACCCTAAAGCCTAAACCCTAAACCCTAAACCCCAAACTCTAAACCTAAACCAAAAGTGAATAAATAAATTAAAAACAAACCTAAACCCTAAAATCAAATAGATTTAAACCTAAAATCTAAGAATGGGCTTTGATAGTAGGAACATCACTAACCACCTCGTCTAGATTTGGTGGTGGAAGCGGCGGCGATGCTCGTAGTGGTGGTGGGGATCTGGAGTTGATGTTGGATATGGAGGTGGTGGTTATCGAGGCTAGAAGAGTGATGGAGGTTACAACCATGGTAGAGAGGGATATGATAGTGCATCCTACTCAAGAGGTTGGGGTGATTCGATGAGAACAGCGAAGAAACGATCGATCCGATTTGCTTATGGAACTTCTTTATAGTAGAGCTTCTAGTTATCTAGGGTTTTTGATTTGCTCTATGCGTGCTCTTTTTTTTATCTATGTCGTCACTTGTGCCTTAGAAAAACTTGGTGTGTTACTTGGTTGATAAATTCGAAAAGAAGAAATGTTGAATATGAATTTGTTCTATGTTAAAAAACATAAAAAATGTTAAACCCTAAACTAAAACCTGAACCCTAGACCTAAAACCTAAACCCTAAACCATAAACCTTAAACCAAACCACAACCTAAACCCTAAAGTAAAACCCTAAACCCTAAACCCCAAACCTTAAAACTTACAAGCCTAAACCCTAAACACTAAACCCCCAACCCTAATCCCTAAACCTTAAACACTAAACCCTAAAAACATAAAAACCTAAACCTAAACTAAATAAAACCTAAAAATAAAATAAATAAATAAACTTAAACTTAAATAAAATAATAAAATAAAATAAAATAAAACATTAAATAAGACCTAAACCTATTATCTAAATAAATAAAAGATAAAATAAAATAAAATAAACTAAAATAAAATAAACCCAAACTAAACTAAATAAATAAAATAAACCAAAAAAATAAAAAAACATAAATAAAATAAAAGCTAAGCGTAAAATAAAATAAAATAAACCTAAAATAAAATAAAATAAAACTAAACCTAAACCTAAAAAATAAAGCTAAACATAAAACCTAAAACTAAATAAAAACAAAGCCTAAACCCTAAAGTAAAAAATAGACTAAACCTAAAATAAAAAAAGAAAATAAACTTTAACCTAAACTAAAATTAACTAAACTAAAATAAATAAAACCTAAACTTAAAGCTGAAATAAACTAAACCTAATCCCTAAACTAACTAAAAAAATAAACTAAAATAAACTAAACTAAAATAAATAAAACCTAAACCTAAACCAAAAATAAACTAAACCTAAATAATAACTAAATAAAATAAAATAAACTAAAAATAAACTTAAACTTTCACTAAAAAAATAAAACTTAAACTAAAATAAATGAACTTAAAATAAATAAAATAAACTAAATAAAAATTAAAAATAAACCTAAATAAAAAAAACAAACTTAAGTAAAAATAAAAAATAAATTAAATTAAAACAAATAAAAAATAAACTAAGTAAACTAAATAAACTTAAACCTACCAGTTTGCTTAACTTTTTTTTTTAAAAAAAACCCTAAAACCTAAATCCTAAACCTTAAGCCCAAAACCGTAAACCCTAAACTAACCCTAAACCCTGAACCCTAAACCTATAACATTAAACCGATAACCGTAAACCCTAAGCCCTAATCCCTAAACCCTTAAAAATCCTAAACCCTAAACCCTAAACCCTAACCAGAAACCCTAAACCCTAAAACCCTAAACCTTAAACCCTAAAGCCTAAACCCCAAACACTAAACCTAAACCTAAAGTAATTAAATAAATTAAAAAATAAACCTAAACCCCTAAAATCTAATAGACCTAAACCTAAGCTCTAAAATGGGTAGGACCTTGACGGTAGGAACATCACCATCAACCAGGCTCAGTCTAGATTTGGCGATGGAGGTGAAGGCGGAGGCTGCGATTATCGCAGTGGTGGAAGGGAGGGGGATCTGGAGGTGCTGGTGGATATGGAGGTGGTGGTCCGAGTAGTGGTGGTTATTAAGCGAGAAGTGATGAAAGGTTCTGATAAGTGGTGGTGGCGGAGGAAATGATGGTGGATCCCTACTCGAGAGGCGGGGTGGTTTTGATGGTAACTAGAAAACGACCAATTATCAGGCTTATGTTTATAGTAGAGACAGTTCTAGTTATCTACAATTTCTGATTTGATCTATGCATGCTAATTTTTTATCTATGTCATCACCTATGTTTTAGAAAACTTGGTGTGTTACTTGGCTGATGAGTTTGAAAAGAAGAAATGTCGGATATGAATTTATTCTCTATTAGAAATAACTGAAAATCCTAAACCCTAAACTAAAATTGAACCCTAGACCTAAAACCTAAACTCTAAACCCTAAACCTTAAACCCTAAAAACCCTAAACCCTAAACCCTAAAACTTAAACCCTAAACCCTAAACCCTAAACCGTAAACCCCTAACCCTAAACCTAAAACCCTAAAAAGCTAAAAACCTAAACCTAAACTAAATAAAATCTAAAAATAAAATAAATAAAAAATCTTAACCAAAATAAAACAAAATAAAAACCTAAAGAAAAATATAAACCTAAACCTAAACTTAAAAAGAAAATAAAATAAAAAAAAAAATAAACTAATATAAAATAAACAAAAACCTAAACTAAACTTAAGAGAAACATAAATAAAACAAAAACTATATGTAAAATAAAAATTAAATAAACATAAAATAAAAAAAATAAATACTAAATAAAAACTTAAACCTAAAAAATTAACCTAAAATAAATGAAATAAAATAATTACTAAACTAAAAATAAAACCTAAACCTAAAAAATAAAATAAAATAAACCTAAAGCTAAACTAAAATAAACTAAGATAAAATAAATAAAACCTAAAACTAAACCTAAAATAAACTTAACCTAAAGCCAAACTTAAACCCTAAATAAAATAAAATAAACTAAAAGTAAACATAAACCTAAACTAAAAAGTAAAACCTTAAAGAAAACCTAAAATAAAATCCTAAAACCTAAACTTATGAAATTAAAATAAAAACCTAAACCTAAGCCTAAAAATATAAAAAAAACTAAAACTTAAAAAAATAAAATAAAACTATAACTAAACTAAAATAATAAACCAAAACCTAAAAATTATACTAAAATAAAAAAAAAACTTAAAATAAAATAAATAAACCTAAAATAAATAATCTAAACTAAAGAAAAATAAAAATAAACTTAAATAAACTAAAATAAATAAAAAATAAACTAAATAAACTAAATAAACATAAAGTTCATGAATTTTAAAACTACCATAACCTAAACCCTAAACCCTAAACTCACTAAGCCTAAACCATAAACCTAAAAACCCAAACTGGGTTCTACCCTAAAGTAGGCACCAACCATAAACCATAAACCTCTAACCCTAAAACCCTATACAATCCTAAACCATAAACCCTAAACCCCAAACCCCTACTACTAAACCCTAAAACCTAAAATGCTGAACTTAAACTAAATAAAACCTAAAAAATAAAACAAATAAATAAATAAATGAATAAAATAAATAAGACTTAAACCCACCTAAACTAAACCTACCTAAACCTAAACCTAAACCTAAACCAACCTAAACTTCAACCTACTAAAGTAAAATAAAAAAAAATAAAAACTAAAATAAATAAATACCTAAACTAAACTAAAAAAATAAAATAAACCTAAACTAAAAAAACTAAAATAAAAAACTAAACATAAAATAAAAATAAAATAAACCTAAAATAAAATAAAATAAAACTGAATAAAACCTAAACCTAAAATAAACCTAAAAATAAATAAAATAAAATAAACCCTAAACCTAAAAAAACATAAACCTAAAATAAACAAAATAAAATAAACCTAAACCTAAACTAAAATATAAATAAAACTTAAAATAAACTAAACTAAACCTAAACCCTAAATAAAATAATCAAATAAACTAAAATAAAGCTAAACTAAAAATTTAAATCTAAAAATAAACCTAAAATTAAAATCAGACACCTAAACATAGAAAAATAAAATAAAACGAACCTAAAAAAAAATAAAATAAAAACTAATCCAAAAAATAAGCATAAACCTAAACCTAATCCTAAAAAATATCCTAAAATAAAAAATCTAAACTAAAATAAATAAACTTAAAATAATAAACTAAGCTAAATAAAAAAATAAACCTAAATAAAAATAAAAAATAAAATCAACTAAAATAAATAAAAAATAGAGTAAATAAACTAAATTAACCTAAATCTACCAGTTTACTAAATTTCTTTTAAAAAAAAACCCTAAACCCTAAAACCTAAACCCTAAATCCAAGACCCTAGAACCCTACCCTAAAAAACCTAAACAATGAACCTAAACCCCAAATAGGACATTCCCATTTTTATAACTTCCCCATTTTCTATCAAACTCAAATTAACTTTGTATAAACCTTCCCTAGGCCTTGTCGAGCAAAATGAATCATCTCCCAAGCTTGTAGCACAGGTGGGACTTGATCAAGTCAAGCTCAATTATCAATTCCCTCAAGTGAACATCAAGGAATTGATCCAATTATTTCTCAATAAGGCCTTACACTAGATGAAGCTTCCTTAATCATTGTGATCTTGAACTCGGTGAGGTATGCTTCCAAATTGATCCTTAGAAAAAAAATGGGTTAGAGCTTTTAAAGAAAACTTGCATCTCGATGCCATGAATGTGTGGGATCCTTTTGGAGTTGATCCGAGCTCGGGTAATCTCAGATCAAGTGAGCAATAGTGGATGGACTCCAATCAACCTCACTCGCGTGACATTAAATCATGCAACATCCGTTCCAAATGCTTGAAATGGACGGTCATGATTAGATATATCGATTTAATCTTATTAAGTTAATTAACGTAGCCATCCGATCTTATATTAATTCCGCCACTAGGCATTGAGTAATAAGTTTTAACTAGCCAATCCCATGGAAAGCGCACGCGTGTAAATAATTAGGCTTTAATTAGGTTTAATTAATCATTTTAATGATTGAAACTTCTAAAATCATAAAAATCATAAAGAAATAAAAAAAAATGCAAATAAATACTCATTTTAAAGGTATTTCAAAGGAAAAATAATTAAAATGATCTTAACTAATCTTCAATAGTAATTAAAGTTTAATTACAAAAATTAATTAGATTCTTTATTACTTAAGCAATTAATCCCAAATTTTGTGCATTAATTTAATGGGATAACTATGCCTCCCATGATTTTCTTGGGATTTATTGCTCACTTAATTAGGAAAATTGATGAATTAAATCTTAATTGCTCTTTTAAGTTAATGCTTAATTAATCCCATGAGCACAATAAATTCCTTAATTAAGTTTATTAATCATTGTTCAACACTAAATGAACTAAGGAATAAGGTTGGGACAGCTTTCACTAAGTTAATTTCACCCATTTTTAAAATGAAATTAATTAAAATTTAACTAATTAATTAAATCACATAATCAAATTGAAATCTAATCACATTCTTAATTAATTAAATCATGGGGGTGATCTTGGTGTTTAATAACATAAAGGAGTTTCATGAAATTATGGTTAGTCCACATGTGTGGAAAACCATAGAGTATTAATTAAGTCCCTTAATCAAATTAACTATTAATCATGAGCCAATTGCATTAACCCTTTTTTCCTAGGATAATTGCAAGTTTATTTTCCATGCATATCATGTTGGCTCATAATTATTTAGTTAATTACTTTAAGTGACATAGGTAAGGGGTAATTAATTCATCTAATTGGGGTTCAACTTAACCCATTAAATCAACTTAATTACATTTCCTTAAATTAAAACAAATCACTAATGTGGGAATGGGTTTAAAATAGCAAGTGATGATTTTCTCTTCTCCTCTTAAATCAAATCAAATCCAAAACTTAATTAATAAAGAAGCTTTGGTTTGCTTTAAATAATCTTATTTGATTTGATTGTAAAATAAAATGATTTCTTTAACTTATTTCATGTCATTTTTTAATTTAAAATGGATTTCTTTATGTTGATTATCCTTTATTAAATCAAATGTACTTTTAAAAGCATATAAATGAATAATAATTGTTATGGTGATTATAAATACATAAACGCCTTAAAGCTTAAGTGTATCAATGTTGAGTTCTCTTTTCTTTATTCATGTGTTGATTTATATAAGATTGAAATGGTATCATGCAACATCCAGGAACATGAGGATTTAGCTTGCCCCAAGGAGGTCATTTGATTATTATCCTTGGTTTGTTACTTGGTTGATGAAATTGAAAAAAAAATCATGAATTTGAATTTGTTCTCTGTTAAACAAAAAAAACCAAAACCCTAAACTAAAACACAACCCTAAACCTAAAACAACCCTAAACCCTATACCTAAACTAAAACCCAAAACCCAAAACCAAACCCAAAACTCTAAACTAAATAAAATCTAAAAATAAAATAAATAAATAAACCTAAATCAATAAAATAAAAAAATTAAATAAAACCCTAAACTAAAACCTAAATCTAAACCAAAAAATAAAACTAAACTAAAATAAAATAAATAAAACCTAAATTAAAACAAAATAAACCTAAAATAAAAACTTAAATAAAATAAAAACTAAATGTAAAACTAAATCTAGAATAAAATAAAATAAAACTAAATAAAACTAATAAAAAATAAACCAAAAACTAAAACCTAAAAAAAAAAAAGAATAAAACACAAACACTAAACTAAAAAATAAAACCTAAACATAAAATAAACAAAATAAAATAAATTTAAACCTAAACTAAAATAAACTAAACTAAAATAAATAAAACCTAAACCTAAATTTAAAATAAAATAAACTTAAACCCTAAACTAAATAAAATAAATTAAACTAAAAATAAACCTAAAACAAAAAAAACCTCAAATTTAAAACCAAAATAAAGAAAAACTTAAAGCTAAACTTAAAAATAAATAAAATAAAATAAAATAAAAAATAAACATAAACCTAAACCTAAACCTAAAAAAATAAAATAAAATAAATAAACTTGAAATAAAATAAACTAAATAAAAAATAAAAATAAACCAAAATATATAAATAAAAATAAAATATGCTAAAATAAATAAAAAAAATAAACTAAATAAACTTAAACTATCATTTGTAATTTTAAAATAAAACCCTAAACCCTAAAACAACACAGTAAAAATAAAACCTATGCTTAAATCCTAAAATAAATCCTAAAACCCTAAATAAAACCCTAAACCATAAATTAACCTAAATACTAAACCCTAAACCCTAAACCCTAAATCCTAAAACCCTAAACACTAAAATAAACTTAAACTAATCTTACCCAAACTCTATAAACCCTAACAAACCAAAATCCTCCTCCCAAATAAACCCTAAACCCTAAAACTAAATACTAAATAAAATAAAATAAAATAAATAAAACTTAAACCAATAAAATAAAATTAAATATAAACTAAACTAAACTAACCTAAAAATAAAATAAAATAAACAAATTAAAATAAACTATAATAAAATTAATAAACCTAAACCTAAATAAAAATAAAATTAAGAATAAAACCTAAATAAAATAAAACTAAATAAAATTAAAATAAAATAAACCTAAAATAAAAATAAAATAAAATAAAACTAAATAAAACCTAAATAAATAAACCTAAAATTAAAACCACAAAACCTAAACTAAATTAAAAAAACTAAAAAATATAATAAACCTAAACCTAAAATAAATAAAAAAAACTAAAATAAATAAAACCTAAACCTAAACCTAAACTAAACCTAAAATTAAATAAAATAAAATAAACTAAAATAAACCTAAACCTAAATTGAAAGTAAAACCTAAAATAAACATAAAAAATAAAACCTAATACCTAAACCTAAAAATAAAATAAAACCTAAACCTAAACCTAATCCTAAAATAAAAATAAAACCTTAACCTAAAAATAAAATAAAATAAAACTCAACTAAAAAATAAGCGTAAACTTAAAAAATAAACCAAAATAAAACCTAAATTAAAATAAAACTCCTAAATAAATAAACCTAAAATAAATAAACTAAACTAAATAAAATAAAAATAAACATAAATGAAATAAGAAATAAAATAAACTAAAATTAACTAATTAAACAAAGAAGAAATGTTGAATCGATAGTTCTCTGTTTATTAAAACCAAATAAACCCTAAACTAAAACCTAAACCTTAAACCTAAAAAAACCCTAAACCCTAAACCCTAAACTAAACCCTAAACCCCAAACCCTTAAAAGAAAATAAACTACTAAACCTAAATCTTAAACCTAAACAATAAAACTAAAAAAAAAAATTCCATAACCCCCCAAACCATAAACCCTACCCTAAACCTAAACTCTAAACCTAAAAGTAAAAATGTAAACCTAAATTTAATTAAAACCAAATAAAATGAATAAAAACCTAAGCCAAAATAAAACATAAACTAAAAACTAAACCTAAACCTAAAATGAAAATATAATAAAAAAAAATAAAACTAAAATAAAATAAATAAAACCTAAACTAAACCAAATTAAACCTAAATAAAATAAAACTAAACCTAAATTAATAAAATAAACCTAATAAAATAAAATAAACTAAATAAACTAAACTAAACAATAAACTAAAAAAATAAAAATAAAACCTGGACTAAAACCTAAACTAAACATAAAACTAAAAATGAACTAAAATAAATAAATAAAAATAAAAAAAATAAAAACATAAATAAAAAATAAATAAATAAACCTAAACATACTAGTTTTAATTTAAGAAAACAAAGAAAATTAAAAAAACAAAAAATAATGCTCAGTAAACCCATCTACCCTAACCCTAAAACCAAACCCTACCCTAACCAACCTAAAATCCCAAACCATAAACCCTAAACAAACTACACTACCCTACTAAACCCAAAAAAAAACAAAATAAAAAAAACTAAAAAAATAAATTAAATAAAAACCTAAACCTAAAATAAAATAAATAAAATGAAATAAAATAAAACATAAACTAACCTAAACCTAAAATAAAATAAAATAAAAAAATAAAAATTTAAAATAAAATAAGTAAAGCCTAAACTAAACAAATAAATAAAATAAACTACAAATAAAAAACCTAAATAAAATAAAACTAAATAAAAAAAAAAAAAACATAAAATAAAAAAATAAACCTAAAATAAAAATAAAAAAACCTAAACTCTAAACTAAAAGATAACATAAAATAAACAAAATAAGCTAATCCTAAACTAAAATAAATAAACTAAAATAAATAAAACCTAAACTAAAACCCTAAACTAAAAATAAAATAAAATAAAAAAAAAAAACTTAAACCTAAACAAAAAAAAGAAAATATAAAATAAACATAAAATGAAACCTAAAACCTAAACTAAAATAAAATTAAAATCCTAAACCTTTATATAAAAAATAATTCCTAAACCCTAAAAACTATAATAAAATTAAAACTAAACTAAAAAAAAAAATAAACCTAAACCTAAACCAAAAAAAAAATATAAAAAAACCTAAACTAAAATAAAGAAAGTCAAAAAAAAAACTAGACTAAATAAAATAAAAAATATACCTAAATATAAATAAAATTAAAAAAATAAACAAAAATAATTAAAAAAATAAACTAACTAAACCTAAACATGGGTTGTAATTTTAAAAAAAAAAAAACTAAAACCTAAATCCTAAACCATAAAATCCTAAACCCTAAACCCTAAAATAACACTAAACCTACAACCCTAAAAACCCCAAAAGAAACTAAAGCAAAAACTTTAAAACCAAAAAACAAAACATTAAACCCTAAACTAAAAAAAAAATAAACCTAAAATAAAATGATAAACATAATAAATAAACCTAAAAAATAAAATAAATAAAACCTAAACTGGACCTAAATATAAATAAAAATAAAATAAACTAAAATAAACCTAAAAAACTAAAATAAAACATAAAATAAACCTCAAACCTAAACCTAAAAAAATAAAATAAAACCCTAAACCTAAACTAAAAGTAAAACTAAAACCTAATAAAAATGAAATAAAAATAAAACTCAACTAAAAAATAAACCTAAACTTAAATAAACCTAAACTTAAACTAAAAAATAAACTAAAATAAAAACCTAAACTAAAATAAATAAACTAAACTAAATAAAAATAAAAAATAAACTTAAATAAAATCAGAAATAAATTAAAATAAAATAAATAAAAATAAACTAAATAAACCTAACATCTTGGTTTAAATTTTAAAAAAAACCATAAACCCTAAACCCTTAAAACTTTAAACCTAAAGCCTAAAAAAAACCCTAAATCCTAAACCTAAACCAAAACCTACCATAACCTAAAAAACCCCCAAACCCTAAACCCTAAACTAAGCTTAAAATAACTAAATAAATTAAAAAATAAACATAAACTTTAAAACATAATAAACTAAGCTCTAGAATGGGCGAACTTTGACAAGAACTTAAGGTGAAGGAGGTGGTTGTTATCTTAATGGTGGTGGGGATCGGAGGTGTTGGTGGATATCGGTGATGGTCACAATAGTGGTGGTTTTGGAGGTGAGAAGCGATAGAGGTTATAGCTTGGTGGGGGCGGAGGGAGAGATATAGGGATAATGATGGATCCCTCGAGAGGTTGTGCGATTGATGGGGAGAAACTAAGAATGATCGATCCAATCTGTTGCTCATGGAAATTTATCTTTATAGCGGAGACAATTCTAGCTATCTAGGGTTTTTGATTTGCTCTATGCGTGCTCATTTTTTATCTTTATATTCACTTTAGTCTAGAAAACTTCGGTGTGTTACTTGGTTGATGAAATCAGAAGAAATGTTGAATTTTAATTTATTCTCTATTAAAAAAACAAAAACCTAAACCTAAACTAAAATAAATAAAACTTAAACCTAGACCTAAAGCTAAACTAAATAAAATAAAATAAACTAAAAATAAAACTAAGCCTAAACTAAAAAATAAAACCTAAAAATAAACCTCAAACCTAAACCTAAAAAAATAAAATAAAACCCTAAACCTAAACCTAATTAAAAAATAAAACCTACAAATAAAATGAAATAAAAAATAAAACTCAACTAAAAATAAACCTAAACTTAAACCTAAGCTAAACTAAAATGAAACTAAAATAAAAACCTAAACTAAAATAAATAAACTAAACTAAATAAAAATAAAAATAAACTTAAATAAAAATGGAAAATAAAATAAACTAAAATAAATAATAAATAAAATTAATAAACCTACCATCTTGGTTTACTTAATTTTTAAAAAACCATAAACCCTAAACCCTTAAAACTCTAAACCCTAAAGCTAAAAAACCCTAAACCCTAAATCCTAAACCTAAACCCTAGACCTTGAAACTAAACCAACCTAAACCTCAACCCTAAACCCTAAACCCCAAACCCTAAACTTAAGCCTAAAATAATTAAATAAATTAAAAAATAAACATAAACCCTAAAACTTAATAAACCTAAGCCCTAAGAATGGGCAGAACTTTGACAACAGGAACTTCACCGTCAACTAGGTGAAGCTGGAGGTGGTTGTTATCTTAGTGGTGGTGGGGGATCTGGAGGTGCTGGTGGATATGCAGGTGATGGTCAAAATAGTGGTGGTTTTGGAGGTGAGAGGAGCGATAGAGGTTATAGCCTTGGTGGTGGCGGAGGGAGAGATCAGGGATATAATGGCGGATCCCGCTGCTCGAGAGGTTGGGGCGATTCTGATGGGACCTGGAGAAACTAAAGAATGATCGATCTGATCTGTTGCTCGTGGAAATTTGTCTTTATAGCGGAGACAGTTCTAGCTATCCAGGGTTTTTGATTTGCTCCATGCATGCTCATTTTTTATCTTTATATTCGCTTTAGTCTTAGAAAACTCGGTGTGTTACTTGGTTGATGAAATCGAAAAAAAGAAATCTTGAATTTTAATTTATTCTCTAAAACCTAAACCCTAAACCCCTAAACCCTAAACCCCACTAAACTAAAACTTGAACCCTAAAACTAAAACTCCCCTAAACCCTAAAACTCTAAACCCTAAATCCTAAACTTAAAAAACCCTAAACCTAAACCTTGAACCCACCATAACCTAAAATAAACCTAAAACCCCTAAACCAATACCCTAAACCCTAAACCCTAAACCCTAAATTAACCATAAACCCTAAAAAGCTAAAAACCTAAACCTAAACTAAATAAAACATAAAACCTAAAGATAAAATAAAATAATAAAATAAAATAAAAACATAAACTAAAACCTAAACCAAAACTTAAACCCAGAAAGAAAAGAAAATAAAAAATAAAACTTAAATAAAGAAAATAAATAAAACATAAACTTAACTAAGAAAATAAAACTTAGAAATAAAAAACTTAAATAAAATTAAACCTAAAAGTAAAATAAAAATAAAATAAAAATTAAATTAAAACTTAAACCTAAACAATAAACCTAAAATTAAAATCTAAAATAAATAAAGGTAAAATCTAAGCCCTAAACTAAAAAAAAAACCTAAACCAAAATAAAAATAAAATAAACATAAACCTAAACTAAAATAATAAAACTAAAATAAATAAAATAAAATAAAACCTAATCTAAAAACATAAATCTAAACTAAATAAAATAAAATAAACTAAAATAAACCCAAACTAAACTAAAAAAATAAACCTAAATTAAAACCTAAAACATAAACCTAAAATAAAATAAAACCTAAAAAAAAACAAATTATAAACTAAAAAAAAACAAAGTAAAATAAAACTAAACTAAAAAATAAACATAAACCTAAACCTAAAAAAAAAATAAAATAAATAATCTTAAACTAAAATAAATTAAACTAAATAAAAAATAAAAAATAAACCTAAATAAAAAATATAAAATAAACTAAATAAATAAATTTATAAAAAAACACTAAACTCACTAACCACTAAACACTAAACTCTAAACCCTAAACCCTAAATAAAACCTAAAGAAACCTAAACCTTAAACCTAAACCCTAGGCTGAAAACCTAAATCCTAAACCTAAACCCTAAAAACCCAAACCTAAACCCACAAACCAGCCAAGGCACTACCCTAACCTGACCCTACTACCCTCCCTACCTGACCCCTACCACCCTAAACCTACACTAAACCTAAACTCTTGCCCTAAACGACCCTAAACCATCTTCCTTAAAATATGTATGGACATGACCTCAACCAAACCCTAGGCAAAACCATAAACCTAAACTAAATCAAACTAAAAAATAATAAATAAAATACCTAAAATAAAGAAAACCTAAACTAAACATAAACCTAAACCTAAAATAATAATAAAAAATAAAAATAAAATAAAATAAAATAAATAAAATCTTAAACTAAAATAAAATCAAATAAACCTAAAAAATAAAAAATCCTAAATAAAACTAAAAAATAAAAAATAAAATAAACTTAAAATAAAACCTAAAGTAAAATAAATAAACCTAAAAAAAATAAATAAAACTATAAACATAAATGTAAAACCTAAAATAAACACAATAAAATCTAAACTAAAATAAATAAACATTGAATAAACTAAAATAAATAAAAATGATAAATAAACCTAAATAAAATATAAAATAAACTAAATAAACCTAAAGCACTGGTTTAGTTAATTTAAGAAAAACCCTAAATAAAAAATAAAATCTAAACCCTAAACTAAAAAAAAAACTTTAACAAAAAAAAATAAACATAAACATAAAAAAAAAATAAATAAAACCTAAACCTAAACCTAAACCTAAACCTAAACTAAATAAAATAAAATAAACTAAAATATATAAACTAAAAAAAAATAAAACCTAAAACCTAAACCTAAAAAACAAAATAAAACTTAAACCTAAATAAAATAAAATAAAAATAAAACTAAAAATAAAATAAATCTAAACCTAAACCTAAAAAATAAACTAAAATAAAATCTAAAGCTAAAATAAATAAACGTAAATAAACTAAACAAAAAAAAAATAAAATATAAAATAAACTAAATAAACTAAATAAACCTACTGGGTTTAATTTTTTTTAAAAAACCATAAACACCAAAATTAATCTGATCATAAACCTGACCCCAAACCCTACTAACTCTAAACCCTAAACCAAAACTCCTGGAAAAACTCTAGGCCTTAAACATTAAAACCCTAAACCCAAAACCTTCAAAGCCTGTACTAGGACCTTCACCCTAAACCCTAGGCTACCTGGATGCCCCTTACCTAAACTCTAAACCCTAAACCTAATATAGCTCTGACCTTCTAACCTAAACCCTAAACCTAAACCCTAAAATGAAACCAACAAACACTAAACCCTAAACCCTAAATCATAAAATAAATTGTATCTAAACTGACCCTGAACCCTACATTACTAAGACCCTGGACCCACTAAACCCTAAATTGTCCAAACTCAAACCCTTACTAATGCCCTAAACCCTAAATCACCTAAAATCATGCCCTAAATCTTAAGCCATAGCTAAACCATAAACCTAAACCCTAAACCCTAAAACCTAAAATAAATCAAACCTAAAATAAAATAAATAAAACCTAAACCTAAATAAAATAAACCTAAACTCTAACCTAAATAAAATAAAAAAAAATAAAACTTAACTAAAATAAAATAAATAAAACCTCAATTAAACTAAAAATAAAATAAATCTAAAATTAAAAAACTAAATAATAAAACTAAACATAAAATAAACATAAAATATAATAAAATAAAAAAACTTAAAAATAAACCTAAAATAAAATATAAAAAAACCTAAATAAATAAAATAAATTTAAAATTAAACTAAAAAATAAATTTGAACCTCACATAAACCTAAAAAATAAACTAAAATAAAAACATAAAATAAATAAACTAAACTAAAATAATAAAAATAAACCTAAAATGAAATATAAAACTAAATAAACCTAAACGAACAAGTTTACTTAATTTTAAAAAATGAATCCAAACCCTAAATAGTAAATCCTAAACCCAGGAACCTGACCCCCTACCATAAACCCTAAACCCTGTCCCAAACCATAAACCCTAAAGGCTCTGAAACCCTAAACCCTAAAACCCTAACCCTAAACCCAAACTAAAATGACCTAAACACTAAACCCCAGAACCTAAACCCTATAAACTCCTACTCTACCTAAACCCAAACCCTAAAAGCCTAAACCCTCCTAAACCCTAAAATAAACCCTGACCAAGATCCTAAACCTAAACAAATCTACCTTGGACCTACCTAAACCCTAAAAAAACTAAATCATCACCTAAAAGAAAATAAATAAAAAAACCTAAACATAAAATGAAACCTAAATAAAGCCAACCTAAACCTAAACCTAAACCTAAACCACAACCTAAACATAGAATAAAATAAAATAAAAGATAAAATCTAAACAAAAAATAAAATAAATAACCTAAACTAATAAAAATAAAATAAACCTAAAAAATAAAACCAAAATAAAATAAAACTAAAATTAAAATAATAATAAAATAAACCTAAAATAAAATAAAATAAAACTTAAACCTAAAATAAATAATGAGCCAATAAAAATTGAACTAAAATAAACATAAACCTCAATTAAACCTAAAAAATAAACTAAAATAAAATCCTAAACTAAAATAAATAAATGAAAATAAATAAACTAAAATAAATAAAAAATTATAAAAAAAAATATAAAATAAATTGATATACATACATGAGTTTTTTTTAAAAAAAACCCTAAACCCCAAACCTAATACTAAACCCTAAACCCTAAACCCTAAACCCAAAACTACCCTAAACCCCCAACCCTAAACCACTAAACACTAAACAGCTAAACACTAAACCCTAAATCTGATCTGACCCACCCTGATCATAACACTAAACTGACTAGCCTACCCACTAGCTTACCAGACCCTACTAGAGCCTAAATCTTAAACCTTAAACCACCTAGGCCACTTGGGCCTAACCCAGGCCCTAAACTGGAAGCCCTACCTACCTAATCTATAGGCCCTCCAAGGCCCTAGGCCCTAAACCCTAAAACCACTGACTACCAAAAATCATAAAATAAATAATAAAAAAAACATAAATAAAAGAAACTAAACTAAATAAACATAAACCTGGGTAAAATCAAAATTAAACTAAACTAAAATAAATAAAACCTAACTAAACTAAAGATAAAAAATAAACCTATAAAGTAAAACTAAATGTAAAATAAAATAAATAAGATAAAATAAAACTAAAACATAAACCTAAAAATAATACCTAAACCTTAATCTAAAAAAACCTAAACCAAAATAATAAATAAAAACATAAATAAACTAAATAAACTAAATAAAATACTAAACCCTACAACTCAAACCTAAACCCTAACTAGAAAATAAATAAATAAAACCTAAACCTAAATAAAATAAAATAAAATCTAAACTAAAATAGACTTAAACCTAAACCTAAATCATAAAAGAAATAAAAGTGAACTAAAATAAAATAAATAAAAACTAAAACTAAAAAAATAAAATAAACTTAAAACCTAAATAAATAAAACTAAAGGTAAAATAAATATAAAATAAACCTAAAATTAAATTAAATAAAAAATAAATAAAATTTAAACCCAAAAAATAAACTTAAAATAAAAAAAAACATAAACCCTAAAAAAAAAACTAAAAAATATACATAAACTTCATAAAATAAACTAAACTAAAATAAATAAACCTAAATTCTTTGAGTTTATTTTATTTTTATTTTTTTGGTTTATTTTTTTTTTAAATTATTTTATTTTATTTATTTTATATTTATTTATTTTAGTTTAGGTTTTATTTTTTTATTTTTGGTTTGGGTTTATTCTTTAGTTGAGTTTTATTTTTATTTTATTTTTAGGTTTTATTTTTTTATCTTTTTAAATTTAGGTGTGGGTTTATATTTTTTTAGGTTTAGGTTTTAAATTCATTTTAAAGTTTTATTTTTAGTTTAGGTTTAGGTTTATTTATTTTATTTATTTTAGTTTAGTTTAGGTTTAGTTTATTTTAGGTTTAGGGTTATGTTTATTAATTTTAGTTTATTTTAGTTTAGGTTTATGTTTATTTTATTTATTTATTTTAATTTTAAGATTATGTTTTAGTTTAGGGTTTAAGTTTTTTTATTTATTTTAAGGTTTTCATTTATTTATTTTAAGGTTTATTTTTAGGTTTTATTTAATTTTATTTTTATTTTTTATTTTATATTTAGTTTTTCTTAGGTTTACTTTAATTTTATTTTATTTTATTTTTATTTTATTTTTTTTATTTGTTTATTTTTTAGGTTCGTTTAGTTTTAGTTTACATTTTATTTTATTTTATTTTATTTAGGTTTCAATTTTTTATTTATTTATTTTAGACTTAAATTTGGTTTAAGTTTTAGGTTTTTAAGTTTATGTTTAGGTTTAGTTTAGGGTTTAAAGTTTTGGTTTAGGGTTTAAGGGTTAGGTATAGGTTTGGGGTTAATTAGGGTTTAGGTTTTAATTAAGATTTAGTTAGGGTTAAGGTTATGGTTTAAGGTTTAGAGTTTTAAGTTAGGTTTGGGATTTTGGGGTTAGGGTTTAGGTTTATATTTTGAAATTAAGTTTAGATGTTTAGTTTATTTTATTTTTATTTTTTATTATTTTATTTTACATTTATTTTTTAATTTATTTATTATTTGGTTTTTTATTTTAGTTTATTTTTTTAGGTTTATGTTTATTTATTTTTGGATAAGTTTTATTTTCTTTTATTTTAGGTTTAGGTTTATTTATTTTTTTTTAGGTTTTATTTTTTAGCTTTATTTAAGTTTTTTTACTTTAGTTTAGGTTTATTTTAGGTTTATTTTATTTATTTTTTGGTTTAGTTATTTTGGTTTAGTTTGGGTTTTTATTTAGGTTTATGTTTATTTTTTATTGGGTTTACATTTTTTTTAGCTTGGGGTTTAGCTTAGTTTAGGTTTTCTTTAGTTAGGCTTTGGTTTAGGTGGTTTAGGTTTAAGTTTGGGTTTAGGTTTAGTTTTTAGGGTTTAAGTTGTATGTTTAGGGTTTATGTTAGGTTTAGGGTTTAGGGTTTTATTTTAGGTTTCAAATTTAGGGTTAGGGTTAGGGTTTAGGGATTTTTTTAAATTAAGTAAACCTAGGTTTAGGTTTATTAGTTTATTTGATTTATTTTTATTTATTTTAGTTTCTTTTTAATTTTTTAAGGTTTATTTTTTATTTTTTTATTTAGTTTTATTTATTTTAGTTTAGGATTTTTTATTTTGTTTACTTTTAGGTTTAGGTTTATATTTGTTTAGTTTTATTTTATTTTATTTTATAGGTTTAGGTTTTATTTTTAATTTTTAGGTTTAGGTTTATTTTTTTTATTTTAGGTTTATTTTTAATTTTCTTTAGTTTAGGTTTAGGTTTATTTATAGTTTATTTTATTTTATTTAGTTTAGAGTTTAGGTTTAGTTTATTTTAGGTTTAGGTTTAGGTTTTATTTATTTTAGTTATGGTTTATGTTTTATTTTATTTTGATTATTTTAGTTTTAGGTTTTTTTTAGTTTAAGGTTTAGGTTTTATTTTTTATTTATTTTTTGTTTATTTTTTGGTTTAGGTTTTTATTTAGTATTTATTTTATTTCATTTTAGGTTTATTTTATTTTTATTTTACGTTTAGTTTTTATTTTGTTTAGGTACTTTTATTTATAGGTTTATTTTATTTTTTAGTTCAGTTTAGGTTTTATTTATTTTATTTTAATTTAATTTTTTTTTTATTTTATTATATTTTTAGGTTTAGGTTTAGGTTTTAGTTTAGGTTATTATTTTTTTATTTTTTTAGGTTTAGGTTTATAGATTTTTAGTGTTTATGGTTTAGGGTTTTGGTTGTAGGGTTTAGGGGTTGGGGTTTAGAGTTTAGGGTTTTGTTTATGTTTTTAGGGTTTAGGGTTTAGGTTTAGGTTTATTGGGTTTAGGGTTTAGGTTTTTTTAGGTTTAGGTTTTGGTTTTAGTTTGATTTTGGGTTTTTTTTAATAGAGAACAAATTCAGATACAACATTTCTTCTATTCAATTTCATCAACAAAGTAACAAACCTGGGAAGTGAGGTAATCAAATGACCTTCCTAGGGCTAGCTAAAGCCCCGTGTTCCCGAGATGTCTAAACTATATACCCATTACCATTCAATCTTATATAAATTAACACATGAATATAGGAAATAGAGCTCAACATTCATGCACTTAAGCTATAAGAATATGCATTTGTTATGTATTTATAACTAATCATATTATTATTCATTTTATAAGCTTTTGAAAAATACATTTTGATTTAATAGTGATAATAGCCACGCATATATTGAATTAAATCAACACATGGAAGCTTACATAAAGGAAATCCATTTTATTTTACTTGATTTTGAAAGATGGATTCATGAATTCAAATGACATACCAAATTTAATATGATTGGAAAGAGGGCAATCAAATATAAGCTTGTGATTCATTCAACCAACCTAGTTCTTAAGGACTATCAAATCAAAGAAGATTATTTAAAGCAAACCAAAGCTTATTAATTAATTAAGTTTTGATTTGATTTGATTTAAAGAGGAGAAGAGAAATCATTACATGTTGATTTAAACCAATTTCCACATTAGTGATTTAATTCAATTTAAGGAAATGTAATTAAGTTGATTTTATGGGTTAATTAAGTTGAACTTTTAATTACATGAATTAATTACCCTTACCTATTTCACCTTAAAGTAGTTAACTAAATAATTATGAGCCAACATGATATGCATAGAAAATAAACTTGCAACGATCCTAGGAAATAAAAGGGGCCTAATGGTGGCTCATGATTAATAGTTAATTAGATTAAGAGACTTTAATTACTCTTATGGTTTTCCACACATGTGGACTAAACATAATTTCATTAAACTCCTTTAGGTTATTAAACACCTAAAGATCTACCCCATAATTTAATTTATTAAGGTATGATGTGATTATGATTTCAATTTGATTAAGTGATTTAAATAATTAGTAAAATCTTAATTAATTTCATTTTAAAATAGGGTGAAATGAACTTACGGAAAAGGGTCCCAACCCTATTCATTAGTTCACTTACTATTGAACAATGATTGATAAACTTAATTAAC
Source organism: Cymbidium sinense (assembly GCA_021442155.1). Lineage (NCBI taxonomy): Eukaryota > Viridiplantae > Streptophyta > Magnoliopsida > Asparagales > Orchidaceae > Cymbidium > Cymbidium sinense. Next base: position 82,775,200 of record CM038216.1, on the reverse strand, counting down.
AAATTCAATATTGTTCATGATATTAATTAGTCATTAATTAACTTAAAAGAGAAGTTAAGGTTTAATTAGTCAATTTTCTTAATTAAGTGAGCAATAAATCCCAAAAAAATCATGGGAGGCAGAGGTCATCCCATTAAATTAATCAACAAAATTCGAGATTAATTTCTTAAGTAATTAAGAAATAATTATGCTAATAAATTTTATAATTAAACTTAATTAAACATTAATTACTATTTAAAATTAGTTAATATCATTTTTTATTAATTATCCTATGAAATACCATTAAAATGAGTATTTATTTAAATTTTTTTTATTTCCCTATGATTTTTTATGATTTTAGAAATTTTAGCCATTAAAAATGATTAATTAAGCTTAATGAAAGCCTAATCTTGTTGGCACCACGACGTGGCACTTTCCATGTGGCACCATGAGATTGGCTAATTAAAACTTATCAGACTCAGTGTTTATGTGGCAGATGAGGGCGCGCTTTCTTGTCCGCCATCCGATCTAAGATTAGATAGCTATGATTAATCCCACAACTTAATAAGATTAAATCGATTCGATCTAATGATAGTCCATTCTAATCCGCGAATGGATGTGTGATCCAATCACATGAGTGAGGAGAAGGAGTGCATGCCAATGCTCACTTGATCCCTTACGAGCTTCAGATCAACTCCAAAGGATCCCACACCTTCCGACATCGACAAGGGGATCCAATGGTCAAAATCACATGAGATGCAAGTTTTCTTCAAAAAGAGCCAAACCATTTTTGCCTAAGGATCAATTTTTGAAGCATACCTCATCGACGCTCAAGACTGATGGTACGAAAGATTGATAAAGATTCATCTAGTGGAGATGAAGCCCTATTGAGCAAGAATTGGATCAATTCCTTGATGTTCGCTTGAAGGGCCATGAAATGAAAATTTGGAGCTCGGCTTTGATCAAAGTCCCACCTCCAATTGTTAGGAAGCTTGGGAAATGATTCGTTCTTACTCGATGAAGCCTAGGGAAGGTGCATGAAAAGTTAATTTGATGGAGAAATGGGAAGTTAGGTGAAAGGAGTGTCCTATTTCATGGGATGGGGAATTTTTAGATTGAAGCGAGCTTAGAGCTTAGGAAATGGCTCTAGTATCTCGTCTTGGGTAACTAGGGCCTTGAAGAATGATTTTTGTGTGTGTTTGAATGGAAATGAAGGGGTGTATACCCCTCTTCATCTTGATTGGATGGTGGAATTGGGTTTGGCTTCTAGTTGCCATCTAACCATCTCAAGGAGTCATGGATGGCAGGGAGGAGGTGAGTTGGCTGCCAAGGAGGAATCATGGGTGTCCTATGGGTTTCAAATGTTCCAATGGGGAGGGTGAGGTGATTTCACCTCCCATGGGTCATGACCAACCCAACCACCCTTTGGGTCAGATCGGGCAGTGTCTTAAGTGCCTAGGTGGACCATTGAGAGAGTACCAAGTGGCCAAGGAATGGAAATGACCACTTACATGGGTGATTTGTCTCATGTGATGCCCAACCCAAGGGTAGAATGATCATTTAGCATTGGATTTAATTTGGGTAGATTTGAAATGAGCCAAAAGTGGGATAGCCCAAATTTCAAGTCAATTGGAGTTGATTTGGTTAGGTTTGGCTCAATTTGACTCATTTATGTCAAATTGGGTCAAACTAAGGGTTAGGTCAAGTTTATATGATCATTTAGGATGTTTTTGTTAAATTGGTTTGGTTCAGTTTGGCTTAGATTTTATTTTGGCTCATTTAAATTCATTTGGGTCAAATGGGTTAAGTTGACCGATTTGACCAAATTAAAATTAAACTTGGGTGTTGTTTGGGGTTTAGTTGACCAATTGAAGATGATTGTAGGCTTTAGTTTCAATTAATTTGGACTTAGTTTTGTTTAGGCCAACTTGAATCTTTAGGTCATTTTGGGCTAAATCAATTGGGTTCAATTGGGTCCAATTATGGCTTTGGTCAAGTTCATCAATCAATTTGGAATGAACTTGAGCCATTGGTTACAATCAATTTGGTTTATATTATTTTTATTTGGTCTTTTAGGTCACTTTGGGTCAACTTGGGTCAAGAGGGCCAATTGGGTTTGGTTTGACTCAATTGAAGGCCAAGTCATATTCAAATATTAATTTTGATTTGTCGAATCATTGGTTTCAAGGGATTTGGCTTAGGTTTTGGCTAGTTTGGGTTCATATGGGTTAAGGAGTTGATTTGGTCAAATGACCAAGTTGACTTGGTTTGACCAATTTGTGACAATTGATCAACCTAGGGTGATCAATAATCATGATGAAGGATTTGATGGGCTTGGTTCAATCTAATTTGTGTAGGATTAGAAGCTGGCTCAAAGGTGAAATTGGTTGGTTTGGGCTTGATTTTGGGTTGACTTTGATTTAGTTGAGTTTATATATGGATTTGGGATTATAAATCAATTGGAATTGGGGATCAAATGGGTTTTGGTTCATTTGAACATTTCAAGTCAAAAGGTTAAGTTGGGTTTGACTTGGGTTGATTTTGGTTTGGCTTTATGATTGTAGATTTAATTTATATGTGAATATGATTGAATGTATGATTGATTCATGAGAAAATCAATTCAATTTGGGTTTTGGAATGAAAATTTGGCTAAGTCAATGGAGTTGTGTCATGTGGCATGTTTTGATTTGATTTTGATTTAGTTTGATTTAGTTTAAATGTATATTTTATTTAAATTTTGAAGAATGATTGAGAATATGATTGATTTGTGATAAAATCAATTGAGTTTGACTTGATTTGGATTACGACTTGGCTAAGTCCATGGGTTAGGTCATATGGCTTAGGAAGGATTTTGATTAAATTTGATTTAGTTTGATTTACTTTTGATCATTTGAATGTAGATTTGATTTATATTTATGAAGATGATTGAAGATATAAATTTATTATAGAAAATTTGATTTTGGATTGATTTGGATTAAGGGTAGACCATGGGATAGGTCATATGGCTTAGGAAGGGTTTCAAGTTTGGATTTGATCATGGGTTTCAATCATTTGGTTTTGGAATTTGGTTTGGATTTGGATTTGAATTTGTAGAACTGAACTTGAGGTTTGGTTTGAGAAGGTGAACATGGATTAGATTTGGGTTGTAGAGTAGGTGGATTATCCTAAGGCATAACCTAATCCTATAGTTAACCCTTCTAAGTCTTTAAGCTTAAGTAATTGTTTACCTAATTGTTAGTGTCTGTCTTTTAAGTCTTAGTGTCAAGACTCCTAAGTCTAAGATGGGAAGATTGAATCCACACTCCAAAGGTGAGGTCAACAGTCTTTAGGCTCCATAGTGTTGCCTTTGGAGATAGATGATTGGAAGCCAAGTTTCACATTATAGACATTATAGATAATTTTTTAATGATTTGTTTGAGAGACTATGAGAACAACATAGTTCCATCCTCTCTACATCAGTGTATGAAGTTTATGAGAGGTGGGATCTCTATGTCAAGGAGATCTCAAGTTATTTAGTTCACGAGGTTGACATATGTGAGGATCTCCTCCCTCAAAATCAACAAGTCTATTCTTACAAACAGTTTAAAAAATAAAAAAAAAAAGAAAGAAAAGAAAAGAAAGGGAAAAAAAGATAAGTGAAAATGAAAAAGAAAATAAAAGGGAGCGGAAATAGACTTGGAGGAGGACGTGAAGCATGACATTAAATTCTAGCCATAGTTCTTTACTCCATTCGAACATATGGGTATGACCACTTGACCTACACTAAGAAGAGGAAGGGGCCCATTGAGAGGCAATCCCAAGAGTGGAAAACCTCTTTATTGGCCACCCAATAAAAGATATGTCCCAGCTACCAGGAGTAGACCTGTTATCCATATAGACTTAGAATCTAGTTCATAGGATGAGCCTTATATGGGTAGTGCACCAGCCAACTCTTCTCAGCAGTAGATTTCCTTGGAGGTGAATATTGAGCCAGATAGTGATGAAGACCAGGCTTCAAAGCAAAGCATAAGTGTATCCAAGTGTATGTGTGAAAAATTTAGGCATCAGTTTGGAACAACCCCACTTTCACTTTCCTCTCAAAATGTTGAGGGTTTGGTAGTTAAGGAACCCCTAAGTAATAGGTGTGAAGACTCAAGGTTCTTTCATGAACATCATCCTCAAGTCATGAAATTGATGTAGAACTTGAGGATGATTCATATAATTTAATAGATTTACCTTTTGATTGGTGCTGGTCTTGTGTTCATAATTTAGCAAAGAAAGGGTTAATATACTTGGTCAAAGCAGTCGGACTATTTTGGAAAGAATATGGAAGAAATGCAAAAGCTCTCAATCAAGACTAGGACTAAGATTTGGTATAGTGGGTCTAGTTGATGATGACTATTACTGCTTAGTCATCACCAATCATTTAGAATCAGATTGGTTCTTTTCAAATCACATTAACTCATTTGAGGAGCTATGCTTACAAACTTCAGATGATCCAAATGATTTTGAAGCCAAAGATGCATAGCTAGAGTTCAAAGAAGAGATCAAGTCAACCATCGACAAGTCAAGGAAATCGACTTAGGAACTGAAGAAGATCCACGCTGAACATACATCAGTTCTTTGTTAAATGAAATTGAAACCAATGACTTAGTTAGGCTATTGGCTGAGTTTAAGGACTACTTTGCATGGTGTTATGAAGAGATACCGGATTGGCTCTTGGCGGTCCATAAAAGTAATAGACCTATAACCCTATCAAGAAAACTCCTAGGCATGAGATCGATACAATAGGTCATTTTTTAAGTCAAGGAATTGATCTTCATCTAAGAAAAATACCCTAGTTAGCCATCCAGTTAAGAAAAAAAGAATGGCCAAATTCACATATGTTTTCAATTTTAAATAGGGTATGTCCAAAAGATGAATTTTCACTACCAATTAATGGTGCACATTGCCTCATCTCATGCGTCTTCTCTTTCTTTATCTGGATATAACCAAATAAAGATGGCCCCTGAAGATGAAAGATACACTACTTTTAGAACCACGATCAGAATCTATCATTATAAGGTCATGCCTTTAGCCTTAAAAATACCGGTGCTACATACCAGCTGGCTATGTCTCGAATAATCAATGAACTCATTCATCATCAGGTTGAGTGTTATGTCGATGATCTCATGGTCAAAACTAGAGAAAAGGAAGACCATCTCTTTGACTTGAGAATAGTTTTTGAACAGTTAAGATAGTTTAACCTTAAAATGAACACCCAGAAGTGTGCATTCAAAGTAGCTTCAGGGAAATTCCTTTAGTTTGTTGTCTGATGCAAGGAAATCAAAATTGATCTAGAGATGATCAAGGCAGTAATAGAAATGCCACCCCCTAAAAGTTTAACTCAACTCAGATCATTCTAAGGGCAGTTGGCTTATCTAAGATGCTTTATATCTCTCGGGAAGATGTCGCCATTCTCACTTGTCAAAAGGATGCCAAGTTTAAGTGGGATGACAAGTGTGAGCATGCCATCGAAGGCATCAAGCATTACCCTGATGTGGGTTCTAGGGCCCTATCCCAAGCAAGGCTGCTCACACTTTACACTATTGCATTGGTCCTTTTGTTGGCCCAAGCCAATGGTGAAGGGAAGGAAAATGGTCTACTACCTCGCCATCTAATCCTCTAATCCAGAGGCTAATTATCCACCCATTAAAGCATTGTCTAGCTTTAATCTTTGGTGTCTCTGGTGACTTTTCTCTCTCATGAAACTATTCTTAAGTATTTCTGCCTGAATATCTGGTAAACTTAGGGCATGCTGGCATTTGTGTACTGATGGTGGGCTTTCTCAAAGGTAGAAGAATCTACTATTCAAGGAAAAATAAAGGAATAGCTTTATCTTCTTCAATCTTCAGAATGATTCTGTATCTTAACCAACAATAAAGTTGAATATGAGGTTGATTTTATGCAGGTTAGTCATTACTATAAGCATCCAAAACATCAACATTGTTGGGGATTCTCAACTAGTTATCAAATAAATTGTTGGGTCTTTTAAGGTTATAAAGCCCATGCTCCATCACTACAACAAGTATACCATAGAGTTATTGGCCCAAATCCCTAAAGGTTACCATTTATAAGATTTCGAGAGAGCGTAATAGAATATGCTTTAGCCAAGCTTGCTAAGGAGTTGGCATGTCAGGATGATCCATATCAATAAAAAATTAGACAAGTATTATCCCTTATTGATATTGAACTCGTCAAATAGTACTCTCTTGAAGGGGAGGTTGCCATTGCTAAGAAGGATTAGGAGTTAGATTGGAGGCAACCATTCATGGATTACTTAAATAAAGATAAACTACCTCAAGAGAAGTTCGAAGCTTAGATGAAGTACAGAGCACTTTCCTATGCTCATGTGGATGGTGTCTTGTACCAGTGATCTTTCGATCATATGTGGTTATATTGTTTAGACAACCGAAGCTTCGTAAGATCATGATGAGGTACACTCAAGATTATGTGGAGCCAAGGTCAATCGAAGATGAAAGCCAAGATCAGAGACTAGAATACCATTGGTCACCGATAATCAAAGATTACATGGATACGACTAGACGTTGCCACCAATGTTAATACACGGTGTGGTCCTACACCAACCACCCAACATTCTACATCCTACATTGGCCTCTTGGCCATTCGAATGTTGAGGTACTAACATATTGGGTTTGATTGATCCTTTTTCTTCCAAGGGTCATCAGTTTATCTTAGCTGCTACTGACTACTTTTCCAAATGGGAGAACGTGATTCACTCAGAGAGGTCATAGCTCAGCATGTGCTCTAGTTTTTTTGGAACCATATCGTATATATATTTGGCCTCGATGAATTTGATAATTGATAATGCATTCAAAACGACATCAACAACAAGACACAACATAGATTAGATATATTCTACCATCAACTACCCGAGGTCAAACAGATTAGTAGAAGTTTTCAACAAAACTCTCATCCAAATACTAAAGAAGACACTCAACAACAATAAGTGATGGTGGCATGAGCAGTTAGTTGAAGCGCCACATATAGAACTCCAACTTAGCCTGCTCCTTTCTCCTTAGTGTATGGGTTCGAAGTCATTCTACCATTTGATGTCCAACTCCCATCACCAAGGATAGTTATGGGTAGCATGATCATAACAGAGCAGAATGCCAAGTTGCTGTTAGAAGAGCTCGAAGGTTTAGAAAAGAGATGCATGTGGGCATGCCAAAACCATGATTTGTATAAAGTTAAAATGATTCAAGCTCACAACAAGTTGGTTTGTCTTAGAGATTTTCAAGTAGGAGAGCTTATTTTAGTTCTAATGAGGCCCATCATAAGATGGGAGGCAAGTGTGAATTGGGAAGGCTTTCACCATAGAGAAGGCCTACTAAAGAGGATCTTATCAACTTATCATAAGGAGAGATGCTTCCAATCAATGGTCTCTTCTTAAATAAATATTATAAATCATGTTTAAAAATAATTATCATCAATAAAAATTCTTAAATAAAAATTATAACATATTCAAAATTCAGAATGAATTCAAATAAAAACCTATACCTAAAAAATAAAAAAAACCCAAATCCTATACTAAAAATAAAAACTAAACTTAAGATAAAAAAATAAACAAAATAAAATAACTACCTATACCTAAAAATAAACAAAAAAACCCAAATCCTATACTAAAATTAAAACAAAACCTAAAATAAAAAATAAGAAAAATAAAATAAATGTAAACCTAAGCTAAAATAAAACTAAAATAAATAAAACATAAACCTAAACCTAAAACAAACTAAACCTAAACTCAAAACTAAATAAATTAAAAATAAACCTAAACCTAAACTAAAAAATCAAACCTAAAAATAAACCTAAATAAAAACCTAAAACCTAAAACTAAAAAAATAAAATAAAAAGCTAAACCTAAACCTCAAAATAAAAATAAAACTTAAAACTAAAAAATAAAAAATAAAATAAAACTAAACACAAAATAAGATTCGAACTAAAAAGGATGAAAACAATAGAAGAGCAAATGAAACTAAAGCTGGTTGTTTTGAAAAATCTTTCAGAGGATTGTTGCCCATCATAAGATGGGAGGCAAGTTTGAACCCACTTGGGAAGGCCCTTTCACCATAGAGAAGGCCTACTAAAGAGGATCTTATCAACTTATTAATCATAAGGGAGAGGGCCCAATGCTTCTAATCAATGGGCTATTCTTAAATAAATATTATAAATCATGTTTAAAAATAATTATCATCAATAAAAATTCTATTTTGAATTCAATCTCTTCCATGTTGAAAGTATTCTTGTTTGCGAATTTTCCACGATGTGTTTAGGGTAGGTGTATAAAACTCAAGCAGTGTCCTATCCTTCAAAGACACAACATAAACACAAACTACACACAAACATATACAATAAGCACATATCTTTTGTCTTGGGCTACTTTGAGTTGAGATAATGCCCTCGGTCACTCACTTTCGGTGCTTGCTCTGTCGTGCTACCCTATTAGTGGGTCACCCTAGTGGTCTTCTTGCTTTGGAGGATGTAAGTGTGCTACACTTTCCTTCCTTACTTGGCCACTGCACATAGATAAGCTCCTTGTTAGTTTGGTAGGCCTTGCATGGCTACCTCATGTTGGCTTCATTTAAGAGGATGTGAGTCAGCTATGCTTTCTTCTTAGATTAGCCATTGTTACATATTGGGTCGGTATATTTGAGGTTTAGGATAAGTCCCCTAGGCTCCTTCCCTCTAAATGCTTAAAGTCTAGGTCCAACCCTTCCTTAGGGCTCCCCGCTTAATAGTCTCTAGGTCAGCATATGTCCCAATGACAATTTTTGATCATCAATTTCGCTTCGAAAGTTGTAATCCTACATGCTTTCTTTCCAGATTAACAGAAGCATACCGACAGACACCTTAGGTTGGTTGGTTCTCACTATGCCGATGGATACACCACTCGTGATGATGGATACACCTTAGGTTGGTTGGTTCTCACACCTTAGGATACACCACTCATGGTAGATGTAAGTTTGCTATGCTTTCTCCTTGAGTTGGCCACCCTACACTTATAAGCTTTCTTTTCAGGATGAGATAATGCCCTTCTCCTCCGGTGGACCATATATTTGGATCATCCTTCCATTTATTTAGACACTACCTAGGTTACTATCATATTGGATAGTTCCCCTTTCTAGTAACCATCTTTATGGTTGGAGAATCCATCTTGTGGATGTGTACATTCTTGCTTGGTTGATAAAATGAGGTTGACCTTCCGGTGTGGTCCTTCATGGTGGTCCACAAACTTATAAACAAAATATATATTCACTTGTGGATTAGGATGACACCCTAACGTACCTTTTCTAAGCAAGTATCTTATCTTTAGGTCAATGTCAGCAAAACTCCCTATAGGAATCACCTGAAAACTCTTGAGTGATATAAGTCCCTGGCGGCATTCACTCAGTAGTCACCCCTAAGTCGGGTTTGATTTGTTGTGTTACCAACAGGTCACCCCATTTGTTATTCCTTGCTTTAGAAGATGTAAGTCTGCTACGCCTTCTTCCTAGAACTGTCGTTGCACACCAAAAGGCAACCCTTTAGGTTGGCTAGCTACCAGTAGACTATCCTTTGGATTTGTAAATCGAGATCTGATAAGTCGATATAGCCCCTTCTCGGTGGTTCCACACCCATGGTCCATAAATTAAATCTATCAAATTTGATTGAGCTCACATCCCAAGTAGATATGCCCTCAATTTGAAATCAAACTAAACCAAACAAACCATATCAAATATCATGAAAAAAATTATGATAAAATTAATTTGACTACTTTTGAGTTGACATAAGTCCCCAATGAAATTCACTCAGTAGTCGCCCTAGGTTAGGTCCGATTTGTTGTGCATCCAACAAGTCACCCTAGTGGTTGTTCCTTGCTTTGGAAGATATAAGTCTACTATGCCTTCTTTCTAGCACAACTATTGCACATCATAAGGCAACCCCTTAGGTTATCTAGCTCTACCCCATAATCGGTAGACTATCCCTTTGAATTAGCAAACTTAAGGTAGGACAAGGTTGATATAACCCCTTCTTAGTAGGTCCATCGCATACCGACAAGGTCCATACATTAACTCAAATTAAATTAAACCAAATTTGATTTTCCCCAGTGGAGTTAAATCACACCCTTCTCCCTAGTGGAGTCCCAAATCATATATAAACAAGTTAAGCAAACAAATCAAATTCAAAACCAACCTCCCTAATGGAACCAAATTAAACCAACTCCCCAAATAGAGTCTAAATCAAAGAAATCCAACCAAACTATTATCTCCGTTCTCCCAAAATCTATGAATCAAACTCAAATCCCAATCCCCATGGATAACCTATCCTAAAGGAAGGTTCCCGTCCCTAGTGGACTCAGATCTCTCTAGTAGATATGCCTCCACATCAGTTAAAATAAAACAAATTAAAGTCAATTCAATCTTAATACCTATTGTATAGATTATCTAGAGTATCTTCTTTCCATAGATCATATAATAAAATCAAATTCAAACATTATCCCTAGCAGATTTTCTCCTTCTATGCCCTCGATATGTCATGTCCAATGCATGTGTGATCCCCTAGCAGATCTCCCTCCATGTCCTTGACATGGAATTCTCATCAAATCTTATTTCTTCTCTTATGCACACCTTTAATACTTCAGCAAAAAAGCCTAACAATGTATTTGTTCAAATTACATCATCTTAACATTGTAATCAACATTTAATGATTTGTGATGGTGCAAGTTCAAACTAACTATACAATATCATGCAAAACAAATTATATTGTTAATTAACACACTATATTTTATTATAATATGATGTTATATTATAATTTTCTATAATATAATATATCGTCTAACATTACACCTTATTAGAATCACTTAAAAGGAATAAATAACAAAATTTTCTCAAAATCTGAATAATGTTCATTTTCGATGTACAATTGTTAATTTTCTATTAGAAATGGTACAAAATAGCATAATTTTTGTGTTTCTTCTTGGTGTGTGCCATGAATTTGGCGAAATTCTTTCATGTCAACCTTCAAATGAACATTTTTGTGAGTTTTGACCCAATGTGTTATAACAAAGTAAAAATACTAAAATGTAAAATAACATTTAGTAACACACCACCACATTCATATATATGTGAAGTTATACTATTATGTATATTATATGTTAATATGTTTTCATATAATATATTATCTTACATTAAACCTTAAAATGAATAACTTTAAGCAAAAAAATTCTAAAATTTGGATGAAAAATGAACATTTATTTTGGTAAATTCCAATTTTTTTGATTAAATGGCACCACCTCCCAATGATGTTCCCTAAAGTGTACCTTAAATTTGGCCAAATCCCCTCATCTTAGCCTAAAAATTAGAATTTTTATGAATTATACCAATACAAACTCTACTACATCAAACAATAACAAACTAAAATATGTTAAACAATAAGTAGTAATACATACTAATATTCTATAATGCTTGATGCTACACTATGTTATGGCATCATATATTATAATACACTATAACATATTAAATTATATTATATTCATATCACAAGGGATTTCTTAAGATAAAAAATCATAAAATTAGTCTAAACAATAAAAAACTATATATTTTAGTTGTATCACTTACATATTTTAAATTAACATAATATATTATGATGCCATGCTCTACCAATTATGAATTTGGTCAAATTCTGCCATTTTGAAGTCTAAATCAACATTTTTATAAATAATGCTAGTGTAGGCTTGACTGCATGATTGTAAAATATTAAAAGAATTTAAAATTCATAATATATTATGATATATGATGCTATACTATGCTACAAGATATAATATTTATTTTGAACATAAAATCTTACTTTTAATAAGTGGCATAGCACCTTTTACTACAACCTAATTCCTACTACAAATTTAACAGATTTCATCATCTGATTTATTAAATTAATATTTTTATTATTTATATTCATATAGGCTATAGGGCACAATACCATAACATACTAAAACATTTCAAAACATCTTATAATATCCAAAAACACATGACTAAATGCTCAAATATATGATGCTACATTATACTTAATATATGGTACTATAAAATGATTTAGGTTTAGAGTTTAGGGTATTCAAATCTCTAATAGTCAAGGGAATGTCTCTTGAAGACATTTTCTTTAGCTACTACAACTATGATAGAATTAGGTCATTCTTTAGATCCACTCCTAATGACATCTTTATTAAAGGTTTAGCTTTTAGGGTTTAGGGATAGTTTTAGGGTTTAGGGTTAGGGGTTAATTTAGGGTTTAGGGTTTAGGGTTTGGGGTTTAGGGTTTAGGGTTTAGAGTTGTAGGTTTTAGGGTTTAGGGTTTATAGTTTTAAGGGTTAGGGTTTAGGGTTAAGTTTAGGATTTAGGGTTTAGGGTTTATGATTTAGGGTTTAGGGTTTAGGGTTTAGGGTTTAGGTTTTAGTGTTTAGTGTTTAGGGTTTAGGGTTTAGGGTTTAGGGTTTAGGGTTTTACTTTTAGGTTTAGGGTTTAAGTTTTAGTTTAGGGTTTAGGGTTTAGGATTTAAGGGTTTTTTTAATAGAGAACAAATTAAGATTCAACATTTTTCTTTTTGATTTCATCAACCAAGTAGCACCCCAGGTTTTCTAAGACACAAGCAATGACATAGATAAAAAATGAGCACCATTAGAGTAAATCAAAAATCCTATATAAGTAAAGCTGTCTTTACTGTAAAGGCACAAATCCATAAGTAGCAAATCAGATTGGCCGCTCTTCAGTTTCTCTAGTTCCCATCAAAACCATCACCACCTCTTGAGTAACGAGATCTGCCATTCATATCCCCGATCTATTTTACCATCACCACCAGCTAACCTCCAGCTCCTCGCCTCCAACCACCACTCCTCCAACCACCACCTCCATCCACTAGCACATCTAGATCCCCCACCACCACTGCGATAACCACCACCTCCGCGTTAGCCTCCATGTAGATCTAGACCGAGCCTAGTTGACGGAGATGGTCCTGCTGTCAAGGTTCTGCCCATTCTTAAGGTTTAGGGTTAGTGTTAGGGTTAGTTTAGGTTTTAGGGTTTAGGATTGTAGGTTTAGGGTTGTAGGTTTAGTGTTTAGGGTTAGTTTTAGGGTTTAGGGTTTAGGATTTAGGGTTTAGGATTTAGGGTTTAGGATTTTTTTAAAAAAAATAATAAAGAAAACTGATAGGTTTGAGTTTATTTAGTCAATTTTTCGTTTATTTTAGTTCATTTTATTTTTTATTTAGGTTTTTTTTTCTATTTAGTTTATTTATTTTAGTTTAGGTTTTATTTTATTTAGTTTAGGTTTAGGTTTATGTTTTAGTTGAGTTTTATTTTATTTTTTTAAGTTTAGGTTTTATTTTTTTTTATATGTTAAGGTTTATGTTTTATTTTCTTTTTTTTTAGGTTTAGGTTTTAGGTTTTAGGTTTTTCTAGTTAGGTTAGGGTTTAGATTTATTTGTAGTTTATTTTATTTTATTTAGTTTAGGTTTAGGTTTAGGTTTTGTTTACTTTAGGTTTAGGTTTAGATTTTATTTATTTTAGTTTAGTTTATTTTAGTTTAGGTTCAAGTTTATTTTATTTTTAATTTAGATTTAGGTTTTTTTTAGTTTAGGGTTTAAGTTTTATTTTTCATTTATTTTTCAATTTTATTTTTAGCAATTTTTTAGGTTTTAGGTTTTTATTTAGTTTTTTTATTTTATTTTAGGTTTATTTTTTAGTTTTTATTTTATTTAAGTTATTTATTCTTAGGTTTAATTTAGTTTTTGTTTAGTTTAGGTTTTTATTTATTTTAATTTAGTTTATTTTTATATTTTATTTTATTTTATTTTTTTATTTATTTTATTTATATCTTTTATTTAGTTTAGGTTTAACTTATTATAATTTTATTATAGCATTTAGGGTTTTAGGGTTAGGTTTTGGGGTTTAGGGTTTAGTTTTAAGTTTAAGGTTTAGGGTTTAGGGTTAGAGATTAAGTTTAGGGTTTAGGGTTTTAGTGTTTAAGTTTTAGGGTTTAAGTTTTAAGGTTTAGGTTTAGGGTTTAGGTTTAGTGTTTTAGAGCTTTAGGTTTAGAGTTTTGAGGGCCTGTGGGCTCAGGGTGGGCTCAGGGCCTGTGGCTAGGGCTCTGGCTCAGGTTTAGAGTTTAGTGGGTTTAGGGTAGGGCCAGTTTAGGTTGTAGTTTGGGTTTTAGGTAGGTTTAGGTTTAGGGTTTAGATTGATAGGTTTAGGGTTTAGGGTGTAGGATTTTGTGATTAGGGTTTAAGGTTTTGGGGTTAGTTTGTGGTTTAGTGGGCTTTAGGACTTATGGTTTAAGTTTAGGTTTAGTCTGGTTCAACTTTAGTTTAGGGGTTAGGGTTTTTGATTTCTTTTTAATGAAGAATAAATTTAGATTCAACATTTCTTCTTTTTGATTTCATCAACCAAGTAACACAGTAAGATTTCTAAGACACAAGAGATGACATATATAAGAAATGAGCAGAGTAAATCAAAAACCCTAGATAACTAATCTCCACCGAAGACATAGTTCCATAGATCGGAGCCCTTCTCTAGTTTCTCTAGTTCTCATAAAACCACCCTCAGTAGTAGTGAGATCCACCATGATATCCTCTCTCCCTCCACCACATAACCTCCTCACTCCTCCCACATCCATAACTACCACATGCTCCACCCTCGCCTGATCCCCACCACCACTACATAATGTCGTCGCCTCTACCTCCACCACCAAATACCAGCCGTGGATGATGTTCCTATCAAGGTTCGCCCATTCTGGTTTAGGTTTATTCTTTTTTATTTCATTACTTAAGATTTAGTTCTTTTTAGGGTTTAAGGTTTAGGGTTTGGGTTAGGGTTTATGGTGTAGGGTTTAGGTAGGGGTTTAGTGGATTAGGATTTAGGATTTTGTGCTTTAGGGTTTACAGCTTAGATAGTGGCCTGGTAGATTTAGGTTTGTGGTGCCACAGGCCTGGAGGCTCAGAGTTACTTAGGGTCTAGGCCTTAGTGGTCTAAGATTCAGGGTTAAGGTTTTTTTAATTAAGCAAACCAGCAGTTTCATTTATCTAGTCATTTTAATTTTTTATTTATTTTAGTTTATTTAAATTTTTATTTCATTTATTATTTCATTTATTTTAATTTATTTTATAAGCATCTTTTATTTTAGATTTTTTTAGGTTTAGTTTATTTTTTAGCTGAGTTTTATTTATTTATTAGGTTTAGGTTTTAATTTTATTTTACGCCAGGTTTAGCTTTTATTTTATATTTTTAGGTTTAGGTTCAGGTTTTATTTTAGGTATATTTTAGGTTTAATCTTTAGTTTAGGTTTTTCTTTTTAGTTTATTTTATTTGCTAGTTTAGGTCCAAGTTTAGGTTTATTTTATTTTAGGTTTGTAAGGTTTTATTTATTTTATTCTAGTTTAAGTTGATTTTATTTGTTTTATTTTATTTTACAAGTTAGGGTTTTTTTTTTAGAGTTAAGATTTATTTTATTATTTTATATGAAAATATTTAGTTTTATTTTATTATTTTTATTTTACATTTAGTCTTTAATTTATTAAGGATCTTTAATTCCTTAGTTTTTTCTCATCTCTTTAATTTTTAGATTTTACATTATTTTATTTTAGTTTATTTTATTTTCTAATTTATTTTATTTTTAGGTTTAAGTTTAGTTTATGTTTTATTTTATTTTATTATTTTATTTTAGTTTATGTTTTTTATATATATTATTTTAGGTTTGATATAATTTAGGTTTAGGTTTTAGGTTTTAGGTTTTAGGGTTTAGTGGTAGGGTAGTTTAGTTTAGATTTTGGGGTTTAGGGTTTGGGGTTTAAGTTTAGGGTTAGGGTTTAGTAGGGTGTGGTTAGGGTTTAAGGTTAGTTTAGGGTTTAGGGTTTAGGTCAGGTGGGTAGTAGGGGTTGTAAGTGGGGTGGGTAGTTGAGGATTAGTTTAGGTTTAGGATTAGGATTTAGGGTTTAAGGCATGCAAAAAAAATAATAAGTAAACTAGTAGGTTTAGGTTTATTTAGTTTATTTAGTTATTTTATTTCTTATTTCTTTATTTTATTTTTTATTTTTATTTAGGTTAATTTTTAGGTTAAGGTTATTTATTTTAATTTAGGTTTTATTTTAGTTTACTTCAAGTTTAGGTTTATGTTTATTTTTTAGTTTAGTTTTATTTTATTTTATTTTTTAGGTGTATGCTTTTATTTTTATTTTTTATTTACGATGATTTTATCTTATTTTTTAGGTTTAGGTTTTAGGTTTTATTTTAGGTTTATTTTAGGTTTATTTTTTTTTTAGGTTTAGGTTTATTTTTAGTTTAGTTTATTTTATTTAATTTATGGTTTAGGTTTAGTTTATTTTAGGTTTACATTTTATTTATTTTAGTTTATTTTATTTTAGTGTACATTTAGGTTTATTTTATTATGTTTATTTAGGTTATGTCTTTTCTAGTGGGTATAGGTTTATTTTATTTATATTTAGGTTTTATTTTCAATTTTATTTTTTTAGGTTTTATTTAGTTTTATTTTATTTTTATTTTATTTAGTTTTTTTAGGTTTATTTTATTTTGGTTTATTTTAATTTTATTTAATTCTATTTTAAATTTAGGTTTAGGTTTAGGTTTATGTAGTTTAGGTTTTTTTAAGGCAGGGTTTCATGTGGGGGGTTTATGATTTAGGGTTGTGTGTCAGTAAGTTTTGGCCTAAGTTTATGTGGTTTAGTTTTAGAATTTTAGGTTTAGTTTAGGGTATAGGGTATATGGTAAAATTTAGGGTTTAGGGTTTAGAGTTGTAGGTTTAGAGTCGGGGTGATTTAGGGTTAGTTAGTTAGTATTTTAGGTTTAGGGTTAGGTTTTTTTAATTTTTATTTTAAATTATGTTTATAGGTTTAAGTTTATTTAGTTTATTTTTTATTTGTTTTAGTTTATTTTATTTTTTTTGTATATAGGTTTTCTAATTTTATTTAGCATAGTTTATTTTTAGTATTTTATTTTAGTTTATTTTCTTAGGTTTAGGTATATTTTTTAGATTAGTTTTATTTTTTATTTTTCAGTCTAGATTTTGTTTTATTTTAGGTTTAGGTATTTAATTCATTTTTTTAGGTTTAGGTTTTAAGTATTTTTTAGTTATAATTTTAATTTAGGTTTACATTTATTTAAAGTTTATTTAATTTTTTTTAGGGTTTATTTTATTTTAGGTTTAAATTTAGGTTAAGGCTTTTTATTTTAGGTTTAGGTTTTATTTATTTTAGTTTAACTTATTTTAGTTTAGGTTTAGGTTTATTTAATTTTATTTTAAATTTAGGGTTTTGATTTTATTTTTTATTTTAGGTTTTATTTTTTTTAGGTTTTATTTAGTTTATTTTATTTTATTTTAGGTTTTTATTTTTTTAGTTTAGTTTAAGTTTTATTTATATTATTTTATTTTAGTTTTTATTTTTTATTTTATTTTTTTAGGTTAGCTTTTTAGTTTAGTTTTTATTTTATTTTATTTTGGTTAAGGTTATTTTATTTAATTTATTTTTAGGTCATTTAGTTTAGGTTTAACTTTTTTAGTGGTTGTGGTTTAGGGTTAGTTAGGGTTGGTTTGGGGTTGGGTTTAGGGTTTGGGGAGGTTTTTAGGCTTTAGTTTTATGGTTTAGGTTGTTTTAAGGTTTTAGGATTTAGGTTTGAGTGATCTAAGGTCCAGGTTTTAGATTAGGGTTTAGGGCTTTTGGTTTATTTTTTAATAGAGAACAAATTCAAATTCAACATTTCTTCTATTCGATTTCATCAACCAAGTAACACACTAAGTTTTCTAAGACACAAGCGCTGACATAAATATAAAATGAGGATGCATAGAGAAAATTAGAAACCCTAGATAACTAGAACTGTCTCCATTGTAAAGACATAGTTCCATAACCAGCAGATTGGATCGGTTGTTCTTTAATTTCTCCAGTTCCCATCAAAACCACCCCGACCTCTCGAGTAGTGTGATCCGCCTTCATATCCCCAATCTATCCCTCTGCCACCATGACGGTTGTATCCTCCATCACTCCTCCCGCCTCCATAATCACCACTTGTCCCACCACCACCTCCTTATCCACAGCACCTCTAGATCCCCGACAACAATTGCACTAATCACCGCTTCCATCATCACCTTCACCAATAGATCTAGACTGAGCCTTATTCATGATAACGTTCCTACCATCAAGGTTCTGCGCATTCTTAGGGTTTATGTTTAGGTTTATTAGGTTTTAGGATTTAGGTTTATTTTTAAATTTATTTAGTTACTTTAGGTTTGGGTTTAGGGTTTGGCATTTAGGGTCTAGGGGTTATGGTTTAGGGTTTAGGGTTTAGGGTTTAGGGTTTAGGGTGTAGGGTTTAGGGTTTAGGGTTTTAAGGTTTATGCTTTTAGGGTTTAGGGTTTAGGGGATTAGGGTTTAGGGTTTAGGGGTTAAGATTTAGGGTTTAGGGTTTGGATTTGTAAGTTTAGGGTTTAGGGTTTAGCATTTAAGGTTTAAGGTTTAAGGTTTTAGGATTTAGTGTAGGGTTCTTTTAAAATTAAGCAAACCAAGAGGTTTTGGTTTATTTAGTTTATTTTATTTATTTTAGTTTATTTTTAATTTTATTTAGGTTTATTTTTTATTTTTATTTATTTTAGTTTATTTAGGTTTTATTTTTAGGATTTTATTTTAATTTAATTTTTTTAGGTTTAGCTTAAGTTTATGTTTATTTTTAGTTGAGCTTTATTTTATTTTTTTTTAGGTTTAAGTTTTATTTTTTTTTAGGTTTAGGTTTAGGTTTTTATTTTATTTTTTTAGGTTTAGGTTTTAGATTTTTATTTTAGTATTTATTTTTTTAGTTTAGGTTTAGCTTTATTTGTAGTTTATTTTATTTTATATAGTTTAAGTTTAGGTTCAGGTTTAGTTTATTTTAGGTTCAGGTTTATGTTTTATTTATTTTAGTTTGGGTTTAAGTTTATTTTATTTTGTTTATTTTATTTTTATTTTAGGTTTACATTTTTTTTATTTTAGGGCTTAGATTTTATTTTCTATTTGTTTTAGGCTTTACATTTAAGTTTATTTTATCTTTAGGTTTTGATTTAGTTTATATTTTACTTTAGTTAAGGTTTATTTTATTTTATTTTACGCTTTAGTTTTGATTTTATTAAGGTTTTTAATACTTAGTTTTATTTTATTTTTAGTTTAGTTTAGTTTTCTTTATTTTATTTCATTTTATTTTTTTATTTTATTTTATTTTAGGTTTAGGTTATAGTTTAGGTTTTTATTTTATTTTATTATTTTATTTTATCGAGGTTTGCATTTTTTTTATTTATATTTTTTAGGTTATATTTAGTTTAGGTTTAGATTTTTAGGTTTTTAGGGTTTAGGGTTTTAGGGTTTAGGTTTTTATTTTATTTTATTATTTTATTTTATCTAGGTTTACATTTTTTTATTTATTTTTTTTAGATTATATTTAGTTTAGGTTTAGGTTTTTATGTTTTTAGGGTTTAAGGTATAGGTAGGGTTTAAGGGTTTAGGGTTTAGGGTTTAGCATTTAGGGTTTAGGGTTTTTTGTTTTTTTAAGAGAGAACAAATTCATATGCCCTTTCTTCAAAAAATCTCCATTCAAAAATAAAGCAATATTGTTATAAAAGGCATGGGGATCATCAAAAGCTATCAATTTCAAAGAAGAGCATTCGAATCATCCACAACATTAGACAAAGAAAATCAAGTAGTATGCATTTCAAAATCATAAGTGAAAGAAGGAGCGAATGGCTTGATTAAGAGCACAATTATCAATATTTTCCTTCCTTCCAACAAAATCAAGAGTCTCCCTATCTTCATTCATAATAGAAGCAAGAGAAGTAGAATCTAGATTTTCAGTATAATCTTCATGCAAGGGATTAAACTAAGATTCAAATCCCTATGAAACACATAGCATATTACCAAAATTCTAAACATAATTACCAGCCATAGAAAAACCATCATTTTGAACCGAAACATAACTATTCACAATGAGAGAATTGTCACAGGTATATAAATCTTATTTTTGGAAAGAAGGATCACCAATATTAACAAGATTGTTAGAACCAAAAGTTAAAATATTAGAAATAAGAATATTCTTTCCACCACCATTCTCAATCATAGAAAGTAAAGAAATAGTCTCTTTCCCATGATCTAAAGCAGACATAGGAGAAAGAGAAACAACATCCAACTGATTGGAAGAAATGGCATTAGCATCAACAATATTTGAACTGTCATCATGAAATGACATATGCATAACATCCAAACCATTAGAATCATTAACCAAAGCCTCTAAAGTGTTCCATTTAAGAGAATCATCAAAAGAAACACTTAGAGCATGATTATTAGTAAAAACTTTTTCAGAAACATCAAAATTACCTTTCACATTAGACAAATCATTAATAGATAAAACTTTTTTAGAAGATTCAAAAATCTGATTTTGCAAAACATCTAAATTTTGAAAACTAGGTTTTCTTTTATCCAACTTGAGAGAATCATCAGTTTTTCAATAATTGAATTCATACTAGTGATTTTCTTCCTAAGAGAGGGATGTGCAATAAAGCATTCAGAAATTTCATGCCCATGAATCTTACAATGATTATAAAAAATGGAAAAGTTCTCAAAAACAACTTTCTAAAAATAATCGCATTTCTTCGAACCCAACCAAAATTTCTTTCGATATTTTTATTAATATCAATCTCTATAGAATTCTAGCAACATAATGATTTAGAAGTAGTTGTTGCTTGATCAACTTATAAAGGCCACCAAAAATCAACCCAATAGCATAAAGAATCTGATGATTAAATAGATGAATCTGCAAGTTAGGTAAATTAATCCAAATGGAAATAATAGGAGATTGTTCATTAACATCAAACATAGGCATCCACTACAGAATACACATTTGATAATTAAAAACATAGTAAGAATGCCAAGAAAAAAATTCTTTAGTAATTAAGGTCATTAAAGAGTTTAATTAGAACATGCCTTGCATCAATCAGCCTAGTAGAAAAAGAACAAGGTAAATTTAAGCTATGAAAAAAAGAATGAATATCTTCCATCTTTGGCCGTTTAAATGAAAACTTTACAATCAAAGAAAAAGCAAAAGGCTCAGTTAGTCATTCAATATCGTCATCTGAAATCATAATTGTCGGAGTACCTTTAAAAGTCATATGAAGAAAATTTAAAGGAGGTTCAGTGGAGGAATTCTAACCAGCTAAAGCCTCTTTGAAAGATTTTGTAATAGCAGGTAATTTAGTGGTTGGATTACCCAAAAATCTAATGCACATCGACACACATGGGATTTACCCCATGGATTTGAAGAAGTTGATGCCATGAGTCACAACGTTGTGACAAGAACATGTTGAGATCGGCCCGCCGACAATCTATGGGGAATCTAAGAGAGAAAGTGATCAAAAACTCACCAAGAACACGAGGGATCCCAAAATTGCCAAATAATAGGGTTTAGTTTAGTTTTAGGGTTTAGGTTTTAGGTTTAGTGTTTATTAGTTATTATTAGGTTATTATTAGCTTATTTTTAATTTTATGTTTAGTTTAATTTTAGTTAGGTAATTAGTTTAGTTTTATTAGTTTTAATTTTATTATTTTATTATAGGTAGTAGTTTAGGTTTAGTTTATTAGTTTATTTAGTTAGTTTGTTTATTTATTTATTTATTTTAGTTTCATTAGTTGTTAGTTAGTTAGTTATTATTATTAGTTTATGGTTTTATTATTATTTAGGTTTTGGTTAGTTTTAGTTAGTGGTTTAGTTTTATTAGTTTAGTTTTGTTAGATTATTTATTATTTTGTTGGTTTAGTTTATTAGTTTTATTAGTTTAGTTATGGTTTTAGGTTTATTAATTTATTATTTTTTAGTTTAGTTTATGGTTTAGTTTTTTATTAGTTATTATTAGTTATTTATTGTTTATTATTATTATTAGTTTTGTTCTAGTTTAGTTTTTCTTCTTTAGTTTATGTTTATTATTAATAATTTAATTATTATTATTTAGTTTATTTATTTAGTTAGGGTTTATGGTTTAGTTCTTTAGTTATTTAGTTATTTATTAGTTAGATTATTTATTATTATTAGTTTATTAGTTAGTTAGTAATTATTTTATTATTTATTATTATTAGTTTAGTTTTTTAGTTTTTTATTATTATTAGTTTATTAGTTTATTAGTTTATTAGTTATTAGTTTTTTGTTATTTAATTATTAGTTTATTTATTTTTATTAGTTATTAGTTTAGTTTTATTAGTTTTATTAGTTAGTTATTAGTTTTATTTTTATAGTTTATTATAAGTTTTTTTAATTTTTAGTTATTAGTTATTATTATTAGTTTTATTTGTTTAGTTATTAGTTATTTTACTTTAGTTTAGTTTGTTATTATTAGTTTTATTATTAGTTTTAATTTAGGTTTTGGGGTTTAGTGTGTTATTTAGTTTTTTGATTATTAGTTTTAGTTAGTTTAGTTATTAGTTTTATTAGTTAGTTAGTTATTATTAGTTTATTATTAGTTAATTAGTTATTGGTGTTAATTAGTTTTATTATTATTTATTAGTTTAGTTAGTTTTGGTTTAGTTTAGTAGTTATTTATTATTTATTATTATTTTTAGTTTAGTTTAGTTAGTTTTATGTTATTAGGTTTTATTATTATTTAGTGTTTTTAGTTATTAGTTTAGTTTAGTTTATTTTATTATTATAGTTATTAGTTTATTAGTTTTGTTATTTTTTTAGTGGTTAGTTTATTATTTTGTTTATTATTATAGTTTAGTTTATTTATTTAGGTTTTATTTATTATTTAGTTTATTATTAGTTTATTATTATTATAAGTTTAGTTATTAGTTTTATTTAGTTTAATTTATTATTAGTTTATTAGTTTAGTGTTATTGTTATTAGTTATTTAGTTTATTAGTTTAGTTTTATTATTATTAATATTATTATTATTATTATTATTAGTTTAGTTTAGCTATTAGTTTTAGTTATTAGTTATTTATTATTAGTTATTTATTATTTAGTTAGTTTATTAGTTTAGTTTATTAGTTATTAGTTTAGTTTACTTGAATTATTATTAGTTTAGTTATTGGGTTTAGTTTATTATTAGTTATATTAGTTATGTTTATGGTTTAGGTTTATTAGTTAGTTATTATTATTAGTTAGTTATTTATTAAGGTTTAGTTTAGTTAATTTATTAGTTTAGTTTTGGTTATTAGTTTAGGTTTAGTTTAGTTTTATTAGTTTAGTATTAGCTTATTTTTAGTTAATTTATTAGTGGGTTTCTTTGTTTTATGTTTAATTTAGTTATTAGTTTATTTATTAGCTTAGTTAGTTTTAATTATTAGTTTATTAATTTTGTAATTATTATTTAGTTAGTTTAGTAAAGTTAGTTTTATTACTTTTTATTTTAGTTTATTATTAGCTTATTAGTTTTAGTTTATTATTTATTGGTTTTAGTTTATTATTTATTAGTTTTATCTTTAGTTAGTTTAGTTTCATGTTTTATTAGTTTTTATTAGGGTTTTGAGTTTAGGGGTGGGGTTTGGGGTTTAGGGTTTAGGGTTGTAGGTTTAGGGTTTAGGGTTAGTTTTAGGGTTTAGCATTTAGGGTTATGGTTTTTATCTTTGTTTTTAGGGTTTAGGGTTTTGGGTTTAGGTTTTAGGTTTAGGGTTCATGTTTTAGTTTAGGGTTTAGGGTTTTTAGTTTTTTTTAATAGAGAACTAATTCAGATTCAACATTTCTTCTTTTTGATTTCATCAACCAAGTAACACACCAAGTTCTCTATGACACAAGCGACGATATAGATAAAAAATGAGCACACATAGAGCAAATAAAAAACCCTAGATAAATAGAATCATCTCTGCTGTAAAGACATGGTTTCGTAAGCAGATCGATCATCGCTCTTCGCTTTCTAGTTCCAATCAACCACCCGGCCTCTCGAGTAGTGGGATCCACCATTATATCCCCGATCTCTCCCTCCACCACCACCATAACTCTAACCTCCATCCTCTTCCTACCTCCATAACCACCACTACTTCGACCACCACCTCCATATCCACTAGCAACTCCAGATCCCCCACTACAACTATGATAACTGGCCGCTTCCTCACTACAACCTGTGGTTTGGTGTTTAGGGTTTAGTTTATTTTTTTTAATTTAATTACGTTTAGGGTTTGGGGGTTTAGGATTAGGTTGGGATTAGGGTTTAGGATTAGGTTTATGGTTTAGGGTTTAGCTTAGGTTTAGGGTTAGCTTAGGTTTATGCTTTAGGGTTTAGGGTTAGGTTTTATGGTTTAGTGGAGTGGTGTGGTTTAGGGTTTAGGATTTAGGGTGGGTTTAGGGTTAGGTAGTAGGTATGTGTAGGTTAGTTTTTTTTTTGTTTTAAAATTAAAAAAGTAGGATTATTTAGTTTATTTATTTTATTTTACTTTTTAGGTTTAGCTTTTTTATTTTTTATAGTTTAGTTTATTTAGTTTAGATTTATTTATTTTAGTTTAGGTTTTCTATTCTAGTTTATTTCTAGGTTTAGATTTATGTTTAGGTTTATTTTTAGTAGTTTATTTTTAGGTTTAGGTTTTATTTTTTATTTTAGGTTTAGGTTCAAGTTTTATTTTATTTTTTTTAGGATTATGTTCTATGTTTTATTTTAGTTTACTTTTATGTATTATTTTTTAGTTTAGGTTTAGGTTTATTTTAGTTGAGTTTTATTTTATTTTATTTTTGTTTTAGGTTTTATTATTTTTTTAGGTTTAGGTTAAATGTTTTAATTTAATTTTTTAGGTTTAAGTTTTAGGTTTATTTTTATGTTTTATTTTTTTATTTAGGTTTAGATTTATTTTTAATGTATTTTATTTAGTTTAGGTTTATGTTTAGGTTTTGTTTATCTTAGGTTTAGGTTTAGGTGATATTTATTTTAGTATATTTTAGGATTATTTTATTTTGTTTATTTTTTTTTATTTTAGGTTTAATTTTTTTTTTAGTTTAGGGTTTATGTTTAATTTTTTATTTATTTTTAGGTTTTTCTTTCAATTTAGGTTTTTCTTTAGTTTTGTTTTAATTTATTTTATTTTAGATTTTATTTTATTTTAGATTTTAATTCTTGGGTTTATTTTATTTTTTGTTTAGTTATGTTTTTATTTATTTTATATTAATTTATTTTTATTTTTATTTTTATTTTTATTTTATTTTTTTAGTTTAGGTTTATGTTTTAATTTAGGTTTTTATTTAATTTTAATTTTTGATTTTATTTAGGTTTAGGTTTATTTAGTTTAAGTTTAGGTTTTACATTTTAGGGTTAGTGGTTTATGGTTTAAAGTTTAGGGTTTTAGGTTTAGTTTAGGGTTTAGGTTTAGGCTTTAGGGTTTAGGATTTTGGCTGCTCACTATAACGTTTAGGGTTTAGTTAGTGTGGTTTGTTTAGTTTTGGTTTTTAGGTTTTTTTAGGGTCATGGTCATTAGGCTCAGGTTTGGGTTGAGTAAGTTAGGGTTGTAGGGTTTAGGTCAGTGTGTGGTGGTAGGGTTGGTTTAGGAGTTTAGTGGTGGTTTGTGGTTTGTGGGGTCAGGGAGGGAGGGTTAAAAAAGCAAACCAGCAGATTTTAGGTATTTAGGGTTTAGGGTTAGTTATCAGTTTTATTTTATTTTAGATTAAGTTGTTATTTTAGTTTACTTATTGTATTTTTAGTTTAGGTTTTTATTTTAGAGTTTATTTTAATTTTATTTTGGTTTAGGTTTATTATTTTTTAGGTTTAGGTTAAAGTTTTAATTTAATTTTTTAGGTTTTAGGTTTTATTTTATTTAGGTTTAGATTTATTTTAATTTATTTTATTTTATTTAGTTTAGGTTTATGTTTAGGTTTAGTTTATCTTAAGTTTCGGTTTAGGTGTTATTTATTTTAGTTTATTTTAGGTTTATTTTATTTTGTTTATTTTTTTATTTTAGGTTTAAATTTTTTTTAGTTTAGGGTTTATGTATTATTTTTTATTTATTTTTAAGTTTATTTTTTCAGTTTAGGTTTTTCTTTAGTTTTTATTTTATTTTATTTTATTTTACACTTAGTTTTTATTTGATTTAGATTTTTAATTCTTGGGTTTATTTTATTTTTTTGTTTAGTTTATGTTTTTATTTATTTTATTTTAGTTTATTTTTTATTTTTATTTTTATTTTTTATTTATATTTTATTTATATTTTATTTTTAGTTTATGTTTAGGTTTTACTTTATGTTTTATTTTTATTTTAATTTTGATTTTATTTAGGTTTAGGTTTTTTTTTTAGTTTAAGAGGTTCACAGGTTTTTTGTGTTTAGAGGTTTAGGGTTTTAACTTTAGGGTTTAAGCTTTTTTAGGATTTAGTTAGGTTTAGCATGTTGGTAGGGTTTTGGGTCAGGTTTAGGAGGGTAGGATGAGTGGGTCCATGGTCATGGGTTTAGGGTTTAGGATCTGGCTCAGTTTAGGAGGTTATTTGGTTTAATTAGATGGGAGGGTTTAGTGGTTTAAGTTTAGGGTTTAGGTTTAGCCCAGGGTGGTTAGGGTTTAGGGGCAGGCCCAGGGTTTTGGGTTATGCCAGTGTTTAGGGTTTAGGGTTTGGGTTAAAACCAAGCAAACCAGTAGGAGTTTATTTAGTTTATTTAATTTATTTTATTTTATTTAGGTTTATTTTATTTTATTTAGTTTAGTTTATTTATTTGAGGTTTATTTATTTTAGTTTAGGTTTTATTTTAGTTTATTTTTTTAGAGTTTTTTGTTTGTGTTTATTTTTTTTTAGTTTAGTTTTATTTTATTTTATTTGGAGGTTTTATTTTTTATTTTAGCAAAAGGAATAGGTTTTATGTTTTATCTATATTTATTTTTAGGTTTTATTTTTAGTTTAGGTTTAGGTTTATTTTAGTTTACTTTATTTTTTTTAGTTTAGGTTTAGGTTTAGGTTTAGTTTTATTTATTTAGTTTAGGTTTATTGGTTTATTTTTTTTTTTATTTGTGGTTTAGGTTTTATGTTTTTTTTATTTTTAGGTTTTATTTTTAAATTTATTTTTTAGGTTTAAGTTTTTATTTAGTTTTAATTTTAGGTTTATTTTATTTTTATTTTATCTTTAGTTTTTATTTTATTCAGGTTTATTTTATTTTTTTAGTTTAGTTTAGGTTTTGATTTATTTTAGTTAGTTTAGTTTTTATTTTTTATTTTATTTTATTTTTAGGTTTAGGTTCGGTTTAGATGGTTTTGATTTTAGTTTATTTTGTCTTATGTATTTTTTTTATTTTCTTTAGGTTTAGGATTTTTTTAATTTTTTAATTTTTAGGTTTTATTTAGTTTGGGTTTAAGCTTTTAGGTTTTTAGGGATTAGGGTTTAGGTTTTAGGGTTTATGGTTTGGGGTTTGGGGTTTAGTGGTTAAGATTTAGGATTTAGGGTTTAGTGCTCTTAGGTTTAGTGTAAGGCCTAGGGTGTTTTGGGGTTTGCTTGTGGTTGTTTAGGGTTTAGGGTTTAGGTTTTAGGTTTTAGGTTTAGGGTTCAAGTTTTAGTTTAGAACATTAGGTTTTGGTTTTTTTTTAACAGAGAACAAATTCAAATTCAATATTTCTTCTTTTTGAATTCATCAACCAAGTAACACACTAAGTTTTCTAAGACATAACTAACAACATAATTCAAAAATGAGCACGCATATAGCAAATCCAAAACCCAAGGTAACTAGAACCATCTCTACTATAAAGACACAATACCATAGCAAGCTGATCGATTGATGTTCTTGGTTTCTCAGTTCCCATCAGAATCACCCCAGCCTCTCGAGTAGCGGGATCCTCCATCATATCCCCGATCTCTCCCCCCAGCACCACAATGGTTGTAACCTCTATCGTTCCTCACGCCACCAAAACTACCACTGCTCTGACCACCACCTCCATATCCACCAGGACGTCCAGATCCCCCACCGCCACATGATAACTGTTGCCTCTACCTTTGCCTCCACCACCAGATCTAGATTGATCCTGGTCGACGGTGATGTTCCTGCCGTCAAGGTTCTTCCCATTTTTAGGGTTTTGGTTTAGGTTTAGGTTTATTAGGTTTTAGGGTTTTGGTTAATTTAATCATTTATTTACTTTCTTTAGGTTTAGGTTTAGGGTTTGGGGTTTATGGTTTAGGGTTTAAGGTTAGGGTTTAGGGTTTAAGGTTTAGGCTTTAGGGTTTAGTGTTTAGGGTTTTAGCATTTATGCATTTAGGGTTTAGGGTTTATGGCTTTTCAGTGTTTAGGGTTTAGGGTTGTAGGTTTAGGGTTTAGGGTTTACGGTTTAGGATATAGGGTTTAAGGTTTTTCTTAAATTAAGTAAACTGGTTAGTTTATTTCATTTTATTTAGTCTAGGTTTAGGTTTAGGTTTAGTTTTTTTATATTTAGGTTTAAGTTTTGTTCATTTTAGTTGTGTTTATTTTAATTTAGGTTTAAGTCTATTTTATTTTATTTTTATTTTAGTTTTAGGTTTTTTTGTTTCATGTTTAAGTTTTATTTATTTATTTTTAGGTTTATGTTTTAGGTTTAGGTTTTTATTATATTTTATTTTAGGTTTTTTATATTTTTATTTTATGATTATTATTTATTTTATTTAGGTTTTTTATTCTTAGGTTTATTTTATTTTTTGGTTTAGTTTAGGTTTTTATTTATTATATCTTACTTTATTTTTACTTTTTTATTTTTTTTATTTTTAAGTTTAGGTCTAAGTTTTAGTTTAGGTTTTTATTTTATTTTATTTTATTATTATATTTGGTTTAAGTATTTTATTTATTTTATTTTTAGGTTATATTTAGTTTAGGTTTAGGTTTTTGGTTTTTAAGGTTTAGGGTTTAGGGTTTAGGGTTTAAGGTTTAAGGTTAGGGTTTAGGGTTTAGGGTTTAAGGTTTAGTGTTTAGGCTTTAGGTTTTAGGGTTTATGGTTTAAGGTTTAGGGTTAGCTTAGGGTTTAGGGTTAGTTTAGGGTTTAGGGTTTAAGGTTTAGGCTTTAAGATTTTTGGTTTAGGGTTTAGTTAGGGTTTAGGGTTAGTTTATTGTTTAGGATTAAAACAGGTTTAGGCTTTAGGGTTTTAGTTTAGTTTAGGGTTAGTTTAGAGTTTAGGGTTTAAGGTTTTATAGTTTAGGGTTTATGGTTTAAGGTTTAGGGTTTAGGGTTTAGGATTTAGGTTAATAGGTTTAGGGATGTAGTTTTATGGTTTAGGGTTTAGGGTTTAGGATTTAAAGTTTAGGTTTAGGGTTTAGGTTTAGCTTTTGAAAAATTAAGTAAACCAGTAGGTTTAGGTTTATTTAGTTTATTTAGTTTATTTTTTTATTTTTGTTTAGGTTTATTTTTTATTTTTATTTAGTTTAGTTTATTTATTTTAGTTTATTTTTATTTTAGTTTATTTTTTAGGTTTAATTTTGGTTTATGTTTATTTTTTAGTTTAGTTTTATATTTATTTTTTTAGGTTTAGGTTTTATTTTTTATTTTTAGGTATAGGTTTAGGTTTTATGTTTTTATTCTAGGTTTATTTTTAGGTTTTATTTTTTAGTTTAAGTTTAGGTTTATTTTTTGTTTATTTTATTTTATTTAGTTTAGGGTTTAGGTTTAGTTTATTTTAGGTTTAGGTTTAGATTTTATTTATTTTAGATTAGGTTTAGGTTTATTTTATTTTATTTATTTGAGGTTTAGGTTTTTTTTTAGTTTAGGGTTTAGGTTTTATTTTATATTTATTTTTAAGTTTATTTTTTAGGTTTAGAATTTTATTTTGTTTTTATTTTATTTTATTTTAAGTTTATTTTATTTTTATTTAATGTTTAGTTTTTATTTTATTTAGGTTTATTTTATTTTCTAGTTTAGTTTAGGTTTTTATTTATTTTATTTTAGTTTAGCTTTTATTTATTATTTATTATTTTATTATTAGGTTTAGGGTTAGGTTTAGGTTTAGGTTTAGATTTTAGTTTAGGTTTTTATTTTATTGTATATTTTTATTTTATTTAGGTCAAGGTTTTTTTAATTTTTGGTTTTATTTAGTTTGGGTTTAGGCTTTTAGGTTTTTAGGGTTTCGGGTTTTGGGTTTAGGGTTAGTTTATACTTTAGGGTTTATGGTTTGGGGTTTGGGGTTTAGGGTTTAGGGTTTAGCATTTAGGGTTTAGGGTTTAGGTTTTAGGGTTTAGGGTTTAGATTTTTAGGGTTTAGGGTTTAGGGTTTATGGTTTTTAGGGTTTAGGGTTTAGGGTTTAGGGTTTAGGTTTTAGTTTAGGGTTTAAGGTTTTTGGTTTTTTTTTAACGGAGAACAAATTTAGATTCAACATTTCTTCTTTTTGAATTGATCAAACAAGTAACACTCAAAGTTTTCTAAGACACAAGTAACAACATAGTTCAAAAATGAGCACCCATAGAGCAAACCCAAAACCCTAGATGATTAAAACCATCTATCGAAAACAGTTCCATAAGCATATTGAATTTTGTTCTTGATTTCTCTAGTTCCCATCAAAACCACCCCAACCTCTCGAGTAGCAGAATCCTCTATCATATCCTCGATCTCTCCCCCCACCACTGTGATGGTTTAAACCTCTGTCGCTCCTCTCACCATCATAACCACCGCTGCTCTGACCATCACCTACATATCCACCAACACGCCCAGATCCCCCACTACCAATATGATAACTGCCACCCCCACCTTCATCTCCACCGCAAGATCTAGACCTAATTGATAGTGATGTGCATCATTCTTAGGGTTTTGGCTAGGGTTTAGGTTTATTAAGTTTTAGGGTTTGGATTATTTTATAATTTATTTAGTTACTTTAGGCTTAGGTTTAGGCTTTAGGGTTTCGAGCTTAGGGTTTAGGGTTAGGGTTTAGGATTTAAGGTTTAGGGTTTAGGATTAGGGTTTCGGGTTTAAGGTTTAGGGTTTAGGGTTTAGGATTTAGGGTTTAAGGTTTTTTTTAAAAAATTTATGTAAACCGGTTGGTTTAGGTTTATCTAGTATAATATGTCTATTTTTATTTTTTTTAGTTTACTTTATTTTTTAGTTTTACTTAGGTTTATTTCTTATTTTATCTAGTTTTGTTTAAGTTTTTTTATTTTAATTTATTTTGTAGGTTTAAGTTAATTTTTTAATTGAGTTTTATTTTAATTTTATTTTTAGGTGTATGTTTTATTTTTCCTTTATAGGTTTAGGTTTAGGCTTTTATTTTATTTTTTAGGTTTTTATTTTATGTTTATTTTTAGGCTTTATTTTTTAGTTTAAGTTTAGGTCTATTTTTAGTTTATTTTATTTTATTTAGTCTAAGTTTAGGTTAGGTTTAGGTTTTATTTATTTTCATTTAGTTTATTTTAGTTTATGTTTAGGTTTATTTTATTTTATTTATTTTATTTTTATTTTAGGTTTAGCTTTTATTTTTAGTTTGAGGTTTAAGTTTTACTTTATATTTATTTTTAGGTTTATTTTTGAGCTTTAGGTTTATTATAATTTTAATTTACATTTATTATTTATTTTGTTTTGGTTTTTTATTCTTAGGTTTATTTTATTTTTTTATTTTAGTTTAGGTTTTTATTTATTATATTTTACTTTATTTTTACATTTTTTATTTTATTTTATTTTTAGGTTTAGGTCTAGGTTTTAGTTTAGGTTTTTATTTTATTTTATTTTATTAATATATTTAGGTTTATGTTTTTTATTTATATTATTTTTTAGTTTTATTTAGTGTAGGTTTAGGTTTTAGGTTTTTAGGGTTTAGGGTTTAGGGTTTAGGGTATAAGGCTTAGGGTTCAGGGTTTTAAGGTTTAGGTTTTTAAAGTTTAGGGTTTAAGGTTTGGGTTTAGGGTTTAGGGCTTTTAGGGTTTAGGGTTAGCTTAGGGTTTAGGGTTAGTTTAAGGTTTAGGGTTTAAGATTTAGGGTTTAGGGTTTAGGGTTTTATGGTTTAGGATTCAGGGTATTAGGTTTAGGGTTTTAGATTTATAGTTTAGGGTTTAGGGTTAGTTTTAGGGTTTAGGATTTAGAGTTTAGGGTTTTGGGTTTAGGGTTCTGGTTTTTTTTTAATTAAGTAAACCGATAAGTTTATTTTTATTTAGTTTCGTTAATTTTATGTTATTTTAATGTTTAAGTTTATTTTTATTTTTATTTAATTTTATGTTTTTTTATTTTAGTTTATTTTTTAGGTTTATGTATAGGTTTATGCTTATTTTTTAGTTTAGTTTTATTTTTATTTTATTTTTTAGGGTTAGGTTTTATTTTTTTGTTTATGTTTATGTTTAGGTTTTTATTTTATTCTATTTGGTTTAGGTTTTAGGTTTTTTTTTAGGTTTTATCTTTTAGTTTAGGTTTAGGTTTATTTTTAGTTTATTTTATTTTATTAAGTTTAGGGTTTAGGTTTAGTTTATCTTAGGTTTAAGTTTAGGTTTTATTTATTTTAGTGTAAGTTTAGGTTTATTTTATTTTGTTTATTTTAAGTTTAGGTTTTATTTTTTATTTATTTTTAGATTTATATTTTAGGTTTACGTTTTTATCTATTTTTTATTTTATTTTATTTTAGGTTTTTTATTTTTATTTTATGTTTGGGTATTATTTTAGGGTTTGGTGTTTTTTATTTTAGGGTTTAGGGTTTAGGTTATTTTAGGGTTTAGGGTTTAGGTTAGTTTAGGGTTTAGGGTTTAGATTAGTATAAGGTTTAGGGTTTAGTAGGGCTTAACATTTAAGGATTAGGGTTTAGGGTTTAGGTTTAGGGTTTTAGGGTTTTTAAGGTTTTTAGTGTTTAAGGTTTAGGGTTTAGATTTTAGTTTAGGGTTTTGGGTTTATGGTTTAAGGTTTTTTTTAATAGTGAAGAAATTGATATTCAACATTTCTTCTTTTCAAATTTAATCAACCAAATAGCAAACCAAGTTTTCTAAGATACAAGCGATGACATATATAAAAAATGAGCATGCATAGAGATGATCAAAAACCATAGATAACTAGAACCATCTCTACTCTAAAGACACAGTTCCATAAGTAGCAGATCAGATCAACTGTTCTTCAGTTTCTCTAGTTCCGATCAGACCACCTTGCCTCTCGAGTAGAGAAATCCTCAATCATATCCCTAATCTACCCCTCTGCCACTACCACGGCTGTAACCTCTATCGCTCCTCCCGCCTCCATAACCACCATCACCATATCCACTAGCACCTCCAGATCCTTCACCTCTAGATCCTGCCTCCATAAGCACCACCTCCATCTCCACCATCATATCCACCAGCACTTCTAGTAGGGTTAGTGTTTAGGGTTTAAGGTATAATTTTTAGGCTTTAGGGGTTAAGGTTTTTAGGGTTTAGGGTTTAGGGTTTAGGGATAGCTTAGGGTTTAGGGTTAGTTTAGGGTTTAGGATTTATGGTTTAGGGTTTCAGGGTTTAGGATTTAGTGTTTAGGGTTTAGGGTTTAGGGTTTAGGGTTTAGGGTTTGGGTTTATGGTTTAAGGTTTTATGGTTTGGGGTTGTTTAGGGTTTAGGGTTTAGGGTTTAAAGTTTAAGGTTTAGGGTTTAGCATTTTTAGGGTTTAGGGTTTATGGTTTTTATTTATTTATTTTTAATTTTTTTAAATTAAGTAAATTAATAGGTTTAGGTTTATTTAGTTTATTTTTTATTTATTTTAGTTTATTTTATTTTTTATTTTTATTTAGGTTCATTTTTATTTTTATTTAGTTTAGTTTATTTATTTTAAGTTTACTTATTTTAGTTTAGGTATTTTTTTGTTTTAGGTTATTTTTAAGGTTTAGGTTTAAATTTAGGTTTGTTTTTTTTTTTTTGTTTTATTTCTATTTTATTTTTTAGGTTTAGGTTTTATTTTTTATATTTTGGTTTAGGTTTAGGTTTTAAGTAAACAAAACCCTTTAAGCCAGAGCAAGGAATTTTACAAGAATGAATTTATTCAAAATCCTCCAAGCTAAAACATAATAAGAAATGGGAATGATATTGTTCCAAAGTTCAATGAAACCATTAGAGGTGTTTTGTTTATTTTTAATAAAATTTCAAACCTCTTTAAGAACGAAATCACCATTGTAAGAGATCTTGAAAAGAATTTGATCAGGTTTATTAGAAAATATAGAAATGTTGCAAAACTTGTCAAAAATAGAAATAGGAATGTAGTTCTCAAGTTTGTTTTCATTCCAATTGTTATTAAGCAAAAAATAGTTAACATTGATAGTAGCAGTAGAGTGTGTAGATAAAAGGGAGTCAATAGAGCCATTGCCAATCCAATTATCTTACAAAAAGAAAGAAGAACCCAAATGAATACCCTAAGATATTAAGGATTCAACAACCCATTTAATGGAGCAAAGCCTTTTCAAACCGGAGAGCCACCAACTTTATAAGCATAGATAAGAGGGTGTTTACCTCGCCAATATTTTTCCATCTTAAAATTAGCCCAAAGGCTATCATTCTTTCTAAAATTCCACCATAGCATATGAGAGAAGGCAGTCATAGCTTCATGAATAGGTTTGCAACCAAGACCACCTTCACCTAAAGGACCATAGCATTTATGCCAGGATGTCTAATGCATTCTCTTAATAGAATTATTGGATCCCCAAAAAAGATTTATTTAGCAAGCGATCA
This sequence comes from Cymbidium sinense, assembly GCA_021442155.1. Taxonomy (NCBI): domain Eukaryota; kingdom Viridiplantae; phylum Streptophyta; class Magnoliopsida; order Asparagales; family Orchidaceae; genus Cymbidium; species Cymbidium sinense. Next base: position 82,740,647 of record CM038216.1, on the reverse strand, counting down.
ATTCTGAAAAGAGTAGAATTAGTGGGAATAATAGTTTGAATCAAATAAAGAGGCATAGAATTGAGAGTGCTTTTAAGAATAGTGAGCCTGCCACCAAAGGAAAGTAAATGGAATTCCCAAACAAAATTTTTTTTTAAACATTTTTGAATTAACTCATCAAAAAGATGGGATTGTTTTGGGCCTTTAAATAGAGGATCACCCAAGTACTTAAGAGGTTATTGTTGATGTTTAAAATTAGTGATTTGCCAGATTTGATTGATTTTATTATTAGAGATACTTGAAGAAATAATAAAATAGCTTTTGTTATCATTGATAGAAAGACCACTTTCTTCACCAAATTTATTTAATAGAATCTTGAGGTTCTTGATATGTTGAATAAAATCATTGCTAAAAATAATGAAATCATCTACAAAGCTTAAGTGGGAAATAGGAAGACCACCAAGAGTTTTGTAGTACATACTACGATTGTTTAAAAATAACTCATTGAAGCTCCTAGATAAGTACTCAACAACAATAATAAATAAAGCAGGGGATAAAGGATCACCTTGTCTTAAACCATGAGAAGAAGGAAAGAAGCGCAAAGTTTCCCCATTAAAAAATAGAGAACTAGGCATTATTAATATAATTTTTAATAATAAAACTAAATTTATCAAAAATCCAAATAAATTTAGAATATGGAAAAGGAAATCCCAAAGATATTATCAAAATCTTTGGTAATATCTAATTTGAAAAGAATGTTGCCTTCTCTAGTAAAATGTTAATAGAAATAGATGTACCTCTAACAAAACCAGTTTGTTCGAGAGAGATAATCCAATGAAGTAAAGGGCTAAACGTATTGGCAAGAATTTTTGAAATCATCTTATTGAAGAAGGTGCAAAGACTAATAGGTCTAAAATCACTCCAATAGTCTGGATTATCTTTCTTAGGTATGAGAACAATATAAGTTCTAAAAAAATATTTAGGAAAAGGATTACCATTAAAAATATCAACCACAACCTCAATCAAATCTCTTTTAATAATAAACCAACATTTTTGAAAAAATTGAGTAGTGAAACCCTCTGGACCAACAATAGAATCTATGTTCATGCTATTAAGATCTTTAAAAATTTCATCTTCATTAAGCACAATTGTAAGCAAATCATTGTTATCATTGGTAATAATAGAAGGAATCCAGTGCGATTTAGAGATAGCTTCATAAGAGAAACTCTTATTAAGCATATTTCTAAAGTAATTAATAATGAATCCTTAATATCATTATTCTCCATAATTGATTCTCCATTGGCATCTTTAGTTTTTTTTAATATTATTTAAAGCTCTCTTTTTATTAACTAAAGCATGGAAATACCTAGTATTCCTGTCACCATCCATAATATGTTTACTAGTAGCTTTTTGATGCAATAAGTCTCTTTCATATTTTGAAAATTAACAAGTTTATCTTTCACCTCAGTCAAGCCCTTAATCTTAGAAGGATTAGACATAATAGAGACCTCAAGATCACAAACCATTTTTTCCATATCTTTGGTATTAGCAAAAAGGTTATTAAAATAATGCTTGTTCCACCAACCTAGATTTTGCTTAAGTCTTTTAAGCTTAAACCAAATTCTATTCATCTCCATAATCGATTTATCAAGATGTAAAGGAGCTTTCCAATTGTTAGCCACAGCATTAAAAAAATCAATATGCTGAATCCACATGTTCTGAAATCAAAAGGAGAGAAATTTTTTAATCTATTAGAATTATCTTTAATAGAAACCAAAAGAGGAGCATGATCAGACAAGGTTCTGCTTAAATGATTGACAGAAGTAATATGCCATTGAATAATCTAGTGAGTATTAAAAAGAATTCGATCCAACCTTTGTCAAAGTCTAGAGTTTTGCCAAGTATAATTAGAACCTTTAAAACCAATATCAATCAACGTACAATCAAGGATCATATTAAAAAATTCTTCCATGGAATGAATATTAGGAGAGAAACCACCACTTCATTTAGAAGTGAATAAAATAGTGTGGAAATCACCACCTACAAACCAAGGTTTATTGATAGAGGTAGCAAAATTCCTCAAATTATCCCAAAGAAGATTTCTACCAGATCTAAGTACAAAACACAATAATCACCATAAGAGATTTGAGCATTGACAACTTGTTGAAAATAATCAAGAATATAAACCTCTACAAAGTTATTCCAAAAACACCAAATCTTATTACTGACATTAGAAAAAAATTTATTAAAATCGATCATTCTTGCAACATGGTTAATTTTGTTAGCATGAATAAGAGGCTCTAGAAAAAATAACCAAAAAATATCATGTATACAACAAAAATTTCTAATATGGCTACAAATAGAGAGTACCGAAACCTCTAACATTCCAAACAATAAAATTAAACATACGGAAATAAAAAGGGTTTAAGAAAAGGTTAATTAAGAGGAGAGGGAGGTCCTAGCGATCTAGTGTTTCTTGGCAATTTGGAAATTTTGAACATTTTTTTCTCTTTTTAGCATGATAAGTTTGGAACGCATTTTTTTCTCATATAATCATTATCTAAGAAAGATTTAGCAACATTAGTCACAGATTTAGGAGAAATCTCCTGATTAGAAATGAGTTCTCCTTCTTCCGAGACATTAGAATTTATTAAAGCCAAATGAGCATCAGGAATATCAAGAGAGGGAGCAAAAACATATTTATTAAAAGGCAAGTGTGAACACCTAGCCCTTCCTCTTCATGACCCAAATTAATAGACAAAATAAAATCTTTATGAGAATTTAAATCATCCTAAATCTAGAAAATAAAATCAATTTTTTCAACCTAATTATCATGAGGTATTGAAGCCATATTCTCCATTGAATTTGAGTGATGCATAACATTAATATCCTCATTTATATTCTCAATCAAAGCTTCATTTTCATTAGTCAAAGCCACCAAGGATGCAGGGATTGAGTCAAAGGAAACAAAATCATCATCCAAAAGTATAGAAAAACTATTATTATTCACATTAGAAGCCTTCAATTGCACAAAAGTAGTAAAAGGTAAAACAAACTTATTAGGAGCATCTAGAAATTCCTCTTTTCTGAAGTAGCTTTTTGATATTTAATAGTGATCGGCCTAGGGTTAGGAATACAAGTTTCCTTAATAGGGACTTTCTTTTTTAGGTGAGGATGAATAATGAAACATTTTCAATTATCATGCTTGTGGATTTTACAGTGAGAACAAAAGATAGAGAAATTTTCAAATTCAATTCTTTCCAATAACCGTAATTTTTAGATCCCAACCACATTTCTTTGGGGTGTGTCTTGGTAATGTCCAACTAAACAAGGATTATAACCAGTGAAAGATGAGATTTTGTAGTCAATTCCTAATCAATTTACAAATAAAGTAGCCATAATAAAAAGAATTGATGGTTAATGAAATAAATTTTCATATTGGGGAGAAATCCAAATTGGATGTCTTTGAATGATTTTGAAGTGAAGCCAAGTTAGTTGATGCCCTAGGATCCATAGGATCCTTCGATTTTCCCCAGGGAATCATTAGGGAAGATGCCAAGCCTTGACGTCACTCTAATGAAGACACAAAATAGGCTAGCGGCCATCGATTCAAGAAGGAATCTAGTGAGAATCACACAAAATATCCAGCAATAGTAGCCAAAAAGCTAAAAATGAGAGGGGGAAAGGGAAATCGACAGAGCACAAGGACGAGGGCTCGGGCAGTTATTTTATGTTTTGGGTTTTAATTTAGGGTTTAGGTTTAGTTCAGTTTAGGGTTTAGGTTTAGTTTAGGTCTAGGTTTAGGTTTAGGTTTAGGGTTTAGGTTTAGGTTTAAGATTTAGGTTTAGGTTTACGTTTAGGTTTAGGGTTTAGGATTTAGGATTTAGGTTTAAAGTTTAGGTTTAGGGTTAGGGTTTAGGGTTTATTTAGTTTAGTTTAGGTTTAGGTTTAGGTTTATGGTTTAGGGTTTAGGGTTTAAGTTTAGGTTTAGGTTTAGGTTTAGGTTTAGGTTTAGGTTTAGGTTTAGGGTTTAGGTTTAAGTTTGGGTTTAGGGTTTAAGGTTTAGGGTTTAGATTTATGGTTTAGGTTTAGGGTTTAGGGTTTAGTGTTTAGATTTAGGTTTATGGTTTAGGTATAAGTTTAGGTTTAGGTTTATGATCTATCCCTCCGTGAGCACCATGGCTGTAACCATCGTCCCTCCTCCCGCCTCCATAACCACCATTGCTCTAACCACCACTTCCATATCCATCATCACCACCAGATCCCCCACCACCATAGCGATAATCGTCGCCTCTGCCTTTGCCTCCACCTAGATCTAGATTGAGCCAAGTTGGCATTGATGTTCCTGTAGTCAAGGTTCTACCCATTATTAAGGTTTAGGTTTAGGTTAAGGTTTTGGTTTATTAGGTTTAAGGGTTTAGGTTTATTTTTTTATTTATTTAGTTTCTTTAGGTTTAGGTTTAGCATTTAGGGTTTAGGGTTTAGTGTTTATGGTTTAGGGTTAGGGTTTAAGGATTAGGGTTTAATGCTTAGGGTTTTGGGGTTTAGGGTTTAGCATTTAGGGTTTAGGGATTTTAGGTTTAGGGTAAGGGTTTAAGGATTAGAGATTAGGGTTTATGGTTTAGGGTTTAGTGTTCAGGTTTTAGGGATTAGGGTTTTTAAAGTTTAGGTTAGCATAGGGTTTAGGGTTAGTTTAGGGTTTAAAGTTTAGGGTTTAGTGTTTTATGGTTTAGGGTTTAGGGTTTAGAGTTTAGGTTTAGAGTTTAGGGTTTAGGGTTTAGTTTAGGTTTTGGGATTAGTTTAGGGTTTGGTTTGTTTAGGGTTTAGGGTTTAAGGTTTAGGGTTTATGGTTTTTGTTATTTATTATTTTTTAAATTAAGAAAATTGGTAGGTTTAGGTTTATTTAATTTATTTTATTTTTTTATTTTTATTTAGGTTCAATTTTATTTTTATTTAGTTTAGTTTATTTATTTTAGGTTTATTTATTTTAGTTTAGTTTTTTTAGATTATTTTTTAGGTTTAGGATTAGGTTTTAGGTTTTTATTTTTGGTTTATTTTAGGTTTATTTTTTTTACTTTAGGTTTAGGTTTAAGTTTAGTTTATTTTAGGTTTTATTTATTTTAGTTTAATTTATTTTAGTTTAGGTTTATGTTTGTTTTATTTTTATTTTAGGTATATATATATCTATATTTTTTAATTTATGGTTTAGGTTTTATTTTTTATTAATTTTTAGGTTTTATTTTTAGGTTTATTTTTTAAGTTTAGGTTTTTATTTAGTTTTTATTTTATTTTATTTTAGGTTTATTTTATTTTATTTTAGTTTTGTTTTTATTTTTTATTTTATATTCTTTTTAGGTTTAGGTTTAGGTTTTAATTTAGGTGTTTATTTTATTTTATTTTATTTATTTTATTTTAGTTTTGGTTTTTTTATTTATTTAAAAAATAGGTTTTATTTAGTTTAGGTTTAGGTTTTTAGCTTTTTAGGGTTTAGGGTTTAAGGTTAGTTTAGGGTTTAGGATTTAGGGTTTAGGGTTTAGGGTTATAGTTTAGGGTTTAGGGTTTAGGGTTTAGGGTTTAGGATTTAGGTTTTAGGTTTAAGGTTCAGGTTTTACTTTAGGGTTTATGATTTTTGGTTTTTTTTATTTTATTTTAAAAGAAAACAAATTCATATTCAACATTTCTTATTTTTATTTTCATCAACCAAGTAACACACCAAGTTTTCTAAGACACAAGTGATAAAATAGATAAAATATGAGCCTGGTTGATGGTTATGTTCCTACCGTCAAGGTTCTGCCCATTCTTAGGGTTTAGGGTTAGGTTTAGGTTTGAGTTTTTTAGGTTTTAGGGTTTGATTTCTTTATTAATTTATTTATTTACTTTAGGTTTAGGTTTAGGGTTTGGGGTTCAGGGTTATGGTTTAGGATTTTTTTATTTGAAAATTAAGTAAACTAATAGGTTTAGGTTTATTTAGTTTATTTTTTATATATTTTAATTTATTTTATTTTTTATTTTTTATTTTTATTTATTTTAGTTTATTTATATTAGGTTTAGTTATTTTAGTTTCAATTTTTATTTTAGTTTATTTTTTAGGTTTAAGTTTAAGTTTAGGTTTATCTTTTAGTTTAGTTTTATTTTATTGTATTTCTTAGGTTTAGGTTTAGGTTTAGGTTTTTTTTTAGGTTTAGGTTTTATGTTTTTATTTTAGGTTTTTTTGGTTTTAATTTTTATTTTAGGCTTAGGTTTATTTTTGATTTATTTTATTTTATTTAGTTTAGGTTTAGGTTTAGTTTATTTTAGGTTTAGGTTTAGGTTTTATTTATTTTAGTTTAATTTATTTTAGTTTAGGATTAAGTTTATTTTATTTTTATTTTAGGTTTAGGTGTTATTTTTTATTTATTTTTATGATTATTTTTTAGGTTTAGGCTTTTATTTAATTTTATTGTTTTATTATTATTTTAGGTTTAGTTTTTATTTTATTTAGGTTTATTATTTTTAGTTTTTTTAGTTTAGGTTTTTATTTATTATATTTTAGTTTATTTTTTAATTATCAATTTAATTTTATTTTTTTAGGTGTAGGTTTAGGTTTATGTTTAGGTTTAAGTTTTAGTTTAGGTTTTTATTTTATTTTATTTTATTTTCTTATTTAGGTTTAGGTTTTAGGGTTTAGGATTTAGGGATATGGTTTAGGGTTTTAGGGTTTAGCATTTAGGGTTTTGAGTTTAGTGTTTAGGGTTTAGGGTTTAGGGTTTAAGGTTAAGTTTTAGGTTTAGGTTTTGTTTAGTTTAGGGTTTAGGGTTTAAGGTTTTTTTTAACTAGAGTTTAGAGTTTAGGTTTTAGTGTTTAGGGTTTAGGGTTTTAGGGTTTAGGTTTTAGGGTTTAGGTTTTAGGGTTTAATGTTTAGGGTTTAGGGTTTAGGGTTTTAGGGTTTAGGGTTTAGGGTTTAGGGCTTAGGGTTTAGGTTTAGGGTTCAGGTTTTAGCTTAGGGTTTTTGGTTATTTTGTTTTAATAGATAACAAATTCATATTCAATATTTCTTCTTTTTGAATTCAACAACCAAGTAACACACCAAGTTTTCAAAGAGACAAGCGATGACATAGATAAAAAATGAGCACACATAAAGCAAATCAAAAACCTTAGATAATTAGAACCGTCTTTACTGTAAAGACATAGTTCCATAAGAAGTAGATCGGATCAGCCTTTTTTTAGTTTCTCCAGTTCCAATCAAAACCACCCCAGCCTGTCGAGTAGCGGGATCCACGATCATAGCCTCGATCTCTCCCTCCGCCACCACCAAGGCTGTAACCTTCATCCCTCATCTCGCTTCCAAAACCACCCTGCTCTAACCACCAGCTCCATATCCACCAGCACCTCCAAATTCCCCACCACCACTGTGATAACTGCCGCCTCCACCTTCATCTCCACCACAAGATCTAGACTGAGCATGGTTGACAGTGATGTTCCTGCCATCAAGGTTCTGCCCATTCTTAAGGGTTTTTTTAAAAAAAAATGAAAAGTGGGAGAATTTTATTGCCAAAAATAAAGGGATACAAGGTCCTTAAAGGATATGAGTCTCTAAACTATTTTTCAAAGAGCTATAATTAGCCTAAAGAGATAAATCCCCTACTTATTTCAAGAAAACCAAAGCAAAAGAAAGAAAAGACAAAAATAAAGAAAGAAACAACACAAAATTCCAAGAAGGGTAGCCAAAGACATCTATATCTCGAAATCTTCTAAGAGATGCACAAACCACCTACAGCCCTAAAACTTTCCACAAACCTACAAAGAACGTAAGATAGAGATATGCGTCAAGAAATAAGGACAAGCTAAATACATAAAAAGGAACAAAATGATAAAATCATAGATAAGGCTCCCAGTCACATTCATCTCAAGGGGCAATAGGATATGAGAGCATCCAAACTTCAGAAGAAGGGTTACAATTACATATGGAGCTACCATCCAAAAGGATAATAGGGGAAACATCCTAGCCATCATAGCCAACTTACCTCGATTAAACCAAATAGCCAATAGCCAAGAGCTAGCCAAGTTCTAGTATCTATCATCAGGATTAAATAGGTAACTAACTAGCAAAACATCCATCCAAACTAAAGCAAAGCAACCAACCAAACAAGACAATAGCCAAGAAACAACCACCATCAAAGCCACCCAAAATAAACAAAGACCAAAGGTAAAGAATCAAAATTTTGCAGATCTACCAACCAACATCAAAAATTCTGCAACCATCCATCAAGGCCGCCAAGCCAACCATAGCAGCAGGAATCAGCAAAAATAGCAACAAAGCCAAGAACAACCATAGCCACATATAGGTTCATGGCCCAGAATAGAAAGAAATGACAAGCCAATGGGCCATCCAGCCAACAGGCAAACACAACAAAAAAAACTTCAAAAAAACCACCAAAAAAGGGGAACAAAAACTAGATGGAAGGTAACAACTCTAGAGAGAGTAACTCAGCCTAAGAAGGAACAAAGCTTATGGCCAGGCTCAACCAATAATCATTACGCTAGATAGCCAAAACCAAAAGAAAAAGGCTAGAAAAAACCATAGCCACAAGCAACCACCAGCCAATAAACCCTCATAGGAAAAAAGTGGCTAGGGAAAAAGGCAAGCAAGCAAGCTCCGAAGCCTGCCAATCACTAGGCCATCATAAAACCAACACAGCAAGAGACTAATAAGTGGAGAGAGCCACCAAAACCAGATGGCATCCAAAGCTCAGCAGTATAAACTAGAAAAATACTGACCTCCATCAGAAAGAGATACCATTCTTAGGGTTTAGGTTTAGGTTTAGGTTTATTAGGTTTTAAGGTTTAGGTTTATTTTTTAATTTATTTAGTTACTTTAGGTTTATGTTTAGGGTTTGGGGTTTTGGGTTTAGGGTTTAGGGTAAGGGTTTAGGGTTTAGGGTTTAGGTTTGGGGTTTAGGGTGGTTAAGGTTTAGGGTGGGTTTAAGGTGATTTTAGGGTTTTGTGGGTTTAGGTTTAGAGTTTTGGGTTTAGGGTTTAGGTTTAGGATTTAGGGTTTATGGTTTTTTTTTAAAATTAAGCAAAGAGGTTTAAGTTTATTTAGTTTATTTTATTTATTTTAGTTTATTTTATTTTTATTTTATTTAGGTGTATTTTTATTTTATTTAGTTTAATTTATTTATTTTAATTTATGTTTTATTTTAGTTTATTTTTTAATTTTAGGTTTAGGTTTAGGTTTATTTTTAGTTATGTTTTATTTTTATTTTATTTTAAGGTTTTTTTATTTTAGGTTTAGGTTTAGGTTTTATTTTATTTTCTAGGTTTAAGTTTAGGTTTTATTTTAGGTTTACTTTTTTGGTTTTATTTTTATCTTAGGTTTAGGTTTATTTTTAGTTTATTTCATTTTATTTAGTTTTAGTTTAGGTCTAGGTTTTATTTATTTTAGTTTAGTTTATTTTAGCTTAGGTTTAGGTTTATTTTATTTATTTTATTTATTTATTTTTTTAGGTTTTTTTTGAGTTTAGCGTTTAGGTTTTATTTTAAGGTTTATTTTTTTAGGTTTAAGTTTTTATTTTATTTTATTTTATATTTATTTTATTTTTATTTTACATTTAGCTTTTATTTTATTTAAGTTTTTTATTCAGAGGTTTATTTTATTTTCTTAGTTTAGTTTAGGTTTTTATTTATCTTATTTTTTATTTTATTTTTTATTTTATTTTATTTTAAAGTTTAGGTTTATGTTTAGGTTTTAGTTTAAGTTTTATTTTATTTAGATTTAGGTTTTTTTTTTTTTTATTTTTAGATTTTAGTTAATTTAGGTTTAGGTTTTTATGTTTTTAGGGTTTAGGGTTTAGGGTTTAGGGTTTGGGGTTGAGGCTTTAGGCTTTAGGGTTGTATGTTTTTGGGTTTAGGGACAAGGGTTTAGGGTTTAGGTTTTCTGGTTTAGGGTTTAGGGTTTAGGGTTATATGTTTAGGGTTTAGGGTTTAGGGTTCAAGTTTTAGTTTAGGGTTTAGGGTTTTGGTTTTTTTTAATAGAGAACAAATTTAGATTAAGCATTTCTTCTTTTTAATTTCATCAACCAAGTAACACATCAAGTTTTCTAAGACACAAGCGATGCTAGGGATAAAAAATGAGCACACATAGAGCAAATCAAAAACCCTACATAACTAGAACCTTCCCTACTATAAAATACATTTCCATAAGTAGTAGATCAGATCAGCCATTCTTCAATTTCTCTAGTTCTCATCAGAACCACCCCAGCCTCTCGAGTAGCAGGATCTACCATCATATCCTCGATTATTGCCACCACCACGGTTGTAACCTCCGTCGCTCCTCCCACCTCTATAATCACCGCTGCTCCGACCACCACCTCCATATCCACCAGCACCACTATGATAATCGTCGCCTCCGCCTTCCCCTCCACGCTAGATCTAGACTTAGCCTAGTTGACGGTGATGTTCCTACCATCAAGGTTCTACCCATTCTAAAGGTTTAGGTTTATTAGGTTTTAAGGTTGAGGTTTATTTTTAAATTTATTTAGTTACTCTAAGTTTAGTTTAAGGTTTGGGGTTTAGAGTTTGGGGTTTAGGGTTAGGGTTTATGATTTATGGTTAGGGTTTAGGGTTTAGGATTTTAGGTTTTATGTTTTTAGGGTTTAGGGTTTACTGTTTTGGCTTTTGGGTTTTTTGGGTTAGTTTAGGGTTTAGGGTTTAGGGTTTTAGATTTTAGGGTTTTTGGTTTAGGGTTTAGGGTTTAGGGTTTCGGTTTAGGGTTTAGGATTTAGGGTTTAGGGTTTTTTAGGGTTTATGGTTGAGGATTTTTTTTTGTGGAAGTTAGAATTTTATTACCATAAAAGGAAATGATACAATATCCTTAAAAGGGGTAATGCTCTAAAATTCTGTTGCTCTTGGAGCTACAAGAAACTTAGATAGCTAAACCCCATCTAAGTACATTAGAAAAAGAAAAGAAACTAAAAGAGAAAATAAAGGCTAAAAGCATAAGAGAAAAAGACATAGAGTAAGACTAAAATAAATCCCAAAAATAGTAAAAGGATGAGTTAGCAGCAGTTCATGATTCCTTTGAGAATGCAAGATAAGCAAGATCCACAACAACATCACTTGACTGAACAACGACCATTTCCTCTATAAAGTTCCAACCTATAAAAAAAATTTGCAAAACACTAAAATGGCAAAAGTCATAGTTAAAAGGATAAGGATAAAGAGAGGAAAAGGAAAGAGCTTAGAAAGAGAAGGCTCAGGCTCAGTTAGGATCATCTCATTGGGCAACAATAAATATGAATATCCAAACTTTATAAAGAAGTGTTACAATCATATGTAATGCTACCAACCATAGAGAAGAGGTGAGTAACATCAAAGCCATCATAGCCAACATACCTGATATAAGCAAACATCCAAGGCCAGTAGTCCAAAGAGTTCTAGATCCAACACCATTAAACAAAAAGCAACCGACCAACAACCAGCTAGCAGCCAAACGACCAAACAAAAACCACAATAGACTAATCACAATAACCTAAAGGGAGGCTAGAAATATGTCAGAACACCAACAATAGATAATAACCAGATACCCATCCAAACCCCAAACCATGGAAAACCAAAACTAGCCATCAACAAGAACCAAACCAATGCTAATTAATAGAGAAACAACCAGCAAAACCAAGATAGGAGACCTCAAGCTAAAGTCCCAACAAACAAACCAGGCTGAGCAACCATAAATGAGTAAATAGCTCAGAAATGAAACCATCAACTGAAGGAAACATAAGCTGTAACCAGTTCAAATCATCAGAAGATAAAATAACCACACAAAAGAGGGCTAAAGAGAGCCACCAACCACCAGAAACCAAAAAGTCCAATCCAAAAGGATCAACAAAAGTTCAGGGAGTACAACAAAAGGCTCTAGCAAATTGTCAAGTTTACATTTTAGTTTTAGGGTTTAAGGTTTTTGGTTTCTATTTTTTTTAATAGAGAACAAATTCAGATTTAATATTTCATCTTCTTAATTTCATCAACCAAGTAACACACTAAGTTTTTTAAGACATAAGTGGTGACATAGATAAAAAATGAGCATACATAGATCAAATCAAAGACTTCAGATAACTAGAACCATCTCTACTATAAAGACACAGTTCCATAAGCAGCAGATCTAATTGTCCATTCTTCAGTTTCTTTAGTTCCCATCTAAACCACCCTGGCCTCTCAAGTTGTGGGAACCACCATCATATCCCTAATCTCTCCCTACGCCACCACCACGGCTGTATCCTCCATCACTCCTCCCTCCTCCATAAACACCATTGCTCTGACCACCACCTCCATATTCACCAACACCTCTAAATACCCCACCACCACTACGATAACCACCACCTCCGCCTTCGCCTCCACCAGAGATATATATTAAGCCTGGTTGACGGTGATGTTCTTGCCATCAGGGTTCTGCCCGTTCTTAGGGTTTAGGTTTAGGTTTATTAGGCTTTAGGGTTTAGGTTTATTTTTTAATTTATTTAGTTACTTTTGGTTTTGGTTTAGGGTTTGGGGTTTAGGGTTTAGGGTTTAGGGATTAAGGTTTAGGGTTTTAGGGTTTAGGGTTTAGGGTTAGGGTTTGGTGGGTTTAGGGTTTAGGGTTTATAGGGTTTAGGGTGTAAGTCAGGTTTGTGGGTTAGGGATTAGGGGTTTTAGATGTGGTTTAAGGTTTTTTTTATAATTAAGTAAACCCGATAGGTTTAGGTATTTAATATATTTACATTTATTTTTTTATTTTAGGTTTATTTTTTATTTTATTTAGTTTATTTTTTATTTAGTTTAGGTTTTTTATTTATTTATATTTAGGTTTAGGTTTATTTTTTAGTTGAGTTTTATTTTTGTTATATTTTTTAGGTTTAGGTTTAGGATTTAATTTTGTTTTTTTTTTTGTTTAAGTTATAGGATTTTATTTTAGGTTTTATTTTTTGATTTTGTTTTTCAGTTTAGGTTTAGGTTTATTTTTAGTTTATTTTATTTTATTTTTTTTAGATTTTGTTTAGGTTTAAGTTTAGTTTATTTTAAGTTTAGGTTTAGGTTTTATTTATTTTAGTTTATTTTATTTTTAGTTTAGGATTATTTATTTTATTTTATTTTATTTTATTTTATTTTAGGTTTAGGTTTTATTTTTAGTTTAGGGTTTAGGTTTTATTTTTATTTATTTTTGGTTTATATTTTAGGTTTAAGATTTTATTTAATTTTTATTTTATTTTATTTTATTTTATTTTAAGTTTATTTTATTTGTGCTTTAGGTTTAGATTTTATTTTATTTAGTTTAGTTTAGGATTTTATTTATTTTATTTTAGTTTAATTTTATTTTATTATTATTTTTTTTTTAAGGTTTAGGTTTATGTTTTAGTTTAGGTTTTTATTTTATTTTACTTATTTATTTTATTTTGGTTTAGGTTTTTTATTTATTTGATTTTTAGGTTTTATTTAGCATAGTTTTAGGTTTCTGAGATTTTAGGGTTTAGGGTTTAACGTTTAGGGCTTAGGGTTTAGGGTTTAGGGTTTTTTAAGAAAACCCATAGAGGGGAGAATTTTACTGCCACAAAGAAAGGAGCACATGTTCCTTAAGAGGGGAAATTTTTCTTAGTTATCGCTTAAAGAGCAACATTCAACCTATAGAGAAAAATCCCCTATCTAATGCAACCAAAGCAAGAAAATAAAAATATAAGCAAAAGAAATAAAAGACCAAAAAATAACTAAGCAACAACACAGTAAACATGAGGATCAGCCAAAGCCCACTACTAGAATCAAAAGTCTTTTGAGAGTTGCACAATCAAATCTAGGATCAAAACCGCAAAGAACCCAGAAGAATCTCGAAGCAACTAGAAGATGTAATTAGCAACTAGAGAAAGTCAAGCTTAAGCACATAATAAAGAGCGGTTAAGAGAAAATTTCAAATAAGGCTCAGGCTTAGTCACCTTCATCTTAGGGGCAACCTCAAATGTGAGCATCTAGACTTCAAAAGAAGGGTTATAATCACATATGCTGCTACAAGCCAAAAGATTATAAGAAAATCATCCAAGCCATCATCGCCCACTTACCTCGATGAAGGAAATCCGCCAAAGAGTGAAAGTCAACAATTCTCTACCTACGCTAAGCAGCAATATAAACGCCCACAAATCACCAAGTCAACTAAAGGCCACCAAGCAAAGGAAGTAGCATCAATAAAACCACCATAGCAGAAATAAAAGAGCAGCTACCAATATTTCACCTTGAAAGAAAAGCCACCATGGATAGGAACCAAACCCACTAGTGTCACCAGACAACCAAAGCAACACAAAACCAAAACAACAACCTACAACTAGCACTAAGAAACCAGCAATTCCAAACTAGATCAAAGAACAAGGCCAACACTAATAGTCACCACCCAATCATGAGAGGCAAGAAATAAAAGGGCAGTCGCAACACCTCCATCAGAGATAGAAAGACGGCCATAGGAAAATAGCAGCACTAGAGAGAGGAAGAAGAACCCATGAGGAGACTAAAGTGCCATCCAAAAAACACCAGAAAATCACCACTAAGAGCAGCAGGAAAAATAGCCAAGCCCACCCTACCAACTAGGAGGCAAGACACAGGAAACAAAGGGAACCAAAGAAACCAAAAGTAGTCCAAATCTTTAACCAAAATATGACAAGCCAATAGCACTCAAGGAAAAAACATCACCACCAACCGAAAGTAAACAACCAAAATCAAGAACCAACAAACAACCACCATAAAAAACCAAAACAAACAAAAAAACCACCAAAAGGCAACCATACCAAACAATAGTTCGGAAGAAAATTAAAACCAACCAAAGACAACCAACCAAACCAGCCACCCAACTAATTAACAAAGCAATAGATGAGCCAACTTTGATAAAGAAGCATCCAGTCCAAAGGGGAGGCAATCCCAACACAGAGAAAGATAGGCATAGTGACAAACCAACAGGAAGCCACCAAAAACAACCATGAAACAAATGGTAATTACCCAACCAAACAAAAAGCCACAGCCTGGGAGGACCACCGAACCACTAACAGCCAACCAGAGTGGAAAGAAAAATAGGCCAAGGCCCCTTCCAGACTCTAGGGATAAAAAAACCAGTACCATGGAGAAAATAGATTACTAACGACCACAAATCAGCACCCTTCCAGCAACAAGGTAAAGGGAGAAACTAATAAACAAAATCCACCAATCCTAAAAAGAATGAGGAGACAAAAACCACCAAAAGGCCTAGCATAAACTCAAGAGTGAACAGATCAATAGTAGCCATCAAATGATAGCCACCTAGACGTGAGAGGGTAAGAAAACAACATCACCCACCAAGCCTAAAATAGTAGCAAAAAAACCTTCCTAAGTAAAAAATATCTAGCCAAAATGAGAGGCAAAACTAGTACAAATTAAGATAAGGGAAAAGACAAAAGTAGGTAGAGGCATAACCTAAAAGGAGGCCACCACAAGTTCAAGGAAGCACTTGAAGAAACAATTGACATTGAGATCCCTAAATAAAATAGTCAGCCAATGAGAACACCTCTTTAACAGAGAGGCTGACCAACCACTACCTCAAAGAGATCTCCCAAATATTATAACACAAACCAGACAAGGGAGTGAGCCAACAAGAGGAATGCAGCAAAATGAAAATGCACACCAAGAAAAACATAGAAAAACTAAAAAACACAAAGCAAAATTAATTTCTGAGATAAGGTATTCCAGTGTTATTCCGATTAACCAAGCCTCTCAATTGTCTAGTTAAATTGAGATGATCATAAAGAGTGAGATCGTTTAATTTAGCACCAAGATTAGCTAAAAAATCTACACAGGCATTTCCTTCACACCAAACGTGAGAAATTTTAAATCATACTTAAGAGAGGAGTGTTCTAGCATGATTAAGAAGATAGAATAAATTGTCATTCCCCATCTTAGTGGAAGTCAGCATGTCAATGAGTAAAAGAGCATCAAGTTCAATCCAAATATTGAAGAAACCTTTTTGCAAACAAATTTCAATAGTTTTGTTTACAACTATTAATTCAGCATAGATAATAGAACAAGCTTTAAGTGGATAAGCAAAATCACAAATGACATTACCTTCAAAATCCCTAAAAAAACACCACAACCAAATGTATTTTGAGAGACGGAGCCATCAATATTAATTTTAATAATATTATGAGGTTTTATCCAATATATAATCTTATCTTCTTTAGAAGGTGATCTCAAGAAGGTAAAGACCCTTTTTTTGGCCACAAATTTGCAACCCCAAAATGTGTGTTACTAATTAAAATTAGAATTAAATAATGCATGAATTTTTTCTTTGGTTCTAGCAATAATCCTTTTATGATTCATAAGAATACCATGATATTTAACATCATTTCTATCCATCCATATGAACCAAATAAGCATCATGGCAATTAAATCTTTGATATGACCATTCATAATTTTGTGGAAATAGGCTTCAAGAAGTTGATATAAAGAAAACCATGGAAATGGTTAGTATTAAAAAGATCATACCAAACCCATAATTTGGAGGCAATAGCACCATTGACAAAAAATTGATTAACATTTTCGACATGAAAACAACAATAACATTTGGAAGGTAAATGAAATCCTTTATCCTAGAGCAAGGAATCAACATGAATGAAGTTCTTTAGAATTCTCCAAGTAAGGATAGAATAAAAGATAGAGATGATATTATTCCAATGTTTAATAAATACATTAGAAGAAATATGAGCATCTCTAATATAATTTCAATCATCTTTAAGAATAAAATCACCATTATAAGATAGCTTAAAAAGAATTTGCTCAAGCTTGTTGGAAAGGATAGGAATATCACTAAATTAATAAAAAAGAGAGATAGGAATAAATTAGTAAAGTTTACTATCATTCCACTTATTATTAAGCCAAAAGGAGTTAACTTTAGTAGTAATAATAGAATGGGTAGATAAATAAGAATCAATAGAGCCACCACCAATCTAGTTATCTTGCTAAAAGAAAGATCTCAAATTTATACCCCAAGATATCAAGGATTCAGCCTCTCATTTAATTAAGCAAATCCTTTTCCAAACCGGGGAGTCACCAACTTTATAAGTACATATTAGAGGTTGCTTACCCTGGCAGTATTTAGTTGTCATAAAATTAGCCAAGAGGCTATCTTTTTTTCTAAAATTCCACCAGAGTTTATGGGAGAAGGCAGTAATAGCTTCACGAATAGGTTTGAAGCCAAGTCCACCTTCATCCAAAGGACCACAACATTTATGCCAAGAAGTCCAATGCATCCTTTTAACTGAATTATTAGAGCCCAACAAAAATTTATTAAGGAGGTGATCAACCCACTTGAAGATAGAATTAGTAGGGATAATGGTTTGAATTAGATATAAAGGCATTGAATTAAGAGTACTCTTAAGCAAAGTAAGCTTACTACCAAAAGAAAGTAAGTAAAATTCCCACACCAAAATTTTATTGAGCACTTTACCAATCTCATCTTCAGTAGAGAACCTAGTAAGCTAATGATTATCATCATTGGTAATAATAGAGGGGATCAAATGTGAATTAGAAATAGCTTCATGAGAGTGGATTTTATTAAGCATATTTCTAAAGTGGTTAATAACAAAATCTTTAATAGCATTAATGTCAGTGATCCAATCTCCATTATCATTTTTCATTTTTTGGATATAATTTAAAGCTCTCTTTTTATTAAATAAAGCATGAAAATACTAGGTATTCCTATCCCCATCAGCAATATGTTTACTAGCAGCATTTTGTCACCAATATGTCTCTTCCATATTCTAATTATTAATAAGTTTATCTTTAGCTTCATTTAAATCCTTAATCTTAGAAGAGTCAATTAAAATAGCATTTTTAAGATCACAAACCAAAAGTTCCATGTTTTTTATATTAGCAAAAGATTTTTAAAATAATTTTTGTTCCACCAAACCAGATTTTGTTTGAGCCTTTTAAGCTTAAACCATAATCTATTCATTCCCCTAATTGAATTATCTGGGTGTAAAGGGGCAATCCAATTAATGGCCATGACTTTAAGAAAATCGAGATGCTAAATCCACATATTTTGAAATCAAAAGTGGGTGAGATGTTTAATATTTTAAAGTTTTATTTAATAGAAACCAAAAGTGGGGCATGGTCAGATAAAGTTCTACTAAAATGGTCAAAAGAGGTAAGAGACCATTGATTAATCCAATGGATTATTAATAGGATAAAGATCAGTAATAACATCTATAATCATAACTTCCCCCTCTTCCAAATCAACATTTTGTTGAAAAGTGGGATTAGAATGAAGATCAATATTTGAATTAAGGGAAGGAGAAGAAATTATACAATTCAAAGCACAATTACCAATGTTAGAATCAATGTTTCACTCAAGAATTTCATCCACATTCAAGTTATCATTTAAATCATCATTCTCATCAATTAATGGCGACAAAGAAGTAGGAATAGACTCATTAGAGAATGAATCATCATTTTTTTAGCCTCTTTGAATTTTAGCCAAATAATAGGCATATTCTCATGTAAAGAAAGGTTGTTGGGAAACCATCTTTTCAACATTATTAGTACCTTTGTTACTATCGAAATGAGAAGCAGAATCAACAATTTTAGGAACATCTGAAGATTCCAAGGAATATGTATTAATATCAACATTAAAGTAATTTTTAGGCATAAAAATAGTTTTATTAACTTTATCAAAAGCTAATTTAGAGTCATGATCATTCAAAATTTTCTTTTTAATATGCAGGTGAAGAACAAAACACTCTGAATTATCATGACCAGGTATCTTGTAATGGGAACAAAAAACCAAAAAATTTTCAAATTCGACCTTTTGTATGTAACCAAACTTTGTAGATCCAATCCAAACCTCCTTAGGATGTTTTTAAGATATTTCAAGTTCAACCAATATACGACCAATAGAGGGATGGGATCTCACAGCGGTCTCCTGATCGATTTGGAGCGACAGACCAAAAAGAGCCCCGATAGCAAATAAAACCTAGTGGGTAACATAATGGACTCTCATATTTGGAAGAGAAAACCACACAGGAACAATAGGGGATTCATCCTTTATATCAAAAAGTGCAGACCACTTCAACAAATGTATTTGACGGCTAAAGAAAAAATAAGATCGACATGAGAATACTCTTGAATAATCCAAATCGTTCATAAGTTGAATCAGAATATGTCTTTGATCGATCAAGCCAATAGAGAAAGCACCCGAAAGTTTAAGGTTATGAAAAAAAAGAATTGGATCTTGTCCAAATTCATCTAGTGTAAAGAAAAATTTCAAACTAAAGTTAATTCAAAAGGTTTGGTAAGCTTTTCACATCAAGATCCGAACACATGATTGGAGACGTACCTCAAAAAGAAGTCA
Source organism: Cymbidium sinense (assembly GCA_021442155.1). Taxonomy (NCBI): domain Eukaryota; kingdom Viridiplantae; phylum Streptophyta; class Magnoliopsida; order Asparagales; family Orchidaceae; genus Cymbidium; species Cymbidium sinense. Next base: position 82,721,305 of record CM038216.1, on the reverse strand, counting down.
AAATAGATTCACCGAGTCATAAGACGTAGAGCTCTTACCATAAAGTGCATCTTTAAAGGATTAAATAGCAGGGAATTTGGTTCAGAATCCTAAAAATTTGGATGCCTAGGGATCATCCAATTGGGAGATGTAATCCATGGGTTTGAGGTCACCATAGCCATATTCAGAAGAGACACATCACACAAGCGGCCAAAAATTCAAAAGGCTCCAAAAAATTATCGAGACTGATGAAGGATCCACCAAAAATGAGAGATGGGGACCAATGAAGGGAAAATAAAATCACCATAGAGAAGAACAAAGGTTATTGGGTTTACATTTCGAGTGTTTAGGGTTTAGGGTTTAGGGTTTAGGGTATCAGTTTTAGTTTATGTTTAGGGTTTAGGTTTAGGTTTAGTTTTAGGTTTAGGTTTAGGGTTTAGGGTTTAGGTTTTAGAGGGTTTTAGGTTTAATTTAATTTAGTTTAGGTTTAGGTTTAGTTTAATCAGTTTAGTTTAAGTTTTAGGTGTTAGGAGGGTTTAGGAGGGTTTAGTTTGTGTTTAGGTTGGATTTGTGGAGAGTTTATAGAGGTCAGTGGAGGTCAGGGGTAGGGTTATACTGGTTTAGTTGGGTTTAGGGTTTAGAGTAGGGTTTAGGGAGAGAGTTTAGGGTTTAGGGTTTAGGAGGGTTTAGGGCTTAGAATTAAACCATATGGTAGTGGTTTAAGATTTAGGGAGGGGTTTTAGGGTTTAGGGTTTAGGGTTGGATTAGGTTTTGGTTTATTTAGGCTCTTTTAGGGTTTAGGGTTTAGGATTTAGTGTTTAGGGTAGGGTTTAACATTTAGGGTTTTCTTTAAATGAAGTAAACCGATAAGTTTAGGTTTATTTAGTTTATTTTATATTTTTATTTAGGTTTATTTTTTTATTTTTTTAGTTTAGTTTATTTATTTTAGTTTAGGTTTTTCATTTTAGTTTATCTTTTTATTTTAGGTTTAGGTTTATGTTTATTTTTTAGTTTAGTTTTCTTTTTATTTTATCTTTTAGGTTTAGGTATATTTTTTATTTTTATGTTTAGGTTCTAGTTTTTATTTTGTTTTGTTAGGTTTAGGTCAAGTTTTTATTTTAGGTTTATTTTTAGGTTTTATTATTTAGTTATGTTTAGGTTTATTTTGAGTTTATTTTATTTTATTTTGTTTATGGTTTAGGTTTAGTTTATTTATGGCTTAGATTTTATTTATTTTAGTTTAGTTTATTATAGTTTAGGTTTAGGTTTTGTTTTATTTATTTTATTTTTATTTTAGGTCCAGGTTTTTTTAGTTTGGGGTTTAGGTTTATTTTTATTTATTTTAGGTTTATTTGTTAGGTTTAGGCTTTTATTTAGTTTTATTTTATTTTATTTTTTTGTGTATTTGGTTTTTATCTTAATTAGGAATTTTATTCATAGGTTTATTTTATTTTTAAGCTTAGTTTTCATTTTTATTCATTTTATTTTAGTTTATTTTTATTAGTTTTTTTTATTTTTTAGTTTTAAGTTTATGTTTTTTTTAAGTTTTTATTTTCTATTTTATTTAGGTTTAAGTTTTTTTATTTATTTTATTTTTAGGTTTTATTTCATTTAGGTTTAAGTTTTTAGGGTTTTGCGTTGAGGGTTTAGGGTTTAGGGTTTAGGGTTAGGGTTTAGGGTTTAGGGTTTAGTGTTTAGGGTTTAGGGTTAGCTTAGGGTTTAGAGTTTTATTTTTAAATTAACCAAACTGATAGGTTTAAGTTTATTTAGTTTAATTTTTTATTTATTTTATTTTTTATTTTCTATTTTAATTTATGTTTATTTATAATTTTTATTTAGTTTAGTTTAATTATTTTAGTTTAGGTTTTTTAGTTTAATTTATTTTTTAGGTTTAGGTATGTTTTTGTGTAGTTTTATTTTTATTTTATTTTTTAGGTTTAGGTTTTATTTTTTATTTTTAGGTTTAGGGTTAGGTTTAGGTTTTTATTTTATTTTTTAGATTTAGGTTTTAGGTTCTTATTTTAGGTTTATTTTTATGTTTTATTTTTTAGTTTAGATTTTGGTTTATTTTTTGTTTACTTTATTTTATTTAGTATAGGTTTAGGTTTAGGTTTTATATATTTAAGTTTGGTTTATTTTAGTTTAGGTTTATCTTTATTTTAGTTTATTTATTTCATTTTTATTTTAGGCTTAGGTTTTTTTTAAGGTTAGAGTTTAGGTTTTATTGTTTATTTATTTTTAGGTTTTATTTTTAAGTCTTAGGATTTTAATTAAATTTTATTTTATTTTACATTTATTTTAGGTTTATTTTACTTTATTTTATGTTTAGTTTTTTATTTTATTTAGGTTTTTTTCTTAGATTTATTTTGGGTTTTATTTTTAGTTTATGGTTTAGTTTTTTAAAAAAAAAAAAAGTAGTTTATTTAGTTTATTTAGTTTATTTTTTAATTTATTTTAGTTTATTTTATTTTTAATTTTAATTTAAGAATATTTTTATTTTTATTTAGTTTTTTTCATTTATTTTAGTTTTAGTTTTTTTTAGATTATATTTTAGGTTAAAGAAATGTTTAGGTTTATTTTTTAGTTTATTTTTATTTTTATTTTATTTTTTAGGTTTAGGTTTAGGTATAGGTTTTTATTTTATTTTTTTAGGTTTAGGTTTTAAGATTTTTTTAGGTTGTTAATTTTTAGTTTAGGCTTAGGTTTATTTTTAGTTTATTTTATTTTATTTTGTTTAGGTTTAGGTTTATGTTTTGTGTATTTTATGTTTAGGTTTAGATTTTATTTATTTTAGTTTAGTTTGTTTTAGTTTAGGTTTAGGTTTATTTTATTTTTATTTTTGGTTTAGGTTTATTTTAGTTTAGGGTTTAGATGTTATTTTATTTATTTTTAGGTTTTAGGTTTAGGTTTTTTAGTTTTATATTTTTTATAGGTTTATTTTATTTTTTATTTTCATTTAGTTTTTTTATGGTTTATTTTATTTTTAGTTTATTTATCTTGATTTAGTTTATTTTCTTTATTTTATTTAGGTTTAGGTTTAGTTTAGGTTTTATTTTATTTTATTCTAGCAGAGGGTTTAGGATCAGGGTTTTAGGGAGGTGGGCTCAGTTGTTTAGGGTTTAGGTCAGTGGTAGAGGCCCAGGGTTTAGGTTTAGTCAGGAGTTAGTAGGGAGGTTTTATGGTGGTAGGATCTTTTAACAAAGTAGAGGGTTTAAGTTTAGGTTGGGTTTATAGTTTAGGGCTCAGGGTTTAGGTAGGGAGGGTTTATGGTTTAGGGTTTAGTTTAGGGTAGGGTATAGGTTAGGGTTTATTTTATTTTAATTTTTTATTTTTTAAATTAAGCAAAAATGCATGTTTAGGTTTATTTAGTTTACTTTTAAACATTTTATTTTTTTTATTTTATTTTATTTAGGTTTATTCATTTTATTTAGTTTATTTATTATTTTTATTTATGTTTTTATCTTAGTTTATTTTAGGTTTATTTTTTTTTAGTTTAGTTTATTTTTATTTTATTATTTTGGTTTAGGTTTATTTTATTTTAGGTTTAGGTTTAAGTTTTATTATTTTAGTTTTTTTTAGATTTATTTTAGGTTTATTTTAGTTTAGGTTTAAGTTTATTTTTAGTTTAGTTTATTTTATTTAGTTTAGGTTTAGGTGTAGGTTTATTTATTTTAGGTTTAGGTTTAAGTTTATTTATTTTAGTTTAGTTTTTTAGTTTAGGTATAGGTTATTTTACTTTAGTGGTTTTTTTATTTAGGATTTAGGTTATATATTTATTTAGGTTTAGGTTTTATGAGTTTTTTATTTTATTTTATTTTAGGTTTAATTTATTTTTATTTTAGGTTTTTTTTATTTTTTAGGTTTTATTTTAGTTTAGTTTAGGTTTTTTATTTATATTTTAGTTTTTATTTTTTAATTTTATTTTCTTTTAGGTTTAGGTTTCATTTAGGTTTAAGTTTTAGTTTATGTTTTTATTTTATTTTTTATTATTCTATTTTGTTTAAGTTCTTCTATTTATTTTATTTTGGTTTTATTTAGTTTAGGTTTTAGCTTTTAGGTTTAAGGTTTAGGGTTAGTTTAGTTTTGGGTTAGATTTGTTTGGGTTTAAGGTTTAGGGTTTTATTTTATGTGCATAGGGTTTAGGGTTTAGGTTTAGGGTTTATGGTTTTAGGGATTAGAGTTTTAGTTTTTATTTAGTTTAGGGTCTGTTTAGGGTTTGGGGTTGGGTTTAGCTTTTTTTAAGGTAAGTCATTTAGGGTTTAGGGTTTTTGGTTTTTTTAAAATAGAGAAGAAATTCAGATTCAACATTTCTTCTATTTGAATTCATCAACCAAGTAAATCGCCAAGTTTTCTAAGACATAAACGATGACATAGATAAAAAATGAGCACACATAGAGTAGATTAAAAACCCTAGATAACTAGAACTGTTTCTACTGTAAAGACACAGTTCCAAAAGTAGCAGATTGGATTGATTATTTTTTAATTTCTCTAGTTCCCATCAAAACCACCCTGGCCCCTATAGTAGCAGGATCCACCATCCTATCCCCGATCTCTCCCTCGCCACCACCATGACTGTAACCTCTATCGCTCCTCCCACCCCACAATACCACTGCTCTGACCACTACCTCCTTATCCACCAGCACTCTAGATCCACCCCACAAGCTAACCATCGCTTCCCGCCTTCACCACTACCATAGCGTTAATGATGTTCGCCATCAAGGTTCTACCCATTCTTTGGGTTTTTTTTAAATCAAAAGTGGAGCATTTTATTGCCAAAAGAAAGGGATACATGGTCCTTAAAGGGGATAAATCTCAAAACTATTGCTCAAAGTACTACAATTAGCCTAAAGAGATAAATTTCCTACCTATTATAAGAAAACTAAAGCAAAATAAAAAAGACAAAAACTAAGAAAGAAATAGCACAAAATTCCAAGAAGGGTAGCCAATGTCATCTATATCCCAAAATCTTCTAAGAGATGCACAAGCCACCTATAGCCCTAAAACCTACCACAACCTGCAAAGAACTTAAGATAGAGATAAACATCTAGAAATAAGGACAAGCTAAGTACACAAAAGAAACTAAATGATAAAAAATTTAGATAAGGCTCAGGCACAGTCACATTCATCTCAAGGGGCAATAGGATATGTGAGCATCCAAACTTCAGAAGTTGGGTTAAAATCACTTATGGTGCTACCAACTAAAAGGATAATATGGGAAACATCCCAGCCATCATAACCAACTTACCTCAGTTAAACTAAATAAATAATAGCTAAGAGCTGTTCCAAGTTCTATCATTAGATTAAATATACAACTAACTAGCAAAACATTCAACCAAACCAGAGCAAAGAAACCAGCCCAACAAGACAACAAGCAAGAAACTGCCACAATGAAAGGCACCCAAAACAAATAAAGACCAAAGGTAAAGAACAAAAAATTCTACAAATCTACCAACCAACAACACAACTGTAGAAAGCCATCAAGGCCACCCAGCCAACCATAGCAGCAGGAATCAATAGAAATAGCAACAGAGATAGGAACATCCAAAGCCACATACAGGTTCATCCTACAACAGAAAGAAACAACAAGCTAATGAGCCATCCAGCCAATAGGCAAACACCATAAAAAACCACTAGAAAACTAGATGACAAGTAATAACTCTACAAAGAGTAACTCAGCCCAGGAAGAAACAAAGCCCACAACTAGGCCCAACTAGTAATCAAGATGCTAGATATCCAAAACTAAAAGAAAAAGTGTAGAAAAAGCCATAGTCACCAAGCAACCACCAATCAATAAACCCTCATAGGAAAAAAAAGTAGGCTAGGAAAAAAGGCAAACAATAAAGCTCCTAGGCATGCTAAAGACTATGCCATCCTGAAACCAACACAGCAGGAGACCAACAAGAGGAGAGAGCCACCAAAACCATAGGGCAACTAAAGCTCAACAGTAATAAATAGAAGTAATCTACCTTCATTGGAAGGAGATATCAATCTTAGGAGTTTAGGTTTAGGTATAGGTTTTAGGTTTGGCTTTTATTTTTAAATTTATTTAGTTACTTTAGGTTTAGATTTGTGGTTTAGAAAGTTTGGGGTTTTGTTGGGTTTATGGTTTAGTGTAGGATTGGGGTTTAGGTTTAGGTTTAGGTTAGTGGGTTTCAGTTTAGTGGAGGTGAGAGGTGTCAGGGTCAGGGCTCCTGCCAAGGCTTTAGGAGAGTCCTGAGAGCCTTTAGAGTTCAGTAGGGTTTAGGGCTTAGCCAGGATTTAGGTTTTATAGTTGTATAGGGTTTGGGTTTAGGATTTTGAGTTTATGGTTTTTAAAAAAAAAAGCAAACCAGAGTATAGTTTATTTTATTTATTTATTTTATTATATTTTTTTTATTTAAGTTTATTTTTATTTATTTTATTTTTAGTTTATGTTTATTTTATTTATTTTTAAATTTTAAGTTTATTGTTTGAGTTTTATTTTATTAATATTTAGGTTTTGTTTTATTTTTGTATGTTTAGGTTTTATTTTTAGGTTAAGTTTAGTTTTATTTAAGGTTTTTTAGGTTTTATTTTTTACTTTAGTTTATTTTATTTTATTTACTTTAGTTTAGTTGTAGGTTTTATTTATTTAGTTTAGTTTAATTTAGGTTTAAGTTTATTTTATTTTGTTTACTTTATTTTTTATTTATTTAGGGTTTAGGTTTTATTTTAAGGTTTATTTCTTAGGTTTAGGTTTTTATTTTATTTTATTTTAGGTTTATTTTTTTTTATTTTACATTTAGTTTTTATTTTATTTAAGTATTTTATTCTGCTTATTTTTTAGTTTAGTTTAGGTTTTTTATTTATTTTATTTTAATTTAGTTTTTTTTTATTATTTTTATTTTAGGTTTAGGTTTAGTTTAAGTTTTAGTTTAGGTTTTATTTAGATTTAGGTTTATTTATTTATTTTATTTTTAGGTTTTAAGATTTAGGGTTTAGGGTTCAATGTTGTTTAGGGTTTAGGGTTTAGGCTTTTGTTTTGTAGTTTAGGATTTAAGGATTAGGGATGTAAGTTTTAGGGTTTAGGGATTAGTTTATTTTTTAGGTTTAGGGTTTGTTTAGTTTAGGTTTAGTTGTAGGTTTAGTTTGTTTTTTAGGTTTTTGGTTTTAATAGAGAATAAATTTTGATTTAACATTTCTTATTTTGATTTCATCAACCAAGTAACGCACCAAGTTTTCTAAGACGTAGTGCGATGACATAAAAATGAGCACGATAGAGCAAATCAAAACCCTAGATAGAACTGCCTCTACTCAGAAAGACATAGTTTCATAAGTAGATCGGATCAAGCTCTTCGCTTTCTCTCCCAAACCACCCCAGCCTCTCGAGTAGTAGGATCCACCATCATATCCCCAATCTCTCCCTCCTCCACTACGACAGCTGTAACTTCCGTTACTCCACTCGCTTCCATAACCACCACTGCTCTGAATACCACCTCCATATCCAACAACACCTCCAGATCCCCCACCACCATTGTGATAACCACAGCCTCCACCTTTGCCTCCACCATCTAGACTGGCTTAGACGTGAGGTTCAGCATTATCAAGATTCCCATTCTTAAGGTTTAGGTTTAGGTTTATTTTAATTTATTTAGTTATTTTAGTTTAGGTTTAAGGTTTGGGTTTAGGGTTTAGGGTTTAGGTTTAGGAATTTAGGTTTTATGCTTTTATGGTTTAGGTTGGGGGATTTAGTATTTAGGGTTTAGTGTTTAGGCTTTAGGTTTAGGGTTTACATTTTAGAGTTTTGGGTTTAGGATTTTGGGTTTAGTGTTTAGGGTTTAGGGTTTAGGGTTTAGGGTATTATTTTTTAGGAAAGTTAGAATTTTATTACCAGAAAAGGAAAAGATATAATGTCCTTAAAAGGGTAAAGCTCTAAAATTCTACTACTGTCAGAGCTACAAGAAACCTACAAAGCTAAACCTCTATCTAAGTACATTAGAAAAAGAAAAGAAAATAAAAAGCAAATACAGTGCCTAAAAAGCATAAGAGAAAAAGATACAAAGTAAGACAAACAAATCTTGGAAATAGTAAAAGCATGAGTCAGTAGTAGTTCATGATTCCTTTGAAAAGGCGATAAGATCCACAAAGAACATCACTTGGGTTGATTAAGTAATGACCATTCCCTATGCAAAGTTTCAAACTGCAAAATAAATCAACAAAACACTACAAAGGAAAAATTCATAGAGAAAATGGATAAGGATAAAGAGAGGAAAAGGAAGAGTTTAGGAAGAGAAGGCTCAAGCTCAGTTAGGATTATCTCAAGGGGCAACAATACATATGAGCATCCAAACTTCATAAAGAATGTTACAATCATATGTAATGCTACCAACCCGAGAGAATATGTGAGTAACATCAAAGACATCATATACCCGATACAAGTAAACTTTCAAGGCCAACAATCCATAGAGTTCTATCTAGCACCATTAAAAAAAAGCAACCGACCAATAATAAACCACAACAAACTAATCTAATAACCCATAGAGAGGCTAGAACAAAGTTAGAACATCAACAATAGCCATTAACCAAATACCCATCCAAGCTCTAAACCGGGGAAAACTAGAACCAGCCATCACAACCCACTAGACCAATGCCAATTAATTAAAAAAATAAACAAAACCAAGATAGGATCCCTCAAGCAAAAGTCCCAACAACTAGCAATCACCAAGCTAAACCAAGTTGAGCAACCACAAATGACTAAATAGCATAAATGAAACCATCAACCGAAGGAAACATAACTGCAAATGAAAATCACTAAGATAAAAACTACACAAAAGGGGGCCAAAGGTAGACACCAACCACCAGAAACCAAAAAGTTCAATCCAAAATGATTAACAAAGGTTCAGCTAGTACAACAAAAGGCTATAGCAAGTTGTCAGGTTTAGGTTTTAAGTTTATGATTTAAGTTTTAGTTTAATATTTAGGTTTATTGGCTTTTTTTTAACAGAGAACAAATTCAGATTCAACATTTCTTTTTTTGGATTTCATAAACCAAGTAACACACCAAGTTTTCTAAGACATAAGTGACGACATAGATCAAAAATGAGCATGCATAGAGCAAATAAAAAATCCTAGATAACTCAAACCGTCTCTACTATAAAGAAACAGCCTATTAGTAGTAGATCGGATCTGTTGTTCTCCAATTCATTATAAACACCTCGGCCTCTTGAGACAAGATCCACCATCATGTCCCCGATCTTTCCCCTCGCCACCACCACGGTTGTAACCTTCATTGCTTTCTTCCAAAACCCACCGCTAACCACCATGTCCATATCCACTAGCACCTCCATATCCTCCAAAACCATTGAAATAATCATTGCCTCCTGGCCTCCATGATCTAGACACTGGTTGACAATGATGTTCTATCAAGGTTTTGCCCATTCTGGGTTTAGGTTTTGGTTTATGTTTGTTAAGTTTTAGGGTTTAGGTTTATTTTTTAAATTATTTAGTTACTTTAGGTTTGGATTAAGATTTTAGGGTTTAGGTTTAGGGTTTATAGTTGCTTTTAAGGTTTTAGATTTTAGGTCTGCTTTTATGGTTTAAGGTTATGTGTCATGTTTAGGGTTTAGGGTTTAGTGATTAGGGTTTATTTTTTTTTAGGGTTTAGGGTTGTGTTTTAGGGTTTATGGTTTTTTAGGGTTTTTTAAATTAAGTTAAACCGGTAAGTTTAGGTTTATTTTGTAAATTTAGTTTATTTATTATTTATTTTGGTTTACTTTATTTTTATTTTATTATTTATTATTTATTATTATTTTAGTTTTCATATTTTAGTTTAGGTTTTTTATTTTAGTTTATTTTTTAGGTTTAGGTTTAGGTTTATTTTTTAGTTGAGTTTTATTTTTATTTTTTATTTTTAGGTTTAAGCTGATTTTATTTTATTTTAGGTTCATGTTCTTAGATTTATCTGTGATCATCTTAGATTTATTTTAGGGAGTAGGGGTGATCAGGGGTCAGGCCAGGCTCAGTGGTCAGGGTCCGTGACTTTTTGGGTTAAACCATTATTCAGTGGGTCAGCAGGGTAGTTAGGTAAGGTAGTTTAGGTTGTGGTATGGTTAGTGTTTTAGCCTGGTTAGTGTGTATAGGGTCAATTTTAATGTTTAGGTTTGTGGATTTAGGGTTTAGTAGTGTGATAGTGGTTTAGCTTTAAGGCTTTTTTTAAAATTAGTAAACACAGGTTTATGTTTATTTAGTTTATTTTATATTTTATTTAGGTTTATTTATTTTTATTTTATTTATTTTATGTTTATTTATTTTATGTTTATTTATTTTATTTTAGGTTTTATTTGATTTATTTTTTTTTACATTTATTATTTTATTTTATTTTATTTAGTTTTATCTTATTTTAAAAGTTTAGTTTAGGTTTTATTTGTTTTATTTTAGTTTATTATTATTTGTTTATTTTTCCTTTTTAGGTTAGGTTTAGTTTAGTTTTTTATTTTATTATTTTATTTTATTTAGTTTAGTTTTTTTATAGTTTATTTTTTAGCTTTTTTTTACTTTAGTTTATGTTTTAGGTCTTTAGGTTTTGGGTTTGGTTTGGGTTTAAGATTTGTGGTTTGGGTTTAGTTTTGGTTTAGGGTTTAGGGTGGTTAGGATTGGTTTAGTCATTAGTGTTTAGGCTTTGTGTTTAGAGTTTAAGGTTTAAGGTTAGCTTAGGGTGTTTTCTAAAATTAAGTAAACCATTATGTTTAGTTTATTTATTTTATTTATCTTATTGTTTATTTATTTTAGTTTATTTTATATTTAATTTTATTTAGTTTATTTTATTTTAATTTTAGGTTCATTATTTTATTTTTTTCTAGGTTTATGTTTATTTTAGTTTTATTTTTATTTTATTTTTTTAGGTTTAAGTTTTATTTTTATTAATTTTAGCTTTAGGTTTAGGTTTAGGTTTTTATTTTATTTTTGTAGGTTTTAGTTTATTTTAGATTTTAGGTTTTATTTTTTAATTTAGATTTATTTTAGTTTATTTAATTTATTTAGTTTAGTTTAGGTTTTATTTATTTTAGTTTTTATTTTTATTTTAGTTTATTTTATTTTGTTTATTTCATTTTTATTTTAAGTTTAGGTTTTTTTTCTTTAGGGTTTAAGTTTTTTTATTTAGTTTTAGGTTTTACTTTTTAGGTTTAAAATTTTATTTAGTTTTTATTTTATTTTATTTTAGGTTTATTTTATTTTTATTTTATGTTTAGTTTTTATTTTGTTTAGATTTTTTATTCTTAGGTTTATTTTAGGTTAACTTTAGGTTTATTTTATATATTTAGGTTTATTTATTTTATTTTAATTATGTATGTTTTTATAGTTTGGTTTGGGTTTATTTATTTTTAGGATTTTTAAAGTTTATTTTCTAGGTTTAGTTTTAATTTATTTTTTATTTTTTTTTATTTTATTTTATTTCATTTTATTTTCATTTAGATTTTATTTTAGGTTTACTTTATTTATTAGTTTATTTATTTTATTTAATTTTAATTTTATTTTTTTATTTGTTTTATTTTAGGATTAGGTTTAGACATGTAGGTTACTTTATTTTATTTATTTATTTATATAGATTTAGGTTTATTTATTTATTTTATTTTAGGTTTATTTATTTTTTAGGTTTTAGTTTTGTGGTAGAGGTTTAGGGTTTATGGTTTAAGGTTTAGGATTTGGGGCCTAGAGTGGGTTGATAAGCCTAGTTTGCAGGTTTAGGGTGGTTTGTGGTTTAATCAGGCTGGGGAAGTGGCCTGGTAGGTGGTATATGGTTTTATGGCTGGGTTTAGGTTGGGGTGGGCTCATGGCTCAGTGTTTAGGGTTGTAGGTCAGGGCATAATATTAGGGTGGGCTAGGTTTTTTTCTATTTTTTTGTTTATTTTTTATTCTTTAAAATTAAGTAAACTAGTAGTTTATTTTATTTATTTTATTTATTTATTTTATTTATTTTATTTATTTATTTTATTTATTTTTATATTTATTTAATTTAGTTTATTTATTTTAGGTTTATTTATTTTAGTTTAGGTTTTATTTTAGTTTATTTTTTAGGTTTAGTTTATTTTTAGTTTAGTTTTATTTTATTTTATTTTGGTTAGGTTTTATTTTTATTTTAGGTTTAAGTTTTATTTAATATTTTTGGTTTAGGTTTTAGGTTTTATTTTATTATTAATAGGTTTTTATTTATTTTAGGTTTAGGTTAATTTTTTTATTTATTTTATTTTATTTAGTTTTAGTTTTTTTTTTATTTTAAGTTTAGTTTAGTTTATTTATTTTAGTTTAGTTTATTTTAGTGTTATTTAGGTTTATTTTATTTTTATTTTTTAGGTTTTTTTATTTTATCTTGTATTTTAGAATTTGTTTTATTTTTTTAGGTTTTATTTTGTTTTATTCTAGGTTTATTTTATTTAGTTTTTTATTTTATTTTATTTTAGGTTTAATTTTATTTTATCTAGGTTTTTTTTCTTTAGTTTAGTTTAGGTTTTATTTATTTTATTTTGGTTTAGTTTTTATTTTTATTTTATTTACTTTTTTTAGGTTTAAGTTTAGGTTTATTTTATTTTATTTATTATTTATTTTATTTTATTTAGGTTTAGGTTTTTATTTATTTTGTTTTTAGGTTTTTTTTATTTACGTAGGTTTATTTTAGTTTATTTTATTTTATTTGTAATTTTATTTTGTTTTATTTTATTTATTTATTTTTAGGTTTATTTTTTAGGTTTAGCACTTTATTTATTTTTAATTTTATTTTATATTATGTTTATTTTAATTTTATCTTACTTTTAGTTTTTATTTTATTTAGTTTTTTTTTTTTTAGATTTATTTTATTTTTAGTTTAATTTTTATTTATTTTTATTTTATTTTAATTTATTTTAGATTTTATGGTTAATTGGTGGGTTTTGGCTCAGGTTTTGTTTTAGGTTTAGGTTTTAGGTTTAGGGTTTAGGGTTTTGGATTTAGGGTTTAGTCTTAGCCATTAAGATTTAAACTTTTGTTTTAGGTTTAAAGTTCAGTTTGATTTTTTAAAGTTAGTTTAGGGTTGGGGGTTTAGGGTTTAAGCTTTAGAGTTTTGGATTTTTATGGTTTTAGTTTAGTATAGGTTGGGGTTTAGGTTTGTAATATTTAGGTTTAGGTTAGATTTGTGTTAGGTTTTGTGTAGGTTTGTGTTTTTTTATGGTTTTGGGTTTGTGGGTTTGTTAGGGTTTAGGGTTTAGGTTTAAGGTTTAGGGTTTAGTGTTTTTGTTTTTAAAGAGAACAAATTCAAATTCAACATTTCTTCTATTTGATTTCATCAACCATGTAACACACCAAGTTTATTTAAGACACAAGCAACAACATAGATAGGAAATGAGCATGCATGGAGAAAATCAAAACCATAGATTACTAACTTCTTCTCAGAAGACATAGTTCCATTAATCTGATGGCCATTCTTCAATTTCTCCAGCTCCCACCCAGACTTGAGTAACGAGATCCACCATCATATCCTCTCCTCCACCAGTGAAGGTTGTAACCTCTGTCACTCCTCTTGCCTCCATAACCACAACAGCTCTGACCACCACCTCCACATGCACCAACACCTCCCAATGCCCCACCACCATCGGAGTCCGCCTCCCCTGCCTCCACTCATGGATTTGGACTAAGCCCTGATTGATGTTCTCGTCAAGGTTCACCATTCTGGGTTTAGGTTTATAGGGTTTTAGGGTTTAAGATTATTTTTAAATTTGCTTATTTACTTTAGGTTAGGTTTAGGGTTTAAGGTGTATGGGTTTTTTTTTAAATTAAGAAAACCAGTAGGTTTAAGTTTATTTAATTTCTTTTTTATTTATTTTAGTTTACTTTATTTTTATTTTATTTATGTTAATTTTTATTTTATTTATTTCTTTATTTATTTTAGTTTATTTATTTTAGTTTAGGTTTTATTTTAGTTTATTTTCAGGTTTATGTTTTATTTTATTTTTAGTTTTATTTTTTTATTCTTTTTTATATTGTTTTATAGTTTTTTTATTAATTTTAGGTTTAGGTTTTAGGTTTTTTTAGTCACTTTAGGTTTTATTTTTTAGTTTAGTTTATTTTAGTTTATTTTATTTTAATTTACAAAGGTTTAGGTTTAGTTAATTTAGTTTAGGTTATTTTTTGAATTAGTTTATTTTAATCTAGGTTTAGGTTTATCTTAGTGTGTTTTTTTTAAGTTCATTTTGTATTTTTATTTATTTTGTGTAGGTTTTATTTATTTTTATTTTATTTTATTTCATTTATCTTTTATCATTAAGTTTTATCTCTTTTATTTTTTTATAGATTTATTTTATTTTTTAGTTTAATTTAGGTTAATATTTATATTTTATTTTAGTTTAATTTTCATTTTTTATATTATTTATTTTTAAGTCTTTAAGTTTTTTTATTTATTTTGTTTTATATTTTAGTTTAGTTTTAGGCCTAGGGTTTAGGTTAGGCCTAGGGTTTAGCCTAGGATCAGGCTCAGTGGTCTGGGTCTTAGCTCAGGGCCTAGTATTTGTTTGTCAGGGTTTAAGAGGTTTTAAAATGATGTAACCCGACAGTTTAGTTTATTTAGTTTATTTATTAATTTTATTTATTTTAATCTATTTAAATTTATTTTATTTCTTAATTTATCTTTATTTAGGTTTTATTTTTTTTACTATTTTATTTTAGTCTTTTTATTTTATTTTTTAGTTTTTATTATTTCAGATTTTATTATTTTATTATTTTTAGTTTTATTTTTTATTTTATTTTCTTTTAGGTTTAGTTTTGTTTAGGTTAGTTTATGTTATTATTTTATAATTTTAATTTTATTTGGTTTTAGCTTTTTATTTATTTTATTTTAAGTTTTATTTAATTTAGGTTTAGGTTTTATCTTTACTGTTTAGGCTTAGTTTGGAGTTAAGGTTTAGGGCTTGTTTTGTGGTTTATTGTTTAGGTTTAGGGTTGTGGTTTAGAGTGGTTTAGGTTTAGGGTTTAGTGGTTAGTTTTTAGGGTTTAGGGTTTAGGTTTAGGGTTGTAGTTTTAGGTTTTTTTTTTTGTTTTAACAGAGAATAAATTTAGATTCAACATTTTTTCTTTATGATTTCATCAACCAAGTAACACACTAAGTTTTCTAAGACACAAGTGAAGACATAGATAAAAAATAAGTAGGCATAGAGAAAATAAAAAACCCTAGATAACTAGAACCATCTCATCAGAAAGACACCATACAGATTGAGAGTTTCTTTCGCTTTCTCCGTGTCCCATCGAACCACCAAAGATCTCTTGAATAATGGTATCCATAATCATATCCCCTGATTCTTTTTTCCACCCCCACCACTACCAACCTCCTCACTCTTCCCTACTCCATAACCACCACCATCGCCACCACTCCTATATATCCACCAACACCCAACCACTATGATAATCATCGCCTCCGCCTTCGCCTCCGCTAGATCAAGACTAAGCACGATTGACGATGATGTTCCTGCCATTAAGGTTATGCCCATTCTTAGGGTTTCAGTTTAGGTTTAGGTTTATTTTTTAATTTATTTACATTAGGTTTATGTTTAGGGTTTAGGGTTAAGGTTTCGGGTTTAGGGTTTAGAGTATAGGGTTTATGGTTTAGGATTTTAGGTTGTATGCTTTTAAGTTTTATGGTTTAGGGTTAGGATTTAAGGTTTAGGGTTTAGTTTAGTGTTTAAGATTTAGGGTTTAGGGTTAGTTTAGGGTTTAGGGTTTAGGGTTTTAGGGTTTATGCTTTAGAGTTTAGGGTTTAGGGTTTAGTGTTTATAGTTTTTTAGGGTTTAGGGATTAGGGTTTAGGGTTTATGGATATATGTTTAGGGTTTAGGATTTTGGGTTTAAGTGTTTTTTTTAGAAATTAAGTAAACCGATAGGTTTAGGTTAATTTAGTATATTTAGTTTAGTTTATATTTTAAAAATTTTAGTATACTTTTTTTTATATTCATTTAGGTTTATTTTTTTTTATTTTTAGTTAGGTTAGCTTATTTATTTTAGGTTTCTTATTTTAGTTTACTTTTTAGGTTTAGGTTTATTTTTTAATTGCATTTTATTTTTATTTTATTTTTTATGTTTAGCTTTTATTTTTTATTTTATTTTTTTCAATTTTTATTTTATTTTATTCTAGGTTTATTTTGTTTTTATTTTATTTAGGTTTTCTATTTTTAGTTTAATTTAAGTTTTTATTTATTTTATTTTAGTTTAGTTTTTAGGTTTTATTTTTTTTCTTTTTAGGTTTAGGTTTTCGTTTATTTTTTTGTTTTATTTTAATTTTTAAATTTATTTTGGTTTAAGTTTTTTTATTTATTTTATTTTTAGGTTTTATTTAGTTTAGGTTATGGTTTTTAGATTTTTAGGGTTTAGGGTTTAGGGTTAGTTTAGGGTTAAGGGTTAAGGGTTTAGGGTTTGTGGTTTAGGGTTTAGGGTTTAGGGTTTAGGGTTTAAGGTTTAGGGTTTTTTTATGGTTTAGGGTTTAGGGTTTAGGGTTTAGGGTTTAGGGTTTTGGTTTTAGGTTTAGGGTTAAAGTTTTAGTTTAGGGTTTTGAGTTTTTGGTTTTTTTTTAATAGAGAACAAATTCAGATTCAATATTTCTTCATTTTGATTCATCAACCAAGTAACACACCAAATTTTTTAAGATGCTAATGTTAGATAAAATTAGACGCATAGAGCAAATCAAAACCTAGATAACTAGAACTGTTTCCCATAACCTCCATCATTCCTCCTTCCTCCATAACCACCACCTGCTTCACTGTCCCAAGCACCTCAGATCCACGACCATGCGATAGCGCCACCTCGCATTCACCTCTACCACCAGATCTAGATTGAGCCTGATTGATGATGATGCTTCTGCTGTCAAGGTTCTGCCCATTCTTAGGGTTTAGCTTTTGGTTTAGGTTTATTAGGTTTTAGGGCTTAGGTTGCTTTATTTCACTTATTTATATACTTTATGTTTAGGTTTAAGGTTTTTAGGGTTTATGCTTTTAGAGTTTAAGGTTTAGGGTTAGGGTTTTGGGTTTAGGGTTTAAGGTTTTTTAGGGTTTAAGATTTAGGGTTTAGGGTTGTAAGTTTAAGATTGTAGGTTTATGGTTTAGGGCTTAGGATTTAAGGTTTATGGTTTTTTTTAATTAAGTAAACCTGTAGGTTTAGGTTTATTCAGTTTATTTTTTATTTATTTTTGTTTATTTTATTTTTTATTTTTATTTATGTTTATTTTTTATTTTTATTTAATTTTGTTTATTTATTTTAGGTTTATTTATTTTAGTTTAGGCTTTTTATTTTAGTTTATTTATTTAGGTTTAGGTTTAGGCTTAGGTTTAGGTTTAGGTTTTAGGGTTTGGGGTTTAGGTTTTAGGGTTTGGGGTTTAAGGTTTAGGGTTTATGGTTGTAGGTTTTAGGAGTTTAGGGTTTAGGGTTTAGGGTTTGGGTTTGGGGGGTTTTATGGTTTATTTTGGGTTAGGATTTGGTTTTAGGGAAGGTTTAGGTTTAGGTTTAGGGTTTAAAGTTTATGGTTTTGGGTTTAGGGTTTTAGGGTTTAGGGTTTATGGTTTGGATTTTAGGTTTAGCGTTCAAGTTTTAATTTACTTTTTAGGGTTTTTGGTTCTTTTTTTAAGAGAGAACAAATTCATATTCAACATTTTTTCTTTTTGATTTCATCAACCAAGTAACACACCAAGTTTTCTAAGATGAAAGTGATGACATAGATAAAAAGTCAACATGAATAGAGTAAATCAAAAACCCTAGATAACTAGAATCATCTCTACTATAAAGACACAGTTCCATAAGCAGCAGATCGGATCGTTCGTTCTTTAGTTTCTCTAGTTCCCATCAGAACCACCCCGACCTCTCGAACAATGGGATCCACCATCATATCACCATTCTCTCCCCCCTCCATCGCAATGGCTGTAACCTCCATCGCTCTTCCCACCTCCATAACCACCACTGCTCCGACCACCACCTCCATATGCACCAGCACCTCCAGATCCCCCACCACCACTATGATAACTGCCACCTCTACCTCGCTTACACTACCAGATCAAGAGTGAGCATGGATGATGGTGATGTCCCTATCATCAAGGTTCTGCCCATTCATAGGGTTTAGGTTTAAGTTTAGGTTAATTAGGTTTTAGGGTTTAGGTTTATTCTTAATTTTATTTAGTTACTTTAGGTTTAGGTTTAGGGTTTGGGGTTTGGGGTTTAGGGTTTGGGGTTTGGGGTTTAGGATTTAGCTTAAGGTTTACAGTTTAGGGTGTTAGGGTTTATGCTTTTAAGGTTTAGGGTTTAGGGTTTTTTAGGGTTTAGGGTTTAGGATTTGAGGTTTAGGTTTAGGGTTTAGGGTGTAGGATTTAGGGGTTATGGTTTTTTTATTTTTAAAATTAAGTAAATCGATAAGTTTAGGTTTATATAGTTTATTTTTTATTTATTTTATTTTATTTTTTATTTTATTTAAGTTTATTTTTTATTTTTATTTAATTTCTTTTATTCATTTTAGGTTTATTTATTTTAGTTTAGTTTTTTTATTTTAGTTTATTTTTTTGTTTAAGTTTAGGTTTAGGTTTAGGTTTTAGTTGAGTTTTATTTTTATTTTATTTTTTAGGTGTAGGTTTCATTTTTTAACTTTTGGGTTTAGGTTTAGGTTTTTATTTAATTTTTTTTAGGTTTAGGTTTTAGGTTTTATTTTTTAGTTTAAGTTTAGGTTTATTTTTAGTCTCTTTTATTTTAGTTTGTTTAGGTTTAGGTTTAGGTTTAGTTTATTTAATGTTTACATTTTGGTTTTATTATTTTAGTTTAGATTATTTTTATTTAGGTTTAGGTTTTTTTTATTTTCTTTATTTTATTTTTATTTTAGGTTTAGGTTGTTTTTAGTTTAGGGCTTAGGTTTTATTTTTTATTTATTTATACATTTTACTTTTAGGTTTATTTTTTAGGTTTAGGTTTTTATTTAGTATTTATTTTATTTTATTTTAGGTTTACTTTTTTTAATTTTACATTTAGTTTTTATTTTATTTAAGTTTTCTATTCTTGTGTTTATTTTATTTATTTAGTTTAGTTTAGGTTTTTATTTATTTTATTTCTATTTATTTTTATTAGTTTATTTAGTTTACTTTATTTTTATTTTATTTATGTTTAGGTTTTTGTATATATTTCATTTATAGGTTTTATTTAGTTTAGGTTTAGGTTTTTAGGATTTAGGGTTTAGGGTTAGTGTTTAGGATTTAGAGTTTAGTGTTTATTCTATAGGGTTTAATTTTTTTTTTAAATTAAGTAAATCGATAGGTTTAGGTTTATTTAGTTTATGTAGTTTATTTTATTTTTTATTTTTATTTATCTTAATTTTTTATTTTTATTTAGTTTAGTTTATTTTAGTTTAAGTTTTTTATTTTATTTTATTTTTTAGGTTTAGGTTTACGTTTAGGTTTATTTTTTACTTAAGTTTTATTTTTATTTTATTTTTTAGGTTTAGGTTTTATTTTTTATTTTTAGGTTTATGTTTATGTTTTTATTATATTTTTTAGGTTTAGGTATTAGGTTTTTATTTTAGGTTTACTTTTGGGTTTTATTTTTTTAGTTTAGGTTTAAGTTTATTTTTAGTTTATTTTATTATATTTAGTTTAGGTTTAGGTTTAGGTTTAGTTTATTTTAAGTTTAGGTTTAGGTTTAGGGTTAGTTTAGGATTTAGGGTTTAGGGTTTAGAGTTTAGGGTTAAGGATTACGGATTTTAGTGTTTAGGGTTTAGAGTTTAGGGTTTTTAGTGTTTAAGGTTTACGATTTAAGCTTTAGGTTTTAGGTTTATGGATTGGTTTTAGTTAAGGGTTTACTATTTTTTTAATTTTTTTTTATTGAAGAACAAATTCAGATTCAACATTTCTTCTTTTCTATTTTATCAACCAAGTAACACACCAAGTTTTCTAAGACACAAGTGATGACATAGATAAAAAATGAGCATGCATAGAGCTAATCAAAAACCTTAGATAACTAGAACCCTCTCTGCTATGAAGACACAGTTCCATAAGCAATAGATTGGATCTACCATTCTTCAGTTTCTCCAGTTCCCATCAGAACCATCCCAGCCTCTCGAATAGTGATATCCATAATCATATCCCCGATCTCTCCTTCTGCCACCACCACGGTTGTAACCTCCGTCACTCCTCCATCCTCCATAATAACCACTACTTCGACCACCACCTCCATATCTACCAGCACCTCCAAATCCCCCACCACCATTGCGATAACCTCCACCTCCGCCTCCACTGCCAGATCTAGACTGAGCTTCATTGATGGTAATGTTTCTACCATCCATGTTCTGCCCATTCTTAGGGTTTAAGTTTATTAGGTTTTAAGGTTTGGGTTTACTTTTTAATTTATTTAGTTACTTTAGGTTTATGTTTAGGGTTTGATGTTTATGGCTTAGAGTTTAGGGTTGGTTTAGGGTTTAAGGTTTTAGGGATTATCCATTTAGGGTTTAGGTTTAGGGTTAGGGTTTAGGGTTTAGGGTTTAGGGTTTAGGATTTAGGGTTTAGGGTTTAGGGTTTTAGAATTTATGCTTTTAGGGTTTAGGGTTTAGGGTTTAGGGTTTTTTAGGGTTTAAGGTTTAGGGTTTAGGGTTTAGAGTCGTAGGTTCAGGGTTTAGGGTTTAGGGTTTAAGATTTAGGGTTTATGATTTTTGTTTAAAAAAAATTAAGTAAATGGGTAGGTTTAAGTTTATTTTGTTTATGTAGTTTATTTTTTATTTTAGTTTGTTTGATTTTTTTTATTTTTATTTAATTTTATTTTTTATTTTCAGTTTATTTATTTTAGTTTAGGTTTTTTATTTTGGTTTACTTTGTAGGTTTAGGTTTAGGATTAAGTTTATTTTTTAGTCGAGTTTTATTTTTATTTTAATTTTTAGGTGTAGGTTTTATTTTTTATTTTAGGTTTAGGTTTAGGTTTTTGTTTTATTTTTTTAGGTTTAGGTTTTAGGTTTTTATTTTAGGTTTATTTTTAGGTTTTATTTTTTAGTTTAGGTTTGGTTTATTTTTAGTTTATTCTATTTTATTTAGTTTAGGTTTAGGTTTAGATTTAGTTTATTTTATGTCTAGGTTTAGGTTTTTAGGGTTTAGGGTTTAGGGTTTTATGGTTTAGGATTTTAGGGTTTAGGGTTTAGGGTTAGGGTTTAGGGTTTAAAGTTTAGTGTTTACGCTTTAGGGTTTAGGGTTAGTTTAGGGTTTAGGTTTTTTTTCAAAATGATTAAGTAAGCCGATAAGTTTAGGTTTATTTTGTTTATTTTATTTTTTATTTATATTTATGTTTAATTTTTATTTTTATTTAGTTTAGTTTATTTACTTTAGTTTAGCTCTTTTTAATTTTATTTATTTTTTAGGTTTAGGTTTAAAGTTATTTTTTTAGTTAAGTGTTATTTTTATTTTATTTTTTAGGTTTAGGTTTTATTTTTTTTTTTTTGGTTTAGGTTTATGTTTTTGTTATATTTTTTTTATGTTTAGGTTTTATGTTTTCATTTTAGGTTTATTTTGAGGTTTTACTTTTTAGTTTAGGTTTAGTTTTATTTTTAGTTTAGTTTATTTTATTTAGTTTAGGTTTAGGTTTAGCTTTAGTTTATTTAGGTTTAGTTTAAGGTTTAGGGTTTAGGGTTTAGGTTTATGGCGTGATTTAGGGTTTAGGGTATAGGGTATAGGGTAGGGTTTAGGGTTTAGGGATTCAAGTTTTAAGGGTTTAGGTTTAGGTTTTAGGCTTAGGGTTTTAGTTTAGGGTTTTTGGTTTTTGGTTTTTCTTTTTTAACGGAGAACAAATTTAGATTCAACATTTCATCTTTTCGATTTCATCAACCAAGTAATACACTAAGTTTACTAAGTCACAAGTGACGACATAGATAAAAAATGAGCACACATATAGCAAATCAAAAACCCTACATAACTAGAATCATCTAAACTATAAAAAAAGTTCCACAAGTAGCAGATCGGATTTTCTTCGCCTCCCATTCCCAACCACCCTCTCTAATAGCGGATTCACCATCATATCCCGATCTCCTCCACCACCACGACTAGGGTTTTAGGGCTTAGAATTTAGTGTTTTTTCAATTAAGTAAACTGGTATGTTTAGGTTTATTTAGTTTATTTTTTAGTTATTTTAGTTTTCTTTATTTTTTATTTTTATTTAGGTTTATTTTTAATTTTTTTAGTTTAGTTTATTTATTTTAGTTTCTTCTTTTATTTTAGTTTATATTTTTATTTAGGTTTAGGTTTATTTTTATTTTTTAGTTTAGTTTTATTTTTATTTTATTTTTTAGGTTTAGGTTTTATTTTTTATTTTTAGGTTTAGGTATACATTTTTGTTTTATTTGTTTAGGTTAAGGTTTTAGGTTCCCATTTTATTTTTATTTTTTTTATTTTTTTTTAGTTTGGGATTACATTTATTTTTATTTTCTTTTATTTTATTTTGTTTTTAGTTTAGGTTTAAGTTTAGGTTTTATTTATTTTAGTTTATTTATTTTATTTGGTTTATTTTAGGTTTATGTTTTTTAGACTAGGGTTTAGGTTTTATTTTTTATTTATTTTTAGGTTTTACTTTTACATTTATTTTTTAGGTTTAGGTTTTTATTTAGTTTTTATTTTATTTTATTTTAGGTTTATTTTATTTTATTTTATATTTACTTTTCATTTTATTTAGGTTTTTTATTTTCAGGTTTACTTTATTTTTTATTTTAGTTTATGTTTTTATTTATTTTATTTTAGTTTAGTTTTAATTTTTTTAATTTTATTTTTTTTTAAGTTTAGGTTTTTTAAATTATTTTAGTTTTAAGTTTTATTTAGTTTAGGTTTACTTTTTAGGTTTTCAAAGGTTTAGGGTTTAGTGTTAGGGTTTAGGGTTTGGGAGGTTTAGGGTTTAGGGTTTTGGGTTTAGTTTAAGGTTTAGGGTATGTTAGGGTTTAGGGTTTAGGGTTTAGGGTATTAAGGTTTAGGGTTTAGGGTTAGAGTTTTTTTAAATTTTTTAATATTTTTTTAAAATTAAGTAAACTTATAGATTTATATTTATTTAATTTATTTTATCATAATTTACATTTATTTTATTTTTTTATATTTTAGTTTATTTATTTTATGTTTATTTATTTTAGTTTAGGTTTTTTTTTAGTTAGTTTTTAGGATTAGGTTTAGGTTTAGGTTTTTTTTTAAGTTTAAGTTTTATTTTTTTATTTTTAGGTTTAGGATTAGGTTTTTATTCTATTTTTTTAAGTTTAGGATTTAGGTTTATATTTTAGGTTTATTTTTAAGTTTTATTTTTTTAGTTTAACTTTTTAAGTTTATTTTATTTTTTTTAGTTTAAGTTAGGTTTAGGTTTAGGTTTAGATTTATGTTTCATTTGTTTTTAGTTTAGTTTATTTTAGTTTAGGATTAGGTTTATTTTATTTATATTTTAGGCTTCGATTTTTTTCTAGTTTAGGGTTTAGGTTTTCTTTTTTATTTATTTTTAGGTTTTATTTTTAGGTTTATTGTTTAGGTTTATTTAGTTTTATTTTTTCTTTTAGGTTTATTTTATTTCTATTTTAGGTTTAGTTTTTATTTTATTAAGGTTTTTTATTTCTTAGTTTAATTATTATTTTTTATTTTATTTTATTTTTAGGTTTAAGTTTAGGTTTAGGTATAAGTTTAGGTTTTAGTTTATCTTTTTATTTTAATTTATTTTATTTAGGTTTAGGTTTTTTTATTTATTTTATTTTTTGGTTTTATTTAGTTTATGTTTATGTTTTTAGGGTTTAGGGTTTAGGGTTTAGGGTTTAGTGTTTAGGGTTTAGGGTTTAGGGTTTGGGGTTTAGGGTTTACAGATTAGGGTTGTATCTTTTAGGGTTTAGGATTTAGGGGTTTTTTATTTTTCTTATTTTTTAATTTTTTAATTTTTTTTTTTTAAATTAAGTAAACTAGCAAGTTTAGGTTTATTTAGTTTATTTTTTATTTTAATTTTGGTTTATTTTTATTTTTATTTAGTTTAGATTATTTATTATAGATTTATTTATTTTAGTTTAGATTTTTTATTTTTGTTTGTTTTTTAGGTTTAGGTTTAGGTTTAAGTTTATTTTTTAGTTTAGTTTTATTTTTATTTTATTTTTTAGGTTTGGGTTTTATTTCTTATTTTTAGGTTTAGGTTTAAGTTTTATTTTTTTATTTTTTTGTTTAGGTTGTAGGTATTTATTTTAGGTTTATTTTTAAGTTTTATTTTTTGTTTAGGTTTTTGTTTTAGTTATTTTAATTTTTTATTTTAGAGTTAGGTTTAGGTTTAGGTTTTGTTTATTTTATAGGATCAGGTTTAGTTTATTTTATTTTAGGTTTAGGTTTTTTTTAGTATTTAGATTTTAGTTTATATTTATTTTAGAATTATGTGTTTGTTTATTATTTAGGTTTAGTTAGTTTTATTTTACCATTTTAAGGTTATTTTATTTTATTTTAAGTTTAGTTTTATTTTATTAGGTTTTATTTTCAGTTTAGTAGGTTTTATTTATTTTATTTAATTTAGTTTTATTTTATATTTTGTTTTCCTTGGCTTAGTTTAAGTTTATGTTTTATTTTATTTTGTTGTAAATTTATTTTGGTTTAGATTTTTTTATTTATTTTACTTTTAGGCTTTAAAATTTAGAGTTTGGCTTTATGGTCAGGGTTTAGGGTTTAGGGTAGGGAGGTGGTGAGGGTTTAGGTAGGAGTTTAGGGTTGGGAGAGGTTTAGGTGAGGTTTTTTGGGGCGCAGTGGTGGTAAGGTTTAGGAGGTTTAGTGGAGGAGGGTCAGGTTTAGATTTAGGAGGTTTAGGGTTAGGGTTTAGGGTTTAGAGGCTAGGTTTACCATGTTTTGGTTTAGGGTTTATGGTTTTTCATTTTTTTTAAGAGAGAATAAATTCAGATTCAACATTTCTTCTTTTATTTATTTAGTTTATTTAGTTTATTTTTTATTTATTTTAGTTTATTTTATTTTTTATTTTTATTTTTTTTTATTTTTTATTTTTATTTAGTTTACTTTATCTATTTTAGGTTTATTTACTTTAGACTATGTTTTTTATTTTAGTTTATTTTTTAGGTTTATTTTTGGTTGAGTTTTATTTTTATTTTCTTTTTTTTATTTTAGGTTTATTTTTTTATTTTATGTTTAGGTTTAGGTTTTATTTTATTTTTTTAGGTTTAGGTTTTAGGTTTTTTATTTCGTGTTTATTTTAGGATTATTTTTAGTTTAGGTTTATTTTTAGTTTAGTTTATTTTATTTAGTTTAGGGTTTAGGTTTAGTTTTAGGTTTTATTTATTTTAGTTTAGTTCATTTTGTTTAGGTTTAGGTTTAGGTCTATTTTGTTTATTTTATTTTTATTTTAGGTTTAGGTGTTTTTTTGAGTTTATGGTTTATTTTTTAGGGTTTTTCTTGTGTTCTCGGGTTGTCCAGACTATATACCCATTAGCATTCAATCTTATATAAATCAACACATGAACAGAGGAAAGAGAACTGAACATTCATACACTTAAGCTATAAGCACATGCATTTCTTATGTATTATAACTAGGATCATAACACATATTATTATTCATTTATAAGCTTTTGAAAAATACATTTGGATTTAATAGTGATAGCCATGCGTATATTAAATTAAATCAACACATATAGGCTTAGATAAAGGAAATCCATTTTATTTTACTTGATTTGAAAAGATGGATGCATGAATTCAAATTACATACCAAATTTAACATGATTGGAAAAAGGAGAATAAAATATAATCATGTGATTCATTCAACTAAACTAGTTCTTAACGATAATCAAATCAAATAAGATTATTGAAAGCAAACCAAAGCTTCTTTATTAATTACATTTTGGATTTGATTTAAAGAGGAGAAGAGAAATCATCACTTGCTATTTTAAACCCATTCCACATTAGTGATTTGATTTAATTTAAGGAAATGTAATTAAGTTGATTTTATGGAAATTAAGTTGAACCCTTAATTAGATGAATTAATTACCCTTACCTTTGTCACCTTAAAGTAATTAACTAAGTAATTATGTGCCAACATGATATGCATGGAAAATAAACTTGCAATGATCCTAGGAAATAAAAGGGGCCTAATGCAATTGGCTCATGATTAATAGTTAATTTGATTAAGAGACTTAATTAATTACTCTTATGGTTTTCTCACACATGTGGACTGACCATAATTTCATAAAACTCCTTTAGGTTATTAAACACCTAAAGATCTACCCCATGATTTAATTAATTAAGGTCTGATGTGATTATGATTTCAATTTGATTAAGTGATTTAATTAATTAATTAAATCCTAATTAAGTTCATTTTAAAATGGGTGAAATGATCTTAGTGAAAGGGGTCCCAACCCTATTCCTTAGTTTACTTACTATTGAAAAATGATTAATAAATTTAATTAACCAATTTGTTAATGTTCATGGGATTAATTAAACATTAATTAACTTAAAAGGGTAGTTAAAGTTTAATTAGTCAATTTTCTTAATTAAGTGAGCAATAAATCCCAAGAAAATCATGGGAGGCAGAGGTCATCCCATTAAAATAAGCCACAAAATTCAGGATTAATTGCTCAAGTAATTAAAAAGTAATTAAGCTAATTAATTTTGTAATTAAACTTTAATTATTGTTCAAAATTAGTTAAGATCATTTTTAATTAATTCTCCTCTGAAATACATTTAAAATGAGTATTTATTTGCATTTTTTATTTCTTTATGATTTTTTATAATTTTTAAAAGTTTCATCCATTAAAAATTATTAATTAAGCCTAATTAAAGCTTAATCCTATTGACGCCACATGGCGTGCTGATGCAGCGCACTTTCCACTTGGCATTGTGGGATTTGCTACTTAAAACTTATATGACTTAGAGACTAGGTGGCGGCGGCGGATGCGCTTTCTCATCCGCTAGACGTGCTTTCTCGTATACTAGACGTGCTTTCTTATCCATCGTCCGATCTAAGATTGGACATCTATGATTAATCCCACAGTTTAATAGGATTAAATCATATCGATCTGGCAGATCAAATCACGATCGTCCATTTTGATTATGCAGAATGTAAGGTGCGTGATCTAACATCATGCGAGTGAGGGAGAATGGAGTCTCCCAAAGATTGCTCACTTGATCCGAAGCTTACCCTGGATCAACTCCAAAAGGATCCCAACACCCGTGAGATTGATCGAGGGGATCCAAGTCAAGATCACACAAGATGCAAGTTTTCTTCAAAAACCTCCAACCCATTCTTTCCTAA
This sequence comes from Cymbidium sinense, assembly GCA_021442155.1. NCBI lineage: Eukaryota > Viridiplantae > Streptophyta > Magnoliopsida > Asparagales > Orchidaceae > Cymbidium > Cymbidium sinense. The sequence continues at coordinate 82,694,111 of CM038216.1, read as the reverse complement.
GGATCAGTTTTGGAAGCATACCTCACCGGAGCTCAAAAAGCTTCATCTAGGGGAGATGAAGTTCTGTTGAGCAGTAATTGGATCACTTCATCGATGTTCACTCAAGGCCACGAACTGATAATTTGGAGCTCAGCTTTGATCAAAGTCCCACATCCGGTGCTCGAGAAGTTTGGGAGATGATTCATTCTTTCTCAATGAGGGCTAGGGAAGGTGTGTACAAACTCAATTTGAGTTTGATGGAGAAATGGGAAAGTTAGGTCAAAAATGAGAGTGCCTTATGTCGAGATGGACGAGAATGGCATTTTCTAATCGAGGTATCAGCTTGGGAGCTTAGGAATGGCTCTAGCGGCTCTTAGGTAGCTAGGGCTCTGAGAATTAATTTTTGTGTGTGTTTGAGTACAAATGCGAAGGTGTATACGCCCCTTCATCTTGATCAATGGGATAAGGTTTGGCTTCTGGTCGTCCGCCATCTCGTGGAGTCGTGGGCTATAGCGAGGAGGTGGGTTGGCTCAGGTTGGTTGGTTGAAGCTGTGGAGGTGGCTGCGAAGTAGGAATCATGGGTGTCCTATGGGTTTCAAATGGTCCAATGGAGAGGGTGAGGTGATTTCACATCCCATTGGTCATGGCCGACCCAACCACCCCTTGGGTCAGGTTAGCCAATGTCTTAGGTGTCTAGGTTGATCATCGGGAGAGTACCGAGTGGCCAAGGAATGGAAATGACCACTTATATGGTTGATTTGTCTCATGTGATGCCCTTGACCTAAGGGTAGAATGATCATTTGGCACTGATTTGATTTTGGTATATTTAAAATGACCCAAAAGTGGGTTAGCCCAAATTTCAAGTCAATTGGATTTGATTTGGTTAGGTTTGGCTCAATTTGACTCATTTAGGTCAAATTGGGTTGTTAGTCAAGTTGACCAATTGGTCAAATTGGGTCAAAGTATGGGTTGGGTCAAGTTCATATGATCATTTGGGATGTTTTGGTTCAATTGGTATGGTTTAGTTTGGCTTAGATTTGATTTTCGCTCATTTGAATTCATTTGGGTCAAATGGGTTAAGTTGATGAATTTGACCAAATTAGCCAAATTGGCTTGGGTTGGGTGTTGGTTTGGGTTTAGTTAACCAATTGAAGATGATTTTAAGCTTTGGTTTCAATTAATTTGTATTTGGTTTTGATTTAGGCCAACTTGAACCTTTAGGTCACTTTGGCCTCAATTGGGTTCAATTGGGTCCAATCATGGCTTTGATCAAGTTCAACAATCAATTTGGAATAGACTTGAGCTATTGGTTGTAATCAATTTGGCTTTATATTTTGATTTGACCCTTTGATCTTTTAGGTCAATTTTGGTCAACTTGGGTCAAGGGGACCAATTAGGTTTGGTTTGACTCAATTGAAGATCAAGTCATATTCAAATATTGATTTTGATTTGGTATGAACCATTGGTTTCAAGGGATTTGTCTTAGGTTACAATTTGGCTAGTTTGGGTTCATATGGGTTAAGGGGTTGACTTGGTCAAATGACTAAGTTGACTTGGTTTGACCAATTTTTTGACAATTGATCAACCTAGTGTGATCAACAATCATGATGGGAGGTTTTGATGGGCTTGGTTAAATCTAATTTGGGTAGGATTAGAACATGGCTCAAACAGGTCAAATTGGTCACTTTGGGTCAAGTAGACCAATTGGGTTTAGTTGGCTTGCTTTTGGGTTGATTTTTATTTAGTTGAGTTTATATATGGATTTGGGATTGATATATAAATTCAATTGCAATTGGCTTGGGTTCAAATGGGTTTTGGTTCATTTGAACATTTCAAGTCAAAAGGGTTGTTGACTTGGGTTGATTTTGGTTTGGCTTGATGATTGTAGATTTCATTTATATTTGTGAATATGATTGAAGCTCTAATTGATTCATGAGAAAATCAATTGAATTTGGATTTTGGAATGAAGGAATTTGGCTAAGTCCATGGAGTTGGGTCATGTGGCTTAGGTTTAGATTTTGATTTGGTTTGATTTAGTTTTGTTGATTTAAATGTATATTTAATTTCAATTTGTGAAGATGATTGAAAATATGATTGATTTGTGAGAAAATCAATTGAGTTTGACTTGATTTGGATTAAGATTTGGCTAAGTCCATGCGATAGGTCATATGGCTTAGGAAGGGTTTTGATTTAATTTGATTTAGTTTGATTTAATTTTGGTCATTTGAATGTAGATTTGATTTATATTTAAGAAGATGATTGAGGATATAAATTGATTATGAGAAAATAAATTGATTTTGGATTGATTTGGATTAAGATTTTGCTAATTTCATGGGATAGGTCATACTTAGGAAGGGTTTCATGTTTAGATTTGATCATGGGCTTCAATCATTTGCTTTAGGAATTTAGGATTGGATTTAGATTTAAATTTGATGTTTGAACTTAACTTGAGGTTTGGTTTGAGAAGGTGAACATGGATTGGATTTGGGTTGTAGTAGATTATCTTAATCCCTAGCATAACCTAATCCTACGGTTATCCCTCCTAAGTATTTAGCGTTAAGTGTTTACCTAATTGATAGAAGTGTCTTATGACTAGGGAAGTCTTAGTGTCTAGAAGACTCCGAAGTCTAAGATGGGAAGATTGAATTCGCACTCCAAAAGTGAGGTCAACAGGCCTTAGGCTCCATAGTGTTGCCCTTAGAGATACATAATTGGAAGACCAAAGCCAAATTTCACATTATAGACTCATGTACATCTTTCAACGATTTGCTTGGGAGACCATGGATACATGAGAACAATATAGTTCCATCCTCTCTACATCAATGTATGAAGTTCGTGAGAGGTGGGATCATCTACTATGTCAAAGGAGATCTCAAGCGATTTATAGTACACGAGGTCGACATATATGTAGATGTGGCTTACTACCTCCCTCAAAATCCACAAGTCTATTCTTGCGAGCTTGGCCAAAGTTTAAAAATAAATGAAAAAGAAACAGAAAGAGAAAAGGAAAAAAAAGGTAAAGGGAAAATGAAATAAAAAATAAAAGGGAGAGGAAATAGACTTGGAGGAGGAAGTGGAGCCTGACATTAGATTCCACCCACAGCTCATTACCCCATTCGAACATATGGGTAAGATGACCTAACTTCTACCGCAGAGGAAGAGGCTAGTTCAGGTAGTCCTAGGGGTGGAAAACCTTCTTATTGGCCACCCAATAAAAGATATGTCCTAGTTCAAGAGTACACCGCTATCCATATAAACTTAGAATCTAGTTCATAGAATGAGTCTTATATAGTTAGCACACTAGCCTCTTCTCAGTAGATTCCCTTGAGGTGATACTTGAGCATAGTGAAGAAGACCAGGCTCCAAAGCAAAGCATAAGTGTATCCAAGTGCATATGTGAAATAGTTAGGCATTGGGAACCTTAGCTCTAACCCCACTTTCCTCTCAAAAAGTTGAGGGTTTGGTAGTTAAGGAAGCCGCTAAGTCATCCACAAGTGTTAAGACTTAGAGCATAGGTCAGACTACTTCAAAAGAATATGGAAGAACAAATGCTATAACTCTCAATCAAGTCTGGGACAAGGATTAAATATAGTGGGTCCAGTTGATGATGATGAATACTGCTTAGTCATTACCAATAATTTGGAATCTAATAGGTTCTTTCAATCATATTAACTCATATGAGGAGTTATGCTTAGAAACTTTAGATGATCCAGAAGATTTTGAAGTCAAAGATGCACCACCAGAGTTCAAAGAAGAGATCAAGTCAACCATCGATAAGCTAAGGAAATCAACTTAGAATTGAAGAAGATCCACACCGATACATAAGTTCTTTATTTGAAATTGAAACCAATGACTTAGTTAAGCTATTGACTAAGTTTAAGGATTGCTTTGCATGGAGTTATGAAGAGATGCCTGGATTGGCTCCTGACATAGCAGTCCATAAACTAGCAATAGAGCTTACTGCTAGCCCTATCAAGCAAGCTCCTTGATGCATGCGATTAGACATAGAACAATAGGTCATTTATGAAGTCAAGAAACTAATCGATGTTGACTTCATCCGAGAAGAAAAATACCTTATCTGGTTATCCAACATTGTCCCAGTTAAGAAAAAGAATGACCAAATTCACATATGTGTCGATTTTAGGGATTTAAATAAGGCATGTCCAAAAGACAAATTTTCACTACCAATCCCGGAGTCGATGGTGGACATTGCCTCATCTCATGCAATGTTCTCTTTCATGAATGGCTCATCTTGATATAACCAAATAAAGATGGCCCTTGGATATGAAACAAACACTACTTTTAGAACCCCGGTTGAAATATATTGTTATTGTCATGACTTTCCCTAAAAAATGTCGATGCTACATACCAAGCTATGACTCAACTTTGATGAACTCCTTCATCATAAAGTTGAGTGCTATGTTGATGATCTGTGGTCAAAAGTAGAAAATGAAAACCATCTCTTTGACTTGAGATTCTTTTCAAATAGTTAAGACAATTTAACCTCAAAAGAACCCCCCAAGTATGCATTCGTAGTTTTAAGGAAATTCGGGTTTGTTGTCCACACCAAGGAATCAAAATTGATCTAGAGAAGATTACGATATTAGAAATGCCACCCCTAAAAGTTTAACTCAATCAGATTATTCCAAGGGGTGTATCTAAGATGCTTTATTTCCAACCTATCGGGAAGATGTCAGCCATTCGCATCACTTATTAAAAAGTTGCTAAGTTCAACTGGGATGACAAGTGTGAGCATGCCTTCGAAGACATCAAGCATTACCTAATGATGCCCTGATCTAGCACTCCTATCTCGCAAGCCACTCATACTTTCACATGATTAGACTCCTTGGTGCTTTGTTGCCCCAAGCCAATGACGAAGGGAAGGAAAATGCACTCTACTACCTCAACCGTCATCTAATCCCTGCTGAGGCTAATTATCCACTCATTGAGAAGCATTGCCTAGCTTTAATCTCTACATCCCAAAAGCTACAGAACTACATGCTTCCTCATAAGGTGAACTTAATCTCTAGGATCAATCCACTATAGTATCTCATGACATGGTGTTATCATGGGGCATGAGTCCATGATCCTCTCAGCTTGACATTACCTTTGTACCCCTATGCATGAAAGGACAAGCACTAGCATATTTCTAAAGAACACACTTCTTGACTCTCCACTTAGTGATGATCTCCCAATAAACAAATCATGAACTTATGGGATACTAGCATTCACCATTGGGAGATGTACTTTGATGGTGCCTTCCTCTCTCAAAGAGAGAAGAACCACAATACTATTCTAAGAAAGGCGGGGTAGATAGTTCTCTTAACTCCAAACCGTGATGTGATGAGATTCTCATATCATCTGTCCAATCGCACCAACAATGAAGCTATATGAGGCTCATTGCTAATGGAGTTAGCCATTACTCTAAGCATCCAAAACATCAAGATCTTTGAGGATTCTGAGCTAGTTATCAACCAAATTGCTGGGTCCTATAAGGTTATAAAGCATAAGCTCCATCACTACCATAAGTACACCATGGAGTTGTTGTCCCAAATCTAAGAGGTTACCACTTATAAGATTCCTCAAGGAGAGAACATCATAAGAGCCAGCCATATGCTTTCCAAGAAGTTGAGTGGAGGATGAGTCCATATAAATAAAGGTCCAAAATAGACAAGTTTTATCCTTTATTGATATTGAACACATCAAACAATACTCTCTTAAAGGGGAGGTTGCCATTGCCAAGAAAGATGAGGACTTAGATTAGAGGCAACTATTCATGGATTACTTAAATAAAGGTAAACTACCTAAAGAGAAGTCCCAATCCCATTAGAAGTAGCAGAGAGCACTTTCCTATGCTCTTGTGGATGGTGTCTTATGCCAGTGGTCTTTTGATCATATGTGGTTACCTCGAGCGGTCTTTCGATCATAGGTTGTAGACTATCCCAGCGGACTCGACCCCATATCTCTAGCAAATATGCCTTCACATCAATTTAAACAAAATAAATTCAATTCAATTTGATCTTAATCCCTGGTAGATAATAGATTCTTTTCACCAACTAATCTTCCTTCCACAAATAATATAATCAAATCAAATTCAAATCTTATCCCCAGCAGATTTTCTTCTTCTATGCCCTTGACATAGACCCCTCACATGTCATGTCCAATGCATGTGTGATCCCCTAGTGGATCTCCCTCCATGTCCTTGATAAGGAATTCTCATCAAATCTTATTTATTCTCTTATGTACACCATTAATACTTCAACCAAAAGCCTTACAAACATCATCTTAACATTATAATCAACATTTTATGATTTGTGATGGTGCAAGCTCAATCTAACTATACAATATCATGCTAAACATATAATAGTGAGAATTAACACAATATTATATTATAAAATATGATGTTATATTATAATTTGCTATAATATAATATATTGTCTAACATTACACCTCATTAGAATCACCTAAAAGAACAAATAATGAAATTTTCTCAAAATATGAATAATGTTCATTTGGATGTAAAATTGTATTATTTTTCTATTTGAAATGGTACAAAATAGCATAATTTTTTTGCTTCTTGGTGTGCCATCAATTTGGCCTAATTCTTCCATTTCAACCTTCAAATTAACATTTTTGTGAGTTTTGACCCAATGTATTATAACAAAAGAAAACATACTAAAATGTACAATAACATTTGGTAACACACCACCACATTCATATATATGTGAAGTTATATTGTTATGTACATTATATTTTAGTATGCTTTCAAATAATATATTATCGTACATTACACCTTAAAATGAATCACTTTATGCAAGAAATTTATAAAATTTGGTTGAGAAATGAATATTTATTTTGGATGCAAAATTCCATTCTTTTGATTAAATGACACACCATAGCACTCCCAATGATGTTCCCTAAACCTTACCTTAAATTTGGCCAAATCCCATCATCTCAGCCTATAAATTAGTATTTTTATGAATTATACTAGTACAAATTCTACTACATCATACTATAACAAACTAAAATATCCTAAACAATAAGTACGAATACACAATAGTTATAATGCATGATGCTACACTTTATGGCATCCTATATTATAATACACTATAACTTATTATATTATACTATATTACATATCACATCACAAGGGATTTCTTAAGATAAAAACTCATAAATTTAGTCTAAATAATAAAAAACTATATATTTTAGTCATATCACTTACATATTTTAAATTGAAATAATATATTATGATGCTATGCTCTACCTATTATGAATTTGGCCAAATTCCACCATTTTAAAGTCTAAATAAACATTTTTATAAATAATTTTAGTGTAGGCTCGACGCATGATTGTAAAATACTAAAATAATTTAAAATTCATAGAACACTAAATTATGATATATGATGCTATACTATGCTACAACATATAATATTTATTTTAAACAAAAAATCTTACTTTTTAGACTACAAGTGGTGCAGCACACCTTTGGTACTACAACCTAATTCCAACTTCAAATTTAATAAATTTCATCATCTGATTTATTATATCAATATTTTTAAGATTTATATTATTATAGACTATAGGGCATAATATCATAATATACTAAAACATTTCAAAACATCTTGTAACATCCAAAAACACATCACTACATGCTCAAATATATGATGTTACATTAAACTATAATATATGGTATTATAATATGATTTAGGTTAAGTTTTAGAGTATTCAATTATCTAATAGTCAAGGGAAAGTCTTTTAAAGAGATTTTGTTTATCTACCATAACTATGTTAGGATTAGGTCATTCTTTAGATCTACTCCTAATAACAACTTTATTAAAGGTTTAGGGTTTATGGTTAGCTTAGTGTTTAGGGTTTTGGGTTAGTTTAGGTTTTAGGGTTTATCTTTAGTTTTGGGTTTAGAATTTAGTTTAAGTTTGGTTGTATTTGGGGTTTAGGTTTGGGTTTGATTGGTTTGTGGTCTTGTGTGGTTTAGGTTTTAGGTTTGTGTGGCTTCAAGGGTCTCTCAATACGGTTAGCAAATACGTAACTGAACGAAGTACAGATTTTAGAGTGTAGGGTTTACAATTTAGGGTTTAGGGTTTAGGGTTTAGGTTTTAGGTTTAGGGTTTAAGTTTAAGTTTAGGGTTTAGGGTTTAGGATTTAGAGTTTATTGTTTTTTTAACAGAGAAGAAATTTAGATTCAACATTTATTCTTTTCGAATTCATCAACCAAATAGCACCCAATGTTTTCTAAGACATAAGTGATGACATTAATAAAAAATGAGCACCCACAGAGCAAATCAAAATCCTTAAATAAGTAGAACTATCTATGTAAAGACAGAGTTCATTAAGCAGCAGATCAGATCGACTGATCTTCAATTTCTCTAGTTCCCATCAGAACCACCCCGCCTCTCGAGTAGTTGGATCCGCCAGCATATCCTTCATCTCTCCCTTTGCCACCACCATTGTTGTAACCTTCGTCGCTCCTCCCACCTCCATAACCACCATCTCCACCACCACCTCGTACTAGACCTAGATCCCCACCACCACACGATAGCGTTGCCTCACTTTCTCTCCACTAGATCTAGACTAACCATAGTTGACGGCAATGTTCCTTCTACCAAGGTTCTATCCATTCTTAGGGTCTAGGGTTTAGGGTTAGTTTAGGGTTTAAAGTTTAGGGTTAGTTTAGGGTTTAGGGTTTAAGGCTTAGGGTTTGGGGCTTAGGGTTTAGGGTTTAGGTTTTAGGGTTTAGGGTTAGCTTAGGGTTTAGGGAGGGCTTAGGGTTTAGGCTTTAGGGTTTATGGTTTTTAAGATTTAGGGTTTAGGGTTTAAGGTTTAGGGTTTACGGTTTAGGGTTTAGGTTTTAGGGTTCATGGTTTAGTGTTTAAGGTTGTAGGTTTACGATTTAGGGTTCAGGGTTAGTTTTAGGGCTTAGGGTCTAGGGTTTAGGGTTTAGGATATATGGTTTAGGTTTTAGGGTTTATGATTGAAGGTTTAGGGTTTTTTTTAATTAAGTAAACTTTTTTGTTTGGGTTTATATAGATTATTTAGTTTATTTTTTATTTATTTGAGTTTATTTTATTTTTAATTTATTATTTAGGTTTATTTTAATTTTAATTTTTTTAGCTTATTTATTTTATGTTTTTTATTTTTTGGTTTAGGTTTATTTTTTGTCTAATTTTATTTTTATTTTATTTTTTAGGTTTAGGTTTTATTTTTTATTTTTAGGTTTAAGTTTAGGTTTTTATTTTATTTATTTAGGTTATAGGTTATAGGTTTTTATTTTAGGTATTATTTTTTTAGTTTAGGTTTAGGTTTATAATTTGCTAAATTTATTTTATTTTGTTTAGATTTAGGATTAAGTTTAATTTATTATAGGTTTAGTTTTAGGTTTTATTTATTTTAGTTTAGTTTATTTTAGTTTAGGTTTAGGTTAATTTTATTTTATTTATTTAATTTTTATTTTAGGTTTAGGTTTTTTTTAGTTTATGATTTAGGTTTTATTTTTTATTTATTTTTAGGTTTACCTTATAAGTTTAGGTTTTCATTTAGTTTTTATTTTATTTTATTTTAGGTTTATTTTATTTTTACTTTATGCTTAGTTTTTATTATATTTAGGTTTTTAAATCTTAGGTTTATTTTTTTTAGTTTAGTTTAGGTTTTAATTTAATTTTATTTATTTTATATTATTTAGGTTTAGGTACTTTTATTTATTTTATTTTATGGTTTTATTTAGTTTAGGTTTAGGTTTTTTGGTTCTTAGGGTTTAGGTTTAGTGTTTAGGTTTTGGGGTTTAGGGTTTTAAAGTTTAGGGTTTTAGGGTTTAAGGTTTTAGGGTTTAGGGTTAGGGTTTTGGGTTTAATGTTTAAATTAGGTTTAGTTTAGGGCATTTAAGGTTTAGGGTTTAGGTTTATGGTACGAGCTTTAGGGTTTAGGGTTTAGGGTTTAGAGAGTTTAGGGTTTAGGGTTTAGGGTTTAGTTTAGGGTTTAGGGTTAGTATAGGGTTTAAGAGTTTTAGGGTAAGAGTGTTTAGTTAGGGGTTAGGTTAGGGTAGGGTTTGGGTTTTGGGTTTGGTATTTATGGTTTAGGGTTTAGGGTTTAGTTTAGGGTTTAGTGTTGTATTGGTAGGTTTAGGGTTTAGGGTTTAGGGTTTTTAAAAAATAGGTTAATGATTAGTTTATTTACATTATTTTTTATTTCTATTAGTTCATTTATTTTAGGTTTAATTATTTTAGTTTAGGTTTTTTTAGGCTTAGGTTTACGTTTATGCTTATTTTTTTAGTTTAGTTTTAGTTTTATTTATTTTTTAGGTTTAGGTTTTATTCTTTATTTTTAGGTTTAGGTTTAGGTTTTTTATTAGGTTTAGGTTTTAGCTTTTTATTTTATTTATTTATAGGTTTTATATCATTTTATTTAGTTTAAGGTTTAGGTTTAGTTTATATCAGGTTTTATTTATTTTAGTTTAGATTTAAGTTTATTTTATTTTGTTTATTTTAGGTTTTATTTTTTTTTAGTTCAGGGCTTAGGTTTTTTTTATTTATTTTTAGGATTTACTTTTAGGTTTTTATTTAGTTTTATTTTATTTTATTTTATTTTTATTTTATTTATGTTTTTTTATTTTTAGGTTTATTTTATTTTTTTGTTTAGTTTAGGTTTTTATTTTATTTGATTTTTACATTTAGGTTTAGGTTTAGGTCTTACTTTATGTTTATATTTTATTTTATTTTTGTATTTTATTTAGGTTTAGGTTTATTTATTTATTTTATTTTTAGGTTTTATTTAGTTTAGGTTTAGGTTTTTAGGGTTTGAGGTTTAGGGTTGAGGGTTTGGGGTTTTAGGGTTTAGGGTTTAGGGTTTAGGGTTGTACATTTTAGGGTTTAGGGTCTAGGGTTTAGGGTTTAGGGTTTTGGGTTTAGGGTATAGGGTTGTATGGTTTTGGGATTAGGGTTTAAGGTTTAGGGTTTAAGTTTAGGTTAGTTTAGGATTAGGATTAATTTTTTTAATTGAGCGAGTTTAAGTTTAAGGTTTAGGGTTTAGGGTTTTAGGGTTTAGGGGTTTAGGGTTAAGCTTTAGGGTTTAGGATTTAGGGTTTAGTGTTTAGACTATAGAGTTTATGGTTTTAGGGTTTAGAGTTTATGGTTTAGGGTTTAGTGTTTAGGGGTTTGGGTTTTGGGTTTGGGGTTTAGGTTTAAGGGGTTTAGGTTGTATGTTTAGGGTTTAGGTTTATGGTCTTAATTTTAGGGTTTGGGATTTTTTTTTAGGGTGTAGGGTTTATGATTTAGATTTAGGGTTCAAGTTTTAGTATAGGGTTGAGATTTTTTGGATTTTTTGGAGAATAAATTCAGATTCAACATTTCTTCTTTTTGATTCAACCAATGAAGTAACACACCAAGTTTTCTATGACACAAGTGACGACATAGGTAAAAAATGAGCACACATAGAGCAAATCAAATACCCTAGATAACTAGATTGTCTTTACTATAAAGACACGCTTATATGGTCGGATCGACCATTCTTTAATTTCTCCGGTTCCCATCGAACCACCACTCTAGTAGTAGGATCCACCATCATATCCCGATCTCTCCCTCTTCCACCACCATGGTTGTAACCTCCGTCGCTCCTCCAGCCTCCATAACCACCACCTTCTTATCCACTAGCACCTCCAGATCCCCCAACACCACTGCGATAACCGCCGCCTCTTCCTTTGCCTCCTCCACCAAATCTAGACTGAGCCTGGTTGACAGTGATGTTCCAGCCATCAATGTTCTACCCATTCTTAGGGTTTAGGTTTAGGTTTAGGTTTATTAAGTTTTAGTGTTTAGGTTTATTTTAAAATTTATTTAGTTACTTTAGGTTTAGGTTTAGGGTTTAGGTTTTATGGTTAGGGTTTAGGGTTTAAGGGTTATTTTATATTTTTTTAAACTCAAATGATTCCATAACAAACAAGAAATTGCCAAATCAAACAAGACATTATCCTATAATAAAATGGGATAAAATAAAATGTAATTCAAAAATTCACAAAAATAGTATTTGACAAAATGATTTAACTCCCAAAAACAATAAAATTTTATTTTGTAGAAGGCCAACAAAGCTTAGTCAAAGAAGCTGAAACCCATATCATCATTAGATTTCTTAGTAAGCTCTTCCTTCTTCTCTTCCACTATAGCAACTGAAGCAGTAGTAGTAGGAGAAGTAAAAGAAGCATCAGGTGCAGTAGGCAAATCAAATTTACTAGGATCCTTCAAATACTCGTTAACCTTCTCGTCCTATGGGTATGTGTAATCAGTGGCAATCACGATGGTGAGGACATTCTTGTAAGCGTTCATGAACATGTGGGGCACTACAGCAAGGGTGAGAAAGGTCTGCTAAAAACTTCTGGATGAGATCATCTTCAATTAGGTCAAGTACCTCTGGATTAAACACCAAACCATCATCATACACAGACTGGATGATAAGGCCATAAAAGAATGGCCTAATAATCCCTAGCGAGGAGAGTGGCCTCTGAGGATCCCAACTTATCTTCTTTTTAATTAGCTCAACTAGGGTGATAATTTCAGTAGTACCCTTATTGATCTTAGTTGAGATGTTCAGAACCTAGAAGGAAGAAGTATGTGAAAGATCTAGACTAGAGTTGCCTGGAGGAACCACAACATCAATAGGTGCAATAAGACCAACATGGGCAGGAGCAGCAACTTTGTATTATTTAGGGTTCAAGGTTTAGGGTTTAGTGCTTTTTAGGGGAAAGTTGGAATTTTATTATAATAAAAGGAAAAGATACAATGTCCTTAAAAAGGGTAAAGCTGTAAAATTCTACTGCTCTCAGAGATACAAGAAACCTAAAGAACTAAACCCCCATCTGAGTACATTAGAAATAGAAAAGAAAATACACAAGAAAATATAACAGCTGAAAAGGATAAGAGAAAAAGACACAGGGTAAGACTAAAACAAATCTTGAAAATAGTAAAAGGATGAGTCAGCAGCAGTTCATGATTCCTTTGAAAATGTAAGATAAGCAAGATCCACAGCAACAACACTTAGGTTAACTGGGTAATGACCATTCCCTCTATAAAGTTCCAACTTGTAAAAGAAATCTGTAAAACACTATAGGAAAAATTCATAGCTAAAAAGGATAAGGACAAAGAGAAGAAAAGGAGAGAACTAAGAATAAGAAGGCTCAGGCTTAATTAGGATCATTCCAAGAGGCAATAATACATTTTAGCATCCAAACTTCATAAAGAAGGGTTACAATCATATGTAATGCTTCCAACTAGAGAGAAGAGGTGAGTAACATCAAAGCCATCATAGCCAGCATACCTGATATAAGAAAACCACCAAGGCTAGCAGTCCGTAGAGTTCTAGATCTTGTACCATTAAACAAAGAGCAACCAACCAGCAACCAGCTAGCAACCAAACCATAAAATGAAAACCACAATATACTATTCATAATAACCGAGAGAGAGGCTAAAATAAAGTTAGAACACCAACAACAACCATTATTGCAAATACCCATCCAAGCTCCAAACCAGTGAAAACTAGAACCAGCCATCAACAAGCACCAGACCCATGCTAATTAACAAAGAAACAACCAACAAAACCAAGATAATAGCCCTCAAGTAAAAGTCTCAACAAGTAGTAGTCACCAAGCCAAACCAGGTTGAGAAACCATAAATGACTAAACAGGTCAAAAATGAAACCATCAACTGAAAGAAACATAAGATGTAGCTAGTGCAAATAACCAACAGATAAAATAGCCACACAAAAGGGGGCCAAAGGAAACCACCAACCACCATAAATGAAAAATTTCAATCCAAAAGGATCTAGAAAATGTTCGGCAAGTATAGCAAAATGCACCATCAAATTGTCCAAGAAGAATGAAAAGACCAACAAGGAAAAAAATCAACCAACCAAGATTCGAAAGACAACTAAAAGTCCTCCAACCAAACTAGCTAAGTAAAACTGCCATAAGGCAACCACTAGAGAATAACCCATCATAAGTAACCAACAAAGGAAGCATCCCCAGTAGTGAAGGAAAAGTTGAAAACCAATAAAGAACCACACAATAGAGGTCCAAAAGAAGCACAACCACCATAGAAAGGCAATAGCAGTAGCTAGCCAGGACTAGCCGAAAAACCAAACTTCCCCAACAATAAAGACTAACCTAACAGGAAGCATAATAACAACATAAAACACTACAAATAATGCACCCAAGGCTAATTTAGGGTATAACCAAACATAAAACCAGGAAAAAGAAGGATCCAACAATAAAGAATAAGGCGGGAGGTAACCCTAAAAGCGGTAATGAAACTCCCCAAAGATGGGGCGAACCAACAATAGTTCCCACTAGGAAGGCCACCATTCAACCAAAAAAATGAGCAAAAAGTAGTTTGAGTTCAAAAGGAGAGCCAACAAACTAACTAGTGCAAAAAATAGAATAATGCTAGAGTAGAAACCATCTCATCCACCAGCAACCAGAGTAACAAAGCAGAGAACTGAGAAAACAAAGCTAAGCCAAGCTAGAAAGACAAGAACCACCAGGTTGACCCAGAAGTAAGAGGTCAAAAACATAACCCAACTTAGGCCAAAAAGTGAAAATAAGTTTAGGGTTTTTGGTTTAGGGTTTAGGGTTTAAGGTTTAGGGTTTGGGGTTTAGGTATAAGGTTTAGGGTTAGGGTTTAGGGTTTAGGATTTAGGGTTGTAGGGGGGTGTTAGGGTATAGGGTTAATGGTTTTTTAGTGTTTAGGGTTTAGTGTTTAGGGTTTAGGGTTTAAGTCTTAGGGTTATTTATAGTTTAGGGTTTAGGGCTTAGGGTGTTTAGGGTTGTAGGTTTTAGGGTTTAGGTTTAGGGTTTAAGGTTTAACGTTTATGGTTTTAGGGTTTAGGGTTAAGGGTTTAGGGTTTAGGGTTTTAGGGTTTAGGGTTTAGGATTCAGGGTTATAGATTTAGGGTTTATAGTTTAGGGTTTAGGGTTTAGGGTTAGGGCATTTTTTTATTTTTATTTTTATTTTTTATTTTTATTCTTAAATTAAATAAACTGGTAGGTTTATGTTTCTTTAATTTATTTAGTTTATTTATTATTTATTTTAGTTTATTTTATTTTTTATTTTTATTTAGGTTTATTTTTATTTTTATTTAGTTTAGTTTATTTATTTTAGGTTTTTTTATTTTAGTTTAGGTTTTTCATTTTAGTTTATTTTTTAAGTTTAATTTTAGGTTTAGGTTGATTTTATTATTTAGGTTCATTTTTTTTTATTTTTTTAGGTTTAAGTTTTATGTTTTTTTTAAGTTTAGGTTTAGGTTTTTATTTTATTTTTTTAGGTTTTTATTTTAGGTTTATTTTTAGGTTTTATATTTTAGTTTCGGTTGAGTTTATTTTTAGTTTATTATTGTATTTAGTTTAGGTTTAGGTTTAAGTTTTATTTATTTTAGTTTGGTTTATTTTAGTTTAGGTTTAGGATTATTTAATTTTATTTTAGTTTGGTTTATTTTAGTTTAGTGTTTAAGTTTTTTTATAAATTTATTTTTATGTTTATTTTTTAGGTTTAGGTTTTTATTTAGTTTTTATTTTATTTTATTTTAGTTTTATTTTTTTATTATAGATTTAGATTTTATTTTATTTAAGTTTTTTATTTGTTTAGTTTAGTTTAGGTTTTCATTTATTTTATTTTATTTTAGTCTTTATTTTTTATTTTATTTTTTTAGGTTTAGGTTTTAGTTTTAGTTTAATTTATGTTTTTATTTTATTTGGGTTTAGGTTTTTTATTTATTACATTTTTAGGTTTTATTTTGATTAAGTTTTGGTTTTTAGGGTTTAGGGTTAGTTTAAGGTTTAGGGTTTAGGGTTTGGGGTTTAGGGTTTAGGGTTTAGGGTGTAAGTTTTAGGATTTAGGGTTTAGGGTTTTTATGGTTTAGGGTTTAGGTTTTAGGTTTAGAGTTTAGGTTTTAGTTTAGCGTTTAGGGTTTTTAATTTTTTTTAAACAGAGAACAAATTCAGATTCAGCATTTCTTTTTTTTATTTCATCAACCAAGTAACAAACCAAGTTTTCTAAGACACTGGATGACATAAATAAAAAATGAGCATAGAAATCAAAACCCTAAATAAGAACCATCTCTATATAGACATTTCCATAGCGATATGTCGGATCGATCATTCTTGAGTTTCTCCACTTCCCATCCGAACCACCTCGGCCTCTTGAATAGTGGGATCCACCAACATATCCTTGATCTCTCCCCTCCACCACCACGGCTATAACCTCCGTCGCTCCTCCCACTTCCACAACCACCACTGCTGTGACCACCACCTTTTTTTTTTACCAGCACCTCCAGATCCCCCACCACCATTACAATAACGGTCGCCTTCGATTTCACCTCAATCGCCAAATCTAGACTGAGCTTGGTTGACAATGATGTTCCTCTCATGAAGGTTTCACCCATTCTTAGGGTTTAGGTTTAGTAGGTTTTAGGGTTTAGGTTTATTATTTAATATATTTAGTTACTTTAGGTTTAGGTTTAGGTTTAGGGTTTAGGGTTTAGAGTTTAGGGTTTAGGGTTAGGGTTTAGGCTTTAGGGTTTAGAGTTTAGGGTTTAGGCTTTAGGGTTCTAGGTTTTATGCTTTTATTGTTTAGAGTTTAGGGTTTAGGGTTTTGGTTTTTAGGGTTTTGGTTTTTAGGGTTTTGGGTTTAGGTTTAGGGTTGTAGGTTTAGGGTTTAGGGTTTAGGGTTTAGGGTTTGAGGTTTTTTTTAAATCACATAAATCTGTAGGTTTAGGTTTATTTAGTATATTTATTTTATTTATTTTATTTATTTTTTATTTTTATGTAGGTTTATTTTTAATTTTTATTTAGTTTAGTTTATTTATTTTCATTTAGTATTTCTATTTTAGTTTATATTTAGTTTTAAGTTTAGATTTAGGTTTATTTTTTTAGTTGAGTTTTATTTTCATTTTATTTTTTTGGTTCATGTTTTATTTTTTAATTTTAGGTTTAGGTTTAGGATTTTATTTTATTTTTTTTATGTTTAGGTTTTAGGTTTTTATTTTAGGTCTTATTTTTTAGTTTATGTTTAGGTTTATTTTATTTTATTTAGTTCTTGTTTAGGTTTAAGTTTAATTTCTTTTAGGTTTAGGTTTTATTTATTTTAGTATAGTTTATTTTAGTTTCATTTTAGATTTATTTTATTTTATTATTTTAATTTTTAATTTAGGTTTTGTTTTTTTTAGTTTAGTGTTTATGTTTTATTTTTTATTTATTTTTAGATTTTCTTTTTAGGTTAATTTTTTAAGTTTAGGTCTTTATATAGTTTTTATTTTATTTTATTTTAGGTTTATTTTTTATTTAAGTTTTTTATTCTTAGGTTTATATTACTTTTTAATTTAGTTTATGTTTTTATTTATTTTATTTTAGATTATTTTTATTTTTTATTTTATTTTATTTTTAGGTTTAGGTTCATATTTAGGCTTTCGGTTAGGTTTTTATTATTTTTTATTTTTTATTTTCTTTAGGTTTAGGTTTTTTTATTTAGTTTATTTTTATATTTTACTTAATTTAAATTTAGGTTTTTAGATTTTTAGTCTTTTAAGTTTTTAAGGTTTAGAGTTTAGGGTTTTAGGGTTTAGGGTTTTAGTGTTTAGGGTTTAGGATTAAGGTTTAGGGTTTAGGGATTAAGGTTTAGTTTTTAGGCTTTAGGGTTTAGGGTTTTTAAGGTTTAGGGATTAGGGTTACGTTAGGGTTTAGGGTTTAGGCTTTAGGGTTTAGGGTTTATGGTTTGTTTAGGGTTTAAGGTTTAGGGTTTTGGGTTTTGGGTTTAGGGTTTTGGGTTTAGTGTTAGTTTATGGATTAGGTTTTTGATGTTTTGGGTTGTTTTTTTGGGTTGTGGAATGGTTAGGATTTAGGGTTTTTTAAATTAAACAAACCCAGATGGGTTTAGTTTATTTAGTATATTTTATAAAGTTTATTTTATTTTATTATTTTATATTTATGTTTATTTATTTGAGTTTAGGTTTTTTATTTTAGTCTATTTTTTAGGCTTAGGTTTAGGTTTATGTTTATTTTTTAGTTTAGTTTTATTTTTATTTTCTCTTATAGGTTTAGATTTTATTTTTTATTTTTAGTTTTAGGTTCATGTTTTTCTTTTATTTTTTTAGGTTAGGTATTAGGTTTTTAATTTAGTTTTATTTTTAGGTTTTATTATTTAGTTTAGGTTTAGGTTTATTTTTAGTTTATTTTATTTTATTTAGTTTAGGGTTTAGGTTTTGTTTATTTTAGTTTAGTTTAGGTTTAGGTTATTTTTTATTTTAGGTTTAGGTTTTTTTTAGGCAGGGTTATTTTTATTTATTTTAGGTTTTATATTTAAGTTTATTTTTTAGGTTTAGGTTTTTATTTAGTTTTATTTTATTTTATTTTAGGTTTATTTTATTCTTATTTTACATTTAGGTTTTATTATATTTATTTTTTTTAGTTTAGTTTAGGTTTTTATTTATTTTATTTTAGTTTAACTTTTATTTTTTAGTTTATTTAGGTTTAGGTTTAGGTATAAGTTTATGTTATTAATTGATTTTATTTTATTTTTTTTTAGGTTTTTATTAATTTTATTTTAAGGTTTATTTAGTTTAGGTTTAGGGTTAGTTTAAGGTTTAGGGTTTAGGGTGGGTTTAGGGTTTAGAGTTTTTTGGTGTTTTTTTTTGGTTTAGGGTTTAGGAAGGATGGTTTAGGTCCAGGTTTTAATTTAGTTTTAGGGTTTAGGGGTTTAGGGTTTATGCTTTTGGGTTTAGGATGGGTTATGGTTTAGTTTTAGGTTTAGCGTTTATAGTTTAGGATTAGGGTTTTGGAATTTCATTTTAACAGAGAATAAATTTAGATTCAACATTTCTTCAGTTCGATTTCATCAACCAAGTGACACACCTAGTTTTGTAAGACACAAGCAATGACAGATTAGAGTGAGAACGCATAGAGCAAATCAAAAACCCTAGATAACTAGAACTGCCTCTCAGAAGGCATAGTTCCATAAGTAGTGATGGGCCTTATCTTGTTTCCATCAGAACTACCCCCAGCCTCTTGAGTTACAGGATCCACCATCATATCCCCGATCTCTCCCTCTACCCCCATGACGGCTGTAACCTTCGTCGCTCCTCCTGCCTCCATAACCACCACCGTTCAGACCACCTCCTCCATATCCACCAGCACCTCCAGATCCCCCACCAGCACTACGATAACCACTGCCTCCACCTTTGCCTCCACCGCTAGATCTAGACTAAGCCTAGTTGATGATGTTCCTGCCCTCAAGGTTCTACCCATTCTTAGGGTTTAGGATTAGGATTAGGTTTAGGTTTATTAGGTTTTAGGGTTTAGGTTCATTTTTATTATTTAGTTACTTTAGGTTTTAGTTTAGAGCTTGGGGTTTAGGGTTTAGGGTTTAGGGTTTAGGTTAGGGGTTTAAGTTTTAGGGTTTAGGGTTTTAGGGTTTATACTTTTGGAGGTTTAGAGTTTAAGTTAGTGGTTTAGGTTTAGGATTTATGGTTTATGGTTTATGGTTTTTTAAAATTAAGTAAACTTGGTTTAGGTTTATTTAGTTTATTTAGTTAATTTTTTATTTATTTTAGTTTATTTTTTATTTTTATTTATGTTTATTTTTTATTTTATTTAGTTAAGTTATTCATATCATTTTATTTTATTTTTAGTTTATTTTCAAGTTTATTTTAGGTTTAGTTTAAGTTTTATTATTGTTTTATTTTTTAGGTTTAGATTTTTTTTTTTATTTTGAGTGTAGGTTTAGGTTCTTATATTATTTTTTAGGCTTAGGTTTTTTATTTTTTAGGTTTTATTTTAGTTTAAGTTTAGGTTTATTTTTAGTTTATTTTATTTAGTTTCGTTTAGGTTTATGTTTAGGTTTAGTTTATTTTAGGTTTAGGTTTAGGTTTTATTTATTTTAGTTTAGTGTAATTTAGTTTAGGTTTAGGTTGATTTTACTTTGTTTATTTTATCTTTATTTTCAGGTTTATTTTTCTTTATTTTTAGGTGTTATTTTAGGTTTATTTTTTAAGTTTAGGTTTTATTTAGTTTTATTTATTTTATTTTAAGTTTATTTATTTTATTTTACGTTTAGGTTTTTTATTTAAGTTTTTTATTTTTTAGGTTTATTCTTTTTAGTTTAGTTTAGGTTTTTATTTATTTATTTTTTTTATTTTTTATTTTTTATTTTATTTTATTTTTTAGGTTTAGGTTTAGGTTTAGGTTTAAATTTTAGTTTAGGTTTTTATTTTATTTTATTTTACTTATTTCATTTAGGTGTAGTGTTTTTTTATTTATTTTATTTTTAGGTTATTTTTAATTTAGGTTTAGGTTTTTAGGTTTTTAGGGTTTAGGGTTTAGGGTTTAGGGTTTAGGGTTTGGGGTTTAGGGTTTTTTTTTCAAAAAAGGAAAAAAATTATTGCCACAAGAGAAGGATTAGAAAGTCCTTAAAAGGGGATAAATCTCCAAAACTAATGCTCAAAGAGCTACAATAAAGCCTAAAGAGATAAATCCCCTAATACAAGAGAAAAAGAAAAGCAAAAGGTAAAGAGAGAAAACTCAGCAATAACACTTAAACCCTTTGAGTAGACCACAAACCACCTCTAAGAACCAAGATCTAAAAAAAACCTGCAAGAAACTTAAGCAGAGATAATCTAAGAGAAAAGCTAAAAAAAATGTAAGAACATAGAGAGAGAAAAGAAATTAAATCCACGGACAAGGTTGAGGCTTAGTTATAGTCAACAAAAAGAGCAACAAAATTTGTGAGCATCCAAACTCCAAAAGAAGAGTTACAATCACAAATAATGCTACCAGTCAAAAGAAAATTAAGAAAGCATCCCAGCCATCACAACCAAACTTACCTCGACTAAGGAGCTAACCCATAACTAATAACCAACAAAGTTCTAATACACCATCATCAACGAGAAATAGCAGAGCAAAGAACAACCCAAAAGAAAAAATAGCCACCAGCAACCAGCCAGCAAGGGTAAAACAACAACCACAATAAGTAATGCAGCCATAATCCAAAAGGACCCCAACATCCACCATCCAAACCAAGCAGCAGCAAAGCCACCAAAACCAGAAGGAAAAAAAAGCCACAAAGGACCAACCAAACCAAAATATAGCAGAGCCACCAAAACCATAAAAGGAAGGAAAAGTCAGAGCCAAAACCTAAACAACCCAACTAGCTCAAAGAAACTAGAGGGAAGCAACACAGCAGTAAAATAAATGGCAAAAGCCATAAGCACCAAAAGACAACAAAGCCAAAGAAAGACAACCACCTGAAAGAAAATCCAAATAATCCAAAGCAATACCCAAAAGTAGGAGACAAGGCACCAATCACCCAAGTGCCAGGACAAAGGCCAACAAAACAATCAGGCCAAACCAGCTAATGGAAAATCAAACAGCTAAAGAAAAATAATGAAAATCTAAAAGAATCTAATTTATGGCAGATCAGATTTATCTAAATTAGATAAACCTCTTAAATGCTTATGAATATTATCACTGGTAAACAAAGTAAATTCTGATAGATCGCACCCCAAACTAGCAAAAAAATCAGCACAAGAGTTACCTTCTCTTAAAATATGTGTAATTTTAAAAGAAATTTTATGGATAATAGCTTTAATATTTTTAATTAAATAGAAAAGCCCAGCATTACCCTTATGGCTATAATTGATCCTTGCAACAACCATCTTAGCATCAGATTCCAACCAAATAGCCTAAAAATTTCTCTCCAAAGAAAGCTTGAGCGCATAAAAAATAGCCATCAATTCAACAAAAATAACTGATTTAGTAGAAAGAGGAGTGGAAAATGCGAAGATAATATTCTCATGATTGTTTTTAAAAATACCACCATAACCCGACTTGATATGTGCAATAGATCCATCAAGATTAATTTTAATGCAAGAGGCTTAATCTAATGAATAATTTTATATTTAGAGAAGAGTCACAATATGGAAAATTGATACCCAATTTAGAGGCAACAAACTTTCACCCTCTAAAATTAGTACAGAAGATATGTAAAGAAAAATCTTTTCTTTAGTCCTAGCAATAATCCTCTTCTGGATCGTAGGCACATCACGATGTTTAGCATCATTTCTATCGAGCCAAATAAACCAAATCAAAGTAATATCCACCACAATTTTGATATGACCTTTAATAGTATTAAGAAAATAAGAATCCAGATGTTGCATTAACGTTAAATTACCATTAAAACAACTTAAATTAAATAAATCCTCATACCAACCCCAAACTTTAGAGGCAATGGCACCATTAACAAAAACATGATTAACATTCTCAATATGAAAACAACACATGCATTTGGAAGGTAGATAATAACCTTTGTCCCAAAGTAAAGTGTCAATAACAATATAAATCCTTAAAATTCTCCACACAAGAATAGAGTAAAAAGTAGGAATAATATTATTCCAAATTTAAAGAAAAATAGGAGAAGTGGATTTTTTAACTTTAACATTATGCCAAGTATCTTTAAAAGAAAATTCTCCATTACTAGAAAATTTAAAAAGAAATTGATCTAAAAAATTACCATCAATAGGAACATTAATGATGTTATTACTAATAAAACTAGAAATCAACTCATTTAAAAGAGAGAAATTCCATTCCCCATTATAAATAAAATGACTAACTTTCAAAAAAGAAGTAGAATGGGCATCAAGGAAAGAATCAATGGAAAAGTCCCCATCCAGTTATCTTGCCAAATGAAGGAAGACCCATTATTAATACCCCAAATAATGAGAGGCTCCACTTTCCATTTAATATCACAGAGCCATTTTTAAACAATAGAATCACCATGTTAATAATTGCAAATCAAAGTATGCTTACCTTTGTAATATTTAAATTTCATAAATTTGGCCCAAAGACTTTCATTTTTCCCAAAATTCCACCAAAGTTTATAAGAAAAAATATTGGTGGAGTCCATCAATGATCTGCACCCAAGGCCACCTTCATAAATAATACCACACATATTGGACCAAGAAGTCCAATGAAGACTTTTGGCCTAATTCCTAGAACCCCAAAAAAACTTATTAAAAAGTCTTTTAATCCAGATAAGAACATGAGAAGTAGGAACAATATTAAGCAATAGATAAAAAGGAAGAGAATAAAGAATACTTTTAATAACAATTAATCTACCACCAAAAGATAAAAAAATGAAATTCAAGGGTAGAAATTTTATTTTGAATATTATGAATTACCTCATTATAGAGATGGGATCTCTTATAACCACAATATAAAGGGGAGCCTAAATATTTAATAGGAAGATTTTGATGAAAAAGCCAGTGATATCCTCTATTTTATTAATTATATGAACATAAATAGATGTAGAAGTGATAAAATAACTTTTATGAGTATTAATCAAAAGTCCACTTTCCTTTTGAAATTTATTTAAAAAACCCTTAAGCTTTTTAACATAATGTAACGAGCCAATACAAAGTATTATGAAATCATCAAAGAAAGTTTAAATGAGAGATAGCCAAACCACCAAGATTCTTAAAATAAATACTAGAATTCTTCTAAAAAAAGATTAAGCCAACAAGACAAATATTCAATCACAATAATAAAAAGGGACAGAGAAAGAGGGTCATCTTGTCTTATACCTTGAGAAGAATTAAAGAAACCAAAGTTTTCACCATTGATAACTAATGAAAACCAAACATTTCTAATTATATTGTTAACCAAAGAAACAAAATGATTAGAAAAATGAAATAAAGTTAGAATGCTATTAAGAAAATCCTAAGAAATGTTATCATAAGATTTTATGATGTCAAGCTTAAAAAGTAAATTGCCACCTCTAGTTTTAACATTCAAATCACGTATCAATTCTTGAGCAAGCAAGATGTTATCTGAAATAGTTCTATCTTTCACAAAGCCAATTTGATTAGGAGAGATAATCTTAGGATAAACTTACTAAGTGTATTAGTCAAAATTTTAGAAATCAATTTATTTAAAAAAGTATAAAGACTAGTAGGTCTAAAGTCATTCCAAAAGTTAAGAGTATCTTTCTTAAAAATAAGAACAATAGAAATGCTAGTAAAATATTTATGAATAGAATTCATTTTAAAAAAATCCTCAACAGCATTAACAAGATCAGCTTTAATAATGAACCAAGCTTTTTGAAAGAATAAAGTAGTGTAACCATCCTGCCCTACAATAAAATCAGCATTCATATCATTAAGAATATGAAAAATTTCCTCATCATAAGGAGTAACCAATCACTCATTATCCTTTATAAACATAATAGAATGGATGAGGGATTGGATTAATGCTCAAGTTGACAATTTTTATTTAAAAGATCTTTAAAATAATTAGGAGTAGAAGAAAATATATCCTCTTTTTTGGTAAGATAATAACTATCAAAGTTCTTGATTTTATGAATGCAACCAAGAACTCTCCTTTTCATTACCAAAGAATGAAAATATTTAGTGTTTCTTACCCCTTCAGAAAGATGTTTAGAGGAAACTTTTTGTATCCAATAAGTCTCTTCCTTATCCTGAAACTTAATGAGATAATCTTTAGCTTCAGTAAGATTATAATAAAAAAGAAGAATCAGTAATAACAAGTTCTTCCAAATCTTTCACCTTTTGTTCCATATTCTTAATATTATCAAAATGATTTTTAAAATAGTTTCTATTCCACTAAGTGATATTACACTTAAGCCTTTTAAGCTTAAGACACAACCTCATCATACCAAATAGAAAATCATCAAGAGAAAGAGGAGCACACCAATTATAAGCATTAACATCAAGAAAAATTTTATCTTGTAACCACATATTTTTAAAAAAAAAAAATTTTAGTGATATTATTGTTATGAACAACATCCTTAATAGAAATGAAAAGAGGACCATGATCCTAGTGAGTTCTACTAAGATGCTCCACCAAAGTTAATGGCCAACAGTTTAGCCAATAATTATTAAATAAGGCACGATCCAATCGTTGCAATCTATGATTATTCCAAGTAAATTGAGAACAATGAAACCAACATCATGAAGATTTCAATCCAAAATCATATTTACAAAATCTTCCATTGAATGTAAATTCAGTAAAGAACCCCCTTTCCCTTCATTAAAAGAAAGGACTGTATTGCAGTCCCCACCAACAATCCAAGAATTAGTAACAATAAAAGAAAAACTAGATAATTAATCCCAAAGAAATCTCCTCTCTAACTTGTTACAAGAAGCATAAACAAAAGAGCCAAAAGCATTATAATCACCAAAGGAAATATCCACATTAATAACTTGATGAAAATCATTAATAACATAAATAGTAAGATAATTATTCCAAAATAACTAAATCTTATTATTGCTATTGAAATAAAAGTTGCTAAAACCAATCATCCTGGCTACATGCATTATTTTAGAAGAAAAAATAAGAGGTTCAAGAATAACCAAAAAACCAACATTATAAATTCTACAAAGATTAATTCTATTCTAACAAAGAAGAGTACCAATGCCCCTCACATTCCAAATAAGAAAGTTAAAAATTAATTTTTATTAGGCAAAGAAGATGAAGAAGATCGAGTAGATCTAGAAACTTTAGGAGGATAATTTTAAAACTA
The DNA here is from genome assembly GCA_021442155.1 of Cymbidium sinense. Classification (NCBI taxonomy): domain Eukaryota; kingdom Viridiplantae; phylum Streptophyta; class Magnoliopsida; order Asparagales; family Orchidaceae; genus Cymbidium; species Cymbidium sinense. The sequence continues at coordinate 82,668,552 of CM038216.1, read as the reverse complement.
TTTTTTTTTTCATTTTCACAAAAATAGTTTGAAAACTGGTCTCATTATCCATTGATTCATCATCAGAAAAGTTTTATCATCATTATTAACAATATATTTAGGAGAAGATCTCATTTGACAAGAAAACAAATCCTTTTTATCCATTAAATGAGAATTATCACTAAGTAAAGTACCATCTAGAATAACAGTTAAAGAAGGGGTAGAAATAGATTTATTAAGCAAACAAACACTTGGCTGCGCATTATTAAGATGCTCCATACCATCATTCTTGCTCAAATTCAAAGAAGATAAAATAAGATTTTCTGTTAAATATTTTCATAGGTGAAATAACAGAACCAATTTCTAGATTTTTTGCAACACAAATCTTCTTAGAATCTAAAATAAAAAAAATCATCCACTTGCAAATTTTCAGGAATAATAAAAATAATAGCAGCTGAAACCTGATTACTCTCCAAAATAGCTTCAGAATCATTTTTAGCAAGCTTATCACTACCACTTACATTGGTAACAACATTAGAAACATTAGGAACAACATTAGAAACATCAATAATATCATTCATAGCACCATTATCCTTTTCATTTAAAGCAGTTTTTCTTTTATCACTTCTTAAATCTTAAATTTTTCCAAAAACCTTAGGATCTTTAACCACTTTCTTCCCAAGATGTGGATGAGTAACAAAACATTCTAAGACATCATGGCCATGAGTTTTGCAATGATTGTAGAAAGCTCGGCTAGTTTTTCAATTTCCAAATTAGAGCACATAATAACTAGAACACCTTTGAAGGTTGTATGAACCAGGTTTAAAGAAATATAAAAGATGTTGAAGAATCCTTACCAGATAAGGCAACTTTGAAATATTTAGAGGTAAAAGGTTTAGCTATTCCCAAAGAATTAGAAGCCCAAGCCAGAGCAGCTGGAGCATTTAGTTTTCCCCAAGTATTCGCAGAAGCTGATGCAATGGAAAATGGTGCCACTTGAGAACCAAATAAGGATCGACCAAAGGCCAAAGCCAAACCAAAAGAAATTTCTAGAAAACTAGCAAAAAAATGATGAGAAAGAGGATGAAAAGGAAAAAGATTCAAGAGCAAAGATAGCTGTAGGTTTAGGGGAGTTTTTTTTGGTTTTAGTTTTAAAATTTATTTTATTTTATGTGTCTTTGTTTTTAGTTTTTAGGGTTTTAGGGTTTAGGGTTTAGGGTTTAGGGTTTAGAGTTTTAGGGTTTAACGTTTAGAGCTTATGGTTTGGGGTTTTAGGTTTTGGGTTTTAGTTTTGGAGGTTGGGGTTGTTAGAGGGGTTTTAGGGTGGTTTTATTTTTATTTTTAAATTAAGTAAACTGGTAGGTTTAAGTTTATTTAGTTCATTTTTTATTTATTTTATTTTATGTTATTTTTTTATTTCTATATTGGGTTATTTTTATTTTTATTTAGTTTAGTTTATTTATTTTAGGTTTATTATTTTAGTTTAGGTTTTTCATTTATTTTATTTTTTTGGTTTAGGTTTTAATTTAGGTTTATTCTTTTACTTTAGTTTTATTTTTATTTTATTTTTTGGTTTAGGTTTTATTTTTTATTTTTAGGTTTAGGTTTAGGTTTTTATATTATTTTTTAAGTTTAGGTTTTAGGTTTATTTTTTAGTTTTATTTTTCAATTTAAGTTTAGGTTTATTTTTAGTTTAATTTATTTTATTTAGTTTAGGTTTAGGTTTAGCTTATTTTAGGTTTAGAATTAGGTTTTATTTATTTTAGTTTTTCTTATTTTAGTTTATGTTATCTTTATTTTATTTTTATTTTAGGTTTAGATTTTTTATTAGTTTAGGGTTTAGGTTTTTTTATTATTTTTAGGTATTTATTTAGATTTAATTTTTTTTATTTTAGGTTTATTTTATTTTTAATTTAGCTCTAGTTTTTGTCTTATTTAGATTTTTTATTTTTTTAGTTTAGTTTAAGTTTTATTTATTTTATTTTAGTTTTATTTTAAAATTTTATTATATTTTTTCTAGGTTTAGGTTTTGGTTTAAGTTTTAGTTTATATTTTTATTTTATTTTATTTTTTATTTTATTTTTGTTTAGTTATATTTATTTAATTTATTTTAAGGTTTTATTTAGTTTAAGTATTAGTTTTTAGCTTTTTAGGGTTTAGGGTTTAAGTTTAGTTTAAGGTATATGATATAGGGTTTATGGTTTAGGGTTTGGGGTTTGGGGTTTAGGATTTAGGGTTTAGGGTTTAGGATTTAAGGTTTAGGGTTTAGGTTTTATGGTTTAGGGTTTAGGGTTTTATGGTTTAGGATTTTGGGTTTAGGGTTTAGGGTTTAGGGATTTTAAGGTTTAGGGTCTAGGGTTTAAGGTTTAGGTTTTATGTTTAGTTCAAGTTTTAGTTTAGGGTATAAAGATTTAGGTTTTTTTAACAGAGAATAAATTTATATTTAACATTTCTTGTTTTTGATTTCATTAACCAAGTAACACGCCAAGTTATCTAAGATACAACAACCATGATTAAAAAATGAGCATGCAAAAGAATAAATCAAAATCCTAGTTACTGTGTCTATTATTATAAAAATAATTCCATAAGCAGCAGATCGGATCGACTGATCTTCAGTTTCTTCAGTTCCCATCAGAACCATCGAGGCCTCTCAAGTAGTGAGATCCAACATCATATCCCCGATCTCTCCCTGTGTGGCAGTAACCTCTATCATTCCTGCCACCTCCATAACCACCACTGCTCTAGCCACCACCTCCATATCCACTAACACCTCCAGATCCCCCACCACCGCTGTGATAACCGCTGCCTCCGCCTTCGCCTCTACCGCTAGATCTAAACTGAGATTGGTTGACGGTGATGTTCCTATCGTCAAGGTTCTATCCATTCTTAGGGTTTAGGTTTAGGTTTATTAGGTTTTAGGGTTTATGTTTATTTTTTTAATTTATTTAGTTACTTTAAGTTTAGGTTTAGTTTGGGGTTTAGGTTTGGGGTTTAAGGTTAAGGCTTGTGGTTTAGGGTTTTAGGGTTTAGGGGTTTAAGGTCTAGGGTTTTTCTTTTAGGAGGGTTTATGGTTTAGGGTTTAGGGTTTAGGGTTGTTGGTTTAGGGTTATAGGTTTAAGGTTTAGGATTTAAGGTTTATGATTTTTTTATGTTAAGAAAATAGGTAGGTTTAGGTTTAGTTAGTTTACTTAATTTATTTTTAATTTATTTTAGTTTTAATTTTAAATTTTTAATTATATTTAAGTTTATTTTTTATTTTTGTTTAATTTTGTTTATTTATTTTAGATTTATTTATTTTAGTTTACATTTTTTATTATAGTTTATTTTTTAGGTTTAGGTTTATTTTTTAATTGAGTTTTATTTTTATTTAATTTTTTAAGTTTAGGTTTTATTTTTTTTTCAGTTAGGTTTAGGATTTATTTTATTTTCTTAGGTTTAGGTATTAGGTTTTTATTTTAGGTTTATTTTTAGGTTTTATTTTTTTAGTTTAATTTTAGGTTTATTTTTAAGTTTTATTTTTTTTGTTTAGGTTAAGGTTTATTTTTGTTTTATTTTATTTAGTTTTTGTTTAGGTTTAAGTTTAGTTTATTTTTGGTTTAGGTATAGGTTTAGGTTTTATTTATTTTAGTTTTAGTGTGGGTTTATTTTATTTCATTTATTATTATTATTTTTGGTTTAGTTTTTTTTTTAGTTTAGGGTTTAGGTTTTATTTTTTATTTATTTTTAAGTTTTATTTTTAGCTTTAGGTTTTTATTTAATTTTATTTTAGGTTTATTTTATTTTTATTTTACACTAAGTTTTTATTTTATTTTGGTTTTTATTCTTAGGCTTATTTTGATTTTTTAGTTTAGTTTAACTTTTTATTTTTTTATTTTTATATTTAGGTTTAGGTTTCTAGTTTATTTTATTTTAATTTTTACTTTATTTATGTTTAAGTTTTTATATATATTTTATTTTAAAGTTTTATTTACTTTAGGTTTAGGTTTTTTGGTTTTTAGGGTTTAGGATTTAGTCTTTAGGATTTTAGCATTTTGGGTTTTGGGGTTTAGGGCTTAATGTTAGGGTTTAGGGTTTAACATTTAGTGTTTAGTGTTAAGGCTATAGAGCTTATGGTTTTTAGGGTTTAGGGTTTAGGGTTTAGAGTTAGCTTAGGGTTTAAGGGTTTTTTTTTAAAAAATTAAGTAAACTGGAAAGTTTAGGTTTATTTATTTTATTTAGATTATTTTTTATTTATTTCAATTTATTTTACTTTTTATTTTTAATTATGTTTATTTTTTATTTAGTTTAGTTTATTTATTTTAGGTTTATTTATTTTAGATTAGGTTTTTATTTTAGTTTATTTTTTAGGTTTAGGTTTAGGTTTAGATTTATTTTTTAGTTGAGTTTTATTTTTATTTTAATTGTTTAGGTTTAGGTTTTATTTTTTATTTTTTGGTTTAGGTTTAGGTTTTAGGTTTTTATTTTAAGTTTATTTTTTGGTTTTTTTTAGTTCAGGTTTTAGTTTATTTTTAGTTTATTTTATTTTATTTAGTTTAGGTTTTTTTATTTTACTTTAGTTAATTTTACTTTAGGTTTAGGTTTATTTTATTTTGTTTATTTTATTTTTAATTTAGGTTTAGGTTTTTTTTTTGTTTAAGGTTTATGATTTATTTTTTATTTATTTTTTGGTTTTATTTTTACCTTTACATTTTATGTTTAAGTTTTTATTCAATTTTTATTTTATTTTATTATAGGTTTATTTTAGGTTTATTTTATTTTTATTTTATGTTTAGTTTTTATTTTATTTAGGTTTTTTATTCTTAGGTTTTTTTATTTAGCTTAGATTTTTATTATTTTATTTTAGTTTATTTGTATTGGTTTATTTTATTATATTTTTGGTTTAGGTTTAGGTTTTAGTTTAGGTTTTTATTTTATTTTATTTTTTATTTTATTTAGGTTTAGGTTTTATTTATTTATTTTATTTTTAGGTTTCATATAGTTTTTGTTTTATTTAGTTTATGTTTTTAGGTTTAGGTTTTAGTTTAGGTTTTAGTTTTTATTTTAATTTTTTTTAATTTAGATTTTTTATTTTACTTTTAGGTTTTATTTAGTTTAGGTTTAGCTTTTTTAGGTTTTAGGGTTTAGGGATTAGGGTTTAGAGTTTTAGCATTTAGGGTTTTGGGGTTTAAGGTTTAGGGTTTAGGGTTAGGGTTTAGGGTTTATGGTTTAGGGTTTAGTGTTTTAGTTTTAAGGTTTAGAGTTTTTATGGTTTAGGGTTTAAGGTTTAGGGTTTAAGGCTAGCTTAGGGTTTAGGGTTAGTTTAGGGTTTAGGGTTTACGGTATAGGCTTTAGGGTTTAGGGTTTTTAGGGTTTAGGGTTTAAGGTTTAGGATTTTAGGTTTTAAGGTTTAGGAGTTTAAGTTTAGGTTTAGGGTTTAGGATAGTTTAGGTTAATTTAGGGTTTAGGGTTTATGGTTTAGGAGTTTAGGTTTAGGGTTTTTAATTATGAGGTTTAGGTTTAGGTTTTATTTTTATTTTTTATATTTTTTATTTAGGTTTATTTTCTATTTTTTATTTTATTTTGTTAATTTATTTTAGTTTATTTTTTTAGTTTTAGGTTTAGGTTTATATTTATTTTTAGTTTAGTTTTTTTTATTTTTTATATTTTATTTTTATTTTAGGTTTAAGTTTAGGTTTTATTTTATTTTTTAAGTTTAGGTTTTAGGTTTTATTGGTTTATTTAAGTTTATTTTTTTAGTTTAGGTTTAGGTTTATTTTTAGTTTATATCATTTTATTTAGTTTAGGGTTTAGGTTTAGTTTATTTTTTATTTAGGTTTAGGTTTTTTTTATTTTCGTTTAGGATTAGGTTTATTTTATTTTGTTTATTTTAGCTTTTGGTTTTCTTTAATTTAGGGTTTAAGTTTAATTTTTATTTAGTTTTAGGTTTTATTTTTTGGTTTAGGTTTTTTTATTTTGTTTAGGTTTGTTATTTTTATGTTTATTTTCTTTTTTTAATTTAGTTTGGATTTTTATTTATTTTATTTTATTTTAGTTTTTATTTTTTATTTTTTTTAGGATTAGGTTTAGGTTTTTATTTATTTTATTTTTTTATTTTATTTGGGCTTAGGTTTTTTATTTATTTATTTTTTAGGTTTTATTTAGTTTAGGCTTAGGTTTTTATGTTTTTAGGATTTTAGGGTTTAGCATTTAGGGTTTAGGGTATAGGGTTTAGGGTTTGTGGTTTAGGGTTTTGGGTTTTAGGTTATAGGGTTTGGGGTTCACGGTTTAGGGTTTAGGGTTGTTGGTTTAGGGTTTAAGGTTTTAGGTTATAGTTGTTGGTTTAGGGTTGTAGGTTTAGGGTTCAGGTTTTAGCGTTTAGGCTTTAGGGTTTAGGGTTATAGGTTTTGGGTTTTAAGTTTAGGGTTTAGGGTTAGTTTTAAAGTTTAGGGCTTAGGGTTAGAGTTTATTTTTTATTTTTTATTTTTTAAATTAAGTAAACTAGTAGGTTTAATTTTATTTAGTTTATTTATTATTTATTTTAGTTTAGTTTATTTTTTATTTAGGTTTATTTTAATTTTTATTTAGTTTAGTTTATTTATTTTAAGTTTATTTATTTTAGTTTAAGTTTTTTTTTTTTTTTTTAAGGTTTATTTTTTAGGTTTAGGTTAATTTTTTAGTTTAGTTTTATTTTTATTTTATTTTTTAGGTTTAGGTTTTATTTTTTATTTTTAGGTTTAGGTTTAGTGATTAATTTTATTTTTGATTTATTTTTAGGTTTTATTTTTTACTTAAGATTTAGGTTTATTTTTAGTTTATTTTATTTTATTTAGTTTTGGTTTAGGTTTATGTTTAGTTTATTTTAGGTTTAAGCTTAGGTTTAATTTATTTTAGTTTAGTTTATTATTGTTTAGGTTTAGGTTTAATTTATTGTTTAGTTTATTTTAGGTTTAGGTTTAGGTTTTATCTTTTTATTTACGCTTTTTTATTTTTATTTTAGGTTTACAGTTTAGGTTTTATTTTTTATTTATTTTTTAGGTTTATTATCTAGGTTTAGGTTTTTATTTAGTTTTTATTTACTTTTATTTTTATTTTAGGTTTAGTTTTTATTTTTTTTAGGTTTTTTATTTTTTTTAGTTTAGTTTAGGTTTTTATTTATTTTATTTTAGTTTAATTTTTAATTTTTTTTTTTTTTTTAGGTTTATGTTTTTGTTCAGGTTTAGGTTTAGGTTTTAGTTTATGTTTTTATTTTATTTTATTTTATTTTTTGGTTTAGTTTTTTTATTTATTTTATTTTTAGATTTTATTTAGTTTAGGTTTACATTTTTAGGTTTTTAGGGTTAGGGTTTAGGGTTTAGGTTTGAGGGTTTTAGGGTTTAGGGTTTAGGATTTAGGGTTTATTTTTATTTTAATTTATTTTAGTTTATTTATCTTAGGTTTATTTATTTTAGTTTAGGTTTTTTATTTTATTTTATTTTTTAGGTTTAGGTTTAGGTTTAGTTTTATTTTTTTAGTCTAGTTTTATTTTTATTTTATTTTTCCTGTTTAGGTTTTATTTTTTATTTTTAGGTTTAGGTTTAGGCTTTTATTTTATTTTTGGCTTATTTTTAGGTTTTATTTTTTTAGGTTTATGTTTATTTTTAGTTTATTTTATTTTATTTAGTTTAGGTTTAGGTTTAGGTTTAGTCTATTTTAGGTTCAGGTATAGTTTATTTTAGGATTATGTTTAGGTTTTATTTATTTTAGTTTAGTTTATCATAGTTTAGGTTTAGATTTTTTTATTTTTATTTTAGGTTTAGCTTTTTTTTTAGTTTAGGGTTTAGGTTTTATTTTTTTATTTATTTTTAGGTTTTACTTTTAGGTTTATTGTTTTGGTTTAGGCTTTTATTTAGTTTTTCTTTTATTTTAGGTTTATTTTATTTTTATTTTGGGTTTAGTTTTTTTTATTTAGGTTTTTTAATTTCTCATTTAGTTTAGGTTTTATTTTTTTATTTTAATTTAGTTTTTATTTTTTATTTTATTTTCTTTTTAGGTGTAGGTTTAAGTCTAAGTTTTAGTTTATGTTTTTATTTTGTTTTATTTTATTATTTTATTTTGGTATAGGTTTATATATTTATTTTATTTTGAGATTTTATTTAGTTTAGGTTTAGGTTTTAAGGTTTAGGGTTTAGGGTTTAATGTTTAGGATTTTATGGCTTAGGGTTTTAGGTTTTATGGTTTTAGGGTTTAGGGTTAGGGTTTAGGGTTTAAGGTTTAGGGTTTTGTGTTTTGGCTTTAGGGGTTAGGGTTTTTTGGGCTTAGGGTTAGTTTATGGTTTAGATTTTTATGGTTTAGGGTTTAGGGTTTAGGGTTTAAGGTTTGGGGTTTGGGGTTTGGGGTTTAGGGTTTAGGGTTTAGCGTTGTAGGTTTTAGGGTTTAGGGTTTCGGGTTTATTGTTTTAGGGTGTAGGGTCTAGGTTTAGGGTTTAGGGTTTAGTGTTTTAGTGGTTAGTTTTTAAGGTTTAGGGTTTAGGGTTGTAGGTTTAGGGTTTAGTTTTTCTTTTTTATTTTATTTTTGTTTTAGGTTTATGTTTTAGTCTACCTTTTTATTTTATTTTATTTTTAATTTATTTTGGTTTTGGTTAATTTATTTATTTTATTTTTAGGTTTTATTTTGTTTAGGTTTAGGTCTTAACTTTTTAGGGTTTAGGGTTAGTTTAAGGTTTAGGGTTTAGGTTTTAGGGTTTAAGGGTTGGGGTTAATGTTTTAGGATTTAGGGTTTAGGGATTTTAGGAAACTCACAAAGGGGAGAACTTTATTGCCACAAAAAAAAAGGTCTTTAAAGGGGATAATTCTCTTTACATTTTCCTAGGGAAAAATCTCTAATGCAACAAAACAAAACTAAATAAAAGCAATAACATACCAAAAAAACAAATAAGGAATCCAGAAATAGGACAATCGTAGAAGCCACTACTAGGGTCAAAGTCTTTTGAGTTGCACAATCCCATCGATTCAAAACTTACGAGAACCTATAAAAGAATCTTACAAGCAACGAGAAATTGTAATTAGCACCTGAGAAAATCAAGTAGCACCATAAAGAGCAATATAAGAGAAAATTTCTAATAAGGCTCAGCTCACCACCATCTTCGCAACCACAAATAGAGCACCGGACAAGGAGAATCATAACTACCCACCATGAAGCCGCTAGAGTGAAAGTCAACAATTCTCGATACACCGCAAGCAACAAAAATGTTGGCCCAAACACCTCGACTAAAGTCCACCAAGCTCAAAAGGAAGTAGCATCAACAAAACCACCATAGTAGAAATGAAAAGACTACAGATATCACCTAAAAAACAAAGCAACCATGAATGAGAAACAAACCCACTAGAGTCACTAGACAACCACAAGCAACATCCCAAAACTAAAATAATAATCTACAACTAGCACCAAGAAACCAACAATTCCATACCAGATTAGAGGTCAAGGCCAACACTAATAGCGACCAGGTCCATTACAGGCAAGAAATAAAAAGGCAATCCCAATACCTCCATCAGAAATAGAAAGACAACCATAGGAAAATTGCAGAACCCAACCACTGTAAGGCCAAAACCATAAGAAAGGAAAGCCACTAAAAGGTCAACCCTATCAGCTAACAATAGATCTGAAAGAAAACCAAAAGGAAAACCAACCAAACCAATTAGCCCAACCAAAAAGCCATCCCACAAGACCATTCATCCAATTAACAAAGCTATAGAGAGCCAACTCAGATGGAAATAGCCGCCAAAGGAGAGGCAATCCAACACAGAGAAAGAAAGGCATAGTGACAACCAAGAAGCCACCCAAACTACTAAGAAACAAATGGTCATCACCCAATCGACAAAAGCCACAACTAGAGGACCACCCAACCACAAACAACCAACCAAAGTGCAAGGAAAATAGACCAAGGCCCCATCCAAACACAAAACCACCAAAGCTAGCAAAACTCAAGGGTAAAAGATTGACAGACCATCAAATAATAGCCACCCAAGATAGCCATATGAGGGTAGTAGCAAATAGTAGAACCCACCAGGCCCAAAAATAGTAGTAAAAAAACCTCCCTAAGTAAAGAAACAACTAGCCAAAACCAGAGGCAAAACCAGGACCAATTAAGAAAGGGGAAAAGCCAAAAGCACATAGAGGCATAACCCGAGGCCACCACAAGATCAAGGCACATGAAGAAACTATTGACATTTAGATCCCTAAATAAAATAGTCGACCAAGAGAACACTCTCCAACAAAGAGGCAACAACCACCACCACCTCAAAGAGATCTCCCAAGTATTACAGCACAAACCAGACAAGAAAGTGAAATAACCAAAAAATGCACCAAAATGAAAATGCACACAGAGAAAATCATAGAGAACCTAAAATACACAAAGCAAAGTTAATTTCTGAGATAAGGTAATCCAGTGTTATCTAGATTAACCAAGCCTCTCAATTGTCTAGGTAAATTATGATGTTCGTAAAGAGTGGGATCAATTAATTTAGCACCTGGGATAATCTCAGACATACATTTCACACCAAATGTGAGAAATTTTAAAGTAAACTTGAGAGAGGAGTGTTCTAGTATGATTAAGAAGGTAGAATAAATCTACATTCCCAATCTTAGTGGAAGTCAGCATGTCAATGAGTAAGAGAGCATCAACTTCAATCCAAATATTGATAAATACTTTTTGCAAACAAATGTCAAAAACTTTGTTTACAACCATTAATTCAGCATAGATAGTAGAACAAGCTTTAGAAGGATAAGCAAAAGCACAAATGACATTACCTTTAAAACCCCTAAAAATACCACCACAACCAAATGTATTCTAAGAGACAGAGCCATCTATATTAATTTTAATAATATTATTATGAGGTTTTATCCAATATATAATCCTATCTTCTTTATAGAAGGTGATCTCAGGCAGGTAAAGAACCAATTTTTTGGCCACAAATTTGCAACCTCTATAATGAGTGCTACTAATTAAATTAGCATTAAATAAAACATGAATTTTTTTTCTTTTGTTCTAGTAATAATCATTTTATTATTCATAGGAATACCATGATATTTAGCATCATTTCTATCCATCCATATGAACCTAATAAGGGTAATGGCAATTAAAACTTTAATATGACCTTTCATAGTTTTTTGGAAACAGGCTTCAAGAAATTGATATAAAGAAAGAAAACCATGGAAATGGTTAGTAAAAAGATCATCATACCAAAACCGTAATTTGGAGGCAATAGCATAATTGACAAAACATGATTAACATTTTCAATATGAAATCAACAATAACATTTGGAAGGCAAATGAAAACCTTTATCCTAGAGCAAGGAATCAACAAGAATGATGTTTTTCAGAATTCTCCAAGTATGGGCAGAATAAGAGATCGGGATGACATTATTCCAAAGTTGAATAAATAAATTAGATGAAATATGAACGTCTCTAATATAATTCCAAGCCTCTTTAAGAATAAAATCACCATTATTAGATAGCTTAAAAAGAATTTGTTCAGGCTTTTTGAAAAGGATAGAAATATCATTAAATTTATATAAAAGAGAGATAGGAATAAATTCACTAAGTTTACTATCATTCCACCTATTATTTAGCCAAAAAGAGTTAACTTTAGTAGCAGCAGTAGAATGGGTAGATAAAAAGGAATCAATAGAACCACAATCAATCCAATTGCCTTGCCAAAAGAAAGAAGATCCCAAATTTATACCCCAAGATATCAAGGATTCAGCCTCCTATTTAATGGAGAAAAGCCTTTTCCAAGTCATAGAGTCACCCACTTTTTAAGTATATATTAGAGGGTGATAACTCTGGTAGTATTTAGCTATCATAAAATTAGCCCAGAGGGTATAAATTTTTCTAAAATTCTGCTAGAGTTTATGTGAGAAGGCAGTAATAGCTTCATGAATAGGTTTGCAGCCAATCCCACCTTCACCCAGAGGACCACAACATTTATGCCAAGAAGTCCAATGCATCATTTTAATCAAATTATTAGAGCCCCAGAAAAATTTATTAAGGAGATGATCAATTCTATTTAAGATAGAATTAGTAGGGATAATGGTTTGAATAAGATATAAAGGCATCGAATTAAGAGTACTCTTTAGCAAAGTAAGCCTGCCACCAAAAGGGAGAAAGTGAAATTCCTACACAGAAATTTTATTAGATATTTTTTGGACAAGCTTGTCAAAAAGATGGGTTCTTTTTGACCTTTAAAAAGAAAAGCACCCATATATTTAATAGGGAGTTGTTGGTGTTTAAAGTTAGTGATTCTCAATACATGATTGATTTTGTTATTAGGAATTTTAGAGGAGGTAATAAAGTAGCGCTTGCTTTCATTAATAGTAAGACCACTTTATCTACCAAAATTATTTAAAAATTTATTAAATCTTTCGATATGATGAAAGGAAGCATTAAAAAAGATATTGAAATCATCAGTAAAGCTAAGATGAAAAATAGGGATACCACCAAGAGTTCTAAAGTACATGCTAGGATTGTTATTGAATAAATCACTTAAACTCATAGAAAGGTATTCCACATCAATAATAAACAAAGAAGGGGACAAAGGATCTCCTTGTCTCAAACCAAGAGAAGAAGGAAAAAAACTTAAAGCTTCACCATTAAGAAGAATAAAAAAAAGGCATTATTAATATAGTTTTTAATAAGGTTAATGAAATTATCAAAGAAACCAAATAAATGCAGAATATTTAAAAGGAAATCCCAAGAGATATTATCAAAGGTTTAAGAAATATCTAATTTAAAAAAAAATACCACCTCTAGTTGGAACATACAAATCATGAATAAGCTCTTGAGAAAGGAGAATGTTATCAGATATAGATCTCCCTCTAACAAAACCAGTTTGGTTGAGAGAGATAATTTTGAAGCATAGGACTTAGTCTATTAGTAAAAATTTTAGAAATCAATTTATTAAAGAAAGTGCAAAGACTAATAGGTTTGAAATCACTCTAAGAATCTGGATTATCTTTTTTAGGTATGAGAATAATGGAAGTGCTTGAAAAATATTTACGGAGAGGATTACTAATAAAGAAATCAGCAATAGCATCAACTAAGTCATGCTTAATAGTAGACCAACAATTTTGAAAAAATTGATTTGTATAACCCTATGGACCAGCAATGGAATCAATGTTAATGCTATTGAGAACTTTACCAATCTCATCTTTAGTAGGCAACCTAGTAAGCCAATGATTGTCATCAATGGTAATAATAGAGGGCATCAAAAGTGAATTAGAAATAGCTTCATAAGAGTGGCTTTTGTTAAGCATATTTCTAAAGTGGTTAATAACAGAATCTTTAATTACATTAATATCAGTGATCCAATCTCCATTATCACTTTTAATTTTTTGGATAGAATTTAAAGCTCTCTTTTTATTAAATAAAGCATGAAAATACCAAGTATTCCTATCCCCATCAATAATATGTTTACTAGCAGGTTTTGGTCGCCAATAGGTCTCTTCCATATTCAGATAATTAATAAGATTATCTTTTGCTTCATTTAAATCCTTAAGCTTAGAAGAATCAGTCAAAACAACATTTTCAAGATCACAAACCAAAAGTTCCATGTTTTTTATATTAGCAAAAGATTTTAAACAAGGTTTGTTCCACCAAACTAAATTTTGTTTGAGCCTTTAAGTTTAAACCATAATCTATGCATACCCTAATCAATTATCAGATGTAAAGGGCAATCCAATTAATGGCCATGACTTTAAGAAAATCAAAGCTTAATCCACATATTTTGAAATTTGAAAGAGAGGCGAGGTGTTTAATCTTTTAGAGTTATCTTTAACAGAAACCAAAAGAGCAGCATGATCAGATAAAGTTCTACTCAAATGGTCAATAGAGGTAAGAGGCCATTGATTAATCCATTGATACTCAAAAAGAATTCTATCAAGATGTTTTTAGAGCTTAAAGTTTTGCCAGGTATAATTCTATAAAGAATATAGATTAGTGTTGAAATCACCCCCAACCAACCAGTTTTGTTAACAGAAATAGCAAAACTTCTCAAATTCTCCCAAAGAACATTTCCACCAGCTGTATTGCAAGAACCATAAACAAAAGAGCCATGCACAAAAGAATCACCAAAAGAAATTTGAGCATTGACAACATGTTGAAGATCATCTAAAATTAAAACATTTAAGAAGCTATTATAAAAGCACCAAATTTTATTACTGATGTTAAAGAAAAAATTACTGAAACCAAGAATTCTAGCAATATGATTGATTTTATCAGCATGTATAAGAGGTTCAATAATAATAAGTAAAGATATATTGTTAATTCTATAGAGATTTTTGATATGATTACGAATAGTGAGGGTACCAATCCCACTAACATTCCAAATAAGAGAATTAAACATAAAAAAAATTGTAAAATGAAATTAAATGATAATAATAAAGAGAGAGAGAGAAAGAATAACAAATCCTCTCCTAAGCCAAAGATTGAAACAACACATTATTTATGTGAAGAGGATCCAGATCTAGTAGATCTAGCAAGATTAGGAGGTTGCATCTTAGACTTCTTAGTTTCCTTTTTAAAGACAGTTCAGATATTTCTATTTTTATCCAAAGTGCCACCATCGAAATAAGATTGATTAGGAATATTATTAATAGGATAATGATCATCAAGAACATCTCTAATCATAACTTCCCCCCTCTTCCAAATTAGCATTTTGTTGAAAAGTAGGATTAGAATGAAGATCAATCTTGGAATTAGGGGAAGGAGAAGAAATTATACCATTCAAAGCACAATTACCAATGTCATAATTAGTGTTTTGCTCAAGAATTTTAGCATCATTCAAGTTATCATTTAAAACCTCATTCTCATCAATTAATGCCAACTAAGAAACAGGAATAGACTCATTAGAGAATGAATCATCATTTTTTTCAGTCTCTATGAATATGGAATTAGCCATAATAGGCATATTCTCATGTAAAGAAAGGTTGTTGGACAAATCATCTTTTTCAACATTATTAGTACCTTTGTCATGGTTGGAATGAGAAGCAAACAACAATTTTAGGAACATTAGAAGATTCCAAAGAATCTGACCTAATATCAACATTTAAGTTAAATTTAGGCACAAAAATAGCTTTATTAACTTTATTAGTAGCTAATTTAGAGTTAAGATCATTCAAAATTTTCTTTTTAACATGCGGGTGAATAACAAAACACTCCAAATTATCATGACCACGTATCTTGCAATGGGAATAGAAAGTTGGAAAAATTTTAAATTCGACCTTTTGTAAATAACTAAACTTTTTAGATTCGATCCAGAAATCCTTAGGATATTTTTTAGATATGTCAAGTTCAACCAACATACGAGCAACTGAGAGACGAGATCTCACAGCGGTCTCCTGCTCAATTTGGAGCGACGGACTGAAAAGAGCCCTGATAGTAAATAAAACCTGGTGGGTAACATAGTGGATTCTCATATTTGGAAGAGCTAACCACACAGGAATAGTAGGTAATTCCTCCTTTAAACCAAAAAGGGGATACCAATTCAATAAATGAATTTGACAATTAAAGAAAAAATAAGATCGACGTGAGAAAACTCTTGAATAATCCAAATCATTCATAAGTTAAATCAGAATATGTCTTGGATCAATCAAGCTAATAGAGAAAGCACCTAAAAGTTTAAGGTTATGGAAAAAAGATTAGATCTTATCCAAATTTGGCTATCGTAAAGAAATTTTTCCAATCAAAGTTAATTTGGAAGGTTTTGCATGCATTTTGACATCAAGATCTGAACACATGATCGCAGGCACAACTCAAAAGAAGTCAAAATAAGATTCATCGAGTCACAAGAGGTAGTGCTCTTACCAAAAAGTGCATCTTTAGAGGATTTAATAGCAAGAATGACATTAGGTTTAGGGATACCCACAAAATATGATGCCCTAGCTAGATCATCCAAAATGGAAGAAATAAGCCGCAGTTTGAGGTCACCACAGCCATAATCAGAAGAGACACATCACACGAGTAGCCAGAGATTGAAAAAAATCTAGAAATTAGTTGAGAATGATGAAGGATCCACCAAAAATGTAAGAAGGGGATGCGTTGATGAAGGGGAAAATGAAATTGCTAGAGCGCCACAAGGGAGGGGGGTGGGGGTTAGGGGTTTTGGTTTATTTTATTTAGTTTAAATTTTATTATATTTTTAGTTTAGGTTTATTTAATTTAAGTTTAGTTTATTTATTTAGGTTTACTTAAGTTTATTTTAGGTTTATTTAGTTTAGGTTTTATTTAGGTTTATTTAGTTTAGTTTAGTTCAATTAGGTTTAGATTCAGGGTTAAGGGTTTAAGGTTTAGGTTTTTAGGGTTTAGGGTTTAGGGTTTTAGGGTTTAAGGCTTAGGGTTTAGGGTTTAGGGTTTTTAAGGTTTAGGATTTAGGGTTTAGGTCTTAGGATTTAGGTTTAGGTTTTAGGTTTTAGTTTAGGGTTTAGGGTTTTTGGGTTATTTTTTTTAACAAAGAACAAATTCATATTCGATATTTCATCTTTTGATTTCATCGACCAAGTAATGCCAAGTTTTCTAAGACACAAGCATAGATAAAAATGAGCAGAGCAAATCAAAAACCCTAGATAAATAGAACCATCTCTACTATAAAGACATAATTCCATAAGCAGCAAATCAAATCAACCATTCCTCAGTTTCTCTAATTCCCATCAAAACCACCCTGGCCTATTGAGTAGCGACATCCACCATCATATCCCCGACCTCTCCCTCCACCACCACCACGGTCGTAACCTCCATTGCTCCTCCCACCTCATAACCACCACTACTCACTCACCTCCATATGACACCTCAGATCCCCACCACCCTGTGATAACGGCCTCTACATTAGCTCCATCCCATATATCTAGACTTAGCCTCATTCATGGTGATGTTCCTGCCATCAAGGTTCTGACCATTCTTAGGGTTTACATTTAGATTTAGGTTTATTAGGTTTTATGGTTTAGGTTTATTTTTAATTTATTTAGTTACTTTAGGTTTAGGTTTAGGATTTGGGGTTTAGGTTTTGGGTTTAAGGTTAGAGTTTATTAGGGTTTAGGGTTCAGGGTTTAGGGTCTTAGGGGTTTATGCTTTTAAGATTTAAGGTTTATGGTTAGGGTTTAGGGTTTAAGGTTTAGGGTTTATGGTTTAGGGTTTAGGGTTTTTAGGGCTTAGGGCTTACAGATTAGGGTTTTAGGGTTTATAATTTAGGGTTTAGGGTTTAGTATTTTGTGCTTAGGGTTTAAGGTTTGGGTTTAGGGTTTAGTGTTTTAGGATTCATCATTATTTAAGGTTTATGGTTTAGGGTTTAGGGTTTAAGGTATAGAGTTTAGGTTTAGGTTTGTAGGGTTTATAGTTTAGGTTTAGGTTTAGGTTTTAGAGTTTAGGTTTAGGGATTATGGTTTTAGGGTTTAGGGTTTAGTGTTTTAGAGTATAGGGTTGTAGGCTTAGGGTTTAGGGTTTAGGGTTTAGAGTTTAGGGTTTAGGGTTTAGGGTTTAGGATTTAGGGTTTAGGGTTTTTAGTGTTTAGGGTTAAAGGTTTAAGGTTTAGTTTTTTTTTTAAAATAAAATTTAGTAAACTAGTAGGTTAATGATTATTTACTTTATTATTTATTTATTTTTTTATTTTTATTTTATTTTATTTAGGTTTATTTATTTTTATTTAGTTTAGTTTATTTATTTTAAGATTATTTATTTTATTTTAGGTTTTTTATCATAGTTTATTTTTTAGGTTTAGGTTTAGGTCTATTTTTTAGTTTAGTTTTATTTTGATTTTATTTTTTAGGTTTAGGTTTTATGTTTTATTAGATTTAGGTTTAGGTTTTTATTTTATTTTTTTAGGTTTAGGTTATAGGTTGTTATTTTAGGTTTTATTTTTTAGTTTAGGCTTAGGTTTATTTTTAGCTTATTTTATTTTATTAAGTTTAGGTATAAGTTTAGATTTAGTATGATTTAGGTTTAGGTTTGTGTTTTATTTATTTTAGTTTAGGTCACAGTTTATTTTATTTTGTTTATTTTATATTTATTTTAGGTTTTGGTTTTTCGTAGTTTAGGGTTTAGGTGTTATTTTTTTATTTACTTTTAGGTTTATTTTTAAGGTTTAGGTTTTTATTTAGTTTTCAATTTATTTTATATTAGGTTTGTTTATTTTATTTTAGGTTTAGTCTTTATTTTATTTTGGTTTTTTATTTTTAGGTTTATTTTGTTTTTTTAGTTTAGTTTAGGTTTTTATTTATTTTATTTTATTTTAATTTTTATTTTCTATTTTATTTTATTTTTAACTTTAGCTTTAGCTTTAGGTTTAGGTTTTAGCTTAGATTTTTATTTTATTTTTTTATATAGGTTTAGGTTTTAAGGTTTATGGTTTATGGTTTATGGTTTAGGGTTTTAGGGTTTGGGGTTTAGGGTTTAGGGTTTAAGGTTTAATGTTAAGGGTTTAAGGTTTTTAGGGTTTAGGGATTAAGGTTTAGCTTTTAAGTTTAAGGTTTAGGTTTTAGTTTAGGGTTTAGGGTTTAGGGTTTAAAGTTTAGGGTTTAAGGTTATTTTTTATAACAAAGTTTAGAGTTTAGGGATAAGGGTTTAGGGTTTAAGGTTGTATGTTTAGGGTTTAGGGTTTAGGGTTTTTAGAGTTTAGGATTTAGGGTTTAGGGTTTAGGTTTTAGGTTTTAGGGTTAGGGTTCAAGATTTAGTTTAGGGTTTTGAGTTTTTGGTATTTGATTTTTTAACAGAGAACAAATTCAGATTCAACATTTCTTCTTTTCGATTTCATCAACCAAGTAACACACCAAGTTTTCTAAGACATAAGCAACAATATAGATAAAAAATGAGCATGCATAGTGAAAATCAAAAACCTTAGATAACTAGAACCATCTCTACTATAAAGACGTAGTTCCATAAGTAGCAGATAGGATCAATTGTTCTTCAATTTCTCCAGCTCCCATCAAAACCACCCCGACCTCTCGAGTAGCGGTATCCACCATCATATCCTCGATCTCTCCCTCCACCACCACCATGGCTGTAACCTCCGTCACTCCTCTCACTTCCATAACCACCACTGCTACGATCACCACCTCCATATCAACCAACACCTCTAGATCCCCACCACCATTGTGATAACCATCTCTTAGCCTTAGCCTCCACCACTAGATCTGGTGGGAGTGTTTGCCATCAAGGTTCCTTAGAGGTTTAGGGTTTTATGGGTTACGTTTAGGGTTTAGGTTTAGGTTTAGGGTTTTTATTAGGGTTTGGGTTTAGTTTGGGTTTTAGGTTTAGGGTTTATGGTTTTTAGGTGTAGGGTTAGTTTAGGGTTTACAATTTAAGGTTTAGAGTTTAGGGTTTTATGGTTTAGGGTTTAGTATTAAGGGTTTAGGGTTTTTTTTAGGAAAGTTTGAATTTTATTACCATAAATGGAAAAGATATCATGTCTTAAAGGTAAAGCTCTAAAATTCTACTCTCGAGCTACAAGAAAAAGAGCTAAACTCCCATCTAAGTACATTAGAAAAATAAAACAAAACAAAAGAGCAAATACATAGCTAAAACTGAAAAGACAAAGTAAGACTAAAATAAATCCTGATAATAGTAAAAGAATGAGTCAGTAGTAGTTCATGATTTCTTTGAGAAAGCAAGATAAGAAAGATCCACAGTAACAACACCTGGGTTGAGTGAGTAATGACCATTCCCTCTGTAAGTTCAAAGGTAAAGAAATCTACAACACATTACAAGGCAAAAGTCATAGCTAAAAGGATAAGGATAAATAGAGAAATGGGTGAGAGAAAGAAGGCTTAGGCTCATTTAGGATAATCTCAAGGGGCAACAATACATATGGGCATCCAAACTTCATAAAGAAGGATTACAATCATATGTAATGCTACCAACCAGAGGGAAGAGGTGAGTAACATCAAAGCCATCATAGCTAATATACTTGATATAAGCAAACATCCAAGGCCAGCAGTCCATAGAGTTCTAGATCCTGCACCATTTAACAAAGAGCAACCGGCCAACAACCAACTAGTAGCCAAACCACCAAAAAAAACCAAAATAGACTAATCATAATAACCTATAGAGAGGCTAGAATAAAGTTAACACCAATAACAGCCATTATCCAAATACCCATCCAAGCTATAAACCAAGAAAACCATAACCAACCGTCAGCAAACACCAGACCCATGCCAATTAATAGAGAAATAGCCAACAAAACCTAGATAAGAGCCCTCAATGGAAAGTCCTGACAAGTATCAGTCACCAAGCCAAATGAGGGTGAGCAACCACAGATGACTAGATAGCTCAAAAATGAAACTATTAACTAAAGGAAACATAAGTTGCAGCAAGTGCAAATCACCATAAGACAAAATAGCCACATAGAAGGGGGCCAAAGATAGCAACCAACCACCAGAAACCAACAAGTCCAATCCAAAAGGATCAACAAAGGTTTGGCCAGCACAGGAAAATCCTCTAGCAAATTATTCAAGAAGAAGGAAAAGACCAACAAAGAAAAAATCAATAAACTATGATTCCAAGGACAACTAAAATTCCTCCAACCAAACCAGCTAAGTAAAACTGCCATAAGGCATCCACCAGAAAATAACCCATCAAAAGTAACCAACAAAGGAAGCATCCCCTACAACCAAGAAAAACTAGAAAAAAATAAAGTACCACACAATAGAGGCCCAAAAAAGCACAATAACCATAGAAAGGCAACTAGCTAGCGGGACTATCAAAAACCAAACTTTCCCAAAGAGACTAAAGGCATATAGCATAATAATACAAAATGTCGCAAACAATTAAATAAAGGCTAATTCAGGAGAATAACCAAATGCAAAACCAGGAAAAAGAAGATTCACCATAACGATAAAGAAGCGGGAGAAAAAAAAAAAAGCCAAAATTCTCCAAAAGGGCATAGAAAACAACCATGATGGTTCCCACTAAGAAGGCCACCCATCCAACCAGAAAACTAGTAAAAGTAAGTCGAAGTTCAAGAGGAGAGTAAACAAACCAACTAGTGCAGAGAAAGAATAAAGCCAGAGAAGAAACCATCTCATCCACCAACAACCAAAGTAACAAGGCAGAGAAGACAGCAACCACATGGATGAAAAAACCAAGCCAACCCAGACTAGAAAGAGAGGAACCACCAGGTAGCAACCATAAGGCTAACCCAAAATCTAGAGGTCAAAAACAAAAACCATCTTAGGCCAAAAAGTGAAAAAGAGTTTAGGGTTTAGGGTTAGATTTTAGGGTCTAGGGTTTAGGTTTTAGTGTTTTGGCTTTTGGGTTTAGGGTATTGATGGTTTAGGGTTTTGGGTTTATGGTTTAATGTTTAGAGTTTAGGGTTTAGGGCTTTGGGTTTTGGGTTTAGGGTTTAGTGTTTAGGGTTGCAGGTGGGTTTAGGGTGTAGGTTAGTTTAGGGTTTAGTGTTTAGGATTTATAGTTTTTTAAGGTTTAGGGTTTAGGGATTATGGTTTAGGATTTTAGGGTTTAGGGTTTAAGGTTTAGGGTTTTTTAATGTTTAGGACTTAGGGTTTAGGGTTTAGTGTTTATTTTAAGTTTAGGTTTTTTTAAAAATATACTAAACTAGTAGGTTTAGGTTTATTTAGTTTATTTTATTTTTTATTTTTATTTGTCTTTATTTATTTATTTAGCTTAGTTTATTTATTTTAGGTTTATTTATTTTAGTTTAGGTTTTTTTTTTAGTTTATTTTTTAAGTTTATGTTTATTTTTTAGGTTAATCTAATTTTTATTTCATTTTTTAGGTTTAGGTTTTATTTTTTTCTTTTGGTTTAGGTTTAGGTTTTCATTTTATTTTTTTAGGTTTAGGTTTTAGGTTTTTATTTTAGGTTTATTTTTATGTTTTAGTTTTTAGTTTGGTATTAGGTTTATTTTTAATTTATTTTATTTTATTTTGTTTAGGATTTTAGTTTATTTTATTTTAGGTTTAGGTTTAGATTTTATTTATTTTAGTTTAGATTTAGGTTTCTTTTATTTTATTTATTTTAGGTTGAGATTTTTTTTAGTTTAGGGTTTAGGTTTTATTTTTTATTTATTTTTAGGTTAATTTTTTAGGTTTAGGTTTTTATTTAGTCTTTATTTTACTTTATTTTAGGTTTAATTTGTTTTTTTTGGTTTAGTTTATGTTTTTATTTATTTTATTTTAGTTTATTTTTTATTTTTTATTTTATTTTACTTTTAGGTTAAGGTTTTAGTTTTGGTTTATATTTTATTTTATTTTTCTATTTTATTTAGTTGAGGTTTTATTTATTTATTTTATTTTTAGGTTTTATTTAGTTTAGGTTTAGGTTTTAGCTTTTAGGGTTTATGGTTTAGGGTTTAGGGTTTGTGGTTTAGGGTTTTGGGTTTAGGGTCATAGGATTTAGGATTTAGGGTTTATGGTTTAGGGTTTAGGGTTTTAGGATTTAGGGTTTAGTGTTTAGGATTAGTTTTAGGGTTTAGGATTTAGGGCAAGTACTTTTTTTTTTTATTGTTAAATTAAGTAAAGTAGGAGGTTTAATTTTATTTAGTTTATTTTTTATTTATTTTAGTTTATTTTAGTTTTAATTTTTATTTAGTTTAGTTTCTTTATTTTATGTTTATTTATTTTAGTTTATGTTTTTTAATTTAGTTTATTTTTTAGGTTTAGGTTTAGGTTAATGTTTATTTTTAGTTTAGTTTTATTTTAATTTTAATTTTAGGTTTAAGTTTTATTTTTTATTTTTAAGTTTAGATTAAGGTATTTATTTCATTTTTTAGGTTTAGGTTTTAGGTTTTTATTTTAGGTTTATTTTAAGGTTTTATTTTTTAGTTTAGGTTTAGGTTTATTTTTAGTTTATTTTATTTTATTTAGTTTATGTTAAGCTTAAGGTTTAGTTTATTTTAGGTTTAAGTTAAGGTTTTATTCATTTTAGTTTAGTTTATTTTAGTTTAGGTTTAGGTTTATTTTATTTTTTTAGGTTGTTTTTAGATTAGGGTTTAGGTTTTATTTTTAATTTATTTTTAGGCTTTATTTTCAGATTTATTTTTTAGGTTTAAGTATTTATTTCATTTTATTTTCGTTTATCTTATTTTTATTTTAGGTTTAGTTTTTATTTTATTTAGGTTTTTTATTTTTTAGTAGTTTAGTTTTTTATTTCTTTTATTTTAGTTTAATTTTTATTTTTTATTTTATTTTCTTTTTAGGTTTAGGTTTTAGTTTAGGTTTTTATTTTATTTTATTTTATTTTATTTAGGTTTATGTATTTTTATTTATTTTATTTTTAGGTTTTATTTAGTTTAGTTTTAAGTTTTGAGCTTTTTAGGGTTTAGGGTTTGGCATTTAGTGTTTAGGGTTTTTTTTATTTATTTTTATTTAGGGAATGTTAGAATTTTATTACCATAAAAATAAAGGATACAATGTCCTTAAAAGGGGTAAAGATCAAACTTCTAATACTCATAGAGCTACAAGAAACCTAAAGAGCTAAACCCCCATCAAGTACAATGGAAACAAAATTAAAGAGCAAATACAATAGATTAAAAACAAATGAGAAAAGACACTAAATAAGACTAATATAACTCAAGAAAGCAATAAAAAGACTAGTTAGCAGCAGCTCATGATCCCTTTGAGAAGTCAAGATAAGCAAGATACATATCAACAGTACTTGAGTTGACCGAGTAAAGATGATTCCATCTGTGAAGTTTCAACCTGCAAAAGAATTCTACAAAACACTACAAAGGTAATGGTCACAGCTCAAGGGAAAATGATAAAGTAAACAATTTAGAAAAGCTAAGAAAGTGAAGGCCCGGGCTCGTGTAAGATCATCTCAAGGGGCAACAATACATATGAGCATCCAACCTTCATGAGAATCATATGCATGCTACTTACCAGAGAGAACATATGAGGAAACATCAAGACCATCATAGCCAGCATACCTAATATAAGCAACCATCCAAGGTAAAATAATCCATAGTGATGCACTTAAACACAAAAATAGCAAGCTAGCGACCACCCAACCTACCACCAACCCACAATAAACCAACCACTTAAAGCCAATATCCTAGAAGTTACAGATCGTGGTAAAATAAACCAAGCATAACTCCACCAAAGCCACCACCAATAAGAAGAGAAACACAAAAGTGCACATAAATAGGGCAAACAAAGCAAGCAGTCATAACATAGTGAGGAAAGCCATTGCAATCCAAATCCAAGGGAAAAACCTCCACCCAAATAGCAAAATTGTAGGAGATAAGTAGCACTAGAGAGAGGAAAGCCATAGCATAGAAAGGCCAAGAGGGCATCTAGAAATTACCATCAAAACCACCACCAAGGTAGCCAAAAGAGCAACCAATCCACCGCCAACCAAGAGGCAAATATCATGAAACAAGGAAAGCTAAATAAACTAGAGGGAGTCAACACCAACAACCAACATAAATCCCAAAACACCAAGCCATGACACAAGCATCCAAGGCAAGACAGCAGCCACAAAAAAACCCTCAAGCAGCCAACCATGAATAATAAATCCTAAAATAGGACCAAATAACCACAAGAGCTCATATCCTTCACAAACAAAATAGCCAATAAAACAACCCAGGCGAGTAGCCAACAGGTTAAGTACTAGGAGAAACCAGAGCAACAAAAAAATTGACACCCAAATTAAGAACAAAGAAAAAGGAAAAGTAGCTGCACCCAAGAGAGGATAAGTAACCTAGAAGCAGACCATAAACCCAACCAAAGAACCCAACTAAAAGCACCTAAACTAACCATCAAACATAGCCAACACATGCACCCAACCAACCAACCCAGCCAACAAAACTAACAAGCAGATAAAGCCAATACATAGCCCAAAAAAAGGAGTTATGAAGAGATTCCTGGATTCGCTCTTAACGTAGCGGTCCATAAACTAGCAATAGAGCCTACTACTAACCGTATCAAGCAAGCTCATAGACGCATGTGATTAGACATAGAATAACAAGTCATTTATGAAGTAAAGAAATTGATCGATGATGGCTTCATCCAGGAAGAAAAATATCCTACCTGGTTAGCCAGCATCATCCTAATTAAGAAAAAGAATGGCCTTATCTCATGCAGTCTTCTCTTTCATGGATGGCTCATCTGGATATAACCAAATAAAGATGGCCCTTGAAGATGAAATAAATAATTCTTTTAGAACCCTGATCGAAATCTATTACTATAAGATCATGCCTTTCAGCCTTAAAAATGCTGATGCTACATACCAGTAGGCTATGACTAAAATCTTTAACGAACTCATTCATCATCAAGTTATCTGCTATGTCGATGATCTCGTGGTCAAAAGTAGAGAAAAGGAAGACCATCTCTTTAACTTGAGAGTAGTTTTTGAACAGTTAAGACAACTCAAAATGAACCCCTTTAAGTGTGCATTTGGAGTAGCTTCAAGAAAATTCTTTTGGTTTATTGTCCGACACAAGGGAATCAAAATTGATCCGGAGAAGAATAAAGCGATATTAGAAATGCCACTCTCTAAAAGTTTAACTTAACTCTGATCATTCTAAGTGTGGTTGGCTTATCTAAGATGCTTTATATCCAACCTATCAGGAAGATGTCAACCATTCTCAGCACTTGCCAAAAGGATGACAAGTTCAAGTGAGATGATAAGTGTGAGCATGACTTCGATGCATCAAGCATTAGCTGATGATGTCGCTGGTTCTAGCAGCCCCTATCCCAGGCAAGTCACTCATACTTTACACTGATGTATTAGACGACTCCTTTGGTGCTTTGTTGGCCCAAACTAAAGCCGAAGGGAAGGAAAATGCACTCTACTACCTTAGTCATCGTCTAATCTCTGTTGAGGCTAATTATCCACTCATTAAGAAATATTACTTAGCTTTAATCTTTACATCCCAAAAGCTACATCACTACATGCTTCCTTATAAGGTGAAGTTAATCTCTAAGATCAATCCACTGTAGTATCTCAAGACACGGCTGATGCTATCCAGATGATTGGCACAATGGTCCATGATCCTCTTGTAGTTTGACGTTACCTTTGTACCCCTCTGCACAATGAAAGGACAAGCGCTATAAGATTTGTTAGCAGCACACCCACTTCTTACTGACTATCTACATAGTGATGATCTCCTCGATGAACAAATCATGAACTTATGGGATACTAGTATTCACCCCTAGGAGATGTACTTCTTAAAGAGGAGAAGAACCACAATCTACTCTTCCAGGAATGGCAGGAGTAAGAATAGTTCTCTTAACTCCAGACCATGATATGATGAGATTCTCATATCATCTATCCAATCCTTACACAAACAACGAAGCCAAATATGAGGATCTGATTGCCGATCTGGAGTTATTCATTACTCGAAGCATCCAGAATATTAACATCTTCAGGGATTCTCAGTTATTTATCAACCAAATTAGTGTATCCTATAAGGTTACAAAGCCCAAGCTCCATCACTACCACAAGTACACCATGGAGTTGTTGGCCCAAATTTTAGAGGCTACCATTTATAAGATTCCTTGAGGAGAGGATATCACAACGTATTCTTTAGCCAAGCTTGCCAAGGAGTTAGTATGTTCGGATGATGAGTCCATATCAATACAGGTCCAAAATAGACAAGTCTTATCCTTTATTGATATTGAACTCATTAAAAAGTACTCTCTTGAAGGGTAGGTTACCATTGCTAAGAAGGATGAGGAGTTAGATTAGAGGAAACCATTCATGGATTACTTAAGTAAAGGCAAACTACCTCAAGAGAAGTCCCAAGCCCATCAGATAGAGCAGAGAGCACTTTCTTACACTCTTATGAATGGTTTATTGTACTGGCGGTCTTTCAATCATATGTGGTTACCTTGTTAAGACAAGCACAAAGCCAATAAGATCATGATCGAGATACACTCAGAATTATGTGGAGCCAATTAATCTGGTCTGAAGATGAATGCCAAGATCAACATATTAGGATACTACTAGCAGTCGATGATCAAAGATTTCATGGATACGACAAGGTGATGCCACCAATGTCAAATACATGATGTGAACCTACACCAACCACCCAACATTCTACATTCTACATTAGCCTCATGGCTATTCGAGTGTTGGGGTACCAACATAGTGGGTTCGATTGATCCTCGTTCTTCCAAGGGTCATCAATTCCTCTTAGTTTCTACTCACTACTTTTCCAAATGGGCGAATGCGATTTTGCTCAAAGAGGTCACAACTCAGCATGTACTCCTAGTTTTTAAGAACCATATTATATATAGGTTTGAAGAGCCTCGACAAATTATATCTAATAATGGTACTACATTCAAGAGCACTAAGATCAACAACTTTTCCTAGAGATACAACATAGATTGGAGATATTCTACCATCAACTACCCAAGGGAAAATAGCTTAGTAGAAGCCTTCAACAAAGCTCTCATCCAAATATTGAAGAAGATACTAGACAACAACAAGCGAAGTGGCTTGAGTAGTTAGTTGAAGCATTATGGGCCTACCGCATGACATATAAAACTCCAACTCAGTCTACTCCTTTCTCCTTAGTGTATGGGTTTGAGTTTGTTCTACCATTCGAAGTCCAACTCCCATCACTGAGGATAGCTTTAGGTAGCAATATCACAACAGAGCAGAATGCCAAGTTACAGTTATAAGAGCTTGAAAGTTTAGAGGATAGATACCTGCAAGCATACCAAAACTTGAGTTATACAAAGCTAAAATGATTTTAGCTCACAAAAAGTTGGTCCATCCTAGAGCTTTTCAAGTAGGAGAGCCTATTTTAGTTCTAAGGAGACTGATTATTGCCCATCGTAAGATGGGAGGCAACTTTGAACCCACTTGGGAAGGCCCTTTTTTCATAGAGAAAGCCTACCAAGAAGGATCTTATCAGCTTATTAATCATAAGGGAGACCACCCAATGCTTGAAATCATCATGCTTTACTTAAAGAAATATTATAAATCATGTTTAAAAATAATTACCATTAATGAAAAATCTATTTCAAATTCAATATCTTCCATGTTGAAATTATTCTTGTTTGCGAATTCTCTATGACATGTTTAGGGTAGGTGTAAGGAACTCGACTAGTGTCATATCCTTCATTGACTCAACATAAACAAAAACTACACACAAACATATAAAACAAACACATATCTTTTTTCTCAGACTACTTGAAGTCAAGATAATGCCCCCAACAACACTCACTTAGTCGCTGCTCCAGGTCGGGCTGATGTGCTACCCAACTAATGTGTCACCCCAGTGGTCTTCTTACTTTGGAGGATGTAAGTCTTCCATTCTTTCCTTCCTTACTTGGCCATTACGCACTGATGAGCGCCTTGTTAATTTGGTAGGCTTTACTGCGTGGCCAGTAAGCTACCTCATGTTGGCTTCATTTAAGAGGATGTTAGTCAGCTACACTTTCATCTTGGATTAGCCTACGTACACTGATTGGGTCGAGTATATTTGAGGTTTAGGATAAGTCCCCTAGCAGCTCCTTCTATCCTAATTATCTCAAATCTGGGTCTAGTTCTTCCTCGGGGCTCCCCGCTTAGTAATCATTATAGGTTAGATAGCATCTATCCCGCTGACGACAAACTATCTCGATGATTAGCTCTGCTTGTAAAGTTGTAGGCCTACATGCTTTCTTTCCATATTGATCATCTCACACTGATAGGTACCATAGCTTGGTTGGTTCTCACTATTCTGATGGACATACCACCCATGCTGACAGATACATCTTAAGCTAGTTGGTTCTCGCACCCTAGGATACACCACTGATGGCAGATGTAAGTCTGCTATGCTTTCTTCTTGAGTTGGCCACCATACACCTATAAGATTTCTTTTCTAGGGCTCAGGATAATGCCCCTAGCATCACCTCCACTATGGGAACTATATTGGATCACGTCCATTGCGACCCCATTTAGACACTACCTAGGTTACTATCATATTGGACAATTCTCCTTTCATAGTAACCACCCCTGTGGTTGGAGAATCCATCTTGTGGATGTGCAAATTCTCCCTTGGTCCAGTAAATCTGAGATAGGTCAAGGCTGACATATCCCCTTCTCAGTGTGGTCCTTCACACACCAATAGGGTCTACACAAAAATATAAATAAAAAATATATTTACTTATAGATTAAGGGGACACCCCTAGCAGGTATCCTATCTTTAGGGAAATGTCAACAAAGTTCCCTATATGAATCACCTAACTGCTCTTGAGTTGATATAAGTCCCCAGCAATATTCACTCAGTAGTTGCCCCTAAATCAGGTTCTATTTATTTTGCTACCAATATGTCACCCAGTGGTTGTTCCCTGCTTTAGAAGATGTAAGTCTTCTACACCTTCTTCCTAGCACAACCATTGCATACTGAAAGGAAACCCCTTAGGTTGGCTAGCTCTACCCCACGTCCAATAGACTATCCTTTTAGATTTGTAAATTTGAGATAGGATAAGTCTGATATAGCCCCTTCTCAGTGGGTCCATTGCATACCAACATCATCCATAAATTAAATCTATCAAATTTGACTGAGCTCACATCCCCAGCGGATATGCTCTCAATTCAAAATAAAACTAAACCAAACAAACCATATCAAATCACATGAAATTAAGATAAAATTAATCTTGACTACTTTTGAGTTGCATTAAGTCCCCAATGAAATTTACTCAGTAGTCTCCCTAGGTCAGGTTCGATTAGTTGTGCATCCAACAAGTCACCCCAGTTGTTATTCCTCACATTGGAAGATGTAAGTCTGCTATGCCTTTTGCTAGCACATCCGTTGCACACTGAAAGGCACCCCTTAGGTTGGCTAGCTCTACCCCACAGCTGGTAGACTATCCCTTTGGATTTGTAAACTTGAGGTAGGTTAAGGCTGATATAGCCCCTTCTTAGTGGGTCCATCGCACACCAACAAGGCCCATACATTAACTCAGATTAAATTAAACTCAATCTGATTTTCCCTAGTGGAGTTAAATCACACCCTTCTCCCTAGTGGAGCCCTAAATTATATATGAAAATTCAAGCAAACAAATCATATTCAAAACCAACCTCCCTAGTGAAGCCAAATTAAACCAACTCCCCAGTAGAGTCTAAATCAAAGCAATCCAACCAAACTCTTATCTTTAGTGGATGCATCTCCAAACAAATCTATGAAATCAAACTCAAATCCCAATTCCCAGTGGATAGCCTGAACCTGCTTCCTTAGTGGAAGGTTCATATACTAGATCCCTAGTGGACTCGAGCCCATATCTCTAGCAGATATGCCTCCACATCAATTAAAATAAAACAAATTAAAGTCAATTTGATCTTAATCTTTGGTGAATTATAGATTCTTATCCACAACGAATCTTCTTTCCAAAAATCATATAATCATATCAAATTGAAACCTTATCCATAACAAATTTTTTTATTCTATGTCATCGACATAGTCCCTTCACATGTCATGTCCAATGCATGTGTGATCCCCTAGCGGATCTCCCTCCTTGTCCTTGATATGGAATTCTCATCAAATCTTATTTATTCTCTTATTTCTTTAACCAAAAGCCTAACAATGTATTCCTTCAAATTACATCATCTTAACATTGTAATCAACATTTTATGATTTGTGTTGGTACAAGCTCAAACTAACTATACAATATCATGCTAAACATAATATAATATGAATTAACACACAACATTATATTATAATATATGATGTTATATTATAATTTGCTATAATATAATATATTATCTAACATTACACCTCATTAGAATCACTTAGAAGGAACAAATAACAAAAATTTCTCAAAATATGAATAATGTTCATTTTTGATGTAAAATTGTTAATTTTCTATTAGAAATGGTACAAAATAGCATAATTTTGGTGTTTCCTCTAAGTGTGTGCCATGAATTTTGCCAAATTCTTCATCTCAACCTTCAAATTAACATTTTTTTGAGTTTTGACCCAATGTATTATAACAAAAGTAAAACATACTAAAATGTACAATAACATTTAGTAACACACCACCACATTCATATATATGTGAAGTTATATTTCTATGTACATTATATTTTAATATGCTTTCATATAATATATTATCTTACATTACACCTTAAAATGAATCCCTTTAAACAAATAATTTATAAAATTTGGTTGAAAAATGAACATTTACTTTGGATGCAAAATTTCATTCTTGTGATTAAATGACACACCATAGCACACCCCCAATGATGTTCTCTAAAGCTTACCTTAAATTTGACCAAATCCCATCATCTCAGCCAATAAATCAGTATTTTTATGAATTATACCAGTACAAACTCTACTACATCATACTATAACAAACTAAAATATGCTAAACAATAAGTAGTAATACATAATAGTATGCTATAATGCATGATGCTACACTATGTTATGGCATCCTATATTATAATACACTATAGCATATTATATTATACTATATTGCATATCATATCACAAAGGATTGCTTAAGATAAAAATCATAAAATTAGTCTAAACAATAAAAAAATTATATATTTTATTCATATCACTTACATGTTTTAAATTGAAACAATATATTATGATGTCATCCTCTACCTATTATGAATTTGGCCAAATTCCACCATTTTAAAGTCTAAATCAACATTTTTATAAGTAATGCTAGTGTAGGCTCAATTGTATGGTTGTTAAATAGTAAAAAAATTTAAAATGCACAGAACAATATATTATGATATATGATGTTATACTATGCTATAACATATAATATTTATTTTGAACATAAAATCTTACTTTTTAGACTACAAGTGGTGTAGCACACCTTTGGTACTACACCTAATTCCCACTTCAAATTTAACAAATTTCATCATCTAGTTATTAAATCAATATTTTTATGATTTATATTAATATAGATTATCGAACACAATACCATAATATACTTAAACATTTTGAAATATCTTATTACATCCATAAAAACATCATTACATACTCAAGCATGTGATGTTATATTATATTATAATATATGGTATTACAATATGATTTAGGGTTAGGGTTTAGGGTATTCAAATCTCTAATAGTCAAAGGAAAGTCTCCTGAAGATAATTTCTTTAGCTATGAAAACTATGTTAGGATTAAGCCATTCTTTGGATCTACTGCTAATGACATCTTTATTCAAGGTTTAGGGTTTAGGGTTTAGAGTTAAGGTTTAGGGTTAGTTTAAGGTTTAATTTTAAAGTTAATTTAGGGTTTAAGGTTTAAGGTTAGTTCTGGGTTTAAGGTTGTAGGTTTTAGGGTTTAGGGTTTAGGATTTAGGGTTTTAGGGTTTAGTGTTTACAATTTTATGGTTTAAGGTTTAAGGTTTAGGGTTTAGTGTTTTTAGGGTTTAGGGTTTCGGGTTTAGGGTTAGGTTTTAGGTTTAGGGTTTAGAGTTTAATGATTTTTTTAAAAGAAAACAAATTCAAATTCAACATTTCTTCTTTTTGATTTCATCAACCAAGTAGCGCCCTAAGTTTTCTAAGACACTAGTGACGACATAGATAAAAGATGAGCACCCATAAAGGAAAATCAAAAACCCTAGGTTAGTAGAACCATCTCTACTGTGCAGATAGTTCCATGAGTAGGAGATCAAATCAGCCATTCTTCAGTTTCTCCAATTCCCATCAAAATTGCCCCTGCCTCTCGAGTAGCGGTATCTACCATCATATCCTTGATCTCTCACTCCGTCACCATCATGGCTGTAACCTCTGTTGCTCCTCCAGCCTCCATAACAACCACTGCTTTGACCACCACCTCAATATGCACCAGTACCTCCAGATACCCCCACCACCACTACGATAATCACCTCCTCCGCCTTCACCTCCATCACCAGATCTAGACTAAGCTTAGTTGATGGTAATGTTCTTACTGACAAGGTTTAGCCCATTCTTAGGGTTTAAGGTGTAGGGTTAGTTCAGGGTTTAGGGTTAGTTTTGGGTTTAGATTTTAGGGTTAGTTTAGGGTTTAGGGTTTAGGGTTGTCGGTTTTAGGGTTGAAGGTTTAAGATTTAGGGTTTAGGGTTTACAGTTTAGGGTTTAGGGTTTTAGGGTTTAGGGTTTAGGTTTAGGATTTAAGGTTTAGAGTTTAGGGTTTAGGGTTTAGGGTTTACAATTGTAGGTTTAGGGTGAAGGTTTAGGGTTTAGGGTTTAGTATTTAAGCTTTAGGATTTTTTAAAGGAATTAAGTAAGAGGTTGGTTTAGGTTTATTTAGTTTATTAACTTTATTTTAATTTATTTGAGTTTATTTTATTTTATTTTTATTTAGGTTTATTTTTATCTTTATTTAGTTTAGTTTATTTATTTTAGGTTTATTTATTTTAGTTTAGGTTTTTTTATTTTTCTTTTTTTTAGGTTTAGGTTTATTTTTTAGTTGAGTTTTATTTTTATTTTATTTTTTAGGTTTAGGTTTTATTTTTTATTTTTATGTTTAGGTTTTAGGTTTTTATTTTAAGTTTATTTTTTGGTTTTATTTTTTAGTTTAGGTTTAGGTTTATTTTTAGTTTATTTTATTGTATTTAGTTTAGGTTTAGGTTTAGTTTATTTTTGGCTTAGGTTTAGGTTTTATTTATTTTAGTTTAGTTTATTTTAGTTTAGATTATTTTTATTTGAGGTTTAGGTTTAGATTTTTTTAGTTTAGGGTTTAGGTTTTATTTTCTATTTATTTTTTAGGTTTATTTTTTAGGTTTAGGCTTTTATTTAGAATTTATTTTATTTTACTTTAGGTTTATTTTATTTTTATTTTACCTTTAGTCTTTATTTCATTTAGGTTTATTCTTCTTAGGTTAGTTTTATTTTTTGTTTAGTTTAGATTTTTATTTATTTTATTTTAGTTTATTTTTATTTTATATTATTTTTATGTTTAGGTTTAGGTTTAGTTTAGGTTTTTCTTTTCTTTTATTTATTTTATTTTATTTATGTTTAGGTTTATTTATTTATTTTATTTTAAGGTTGTATATAATTTAAGTTTAGGTTTTTAGGATTTTAGTGTTTAGGGTTTAAGGTTTAGGGTTTGGGGTTTAGGGTTTAGGGTTTAGGGTTTAGGGTTTAGGGTTTAGTGTTTAGAGTTTAGGGTTTAGGGTTTAGGGTTTTAAGGTTTATGGTTTTAGGGTTTATGGTTTATGGTTTAGGGCTTAGGATTTAATGTTTAGGCTTTAGGTTTAAGTCTTGAGTTAGGGTTTAGGTTTAGGTTTTAAGTTTAGGGTTAACAGTTTAGTTGTTTAGTTGGTTTATCCTTTAGGTTTAGTTTTGGGTTTAGTTTAGTTTAGTTTATAGTTTAGGTTAGTTTATAGTTTAGGGTTTAGGTTTAGGGTTTAGTCAGGTTAGGTTAGGTTAGGGACAGTTTATGGTTTAGGTTTAGGGTTAGTTTAGGGTTTAGAGTTTAGGGTTTAGCGCTTAGGGTTTAGGGTTGTAGGTTTAGGGTTTGTTTTAAGGTTTAGGGTTTAGGGTTTATGGTTTAGGATTTAGGGTTTAGGTGTTTTTTATTTATTTAAATTAAGTAAACCTAGGTTTAAGTTTATTTTAATTTTTCTATTTATTTTATTTTATTTTTTATTTTTATTTAGGTTTATTTCTAATTTTTATTTAGTTTAGTTTATTTATTTGAGGTTTATTTATTTTGGTTAAGGTTTTTTATTTTAATTTATGGTTTAGGTTTAGGTCTATGCTTATTTTTTAGTTTTGTTTTATTTTATTTTATTTTTTTATGTTTAAGTTTTATTATTTTATTTTTAGGTTTTGGATTAGTTTTTTTTTTTTTTAGGTTTAGGACTAAGGTTTTTATTTTAAGTTTATTTTTACATTTTATTTTTTTTGTTTAGGTTTAGGTTTATTCTTAGTTTATTTTGTTTTTTTTAGTTTAGGGTTTAGGTTTAATTTATTTTAGGTTTGTTTTAGGTTTTATTTATTTTAGTTTAGTTTATTTTAGTTTAGATTTATGTTTATTTTATTTTATTTATTTTAGGTTTATGTTTTTCTATTTAGGTTAGGGTTTAGGTTTTATTTTTTTTACTTATTTTAGGTTTTATTTTTTGGTTTATTTTTTAGGTTTAGGTTTTTATTTAATTTTTTTTTTAGTTTTATTTTATGTTTAGTTTTTCTTTAATTTAGGTTTTTTCTTTTTAGGTTTACTTTAGATTTTTTAGTTTGGTTTAGGTATTTATTTCTTTTCTTTTCTTTTAGTTTTTATTTTTTATTTTATTTTATTTTTACGTTTAGGTTTAGGTCATAGTTTAGTTTGTATTTTATTTTATTTTATTATATTATTTAAATTTAATTTTTTTTAAATTTTTTTATTTTTAGGTTTTATTTAGCATAAGTTTAGGTTTTTAGATTTCTAGGGTTTAGAGTTTAGGGTTTAGGGATTTAGGGTTTTAGGTTTAGGGTTTAGGGTTATAGGTTTTAGGTTTTAGGGTTTAGGGTTTAGGGTTTAGGGTTTATGGTTTAGGGTTTATGGTTTAAGGTTTATGGTTTTAAGGTTTAGGGTTTAAAATTTTGGGCTTAGGCATTAGGATTTATGGTTAGTTTTAGGGTTTAGGGTTAACGGTTAGGGTCTTTTTTGTATTTTTATTATTTTTCATTTATTTTCTTTAAATTAAGTAAATTGATAGGTCTAGGTTTATTTAGTTTATTTTTTATTTACTTTAATTTATTTAATTTTTTATTTTTATTTAAGTTTCTTTTTACTTAGATTTGGTTTAGTTTATTTATTTTAGTTTAAGTTAGTTTTAGGATTAGGTTTAGGTTGTGGTTTATTTTTTAGTTTAGTTTTATTTTTATTTTTATTTTGTTAGGTTCAAGTTTTACTTTTTATATTTAGGTTTAGGTTTAGGTTTTTATTTTATTTTTTTAGGTTTAAGATTTAGGTTTCTATCTTAGGTTTAATTATAGGTTTTATTTTTTAGTATAGTTTAGGTTTATTTTTAGTTTATTTTATATTATTTAGGGTTTAGGTTAAGTTTATTTTACGTTTAGGTTTAGGTTTTATTTATTTTAGTTTAGTTTAGTTTAGTTTAGGTTTAGGCTTATTTTATTTTTATTTTAGTATTAGGTTTTTTTTTTAGTCTGGGTTTAGGTTTTATATTCTATTTATTTTTTTGGTTTTAGGATTATTGTTAAAGTTTAGGTTTTTCTATTTATTTAGTTTAGGTTTAGGTTTTTAGGTTTTTAGGGTTTAGGGTTTACAGTTTAGGGTTTAGGGTTGTAGGTTTTAGAGTTTTAGGTTTAAGGTTTAAGGTTTATGATTTAAGGTTTAGGGTTTAGGGTTTATGGTTTAGGGTTTTGATTGTAGGTTTAGGGTGAAGGTTTAGGGTTTAGGGTTTAGGGTTAGTTTTAGGGTTTAGGGTTTAGTATTTAAGCTTTAGGATTTTTTAAAGAAATTAAGTAAGAGGTTGGTTTAGGTTTATTTAGTTTATTAAGTTTATTTTATTTTATTTGAGTTTATTTTATTTTATTTTTATTTAGGTTTATTTTTATCTTTATTTAGTTTAGTTTATTTATTTTAGGTTTATTTATTTTAGTTTAGGTTTTTTTATTTTTTATTTATTTTGGTTTAGGTTTATTTTTTAGTTGAGTTTTATTTTTTATTTTATTTTTTAGGTTTAGGTTTTATTTTTTATTTTTAGGTTTAGGTTTTAGGTTTTTATTTTAAGTTTATTTTTTGGTTTTATTTTTTAGTTTTGGTTTTGGTTTATTTTTAGTTTATTTTATTGTATTTAGTTTAGGTTTAGGTTTAGGTTTAGTTTATTTTTGGCTTAGGTTTATGTTTTATTTATTTTAGTTTAGATTATTTTTATTTGAGGTTTAGGATTAGGTTTTTCTTTTAGTTTAGGGTTTAGGTTTTATTTTCTATTTATTTTTAGGTTTATTTTTTATGTTTAGGTTTTTATTTATAATTTATTTTATTTTACTTTAGGCTTATTTTTTTTTATTTTACCTTTTGTCTTTATTTCATTTAGGTTTATTATTCTTAGTTTAGTTTTATTTTTTGTTTAGTTTAGATTTTTATTTATTTTATTTTACTTTATTTTTATTTTATATTATTGTTAAGTTTAGGTTTAGGTTTTTATTTTATTTTATTTATTTATTTTATTTAGATTTAGATTTATTTATTTATTTTATTTTAAGGTTGTATATAATTTAGGTTTAGGTTTTTAGGATTTTAGGGTTTAGGGTTTAAGGTTTAGGGTTTGGGGTTTAGGGTTTGAGGTTTAGGGTTTAGGATTTAGTGTTTAGAGTTTAGGGTTTAGGGTTTAGGGTTTTAAGGTTTATGGTTTTTGGGTTTATGGTTTATGATTTAGGGCATAGGATTTAATGTTTAGGCTTTAGGGTTTAGGGTGTTGAGGGTATTAGGGTTTAGGGTTTAGGTTTTAGAGTTTAGGGTGGCTAGTTTGTTAGTTTAGGTTAGGTTTACCCAGAGTTTAGGTTTTGGTTTAGGTTTTGAGATTTAGGGTTTAGTGTTAGTTTATGGTTTAGGGATAGTTTATGATTTAGGGTTTAGGGTTTAGGGTTTTTTCTTAGTGGATTTAGTTTAGTTTATGGGGTTTAGGTTTAGGTTTAGGTTTAGGTTAGTAGGTTTAGAGTTTAGGGTTTAGTGCCAGTTTAGGGTTTTGGTTTAGGTTGGTTTAGTTTAGTTTAGGGTTTATGGTTTAGATTTAGTTTAGGTGTTTTATTTATTTAAAAAAGTAGGTTTAAATTTATTTTAATTTTTCTATTTATTTTACTTTACTTTTTATTTTTATTTAGGTTTATTTTTAATTTTTTTTTAGTTTAGTTTATTTATTTAGGTTTATTT
The DNA here is from genome assembly GCA_021442155.1 of Cymbidium sinense. Taxonomy (NCBI): domain Eukaryota; kingdom Viridiplantae; phylum Streptophyta; class Magnoliopsida; order Asparagales; family Orchidaceae; genus Cymbidium; species Cymbidium sinense. The sequence continues at coordinate 82,630,856 of CM038216.1, read as the reverse complement.
ATTTTAGTTAAGGTTTTTTATTTTAATTTATTGTTTAGGTTTAGGGTTATGCTTATTTTTTAGTTTAGTTTAATTTTTATTTTATTTTTTTATGTTTAAGTTTTATTTTTTATTTTTTGGTTTTGGATTAGGTTTTTATTTTTATTTTTTTAGGTTTAGCACTAAGGTTTTTATTTTAGGTTTATTTTTACATTTTATTTTTCTTTGTTTAGGATTAGGTTTATTTTTAGTTTATTTTATTTTATTTAGTTTAGGGTTTAGGTTTAGTTTATTTTAGGTTTATGTTTAGGTTTTATTTATTTTAGTTTAGTTTATTTTAGTTTAGATTTAGTTTATTTTATTTTATTTATTTTAGGTTTATATTTTTCTATTTAGGTTAGGGTTTAGGTTTTATTTTTTACTTATTTTTGGTTTATTTTTTAGGTTTAGGTTTTTATTTAATTTTTATTTTTTTTATTTTTATTTTATGTTTAGTTTTTATTTTATTTAGGTTTTTTATTTGTAGGTTTATTTTAAATTTTTTAGTTTAGTTTAGGTATTTATTTCTTTTCTTTTCATTTAGTTTTTATTTTTTATTTTATTTTATTTTTATGTTTAGGTTTAGGTCATAGTTTAGTTTGTATTTTATTTTATTTTATTATTTTATTTAGGTTTAAGTTTTTTTAATTATTTTATTTTTAGGTTTTATTTAGCATAGGTTTAGGTTTAGGTTTCTAGGGTTTAGGGTTTAGGGTTTAGGGTTGTAGGTTTTAGGTTTTAGGGTTTAGGGTTTAGGGTTTAGGGTTTAGGGTTTATGGTTTAAGGTTTATGGTTTTAAGGTTTAGGGTTTAAAATTTAGGGCTTAGGCATTAGGGTTTATGGTTAGTTTTAGGGTTTAGGGTATACGGTTAGGGTTTCTTAGTTTTTTTATTATTTTTCTTTTATTTTCTTTAAATTAAGTAAACTGATAGGTCTACGTTTATTTAGTTTATTTTTATTTACTTTAATTTATTTAATTTTTTATTTTTATTTAAGTTTCTTTTTACTTAGATTTAGTTTAGTTTATTTATTTTAGTTTAAGTTATTTTAAGATTAGGTTTAGGTTGTGGTTTATTTTTTAGTTTAGTTTTATTTTTATTTTTATTTTTTTAGGTTCAGGTTTTACTTTTTATATTTAGGTTTAGGGTTAGGTTTTTATTTTATTTTTTTAGGTTTAAGGTTTAGGTTTCTATCTTAGGTTTAATTTTAGATTTTATTTTTTAGTTTAGTTTAGGTTTATTTTTAGTTTATTTTATATTATTTAGGGTTTAGGTTAAGTTTATTTCAGGTTTAGGTTTAGGTTTTATTTATTTTATTTTAGTTTAGTTTAGTTTAGGTTTAGGTTTATTTTATTTTTATTTTAGTATTAGGTTTTTTTTTTAGTCTTGGGTTTAGGTTTTATATTTTATTTATTTATTTGGTTTTATTTTTAAGATTATTGTTAAATTTTAGGTTTTTCTATTTATTTTGTTTAGGTTTAGGTTTTTAGGTTTTTAGGGTTTAGGGTTTACAATTTAGGGTTTAGGGTTGTAGGTTTTAGCGTTTTGGGTTTAGGGTTTAAGGTTTAGGGTTTACGATTTAGGGTTTGGGGTTTTACGATTTACAGTATTTGGATTTAGGGTTTAGGGTTTATGGTTATAGGTTTAGGGTTTAGGGTGTAGGGTTTAGGGTTTGTTTTATGGTTTTGTGTTTAGGGTTTAGGGTTTAGAGTTTAGGGTTTATGTCTAAGGTTTAGGTTTTAGTTTAGGGTTTAGGGTTTTTGGTATTTTTTTAACAGAGAACAAATTTAGATTCAACATTTCCTCTTTTGTTTTTCATCAATCAAGTAACACACCAAGTTTTCTAAAACACAAGCGATGACATAGACAAAAAATTAGCATGCATAAAGCAAATAAAAAACCATAGATAACTAGAACTGTCTCTACTATAAAGACACAGTTCAATAAGCAGCAGATCGGATCAGCCATTCATCAATTTCTCTAATTCCTATCAGAACCATCCTGGCCTTTTGAGTAGCGAGATCCACCATCATATCCTCGATCTCTTCCTTCACCACCACCACGGTTGTAACCTCTGATGCTCCTCCCGCCTCCATAACCACCACTGCTCCGACCACCATCTTCATATTCACCCACACTTCTCGATCCCCCACCACCACTGCGTTGCCCCCGCCTTTGCCTCCACTGCCAGATCTAAACTCAACCTAGTTGATAGTGATGTTCCTAACGTCAAGGTTCTGCCATTCTTAGGATTTAGGTTTATTAGGTTTTATGATTTAGTTTTATTTTTAAATTTATTTAATTACTTTAGGTTTAGGTTTAGGGCTTAGGGATTAGAGTTTAGGGTTTAGGGTTTAGGTTTTAAGGTTTTAGGGTTTTTGCTTTTAGGGTTTAGGGTTTAGGGTTTATGATTTTAAGGTTTAGTGTTTTAGGGCTTAGGGTTTAGGGTTTAGGTTTTAGTGTTTATGCTTTATGGTTTAGGGTTTTGATGGTTTAGGGTTTAGGGTTTAGGGTTTAGGGTTAACTTAGGGTGTAGGGTTAGTTTAGGGTTCAAGTTTTAGGATTTAGGGTTTAGATTTTTAAGGTTTATGGCTTATGGTTTATGGTTAGTTTAGGGTTTAGGGTTTAGGGTTTAGTGTTTAGGGTTGGAGTTAAGGTTTAGGGTTAGGGTTTAGGGTTGATTGCTTTTTAGGGTTTAGGGTTTAGGATTTAGGGTCAATGGTTTAGGGTTTAGGGTTTAGGGATTTCTTTATAATTAAGTAAACCAATACATAGGTTTATTTACTATTTATTTTCTTATTTATTTTTTAATTGTTATTTAGGTTTATTCTTTAGTTTTATTTAGTTTAGTTAATATATTTTAATTTTTTTATTTTTATTTAAGTTTTTTATTTTAGTTTATTTTTTATGTTTAGGTTTAGGTATATCTTTATTTTTTTAGTTTAGTTTTGTTTTTTTTTATTTTCTAGGTTTTGGTTTTATTTTTGATTTTCATGTTTAGGTTTAGGTCTTTATTTTATTTTTTTTAGGTTTAGGTTTTAGGTTTTTATTTTAGGTTTAATTTTAGGTTTTATTTTTTTGTTTAGGTTAAGGTTTATTTTTAGATTATTTTATTTTATTTAGTTTAGGATTTAGGTTTAGTTTATTTTAAGTTTAGGTTTAGGTTTTATTTATTTTAGTTTAGTTTATGTAAGCTTAGGTTTAGGTTTATTTTATTGCATTTATTTTAGATTTAGGTTTTTTTTTTTAGTTTGGGGTTTGAGTTTTAATTTTTATTTATTTTTAGGTTTATTTTTTAGGTTTAGGTTTTTATTTAATTTTTATTTTATTTTATATTAGGTTTATTTTATTTTATTTTATGTTTAGTTTTATTTTATTTAGGTTTATATTTTAGGTTTATTTTATTTTTATTTTCATTTATGTTTTATTTATTTTATTTTAGTTTAGTTTTATTTTTTTTATTTTATTTTATTTTTTATGTTTAACCAGTTTTATTTTATTTAGGTTTATGTTATTTTATTTATTTTACTTTTAGGTTTTATTTAGTTTAGGTTTATATTTTTTAGATTTTTAGGGTTTAGGGTTTAAGATTTAGGGTTTAGGGTTTGGGGTTTAGGGATTAGGGTTTAGGGTTTAGGGTTTACAATTTAGGGTTTTAAGGTTTAGGGTTTACGGTTTAGGGTTTAGGGTTTTAAAGTTTAGGGTTTAGGGTTTAGGGTTGTAGGTTTAGGGTTTAGGGTTAGTTTTAGGTTTCAGTGTTTTGGGTTATGTTTTTTTTTATTTTTTATATTTTTACTTTTTTTTAAAATTAAGTAAACTCATAGGTTTAGGTTTATTTAGTTTATTTTTTATTTACTTTATTTTATATTATTATTATTTTTATTTAAATTAATTTTGATTTTTATTTAGTTTAATTTATTTATTTTAGGTTTATTTTTTAGTATAGTTTTATTTTTATTTTATTTTTAAGGTTTAGGTTTTATTTTTTATTTTTAGGTTTAGGTTTATATTTTCATTTTATTTTTTTAGGTTTAGGTTTTAGGATTATTCTTAGGTTTTATATTTTAGTTTACGTTTAGCTTTATTTTTAGTTTATTTTATTTTATTTAGTTTAGGGTTTAGGCTTAGTTTATTTAGGGTTAATGTTTAGGGTTTATTTAATTTAGTTTAGTTTATTTTAGTTTAGGTTTTGGTTTATTTTATTTTATTTATTCTAGGTTTATGTTCTTTTTCAATTTAAGGTTTATGTTTTATTTTTATTTTTTTTAGGTTTATTTTTTAGGTTTAGGTTTTTATTTGGTTTTCATTTAATTTTATTTTTGGTTTATTTTAATTTTATTTTTTATTTAGTTTTAATTTTATTTAGGTTTTTTTTTAGGTTTATTTTATTTTATTTTATTTTTGTTTTGGTTTTTATTTATTTTATTTTAGTTTAGTTTATATTTTTTATTTTATTTTATTTTTAGGTTTAGCTTTTGATTTAGGTTTAGGCTTTACTTTAGGGTTTTTTTTTATTTAGGTTAAGATTTATTTATTTATTTTGTTTTTATGTTTTATTTAGAATAGGTTTAGGTTTTTAGGTTTTTAGGGTTTAGGGTTTGGGGTTTAGGCTTTATGGTTTGGGGTTTGGGGTTTAGGGTTTAGGGTTTAGGGTTGTAGGTTTTAGGGTTTACGGTTTAGGGTTTTATGGTTTAGGGTTTAAAATTTAGGGTTTAGGGTTTAGGTTTTTAAGGTTTAGGTTTAGGGTTTAGTGTTGTAGGTTTAGGGTTTAGGGTTAAGGGTTAGGATTTTTTTATTTTTTATTTTTATTTTTTTATTTTTAAGATTTAGTGTTTTGGTTTTAGGTTGAGGGTTCTTGTTTTAGTTCAGGGATTAGCATTTTTTGTTTTTTTTAATAGAGAAAAAATTTAGATTCAACATTTCTTCTTTTTGATTTCATCAACCAAGTAACACACCAAGTTTTCAGAGGCACAAGCGATGACATATATAAATAATGGGCACACAAAGAGCAAACTAAAAACCCTAGATAACTAGAATCATATCATTGTAATGACATAGTTCCATAATCAGCAGATCGGATCGACCATTCTACAATTTCTCCAATTCACATCAGAACCACCCTGGCCTCTCGAGTAGCGAGATCCACCATCATATACCTGATCTCTCCCTCCGCCACCACCACGGTTGTAACCTCTGTTGCTCCTCCCGCCTCCATAACCACCACTATTCTAACCACCACCTCCATATCCACACCATATCCCCCCACCAGTGCGCCTTCCCCTCCGCCAACTCTAGGCCGAACGGTGATGTTTTTATCAAGGTTATGCACATTCTTATGTTTAAGGTTTAGGCTTGTTAGGTTTTAGGGTTTGGGTTTATTTTTTTAATTTATTTAGTTACTTTAAGTTCAGGTTTAGGGTTTGGGATTTAGGTTTTAAGATTTAGGGTTAGGGTTTAGGGTTTAGAATTTAGGGTTTAGGGTTTAGGGTTTAGGGTTTCAGGTTTTAGGGTTTATTCTTTTAGGGTTTGGGTTTAGGGTTAGGGTTTAGGTTTTGTTTAGGTTTAGGGTTTGTTTAAGGTTTGGGGTTTAGGGTTTAGGTTTAGGTTTAAGGTTGAAGGTTTAGGTGGTTAGTTTGGTTTAGGTTTAAGTTTTAGGGTTTAGGATATAGTTTAAGTTTAGTAGTTTAGTGTTTAGATTAGGGTTTAGTCTAGGTTTATAGTTTTGGGAGGTGATTAAGGTTAAGGGGTCATGATTTAGGAAGGTTTTAGGTTTTTCAGGTTTCAGTTTAGGGTTGTTTAGTTTAGTTAGGTTTAGGTTTTAGTTTAGTTTTAGGCCAGTTGTAGGTTTTAGGTTTAGGTTTAGGGTTTGGGTTTTAGCTTTAGGGTTTCTTTAGGGTTTAGGTTTATAGTTTTAGTTAGTTTAGGTTTAGTTTAGTTTATTCACTTAGTTATAGTTTAGGTTTAGGTTTAGGTTTAATGTTAGGGTTGTAGGTTAGTTTAGTTGTTTAGTAGGGTTTAATTAGGTTTAGGGTTTAGGGTTTAGGGTTTAGGTTTAATTTAGGGTATTATTTTAAAATTAAACCAAGGTTTAGGTCTTTTATTTGTTTATTTTTTATTTATTTTAGTTTATTTTATTTTATATTTTTATTTAGGCTTGTTTATTATTTTTATTTAGTTTATTTTATTTATTTTAGGTTTATTTATTTTACTTTAGATTTTTTTTATTTTGGTTCTTTTTTAAGTTTAGGTTTTTATTTTATTTTTTTAGTTTTTATTTTTGGTTTATTTTTAGGTTTTATTTTTTAGTTTAGTTTTAGGTTTATTTTTAGTATATTTTATTTTATTTAGTTTAGGGTTTAAGTTTATTTTATTTTAGGTTTAGGTTTTATTTATTTTAGTTTAGTTTATTGTAGTTTAGGTTTAGGTTTATTTTATTTTATTTATTTTAGTTTTTGGTTTTTTTTTCTTTAGTTTAAGGTTTAGGCTTAATTTTTTATTTATTTTTAGGGTTTTGGTTTAGTTTATTTTAGGTTTAGGTTTAAGTTTTATTTATGTAAGTTTAGTTTATTTTAGCTTAGGTTTTGGTTTATTTTATTTTTTTATTTTAGATTTATGTTTTTTTAGTTTACGGTTTAAGTTTTATTTTTTATTTATTTTTATTTTTTATTTATTTTTATTTTTTATTTTTAGGTTTATATTTTAGGTTTATGTTTTTATTTATTTTTATTTTATTTTAATGTATGTTTATTTTATTTTTATTTTTTGTTTAGTTTTTATTTTATTTAGGTTTTTTATTTTTAGGTTTATTTTATATTTTAGTTTAGTTTAAATTTTATTTATTTATTTTATTTTAGTTTTTTTAAAAATTTTATTTTTAGGGTTAGGTTTTAGTTTAGATTTTTATTTTATTTTATTTATTTATTTTTTAGGTTTAGGTTTTTTTTGAATTTTATTTTTTATGTTTTTTTTAGTTTATGCTTAAGGTTTTAGGTTTTTAGGGTTTATGGTTTACGATTTAGGGTTTATGGTTTAATATTTAGGGTATAGGATTTAGGGTTTTTGGGTTTAGAGTTTAGGGTTTTAAGGTTTAGGGTTTAGGGTTTATGGTTTAGGGTTTAAGGTTTAGGGTTTTAGGTTTAGAATTTAGGGTTTAGGGTTTAGGGTTTAGGGTTTAGGGTTTTAGGGCTTAGGATTTAGGGTTTAGGGTTGTAGGTTTAGGGTTTAGGGTTTATGGTTAGTTTTAGGGCTTAGGGTTTAGGGTTAGGGTTTTTTTTATTTTCTTATTTTTAGGGTTTAGGGATTCGGATTTAGGATTTAAGGTTTAGGGTTTAGGGTTCATGTTTTGGTTTAGCGTTTAAGGATTTTGGTTTTTTTTTTAATTTGGAACAAATTCAAATTTAACATTTCTTCTTCTCAATTTCATCAACCAAGTAACGCACCAAGTTTTCTAAGACACAAGCAATGACATAGATAAAAAATGACCACACATAGAGAAAATCAAAAGCCCTAGATAACTAGAATTGTCTCTATTATACATGCATAAGCTATTCGGATCGCCATTCTTCTCTCTAGTTCCCATCAACCATCCTCTCGGTAGAGGGATCCACCATCATATCCCGATCTCACCACTTGCAGTAACCTTCATTGCTCCTCCCACCTCCATGACCACCCGCCTTGACCACCACCTCCATATCCATCAGCCTCTAGATCCCCACCAACACTATGGTTACCGCTCGCTCCCTCCAGCTAGATCTAGGCGAGCTGGTTGGTGATGTTCTTACCGTCAAGGTTCTGCCCATTCTTAGGGTTTAGTCTTAGGTTTATTAGGTTTTAGGGTTTAGGTTTATTTTTTAATTTATTTAGTTACTTTAAGTTTAGGTTTAGGGTTTTCTATTTGGGTTTATGGTTTACTGTTAAGGCTTAGGGTTTAGGGTTTAGGTTTTTTCCTTAAATTTTAAACTCAAATGATTCCATAATAAACAAAAAATTACCAAATCAAATAAGACATTATCCTCTAACAACTAATAGAATAGGATAAAATAAAATGTAATTTAAAAATTCACAAAAATAGTATTTCAAAAAATGATTTAATTCATAGAGATAATAAAAGTTGATTTTATAGAAGGACAACAAAGCTTAGTCGAACAAGCTATCATCATCAGATTATTTTATAGGCACTTCCTTCTTCTCTTCCATTACGGTGGAGAAGTAAGAGTAGCAAAGCATCAGCACCACATCAAATTTTCTAGGATCTTTCAAATATCATAACCTTCTACCGTGGGTATGTCTAATTAGTGGTCAAGATGGTGAGGACATTCTTGTAAATGTTGATGAACATGTCGGACACTGCAGCAAAGGTGCTATAAGAGAGGGCCAGTGAGAGAGAAGTGATCATTAAAAGGGTTGTCAAAAACTACTCGATGAGATCATCTTTAGTGAGGTCAAATACTCAACACTCAACCATCATCACTGATCGGTTGATAAGGCCATAAGAGAATGGCCTAGTCTCCAGCTTAGCGAGGAGAGCAGCCTCTGATGATCCCACCTTATCGCCTTTTTTAATCAGCTCAACCGGGGTGATAATTTCAATAGAACCTGGAAGAAAGAGGTCTATCAAAGATCCAAACCAATGCTACCTCGGGGAACCACAACATCAATAGGTGGAACAAGACCAAGATGGGTAGGAGCACCAACTTTGTATTTCTCAACCTCTTTGTTGACTTCTTTAAGATCAACTTTCATAAAAATCAGCTCAATCGTGGTTTAGGGTTTAGAGTTTAGGCTTTTATGGTTTTTGCTTTTTGGGTTTAGGGTTTAGGGCTAGGATTTAGGTTTTAGAGTTTAGGATTTAGGGTTTAGGGTTTAAGCTTTAGAGTTTTGGGTTTAGGGTTTTTTAGGGTTTAGGGTTTAGGGTTTAGTGTTTAGGGTTGTAGGTTTAATGTTATATGTTTAGGATTTAGGGTTTAGGGTATAAGATTTATTGTTTAGGTTTTCTTTATTTTCTAAATTAAGTAAACTGGTAAGGTTTATGTTTATTTAATTTATTTTAGTTTATTTTATTTCTATTTTTATTTAAGTTTATTTTTTTATTTAGTTTAGTTTATTTATTTTTGATTTATTTATTTTTAATTTAGAGTTTATGTTTTACTTTATCTTTTAGGTTTAGGTTTAGGTTTATTTTTTAGCTGAGTTTTATTCTTATTTTTTCTTTTAGGTTTAGGATATATTTTTGACTTTTAGGTTTAGGTTTAGATTTATATTTTATTTTTTTTTCTGTTTAGGTTTTAGGTTTTTATTTTAGTTTGTTTTTAGATTTTATTTTTTTAGTTTAGGTTTAGGTTTAGGTTTTATTTATTTTAGTTTACTTTATTTTAGTTTAGCTTTTGGTTTATTTTATTTTATTTATTATATTTTTATTTTAGGTTTAAATTCTTTTAGTTTAGGGTTTTATGTTTTATTTTTTATTTATTTTGAGGTTTATTTTTTAGGTATAGGTTTTTATTTTATCTTATTTTAGGTTTATTTTATTTTTAGTTTACGTGTAGTTTGTATTTTAATTAGGTTTTTTTATTCCAAGGTTATTTATTTTTTTAGTTTAGTTTGTGGATCTCACTACTTAAGAGCCCAGGGTGGTTCTGATGGGAACTAAGGAAACTAAAGAATGATCAATCCGATCTGCTGCTTATGGAACCATGTCTTTGAATTAGAGACGGTTCTAGTTATCTAAGGTTTTTGATTTTCTCTATGCGTGCTCAATTTTGATCTATGTCGTCACTTATTTCTTAGAAAACTTGGGGTGCTACTTGGTTGTTGAAATTGAAAAAAAGAAATGTTTAATCTCAATTTATTCTCTATTAAAAAAACCTCCCAAATCCTAAACCTTAAACCCTAAACCCTAAACACTAAACCTTAAACCTACAACTCTAAACCCTAAACCCTAAAAAACCCAAAACCCTAAACCTAAACCATAACTCTAAACCATAAACCCTAAAAGCATAAACCCTAAAACCCTAAACACTAAACCCTAAACTCTAAACACTAAATCCTTAAACCACAAACATTAAACCTAAACCTAAAGTAATTAAATAAATTAAAACATAAAGCTAAAAATTTAAACCTAATAAACCTAAACCCTAAGAATAGGCTAAACCTTGACGACATGAACATCTCCGTCAACTAGGCTCAATCTAGATCTGGTGAAGGATGTGAAGGAGGAGGTGGAGGTTATCGCAGTGGTGGTGGGGGATCTGGAGGTGCTACTGGATATGGAGGTGGGAGTAGTGGTGGTTATGGAGGTGGGAGGAGGAGGTTACTGGTGGTGGTGAGGAAGAGATTGGGGATAAGATGGTGGATCCTGCTACTCGAGAGGCCGGGGTGGTTCTTATGGGAACTGGAGAAAATGAAGAACGGCTGATCAAAACTGGTGCTTATGGAACTATCTCGTTATAGTTGAGAAGGTTATAGTTATATAAAGTACTTGATTTGCTCGATGCATGCCCATTTTTTATCTATGTTGTCACTTGTGACTTAGAAAACTTGAGTGTTACTTGGTTGATAAAATTTAAAAGAAGAAATGCTGAATCTAAATTTGTTCTCTATTAAAAAAATACCAAAAACCCTAAACCCTAAACTGTAAAACCCTAAACCCAAAACCCAAAACCCAAAACCGTAAACCCTAAAGCCTAAGAACCTGAAAACCTAAACCTAAAAAATAAAATAAAAATAAAACTCAACTAAAAAACAGACCTAAACCTAAAGCTAAACCTAAAAAATAAATTAAAATAAAAAACCTAAACTAAAATATGTAAAACCAAAATAAATAAACTAAACTAAATAAAAATAAAAAATAAACCTAAATAAAAATAAAAAAATAAAATAGACTAAAATAAATAAAAAATAAACTATGTAAACTAAATAAGCCTAAACCTACCGGTTTACTTAATTTAAAAAAAAAGAACCCTGAACCCCAAATCTTAAACCCTAAACCCTAAATGTTAAACCCTAAAACTAACCCTAAACCTTAACCCTAATCCTACAACACTATAAACCCTAAATCAGAATCCAATCCTAAAACCTACACCCTAAACTGCAACACTAAACTTACAACCATAAACCCTATCAGAAACAAATCCTAAAGAACCTCTAAACCTAAAAACTTAAACTTTAGCATAAACTTTACAACCCTAAACCCTAAAATACAACACAAAATCTACAACTCTAAACTAAAACCCTAAACCTTGAAAAAACATTAACACTAAACTCTAAACCCTAAAAGAATAAACCCTAACCCTAAACCCAAAAAAGACCACTAAACCCTAAAACCTAACCCTAAACCATAAGCTTAAACCTAAACCCTAAACCCTAAACCTAAACCTAAACCAAAAGTAACTAAATAAATTAAAAAATAATCCTAAACCCTAAAGCCTAATAAACCTAAGCCTCAAACCTAAGAATGGATAGAACCTTGACAACAGGAACATCACCGTTAACCAGGCTCGGTCTAGTTCTGGCGGTGGAGGAGAACTCAGAGGTGCCAGTTATCTAGTGCTGGTGAAGGATCTAGAAGTGCTGGTTGATATGGAGGTGGTGGTCACTGCAGTTGTGGTTATGGAGGCGGGAGAAGCAATAGAGGTTACAATCATGGTGGTGGCGAAGGGAGAGATCGACGACATGATGGTGCATCCTACTACTCAAGAAGTCAAGGCGGTTCTGATGGGAACAAGAGAAACTAAAGAACGACCGATTGGATCTACTGCTTATGGAACAATGTCTTTATTGTTGAGACAGTTCTTGTTATCTAGGGTTTTCTATTTGCTCTATGCAAGCTGATTTTTTATCTATGTCGTCGCTTGTGTCTTAGAAAACTTGGGGTGTTACTTTGTTGATGAAATTGAAAAGAAGAAATGTGAACCTGAATTTGTTCCCTATTAAGAAAAAAACTAAAAACTCTAAACCCTAAACTAAAACCTGAACCCCAAACCTAAAACCTGGACACTAAACCCTAAATCCTAAATCCTAAACCATAAAAATAAAAAAATATTAAAAAAAACAAAAAAGAACCCAACCCTAAAAACTAGCACCTAAACCCCAACACTAAACCTACAACCTAAACCCTAAACCCAAAACCCAAAACTCTAAACCCTAAACCCAAAAAGACCTTAAACCCTAAACTCTAAACTCTAAACCCTAAACCCTAAACCCTAAATCCTAAACCCTAAACCCTAAACACAAACCCCTAAACTTAAAACTAAAGTAACAAAATAAATTAGAAAATAAACTTAAACCCTAAAACCTAATAAACCTAAACCTACATAATAAGAATGAGTAGAACCTTGATGGCAGAAACATCACTGTAAACCAAGCTCAGTTTAGATCTGGTAGTGGAGGTGAAGGCGGAGGTGGCGATTATTGCAGTGGTAGTAGGGGATCTGGAGGTGCTGATGGATATGGAGTTGGTGGTCAAAGCAGTGGTGGTTATTGAAGCGGGAGGAGTAACAGAGGTTATCGTTGTGCTAGTGGTGGAGGGAGAGATCAGGGACATGATAATAGTTCCTGCTACTCAAAAGGCTGGGGTGGTTCTAATGGGAGTTGGAGAAACTGAAGAACGGACGATCCGATCTGGTGCTTACAGAACTGTGTCTTTATAATAGAGATGATTCTAGTTATCTAGGGTGTGTGATTTGCTCTAAGTCTATGTCATCGCTTGTGTATTATAAAACTTGGTATGTTACTTGGTTGATCAAATCAAAAAGAAGAAATATTGAATCTAAATTTTTTCTCTATTAAAAAGAACCAAATGTCTTAAATCCTAAACTAAAACTTGAACCCTAAACCTAAAACCAAAACCCTAAACCCTAAACTCTAAAAATAAAAAAATAAAAAAAATAAAAAAAAATTAAAACCCTAAACCTACAACACTAAACCTATAACCTTAAACCTTAAACCCTAACCCTAAACATAAAAAACTCTAAACCCTAAACCTTAAACCTAAACCCTAAACCTTAAACCCTAAAAGCATAAATAATGAAATCCTAAACCCTAAACCCCAAATCCTAAATCTAAACCTAAAGTAACTAAATAAATTAAAAAATAAACCTAAACCCAAAAACCTAAAAAACTTATAAACCTAAACCCTAAGAGTGAGCGGAATCTTGACGACAAGAACATCACCATCTACCAGGTTCAGTCTAGATCTGGCAGTGAAGGCAAAGGCAGAGGTGGCAGTGATCATAGTGGTGGTGGGGATTTAGAGGTGCTGGTGGATATGGAGGTGGTGGTCGGAGCAGTGGTGATTATGGTGGCGGGAGGAGCAACGGAGGTTACAGGCGTGGTGGTGGCGGAGGGAGAGATCGGAGATATGATGGTGGATCCCACTAGTCGAGAGGCCGAGGTGGATTTGATGGGAACGAGAGAAACTGAAGAATGGTCGATCCGATCTGTTGCTTATGGAATTATATCTTTACAATAGAGACGGTTCTAGTTAGATAATGTTATTGATTTGCTCTATGTGTGCTTATTTTTTAACTATGTCATCGTTTGTGTCCTAGAAAACTTAGTGTGTTACTTGTTTGATGAAGTCGAAAAGAAGAAATGTTGAATATGAATTTGTTCCCAGTTAAAATAAAATAAAAACCTTAAACCCTAAACCATAAACTAAAATTTAAACCCTAAACATAAAAAATAAACCCTAAACCCTAAACCTTAAAATTTAAAAATAAAAAAATAAAAAAACCATAACCTTATACCCTAAAACCTACAACTCTAAACCCCAAACCCTAAACCCTAAACCCTAAACCCTAAACTCTAAAAATCTAAAAACCTAAATAAAATCTAAATAAAACCTAAATAAAATAAAAATAAAATGAAAAATAAGAATAAAATAGACCTAAAATAAAATAAAATAAAAACTAAATATAAACCTAAACTTAAAAAACAAACCTAAAAATAAATAAAAAAACCTAAACCTTAAACTAAAGAAAAACTTAAACCTAGAATAAAAACAAAATAAACAAAATAAAGTAAACATGAACCTAAACAAAAATAAATAAAACTAAAATAAATAACACCCAAACTTAAACCTAAAATAAACTAAACCTAAACTAAACCTAAATTAGAAAAATAAACTAAACTAAAAGTAAACCAACTAAACTAAAAAATAAAACCTAAAATAAACCTAAAATAAAACCAAAACATACACCTAAAATATAAAATAAAACATAAACTAAACCTAAATAAAATAAGCCTAAAAATAAAATAAAAACACAATTAGAAGACCAACTAAAGATAAACTAAAATAAAAATCCTAAACTAAAATAAATAAACCTAAAATAAATAATTTAAACTAAATAAAAATAAGACATAAACCTAAATAAAAATAAAAAATAAAATAAACTCACATAAATAAAAAATAAACTAAATAAACCTAAACCTATCGGTTTACTTGATTTTTTTTTAAAAACCTATACCCTCAATCCTAAATCCTAACCGAAAACTCAAACTAACCCACAAACCTCTAAACCTATAATCATAAACCCTAAATCCTAAACCCTAAAACACTAAACCCTAAACCCTAAACACTAAACCCTAAACCCTAAACCCCCTAAACCCTAAACCCTAAAACCCTAAACACTAAACACTAAATCCTAAACCATAGAATCTAAAACCTACAACCCTAAACCCTAAACCCTCATCCTTAAACTAACCCAAAACCCAAAACCAAAAAATAACCCTAAACCCTAATAATGTGCAGAACCATGATGGCAGGAACATTATCGTCAATTAGGCTCTGTCGAGATTTAGCGGTGCAGGTGAAGGCGGAGGTGGCAGTTGTGACATTGATGGTGGGGGATATGGAGGTGCTGGTGGATATGGAGGTGGTGGTCGAAGCATTGGTAGTTATCGAGGTAGGAGGAGCGACAGAGGTTACAACCATGGAGGTTGCAGTTGGAGGGATCAGGAATATGATGGCGGATCCCACTGGTCGAGAGGTGGGGCTAGTTCTGATGGGAACTGGACAAATTGAAGAATGGTCGATCCATTCTTCTCCTTATGGAACTATCTTTATAGTAGAGACAGTTTTAGTTATCTAGGGTTTTGTATTTACTCTATGGGAGGTCATTTTTGATCTATGTCATCGTCTGTGTCTTAGAAAACTTGGGGTGCTACTTGATGAAATGAAAAAAAGAAATGTTGAATCTGAATTTGTTCTCTGTTAAAATAAAAAAAATTCTTAAACCCTAAACCCTAAACTAAAACTTAAACCTTAAACTGAAAACCTAAACTCTAAACCCTAAACCCTAAACCATAAACCCCAAACCCTAAATCTTAAACCCTAAACCCTAAACTAACCCTAAACCCTAAACCCTATAAAGCTAAAAACCTAAACTTAAACTAAATAAACTCTAAAAATAAATTAAATAAAAAACCAAAATAAATTAATAAAATATAATAAAATAAAAAACATAAACTAAAACCTAAACTTAAAAAGAAAAAATAAAAAATAAAAACTAAACTAAAATAAAAAATATAGAAACATAAACTAAATTAAAAAAATAAAAGACCTAAAAAAATAAAAAATAAACCTAAAATAAAAATAAAAACTCCTAAAATAAAATAAAATAAAAACTCAATAAAAACCTTAACCTAAGAAATTATCCTAAAAATAAAACCTAAAAATAAATAAAAAATATGACCTAAACCCTAAACTAAATAAAACCTAAACCTAAAATAAAAATAAAATAAAATATACCTAAACCTAAATTAAAAGAAACTAAACTAAACTAAATAAAAACTTAACCTCAGCCAAAAATAAACTAAACGTAAACTTAAGCCTAAACCTAAATTAAATAAAATAAACTAAACTAAAAATAAACCTAAACTTAAACTCGAAAATAAAACTTAAAATTAAAACTAAAATATATACCTAAAACCTAAACCTAAAAAAATAAAATGAAAACCTAAACCTAAACCTAAAAATATAAAATAAAACTTAAACCTAAAAATAAAAGAAAAATAAAAATCAACTAAAAAATAAAGCTAAACTTAAAGATAAACTAAAATAAATAAAACTAAAATAAATAAACTAAACTAAACAAAAATAAAATAATTAAATAAACTCAAACAAATAAAAAATAAACAAAATAAACCTAAACATACTTGTTTACTTAATTTAAAATACCTTCCAAAACCCTAAACCTTAAACCCTAAATCTAACCCTAAACCCTAAACCCAAACCTTAAAACCCTAAACCCTAATGCCTAAACCATAAACCCTAAACCCTAAAACCCTAAAACCTAAGCTTTAAAACCAACAACCTTAAACCATAAATCACAAACCTTAAACCCTAAACCCTAAACTAACCCTAAACCCTAAACCCTAAGAATGGGCAGAACCTTGATGGCAGGAACAGCACCGACAAATAGGCTTAGTCTAGATCTAGCGGTGGAGGCAAAAGCGGAGGCGACGGTTATCACAGTGGTGGAGGAAGAGGGAGAGATCTAGGATATGATGGTAGATCCCGTCACTCCAGACGTCGGGGTGGTTTTGGTCAGAACTAGAGAAATTGAAGAACAGCTGATCAGATCTACTGGTTATGTAATTTTGTATTTATAATAGAGATGGTTCTAAATATCTAGAATTTTATATTTACTCTATGGGTGCTCATTTTTTATGTATGTCATCGCTTGTGTCTTAGGAAACTTGGGGTGCTATTTGGTTGAAGAACTCGAAAAGAAGAAATGTTGAATATGAATTTGTTCTATTGTAAAAAAAAACCTTAAACCCTAAACCCTAAAGCTAAACTAAAACATAAACCCTAAACCTAAACCCTAAACCCTAAACCCTAAACCCAAACCCTAAACCCTACACTAACCATAAACCCTAAATCATGAAAATTGAAAACCTAAACCTAAAACTAAATAAAACCTAAAAATAAAATAAATCAAAAGACCTAAATAATAAAATAAAACATAAACTAAAACCAAACCTAAACCTAAAAAAATAAATAAAATAAAAAAAAAAAAACTAAACAAAATAAAATAATTAAAACCTAAACTAAACTAAATAATCAAAACCTAAATAAAATAAAACTAAACCTAAAATAAAATAACATAAACTTAAAATAAAATAAAATAAAACTAAATAAAAATATAAACCTAAAATTAACCTAAAATAAAAAATAAAACCTAAACCTTAAAAAAAAAAAATAAAACCTAAAATAAAATAAAATAAACAAAATAAATAAATAAAAAACTAAATAAATTAAATAAACCTAAACCTAAACTTAAAATAAACTAAACCTAAACCTAAACCTATACAATAAATTAAACTCAAAATAAACCTAAAAATAAACCTAAAATAAAAACCTAAAAGTTAAACCTAAAAAAAAACCTAAACCTAAATCTAAAAATAAAAAATAAAACCTAAACCTAAAAAATAAAATAAAAATAAAACTCAACTAAAAAATAAACCTAAATCTAAAAAATAAATTAAAATAAAAAACCTAAACTAAAATAAATAAACCTTAAATAAAAAACTTAATTAAATAAAAATAAAAATAAACCAAAATAAATATAAAAAATAAAATTAACTTAATTAAATAAAAAATAAACTCAAATAAAAAAATAAACTAAATAAACCTAAACCTATCGATTTACTTAATTTAAAAAAAATAGTCCTAAACCCTAAATCTTAAACCTACAACCCTAAAACCTAAAATCGTAAACCACAAAACCCCATAAACCTTAATCCCTAAATCACCTAAAACACTAAACACTAATCACAAACCTAAACCCGAAACAAACCTTGAACCCTAAACCCTAAACTACACCCCCTCCTAAACCCCCAAACTCTAAACCCTAAACCCTAAACTAACCCTAAACCCTAAGAATGGGCATAACCTTGATGGCAGGAACATCACCGTTAACTAGGCTCAGTTTGGATCTAGTGGTGGAGGCGAAGGTAGAGGAGATGATTATCGCAGTGATAGAGGGGGATTTGGAGGTACTTATGGATATGGAGGTAGTGACCACAGTAGTGTTGATTATTGAGGTGGGAAGAGCGACGGAGGTTACAACTTTGGTGGTGGTGGAGGGAGAGATAGGGGATATGATGGGCGGATCCCGCTACTCGAGAGGCAGGGATGATTTTAATGGGAACTAGAGAAACTAAAGAATGGTCAATTTGATCTACTGATTATGGAACTATGTCTTTACAGTAGAGATAGTTCTACTTATCTAGGGTTTTTTATTTTCTCTATGGTTGCTCATTTTTTATCTATGTAGTCACTTATGTCTTAGAAAACTTGGGGTGTTACTTGGTTGATTAAATCAAAAAGAAGACATATTGAATCTAAATTTGTTCTTTATTATAAAAAACTTTAAACCCTAAACCCTAAACCTTAAACCCTAAACCCTAAAAACCCTAAATCCTAAACACTAAACCCTAAACCTAAACCTAAACCCTAAACCTAAACCTAAAACTAAACCCTAAACCTAAACCCTAAACCTAAACCTAAACCCTAAATAATTAACCTAAACCTAAATAAACCCCAAGCCTAAACCCTAAAACCATAAACCCTAAATAATAAAAATTATAACCATAAACCCTAAACCTTAAACCCTAAACCCTAAACCCTAAACCCTAAACCCTAAAACTATAAACCCTAAATAATAAAAATTATAACCATAAACACTAAACCTTAAATGCCAAACCCTAAACTTTAAACCTTAAACTAACCCTAAACCCTAAACCCTAAACTAACCCTAAACCCTAACACTAAACCCTTAACCCTAAACCTTTAATAAAGATGTCATTAGAAGTAGATCTAAAGAATGACCTAATCCTAACATAGTATGTTAGATAAAGAAAATGTCTTCAAGAGACTTTCCCTTGACTATTAGATACTTGAATACCTAACAACCATAAATTGTATTATTATACCATATATTATAGTATAATGTAGCATCATATATTTGAGCATGTAGTAATGTGTTTTGGATGTTGTAAGATGTTTTGAAATATTTTAGTATATTATGGTATTGTTCCCTATAGTCTATATTAATATAAATCATAAAAATATTGATTTAATAAATCAGATGATGAAATTTGTTAAATTTAAAGTGGGAATTAGGTTGCAGTACCAAAGGTGTTGCTACACCACTTGTAGTCTAAAAAGTAAAATTTTATGTTCAAAATAATTATTATATGTTGTAGCATAGTATAGCATCATATATCATAATATATTGTTCTGCACATTTTAAATTCTTTTAGTATTTTACAATCATGTAGTCAAGCCTACACTAGCATTGTTTATAAAAATGTTGATTTAGACTTTAAAATGATGGAATTTGGCAAAATTCATAATAGGTAAAAGCAACATCATAATATATTATTTCAATTTAAAATATGTAAGTGATAAGACTAAAATATATAATTTTTTATTGTTTAGACTAATTTTATGATTTTTTATTTTATGTAATCCCTTCTGATTTAATATGCAATATAATATAATATAATATGTTATAGTGTATTATAAAATAGGATGCCATAACATAGTGTAGCATCATGCATTATAGCATACTATTGTGTATTACTACTTGCTGTTTAGCATATTTTAGTTTGTTATATTATGATGCAGTAGATTTTTTGCTGGTATAATTCATAAAAATGCTAATTTATAGATTGAGATGATGGGATTTGGCAAAATTTATGGTAATCTTTAGGGAACATCATTGGGGTGTGCTATGGTGTGTCATTTAATTGAAATAATGGAATTTTGCATCCAAAATAAATATTCATTTTTCAACCAAATTTTATAATTTTTTTGCTTAAAGTGATTCATTTTAAGGTGTAATGTAAGATAATATATTATATGAAAGCATATTAAAATATAATATACATAACAACATAACTTCACATATATATGAATATGGTGGTGTGTTACTAAATGTTATTGTACATTTTAGTATGTTTTACTTTTGTTATAATACATTGGGTCAAAACTCACAAAAATGTTAATTTGAAGGTTGTGATGGATGAATTTAGCCAAATTCATAGCACACACCAAGAAGCAACACCAAAATTATGCTATTTTCTACCATTTCTAATAGAAAAAAATAATTTTACATCAAAAATGAACATTATTCATATTTTGAGAAAATTTTGTTTTTTGTTCCTTTTCAGTTGATTCTAATGAGGTCAAATGTTGGGCATTATATTATATTGTAATTATAATATAACATCATATATTATAATATAATATAGTGTGTTAATTCACACTATAATATGTTTAACATGATATTATATAGTTAGTTTGAGCTTGCACCATCATAATTCATAAAATGTTGATTACAATGTTAAGATGATGTAATTGGAATGAATAAATTGTTAGGATTTTGGTTGAAGTAGTAAAGGTGTGCATAAGAGGAGCAATAAGATTTGATGAGAATTCCATGTCAAGGACCTAGAGGGAGATCTGCTATGGGATCACACATACATTGGACACGACATGTGAGGGGTCTATGTCGAGGGCATAGAAGAAGAAAATCTGTTGGGGATAAGGTTTAAATTTGATTTGATTATATGAATTGTTGAAAGAAGATTTGCTGGGGATAAGAATCTATAATCCACCAAAGATTAAGATCAAATCAACTTTAATTTATTTTATTTTAATGAATGTGGAGGCATATCTGCTAGAGATATGGGCTCAAGTCTGTTGGGGATCGGGTATATGAACCTTCCACTAGAGAAGCAGGTTTGGGCTATCCGCTGAGAATTGGGATTTGTGTTTGATTTCATAAATTTGTTTGGGGTTGTATTCACTGTGAATAAGAGTTTGGTTGGATTTCTTTGATTTAGAATCTACTGGGCAAGTTGGTTTAATTTGGCTCCACTAGAGAAGTTGGTTTTGAATTTGATTTATTTTCTTAACTTGTTTATATGTAATTTGGGGCTGGGAGAAGGGTGATTTAACTCCACTGGGGAAAATCAGATTGGGTTTAATTTAATCTAAGTTAATGTAGGGACCATGTCGGTGTGCAATGGACCCACTAAGAAGGGGCTATATCATCCTTGACCTACCTTGGGTTTACAAATCCAAATGGATAGTCTACCGGCTGTGGGGTAGAGCTAGCCAACCTAAGGGGTTGCCTTTCAGTGTGCAATGACTATGGTAGGAATAAGGTGTAGAAGACTTACATCTTTCAAAGCTAGGACCAACCGCTGGGGTGACCTATTGGATGCACAACAAATTGAACCTAACTAATTGTGACTACTAAGTGAATGTCGCTGGGGACTTATGTCAACTCAAAAGTAGTTAGGATTAATTTTATATTAATTTCATATGATTTAATATGATTTATTTGGTTTAGTTTGATTTGGAAAAGGAATATCCGTTGGGGATGTGATCTCGATCAAATTTGATAGATTTAATTTATTGACCATGTCGGTGTGTGATGGACCCACTGAGAAGGGGCTATATCGGACTTGTCCTATCTTAGATTTACAAATCCAAAAAGATAATCTACTGGTCGTGGGGTAGAGCTAGCCAACCAAAGAGGTTACCTTTCAATGTGCAATGACTGTGCTAGGAAGAAGGCATAGCAGACTCACATCTTCTAAAGTAGGGAATAACTGCTAGGGTTGCCTGTGGTAGCACAACAAATTGAACCCGACTTAGGGGTGACTACTGAGAGAATATCATTATGTACATCCTGCTTGGGAAAAGGTACAGCTAGGGGTGTCCTCCTAATCCATAAGTGAATATATATTTTATTTATATGTTTGCGTGGACCCTGTTGGTGTGCGAGGGACCACACTAAGAAGGGGCTATGTTAGCCTTAACCAATCTCAGATTTACTGGACCAAGAAAGAATTTGTACATCCACATGATGGATTGTCCAACCATAGGGGTGGTTACTTAGAAATATGAATTGTCCAATCTGATAGTAACATGTGTAGTGTCTAAATGGGGTCGCAAAGGATGTGATCCCAATATAGTGCTCACAGGGAGGTGCTACTAGGGGCAGTATCTTGAGCTCTTGAAAAGAAAGCTTATGGGTGTACGGTGGACAACTCAAGGAGAAAGCATAATAGACTTACATCTGCCATGAGTGGTGTATCCTAAGGTGCAAGAATCAACCAACCTATGGTGTATCCAGCAGCATGAGTGGTGTATCCGTCAGCATAGTGAGAACCAACCAACATAAGGTGCCCGTCGGCATCCAACGATTAATCTGGAAAGAAAAAATGTTGGCTTACAACTTTTTAAGCGGAACTGATCATCAGGATAGTCTATCATCAGCGGGACAGATGCTATCTGACCTAGAGTGACTACTGAGAAGGGAGCCTAAAGGAAGGACTAGACTTAGACTTGAAGCAGTCAAGAGGGAAGGAGCCACTAGGAGACTTATCCTAAACCTTAAATATACTCAACCCAGTCAGTGTAAGAAGGCTAATCCAAGAAGAAAGTGTAGCAGACTCACATCTTCTTAAATGAAGCCAACATAAGGTAGCCTACCGACCATACAATAAGGCCTACCAAATTAACAAGGCCCTCATCGATGTGTAGTGGCCAAATAAGGAAGGAAAACGTAGCAGACTTACATCCTCCAAAGCAAGAAGACCACTAGGGTGACACACTAGTAGGGTAGCATGTCAGCCCAACCTAGAGTAGCCACTTAGTGAGGGCCACTAGGGGCATTATCTCAACTCACAGTAGCCCGAGATAAAAGATGTGTTTGTTTTATATGTTTGTGTGTAGTTTGTGTTTATGTTGTGTCGATGAAAGATAAAATGTCACACAAGTTCCTTACACCTAACCTAAACACATCGTGGTGGATTCATAAACAAGAATACATTCAACATGGAAGAGACTAAATTCAAAATGGAATTTTTTTATGATAATTATTTTCAAACTTGATTTATAATATTTCTTTAAGTAGAGCCCATTATTTGGAAGCATTGGGTGTTCCCCCTTATGATTAAAAAGCTGATAAGATCCTCATTGGTAGGACTTCTCTATGTGAGAAGGGCCTTCCCAAGTGGGTACAAACTTGCCTCCCATATTACGATGGGAAATAATTAGTCTCCTTAGAACTAAAGTAAGTTCTCCTACTTGAAAAGCTCTAGGGCGGACCAACATGTTGTAAGCTCGAAACCTTTTAGCTTTGTACAACTCAAGGTTTTGGCATGCCCACAGGCATCTCTCCTCTAAACCTTCGATCTCTTCTAACTGCAACTTGGCGTTCTGCTTTGTTGTCATCTTGCTACCCACAGCTATCTTTAGTGATGAGAGTTAGACTTCTAATGGTAGAATGACTTTAGGCCCATACACTAAGGAGAAAGGAGTAGACTGAGTTGGAGTTTTATATATGGTTTGATAGGCCCATAATGCTTCAACTAACTACTCATACCACTATCGCTTGTTGTTGTCGAGTGTCTTCGTTAGAATTTTGATGATCATTTTATTGAAGGCTATTGCTAAGCTATTTGCATTTGGGTAGTTGATGGTAGAATAACTCCAATCTATGATGTGTCTCTAGGAAAAATTATTGATCTCGATGCTCTTGAATGCAGTACCATTATCAGATATAATTCATCAAGGCATTCTGAACCAATATACGACATGGTTCTTAAAAAACTAGAGCATATGCTATGTTGTGACCTGTCTGAGTGAAATCGCCCTTTTGGAAAAGTAGTCGGTAACATCTAAGATGAACCAATGACCCTTGGAAGAAAAAAGTTTAATTAGACCCACTATCTCAGTACCTTAACACTTGAATGTCCATGAGGCTAATGTAGGATGTAGGATGTAGAATGTTGGGTGGTTAGTGTAGGACCACACCATGTATTTGACATTGGTGGCATCGCCTAACTGTATCCATGAAATCTTTGATCATTGATGGCCAGTAGTATCCTAGTCTCTTGATTTTGTCTTTCATCTTCGGATCGGATTGGTTGGCTCCACTTAATCCTGAGCGTACCTCAGTCACAATCTTATGGGCTTCGTGCTTATCTAAACAATGTAACCACATATGATCGAAAGATCGTCGGTATAAGACTCCATCCACAAGAGCATAGGAAAGTGCTCTCTGCTTCATCTAATGGGCTTGAGACTTCTCTTGATGTAGTTTACCTTTATTAAGGTAATCCATGAATGGTTTCCTCCAATCTAACTCATCCTTCTTGGCAATAACCTCACCTTTAGAGAGTACTTTTGATGAGTTCAATATCAATAAGAGATAAGACTTGTCAATTTTGGACCTTTATTGATATGGACTCATCCTCCTAACATGCTCCTCAAGCTTGCTAAAGCATATGCTACGACATTCTCTCCTCGAGAAATTATATAAAAGGTAACCTCTGGGATTTGGGCCAACAACTAAATGGTGTACTTGTGGTAGTGATGGAGCTCGGGCTTTATAACCTTATAGGACCCAACGATTTGGTTGATAATTAGCTTAGAATCCCCAAAGATGTTAATGTTCTCAATGCTTAGAGTAACGACTAACTCCAAAATGTAAATCAAAGCCTCATATTCAGCTTCGTTGTTGGTGCAAGAATTAGACATATAATATGAGAATCCCATCACATCACGGTCCCGAGTTAAGAAAACTATTCCTACCCTTGCCTTTCTTGAAATAGTATATAGTGGTTCTTCTCCTCTATGAGAGGAAGTCACACCATCAAAGTATATCTCCTATAGATGAATGCTGGCATCGCCTAAGTTCATGATTTGTTCATCGGGGAGATCATCACTAAGAGGAGAGTTAGCAAGAAGTGGGTGTGCTACTAAGAAATTTACTAGCATTTGTTGTTTCACCGCACGGAGGGGTACAAAGGTAATGTCAAACTATGAGAGGGTCAAAGACCGTCGTGCCAATCATCTGGGCAACATCGGCCATGTCATGAGATACTGTAGTGGATTGATCCTAGAGATTAAGTTTACCTTATGAGGAAGCATGTAGTGTTATAGCTTTTGGTATGCAAAGATTAAAGCTAAGCAATGCTTCTTAATGGGTGGATAATTTGCCTCATCAGGGATTAGATGATGGCTGAGGTAGTAGAGTGCATTTTCCTTCCCTTTGCCATTGGCTTTGGCCAACAAAGTAGCAAGGGAGTCATCTAACATAGTAGTGTAAAGTATGTGCCGCTTACCCGGGATAGGGACTGCTAGAACTGAAAATGTCATCAGGTAATGCTTGATGTCCTCGATGGCATGCTCACACTTGTCATCCCACTTGAACTAGGCATCCTTTGACAAGTGCTGAGAATGGTTGACATCTTTTTGATAAGTTGGAAATAAAGCATATTATATATGCCAATCACCCTTGGAATGATTTAAGTTGTGTTAAACTTTTATGGGGTAGCATTTCTAATATCGCCTTGATCTTCTCTAGATCAATTTTGATTCTCTAGTGTCGAACAATAAACCCTAGGAATTTCCTTAAAGCTACTCTGAATGCATATTTTAGTGGGTTCATTTTGAGGTTAAATTATCTTAACTATTCAAAAACTACTCTCAAGTCAAAGAGATGGTCTTCTATTTCTCTACTTTTTACCCTGAGATCATCGACATAGCACTCGACTTGATGATGAATGAGTTCTTTGAAGATTCGAGCCATAGTCCACTGGTATGTAGCACTAGCATTTTTAAGGATGGAAGGCATGACCTTATAGCAATAGATTCTAATCGGGGTACTAAAAGTAGTGTTTATTTCATCTTCAGGGGCCATCATTATTTGGTTATATCCAGATGAGCCATCCATGAAAGAGAAGGCTGCATTTGATGAGGCAATCTCCACCATCAACTCCGAGATTGGTAGTGGAAATTCATCTTTTGGACATGCCTTATTTAAATCCATAAAATTGACATATATGTGAATTTGGCCATTCTTTTTCTTAACTAGGATGACGCTGGCTAACCATGTAGGGTATTTTTCATCCCAGATGAAACCAACATCGATCAGTTTCTTAACTTCATAAATGACCTGTTGTTCTATGTCTAATCGCATGCATCTAGAGGCTTGCTTGATAGGGTTAGCAATAGGCTCTATTGATAATTTATGGATTGCTACGTTAGGAGCCAATCTAGGCATCTCTTCATAACTCCATGTGAAGTATTCCTTAAACTTAATCAATAGTCTACTAAGTAATTGATTTCAATTTCATTCAACAAAGAACTGATGTATGTTGGTGCGGATCTTCTTCAGTTCCTAACTTGATTTCTTAGAGCTCATTGATGGTTGACTTGATGTCTTCTTCAAACTCTGGCAGCACATCTTTGACTGCAAAATCATATGGATCATCTGAAGTTTCTAAGCACAGCTCTTTATATGAGTTAATATGATTTGAAAAGAACCTATCAGATTCCAAATGATTGGTGATGACTAAGAAATAATCGTCATCGTCGACTGGACCCACTGTACTGAATCCTAGTCTCGATCGTGATTGAGAAATTATTTATTTGTTCTTCCATATTCTTTCAAAATAGTCTGACTTGTACTTTGACCAAGTATGTGGGATTAGCCCTTTCTTTGTTAAATTATGAACACATGGAAACTACCAATCGAAAGGTAATTATATTAAATCTTTATATGAATCATCTTCAAGTTCTACATCACCTTCTTAACTTGAGGATGATGCTACCAGAAAGAACCTCTGACCCTTCACACCTATGGATGACTTAGCGACTTCCTTAGCTACCAAAGCTTCAACTTTTTGAGAGGAAAGTTGGGTTAGAGCTAAGGTTCCCAACTGATGCCTAACTGTTTCACATATATATTTGGATACACCTATGCTTTGCTTTGGATCCCGGTCTTCATCACTATCTGGCTCAAGTGTCACCTCCAAGGGAATCTACTGTTGAGAAGAACTGGCTGATGTGTAAACCATATTAGACTCATCCTAAGAACTAGATTCCAAGTCTATATAGAAAGCAGGTGTACTTCTAGTAGCTGGGACATATCTTCTATTGGGAGGTCAATAAGGAGGTTTTCCACCAACGGGACTACTTCTAAACTACGTCTTCCACTACCTGGTCGAGGTCAATCGTCCTACCCATATGTTCAAATGGAGTAACGAACTGTGGGTTGAATCTAATGTCGATCTCCACATTCTCCTCAAAGTCTATTTTCATTCCCTTTTATTTTCTTTTTCATTTTATCTTTTCTTTTCTTTTTCTTTTTCTTTTTTTTTCTTTTATTTTTAAACTTTGGCCAAGTTTGGGAGAGTAGACTTGTTGATTTTGAGAGAGGTAGTGTCATCCTCATATATGCTTCTCCCAACTATAAAACAAATCTCCTTTGACATAATCCCACCTCTCATAAACTTCATACACTGATGTAGAGAGGATGGAACTATGTTGTTCTCATGTATCCAAGGTCTCCCAAGAAAAGCATTGAAAGATATATCTGAGCATCCAATATGAAACTTGGCTTCGGTCTTCCAATCATTTATCTCCAAAGGCAACACTATGGAGCCTAAGGCCTGTTGACCTCACTTTTGGTGTGCGGATTCAATCTTCCCATCTTAGACTTAGGAGTCTTCTAGACACTAAGATTTTCTTAGTCATAAGACACTTCTAACAATTAGGTAAACACTTAACCTAAGCCTAAAGAGATGGAAAGGTTAACCATATGACTAGGTTATGCCTTAAGGATTAGGATAATCAACCTACCTTACAACCAAAATCCAATCCATGTTCACCTTCTGAAGCCAAACATCAAGTTCAATTCAAACATCAAATTCAAATCCAAATCCAAACCCAAATTCCAAAACCAAATGATTAAATCCAATGATCAAATCTAAACTTAAAACCCATCCTAAGCCATAAGACCTATCACATGGACTTTGTCAAATCTTAATCCAAATCAATCCAAAATCAACACATTTTCTCATAATCAATTTATATCTTCAATCATCTTCTTAAATATAAATCAAATCTACATTTAAATGATCAAAACAAATATAATTAAATCAAAACCCTTCCTATGCCATATGACCTATCCCATGGACTTAGCTAAATCTTAATCCAAATCAAGTCAAACTCAATTTATTTTCTCATAAATCAATCTTATTTTCAATCATCTTCTCAAATTTAAATGAAATATACATTTAAATAATCAAAACTAAATCAAACCAAATCAAAATCCAAACATAAGCCACTTGACCCAACTCCATTAACTTAGCCAAATTCCTTCATTCCAAAACCCAAATTCAATTGATTTTTACATGAATCAATCATACCTTCAATCATATTCACAAATATAAATGAAATCTAGAATCATCAAGCCAAATAATGATCAACCCAAGTCAAACCCAACTTAACACTTTTGACTTGAAATGTTCAAATGAACCAAAACCCATTTGAACTCTGGCCAATTGCAATTGAATTTATGTATCAATCCAAAATCCATATGTAAACTCAACTAAATCAAATTCAATCCAAAATTAAGCTAACAAAATCCAATTGGTGCACTTGACCCAAAGTGGCTAATTTGACCTATTTGAACCAAGTTCTAATCCTACCCAAATTAGATTGAACCAAGCCGATCAAAACCTCACATCATGATTGTTGATCATCCTAGGTTGATCAATTATCACAAATTAGGTCAAACCAAGTCAACCCCTTGAAACCATTGATTCATACCAAATCAAAATCAATATTTTTATATGACTTGACCTTCAATTGAGTCAAACCAAACCCAATTAGCCCTCTTGACCCAGTTGACCCAAATTGACCTAAAAGACCAAATTGGGTCAAATCAAAATATAAACAAAATTGATTTCAACCAATGGATCAAGTTCATTCTAAATTGATTGTTGAACTTGACCAAAGCCATGATTGGACCCACTTGAACCCAATTGACCTTCATAGCCCAAATTGACCAAAAGGTTCAAGTTAGCCTAAATCAAAACCAAATATAAATTAATTGAAACTAAAGCCTACAATCATCTTCAATTGGTGAACTAAACCCAAACTAACATGAAGTTAATTCCAATTTTGGTCAAATTGGTCAACAACCCATTTGACCCAAATGAATTCAAATGAGCCAAAATCAAATCTAAGCCAAACTAAACCAAACCAATTGAACCAAAACATCCTAAATGATCATATGAACTTGACCCAACCCTTGGTTTGACCCAATTTGACTTATTGGTCAACTTTACCCAACCTAACCAAATTTGACCTAAATGAGTCAAATTGAGTCAAACCTAATCAAATTGACTCCAATTGACTTGAAATTTGGTCTAATCCACTTTTGGCTCATTTCAAATATGCACAAATCAAATCCAATGTCAAATGATCATTCTACCCTTGGGTCAAGGGCATCATATGAGACAAATCACCCATTTAAGTGGTCATTTCCATTCCTTGGCCACTTTGTACTCTCCAAAAGGTCTACCTAGGCACCTAGGACACTACCGAACCTGACCAAATGGGTGGTTGGGTCGGCCATGGCCCATGGGAGGTGAAATCACCTCACTCTCCCCATTGGAGCATTTGAAACACATAGGACACCCATGATTCCTCCTTGAGAGCCACCTCCACACCTTCAACCAACTAAGCAGAGCCAACTCACCTATTCCCTACCACCCACGACTCCTAGAGATGCTCGGACAGCCACTAAAAACCAAACTGGATCCCATCATCTGATCAAGATGAAAAGGGGTATACAACCCCTAGTTTCCACTCAAGCACATGCAAAAAGTATTCCTTAGAGCCCTAGCTACCGAAGATGAGTCTCTAAAGCCATTCCCTAACCTCCCAAGTTCGTTCCTCAATCAAAAATGCAATTCCCATCCATCTCGAAATAAGACACTCTCATTTTCAACCTAGCTTCCACATTTCTCCATCAAACTCAAATTAACTTTGAACGCACCTTCCCTAGGCCTCATCAAGCAAGAATGAATCATCTCCCAAGCTTCCTGTGCATCGAAGATGGGACTTCGATCAAAGTCGAGCTTCAAATCATCGGTTCGTCACCTTCCAAGTGACTGTCCAAGAATTGATCCAATTCCCGCTCAACAGGGCTTCGTCTCCATTACATGAAGCTTCCTCAATCGTTCAAGCCGCTAATCTTGAGCTCCAGTGAGGTATGCTTCCAAAATCGATCCTTAGGCCAAAATGGGTTGGAGATTTTTGAAGAAAACTTGCATCTCATGTGATCTTGATCGTTGGATACCCTCTGATCAATGTTTTGATGGTGTGGGATCCATTTGGAGTTGATCTAAGCTCGAGTAAGCTCTAATCAAGTGAGCAATGGAAAATAGACTCCATTCTCCCTCACTCGCATGACGTTAGATCATGCACCATCCGTTCTGCATGATCAAAATGGATGGTCATGATTAGATCCGCTAGATTAATCTCATTTAATCCTACTAAGTTGTGGGATTAATCATAACCGTCTGATCTTAGATAGGATGGCAAATGAGAAAGCACATCGCTGTCGCCACACAAAGGCTCTAAGTCGATAAGTTTTGTAGTAGTCGCATCAAGATGAGCACATGGTGCCAACAGGATTAGGCATTAATTAGGCTTAATTAATCATTTTTAATGCCTAAAACAAAATGCAAATAAATACTCATTTTAAAGGTATTTCAGAGGAGAATTAATTAAAAATGATCTTAACTAAATTTTAATAGTAATTATTGCTTAATTAAGGTTTAATTACAAAATTAATTATCTTAATTACTCCTTAATTACTTAAGAAATTAATTCCAAATTTTGTTGGTTAATTTAATGTGATGACCTCTACCTCCCATGATTTTCTTGGGATTTATTACTCACTTAATTAAGAAATTGTCTATTAAACCTTAACTCCTCTTTTAAGTTAATTAATGATTAATTAGTCCCATGAACAATAATAAATTGGTTAATTAAGTTTATTAATCATTGTTGAGTAGCAAGTGAACTAAGGAATAAGGTTGAGACCCCTTTCCCTAAGTTCATTTCACCCTTTTTTAAAATGAAATTAATTAAAATTTAACTAATTAATTAAATCACTTAATCAAATTGAAATCATAATCACATCAGACTTAATTAATTAAATCATTGGGTAGATCTTTAGGTGTTTAATAACCTGGGGAGTTTAATGAAATTATGGTTAGTTGACATGGGAAAACCATAAAAATTAATTAAGTCCCTTAATCTATGTAACTATTAATCATGTGCCAATTGCATTAGGCCCCTTCTATTTCCTAGATCATTGCATTTTATTTTATGCATATCATGTCTGCTCATAATTATTTAGTTAATTACTTTAAGGTGACATAGGTAAGGGTAATTAATTCATCTAACTAAGTGTTCAACTTAATTAACCAATAAAATCAACTTAATTACATTTCCTTAAATTAAATCAAATCACTAATGTGAGAATGGATTTAAAATAGCAAGTGATGATTCCTCTACTCCTCTTTAAATCAAATCAAATCCAAAACTTAATTAACAAAGAAGCTTTGGTTTACTTGAAATAAAGTTATTTGATTTGATTGTCTTTAAGAACTAGTTTGCTTGAATGAATCACATGCTTATATTTGATTGTCCTCTTTCCAATCATGTTAAATTTCGCATATCATTTAAATTCATGCATCAATCTTTTCAAAATAAAATAAAATAAAATGGATTTCCTTTATGTAAGTTTGCATGTGTTGATTTAATTTAATATATGTGAATATTATCATTAAACCCAAATGTATTTTTCAAAAGCTTATAAGTCAATAATAATATGTGTTATGATGCTAGTTATAAATACATAAGAAATGCATGTGCTTAAAGCTTAAGTGTATGAATGTTGAGTTCACTTTCCTCTATTCATGTGTTGATTTATATAAGAATGAATGGTAATTTGTATATATTCTGGACATCCTGGGAACACGAGACTTTAGCTAGCCACAAGGAGGTCATTTGATTACGTCACGTCTCTAGTTTGACAACCACACATACCCATTTGATTTCATTCTTATGTATTTCAACATTAGAATTTGGATAGAGCTTTAATTCATATATATGAATTTTTCAATAAAAAATACAATGGTGATTTTCTTTCCTCATTTATGTTTACATCCATGTGTGTCCAAAAGCAAGTTTATAGTTTGGACATCCCTGAATATTTAGGCTTTAGTTAGCCCCAAGGAGGTCATTTGATTACCTTACTTCCCTAGTTTAACAACAAAATGTACATGCCTATATCGTTGTACATGTATATGCATATGTGATTAGTTAATGAAAATCCCCTATAAACTCTAAACGCTAAACCCAAAATGCTAAACCCTAAAACCTTAAACCATAAACCCTAAACCCTAAACCCTAAATCGTAAAACCTAAACCCTAAACCCTGAACCCTAAACCTTAAACCCAGAAAAATAAAACCTATACCCTCAACCCAAAAAAGCTAAAAACATAAACCTAAATTAAATAAAACCGAAAAATAAAATAAATAAAAAAATCTAAACCAAAATAAAATAAATAAAATAAAATAAAATAAAAGGATAAACTAAAACCTAAACCTAAATGAAAACCTAAAAAGAAAAAAAAACTAAACTAAAATAATATAAATAAAAACATGCACTAAACTAAAAAATTTAAAACCTGAATAAAATAAAAAGTAAATCTAAAATAAAATTAAATAAACCTAAATTAAAATAAAAAAGCCTAAATAAAAACCTAAACCTAAAAAGAAATAAAAAATAAAACCTAAGCCCTAAACTGACAAAATAACTAAACTTAAAATAAAAATAAATTAAATCTAAACCTAAAGTAAAATAAAATAAATTAAAATAAATAAAACCAAAACCTAAACTAAATAAATTAAAATAAACTAAAAATAAACCTAAACCTAAACTAAAAAATAAAACCTAAAAATAAACTTAAAAGAAAAATCTAAAACATAAACCTATGAAAATAATATAAGAACTTAAACCTAAACCTAAAAATAAAAAATAAAATTAAAACCTAAAAAAACAAAATAAAATTCAAATTAAATTAAAAAATAAACATAAACCTAAACCTAAACCTAAAAAAAGCTAAAATAAAAAACATAAACTAAAATAAATAAACCAAAATAAATAAACTAAACTAAATAAAAGTAAAAATAAACCTAAATCAAAACAAAAAAATTAAAAAAATAAAACAAATAATAAACTAAATAAACATAAACCTACCATTTTACTTAATTTAAAAAATCTAAAAAATACGTAACCTTAAACCCTAAATCCTAAAACTAACCCTAAACCCTAAACTCTAAACTTTAAATGTACAACTCTAAACCCTAAACCTTAAACCCTAAACCCTAAACCATAAAACCCTAAACCCTAAACACTAAACCCTAAAACCTACAACACCAAACCCTAAACCCTAATCCCAAAACCCTAAACCCTAAACCTAATGCCCTATGCCCAAAATCCTAAAAACCTAAAAATCTAAATCCAAACTAAAAATGACCTAAAAATAAAATAAATATAAACACCCAAACCTAAATAAAATAAAATAAATAAAATAAAATAAAAACCAAATCCAAAACCTAAACCTAAACCCAAATCAAAACTGAAACATAAAAATACAATAAAAACTAAACTAAAATAAATAAAAACCTAAACTAAACTAAAAATAAACATAAAAATAAAAAACCTAAATAAAATAAAAATTAAATGTAAAATAAAAATAAAATAAACCCAAAATAAAATAAAATAAAAAGTAAATAAAAACCTAAACTTAAAAAATAAACTTAAAAATAAAACCTAGAAATAAATAAATAAATAACCTAATCCCTAAACCTAAAATAAACAAAATAAAATAAACTTAAACCTAAACTAAAATAAACTAAACTAAATAAAATAAAACGTAAACCTAAACCTAAAATATACTAAACCTAAACCCTAAACTAAATAAAATAAAATAAACTAAAAATAAACTTCAACTAAATAATAAAAACTAAAATAAAAACTTAAAATAAAAACCTAAAACCTAAACCTAAAAAAATAAAATAAAAACCTAAACGCATACTTAAAAATAAAAAAATAAAACCTAAATGTAAAAAATAAAAGTAAAAATAAGCTAAAATAAATAAAACTAATATAAATAAACTAAACTAAATAAAAATAAAAAATAAAATAAACTAAAAAAAATAAAAAATAAACTAAATAAACCAAAACCTACCGGTTTACTTAATTAAAAAAAAAAACTAAACCCTAAACTCTAAATCCTAAACCCTAAACCCTAAATCCAAAATCCTAAAACTTACCCTAAACCCTAAAAAGCCCTAAACCATAAACTCTAAACCGTAAACCTAAACCTAAAGCTTAAAGACTAAACCCTAAACCAAAAACTAAATAAAATAAAATAAACTAAAAAAAATAAAATAAAATAAAAACCTAAACTATAGACCTAAAAAAATAAAATAAAAGCCTAAATCTAAACCTAAAAATAATAAATAAAATCAAAACCTAAAAAATAAAATAAAGTTAAAAGTAAAACCCTAACCCTAAACACTAAACACTAAAACTAACCATAAACCCTAAACTCTGAACCCTAAACCTACAACCCTAAACTTTAAACCCTAAACCCTAAACCATAAACCCTAAACTCTAAACCATAAAACCCTAAACCCTAAACCCTAAACCCTAAACCCTAAAAACTTAAAAATCTAAACTTAAACTAAATAAAACCTAAAAATAAAATAAATAAAAAAACCTAAACCTAAATAAATAAAATAAAATAAAATAAAAGAAAATCCTAAACTAAACGCTAAACCTAAATTTAAAAGTAAAATAAAATAAAAAAATAAAAACTAAACTAAACTAAGAAATAAACCTAAAAATAAAAAACCTAAGGAAAATAAATACTCAACATAAAATAAAAAAAAAATATAACTAAAATGAAATAAAATAAAAACTAAAAAAAATCCAAACCTATAAAATAAACATAAAAATAAATCCTAAAAATAAATAAAAAATAAAACATAAACCCTAAACTAACAAGAAAACCTAAACCTAAAATAAACAAAATAAAAGAAACCTAAACCTAAACTAAAATAACATAAACTAAAATAAATAGAACCTAAATCTAAACCTAAAATAAACTAACCCTAAACCCTAAACTAAATAAAATAAATAAATGTAAAATAAAAACGTAAAACCTAAACCTAAAAAATAAAATAAAAACCTAAACCTAAACCTAAAAATAAAAAATAAAATTTAAATCAAAAAATTAAAATAAAAATAAAACTAAACTAAAAAATGAACATAAACATAAACCTAAACCTAAAAAAGAAACTAAAATAAATAAACTAACCTCAATAAAAATCAAAAAATAAATCTACATAAAAATAAAAAATAAAATAAACTAAAATAAGTAAAAAAATAAACTAAATAAACCTAAACTTATGGATCTACTTAATTAAATAATACCATAAACCCTAAACCCTAAACGCGACCCTAAACCCTAAAAACTCTAAAAACCCTAAATCCTAAAGCCTAAACATTAAACCCTAAACCCTAAACCCTAAACCTTAAACCCTAACCCTAAACCCTAAACAGTAAAACCCTAAACCCTAAAACCCTAAACCATAGACCCTAAAGCCTAAACCGTAAACGCTAAAAGCCTAACAACTTACACCTAAACTAAGTAAAACCTAAAAATAACATAAATAAAAAATCTAAACCTAAATAAAAAATGTAAACTAAAACCTAAAACTAAACTAGAAATAAAATAAAATAAATTAACAAAATAAAACTAAAATAAAATAAATAATAA
The DNA here is from genome assembly GCA_021442155.1 of Cymbidium sinense. Taxonomy (NCBI): domain Eukaryota; kingdom Viridiplantae; phylum Streptophyta; class Magnoliopsida; order Asparagales; family Orchidaceae; genus Cymbidium; species Cymbidium sinense. The sequence continues at coordinate 82,595,087 of CM038216.1, read as the reverse complement.
CCTAAACTAAACTAAATAAAATAAATTAAACCTAAGAATAAAAAAACCTAAATAAAATAAAAACTAAACATAAAATAAAAATAAAATAAACCTAAAATAAAATAAAATAAAAACTAAATAATAACCTAAACCTAAAACTAACCCTAAACCTACAATACTAAACCTACAGCCCTAAACCCTAAAAAGTCATAAACCCTAAACCCCAAACTAAAACTAAAACCCTAAACCTAAACCCTAATCCCTAAACCTAAACCCTAAATCCTAAACCCTAAACCCTAAACCCTAAACCCTAAACCCTAAACCCTAAACCAAAAATCCTAAGCCCTAAACACTAAACCCTAAACCTACAACACTATACTTAAAAAATAAAAACACATTGGACAATATCAATTATCAATTATATTGAAATCATATAATACTTCCAAAATAGCTAAGTGCTTCAAACCCTAAGCCATAAATCCTAATCCCTAAAATCCCTAAACCTTAAAGCCTAAACACTAAACCATAAACCATAAACCCTAACCCTAAACCCAAAAACCCTAAACCCTAAACTCTAAACCCTAAAAACTAAAAACTTAAACCTAAACTAAGTAAAACTTAAAAATAAAATAAATAAGAAAACCTAAACTTAAATTAAATAAAATAAAAATGTAAATTAAAACTTAAACCAACCTAAAAGTAATCTAAAATAAATAAATAAAAATAAACTAAAATAAAATAAAAGATAACCTAAATTAACCCAAAAAATAAAATAAACCTAAGAACAAAAAACCTAAATAAAATATAAAATAAATATAAAATAAAAATTAAATAAACCTAAAATAAAATAAAATAAAAACTAAATAAAAACCTAAACCCAAAATTAACCCTAAACCTACAACACTAAACCTACAACCCTAAACCTACAACTCTAAACCCTAAACCCAACAAATGTTAAACCCTAAACCCTAAAATAAAACCTGAGCGATAAACCTAAAACATAAACCCTAAACACTAAACCCTAAACCATAAGCTCTAAACCAAACCTAAACCAAACAACACACTATACTTAAAAAAAAGTACATTGGAAGGTATCAATTATCAATTATATTGAAATCATTCAATCTTTAGTACATAGGTAAGTCTTCAAATTATAAACCCTAAACCCTAAAGCTTAAACCCAAACCCTAAATCCTAAATGTTAAACTCTAAACCTTAGAACTAACCCTGAACCCTAAACCCTAAACCTAGAACCCTAAACCCTAAATCCTAAACCCTAAACCATAAGCTAACCCTAAACCCTAAACCCTAAACTCTAAACCCTAAACCCTAAAATCCCTAAACCCTAAAGCCTAAACACTAAACTCTAAACCCTAAACCCTAAGCCGTAACTCGAAACCCAAAACCCTCAAACCCCAAGCCCTAAAACCCTAAACCCTAAACCCTAAACTCAAAACCCTAAAAACCTAAAAACTTAAACCTAAACTAAGTAAAACCTAAAAATAAAATAAACAAAAAATTCAAAACATAAATGAAATAATAAAATAAAATAAAAACATAAACCAAAACATAAACCTAAACCTAAAAATAAAGTAAAATAAACTAATAAAAATAAACTAAAATAAAATAAATGATAACCTAAACTAAACTATAAATATATAATAAACCAAAGATTAAAAACCTTAAATAGAATAAAAAGTAAACATAAAATAAAAATTAAATCAACCTAATATAAAATAAAATAAAAACTAAATAAAAACTTAAACGTAAAAGAAACCCTAAACCTACAACACTAAACCTACAACCTTAAACCAATAATCATAAATCCTAAACTCTAAAAACCCCTAAACCCTAAACCCTAAATAAAAACCTGAGCCTTAAACCTACACCCCTAAACCCTAAACCATAAAAAACCCAAAACCCTAAACCTTAAAAAACCTTAAACCTTAAACCCTAAGGTAACTCTAAATCCTGAACCCTAAACTCTAAACCCTGAACCCAAAAAACCCTAAACCCTAAAGCTTAAAGCCTAAACCCTAAATACTAAAACCCCAAACCATGACACCATAAACCCTAAACCCTCAACCCTAAACTCGGAACCCTAAAAAACTATGAACATAAACTTAAACTAAGTAAAACTTAAAAATAAAATAAAAGCTACATAAAATAAAAATAAAATAAACATAAAATAACATAAAATAAAAACTAAATAAAAACCTAAACCTAAAACTAGCCCCAAACCTGCAACACTAAACCTATAATTCTAAACCTACAGCCTTAAACCCTAAAAAACTCTAAACCCTAAACTCTAAACCAAAACTTGAACCCTAAACTTAAAACCTAAACCCTAAACCTTAAACCCTAAACCCTAAACTCAGAACCCTAAAAAACTAAGAACATAAACTTAAAAATAAAATAAAAGCTACGTAAAATAAAATTAAAATAAACATAAAATAACATAAAATAAAAACTAAATTAAAACTTAAACCTAAAACTAGCCCCAAACCTACAACATTAAACCTATAACCCTAAACCTACAGCCTTAAACCCTAAACCTTAAACCCTAAAAAACTCTAAACCCTAAACCCTAAACCAAAACTTGAACCCTAAACCTAAAACCTAAACCCTAAACCCTAAACCTACAGCCCTATACTATAAAAATACATTCGATGGTATCAATTATAAATTATATTAAAATCATTCAATAATTCCTAAATAGGTAAGTGCTTCAAATTATAAACCCTAAACCCTAAACCCTAAAAAAGCTAAACCCTAAACCAAAAACACTAAAACCCTAAATCCTAAACCCTAAACCCTAAACCCTAAACCCTAAACCCTAGAAACCTAAAAAATAAAATTAAAATAAAACTTAACTAAAATATAAACCTAAACATAAAAAATAAACTAAAATAAAAAACCTAAATTAAAATAAATATGCCTATAATAACTAAACTAAACTAAATAAAAATAAGAAATAAACCTAAATAAAAATAAAAAATAAAATAAATAAAATAATAAACAAAGTAAACTAAATCAACCTAAACCTATCGGTATACTTAATTTTTTTAAAAAAAATCTTAAACCCTAAATCCTAAACCCTAAACCTACAACACTAAACCTGCAACCCTAAAACCTAAACCCTAAACCTTAAAAAACCCTAAACCCTAAATTATAATACTCTAAACATAAACAGTAAACCCTTAACACTAAACCTAAAAACCTAGAAACACAAACCTAAAAAATAAAATAAAAATAAAACTCAACTCAAAAATAAACTAAAACTAAAATAAATAAACCTAAAATAAATAAACTAAACAAAACAAAAAAAAATAAACCTAAATAAATGCTAAAATAAATAAATAAAACCTAAACATACTAGTTTATTTAATTTTAAAGGTAAACTACATAAACCTAAATGTACTAGTTCATTTAAATTTTTTTAAAAAAAACATAAGCCCTAAACCCTAAACCTTAAACCACAAATGCTAAACCCTAAAGCCTAAACACTAGAACTAACCCTGAACCCTAAACCCTAAATAATAAACCCTAAAACTTAAAAAACCCTAAACCCTAAACCCTAAATCCTAAAACCATAAACCCTAAACCCTAAAGGCTAAACCATAAACCCTAAAAACTTAAAAACCTAAACCTAAAATATAAAATAAAAATAAAACTCAACTAAAAAATAAACTTAAACTTAAAAAAAACTAAAATAAAAGCCTAAACTAAAATAAATAAACTAAACTAAATAAAATAAAAAATAAACCTAAATAAAAATAACAAACAAAATAAATAAAAAATTATCTAAGTAAACTAAATAACTTAAACCTACTAGTTGAATTAATTTAAAAAAAATCCTAAACCTTAAATTCTAAACCCTAAACCCTGAACCCTAAACCTACAACACTAAACCTACAACCCTAAACCCTAAACCCTAAACCCTAAACCCGAAACCCTAACCCTAAACCCAAAACCCTAAAAGCATAAACCCTAAAACAAAACTATAAACTAAACTAATAAACCTAAACTTAAACTATAAAACTATAACCTAAAACTAAACATAAACCTAAACTAAAATATAAAACCTAAACCTAAATCTAAACTAAATAAAACCTAAAAACAAAATAAATAAATAAACCTAAACCTAAAAAAAATAGAATAATAAAATAAAATAAAATAAAACCCTAACCCTAAAGCCTAAACCCTAAACCCTAAAATAAAACCTTAACCTTAACCCTACAACCCTAAACCCTAAACCTTAAACCCTAAACCCTAAACCCTAAACCCTAAACCTAAAACCCTAAAATCTAAACCCTAAACCCTAAACCCTAAAACCCTAAACCCTAAACCCTAAACCCTAAATCCTAAATCGTAAACCCTAAACCCTAAACCCTAAAGCCTAAAAACCTGAACCTAAACTAAATAAAACCTAAAAATAAAATAAATAAAAAACCTAAACCTAAATAAAATAATTAACTAAAATAAAATAAAAACCTAAACCTAAAAATATAATAAAATATAAATTAAAAGCTAAACTAAAAGAAAATAATTAAATAGCTAAACTAAAATAAAAAATAAAATAAACCTAAAAATAAAAATATTAAATAAAATAAAAACTAACCTAAACCTAAAATAAACATAAAATAAAACAAAATAAAAACCTAAACCTAAAAAAAATAAAAATAAAATAAACATAAAATAAAACAAAATAAAAACCTAAACCTAAAAAAAATAAATAAAAAATAAAACCTAAACCTTAAACTAAAAAAATGAAACCTAAACCTAAAATAAACAAAGTAAAATAAACCTAAATCTAAACTAAAATAAACTAAACTAAAATAAATAAAACCTAAACCTAAACCTAAAATAAGCTTAACCTGAACCCGAAACTAAAAAAATAAAACCTAAACCTAAAATAAAATAAACTTAATCTGAACCCTAAACTAAATAAAATAAAATAAACTTAAAATAAACCTTTATCTAAACTAACAAAAAAAACCTAAAAATTAACCAAAATATAAACCTAAAACCAAAACCTAAAAAATAAAATAAAATCTTAAACCTAAACCTAAAAATAAAAAATAAAACCTAAACCTAAAAAATAAAGTAAAATTAAAACTAAACTAAAAAAGAAACATAGACCTAAACCTAAACCTAAAAAGTAAACTAAAATAAAAAACCTAAACTAAAATAAATAATCCTAAATTAAATTAAATAAAAATAAAAAATATATATAAATAAAAATAAAAGATAAAATAAGCTAAAAGAAATACAAAATAAACTAAAAATAGTAAAGAAAAATCTAAACCTACTAGTTTACCGAATTTTAAAAGACTTAAAACCTTAAACTCTAAACCATAAACACTAAATCCTAAGCACTAAAAGCTAAGCCCTAAACCCTAAAATTAATCTTAAACCCTAAAGCCTAAACATACAACCCTAAACCTACAACCCTAAACCTATAATACTAAACCCTACACCCTAAACTAACCCTAAACCCTAACCCTATCCTTAAACCTTAAACCCTCAAATGTAATCCCTAGAACTCTAAACCCTAAACCCTAAACACTAAATAATAAATAAACCTAAAATTTAAACTTAAAAATTATAAACAAAACTAAACCCTAAAACTAAAGTAACCTAAACAAACTTAAACTAAACTAAACCTCTAATTTAAACCTAAACTTAAACTTAAACCTAAAATCCAAACTAAACTTAAACTAAACTAAAAACCTAAATTCTAAACTAAACTAAACTAAAACTAAACCTAAACCTAAACCTTAAAGTTTAAATATTAAACCCTAAAACTATAAACCCTAAAACTAAATCATAACCCTAAACCTTAAACTAAACCTAACCTATACCTAAACTTAAGCTAAACCCTAAAACTAAACTAAAACCCTAAACACTAAACCCTAAACCCTAAACCCTAAACCCTAAACCCTAACCTTAAACCTTAAACCCTAAAATCAAAACTCTAAAACACTAAACCCTAAAAACCCTAAGCCCTAAACCCTAAACCCTATTCTTTAGCTCATTTACTATTCAGCAATGATTAATAAACTTAGTTAACTAATTTATTACTATTCATGGGATTAATTAGTCAATAATTAACTTAAAAGAGTAATTAGAGTTCATTTAGTAAATTTTCCTAATTAGGTGAGAAATAAATCTCATGAAAATCATGGGAGGTAGAGGTCATCCCATTAAATAAACCCATAAAATTTGGGTTTAATTACTCACTTAATATAAACCCTAAACTAAAACCTACATCCGAGAGCTAAAACCTAAACCCTAAACTAAAACCTGAACACTATACCTAAAACCTAAACCGTATACCCTAAACCATAAAATCTAAAAGCCTTAAACCCTAAAGCGTAAACCCTAAACCCAAAAACCTAAACCAAAAAACTAACCTAAATGAAAACCTGAACCTGAATTAAACTTGAACCTGAACCTAAACCTAAACCCTAAATTAAAATAAACCCTAAAACCTAAAACTATAAACCCTAAACCTAAACCCTAAACCAACTAAACCCTAAACCCTAAACCCTAAACCTAAACCAAAACTAAACCCTAACCTAACTCTAAACCATAAACCTAAACCCTAAACTAAAACCCTAAATCTAAACCTAAAGTAACTAAATAAATTTAAAAGTAAATAAACTAAACCCAAAACCCTAACCCTAAATCCTAAACCTAAACTAAAATAAAACTAATTTTAAAGTAACTAAATAAATTAAAAAATAAAACCTAAACCCTAAAGCTAATAAACCTAAACTTCTAAACTCTAAGAATTGAAACAGGGACTAACATCACCATCAACCGCTCACCCTAGATTTGTGTGGAGGCTAAGACGCTATTGCAAGTGGTGGTGGGGATCTGAGGTGTTGGTGGATATGGAGGTGGTGGTCGGAGTAGTGGTGGTTTTGAAGGTGGAAGGAGCGATGGAGGTTATAGTCGTGGTTGTGATGGAGGGAGAGATCGGGGTTATGATGGTGGATACTGATACTCGAGAGGTTGAGGTGGTTCTGATGGAAACTGGAGAAACTGAAGAACGGTCGATCCGATTTGCTGCTTATAGAAGTGTCTTTACAGAAGAGACAGTTCTAGTAATTTAAATTTATTGATTTGCTCGATATGTGCTCATTTTTGATCTATGTCATCGCTTGTGTCTTAGAAAACTTGGTGTGTTACTACCTGGTTGAATAAATCGAAAAGAAGAAATGTTGAATCTAAATTTGTTCTTTATTAAAAAAAATTTAAAACCCTAAATTTTAAACTGAAACTAGAACCTTGAACCTAAAACCTAAATCCTAAACTTTAAACCCAAAACCCAAAACCCTAAAAATAAAAAAAAATTTAAAAAAAAAATTAAAACCCTAAACCTTAAAACTAACCCTAAACACAAAATCGTAAATCTACAACCCTAAACCCTGAACCCTAAAACCTTAAACCCTAAACTGTAAACCCTAAAACCTAAACCCTAAACCTTAAAACCCTAAACCCTCAATCCTAAAGACTAAAACCTAAACCCTAAACTAAACTAAAATAACCTAAACTAAACTAAACCCTAAACCCTAAACCCTAAACTCTAAATAAAATCTTGAACACTAGACCTAAAACTAAACCCTAAACCTTAAACCTATAAATCCTAAACCCTAAACCCCAAACCCTAAATCCTAAACCCTAAAACCCTAAACACTAAATCTTAAAACCCAAACCCTAAACCCTAAACCCTAAACCCTAAACCCTAAACCCAAACCCTAAAACTTAAACCCTTAACCCAAAACTTTAAAAAGCATAAACCCGAAGCACTAAACCTAAAACCTTAATCCCTAAATGTTAAATCCTAAACCCAAACTCTAAACCCTAATCGTAAATCCTAACCCTAAACCCGAAACCCTAAACCATAAACCCTAAATCCTAAACCTTGTTCCTTAGTCCATTTACTATTGAGCAATGATTAAGAAAATTAATTAAATAGTTTTTTACTATTCATGGGATTAATTAATCATTAATTAACTTAAAAGAGTAATTAGGGATAATTTTCCCAAACAATAAATTAAAATCATGGGAGACAGAAGTCATCCCATTAAATTTACCCATAAAATTTGGGATTAATTGCTCACTTAATCTTAACCCTAAACTAAAACCTGAACCCTAGACGTAAAACCTAAACCTAAACCCTAAACTAAAACTTGAATCCTAGACCTAAACCCTAAACCCTACACCCTAAACTCTAAATCCTAAAACCCTAAACCCTAAACCCTAAACCCTAAGCTAAAACCTGAACCCTAGATGTAAAACTTAAACCCTAAACCCTAAATCCTAAACCCTAAAAACCCTAAACACTAAACCCTAAACCATAAATCATAAACCCTAAACCCTAAACCCTAAATCATAAACCCTAAACCCTAAACCCTTAACCCTAAACCTTAAACCCTAAACCTTAAACCCTAAACCCTAAACCCTAAAACCTAAACCCAAAATGTTAAACCTAAACCTAAAGTAACTAAATAAATTAAAAAATAAACCTAAACCCTAAAGCCTAAAGCCTAAACCCTAAATCATAAACCCCAAACACTAAACCTAATCCTTAAGTAACTAAATAAATTAAAAAATAAACCTAAACCCTAAAACTTAATAAACCTAAACCTAAACCTAAACTTAAAGAATGGATAGAACCTTGACAACTAGAACATCACCGTAAACTTGGCTCATCCTAGATCTGATGGTGGAGGCGAAGGTGGCAGTTATTATGGTGGTGGTGGGGGATCTAGAGGTGTTGGTGGATATGGAGGTGGTGATCAGAGTAGTGGTGGTTATGGAGGAGGGAGGAGCGATGTAGGTTACAGCCGTGGTGGTAACGGAGGGAGAGATCGGGGTTATGATGGTGGATCCTGCATTTTGAGAGGCTTGGGTGGTTCTGATGGGAACTAGAGAAACTAAAGAATGATCGATCCGATCTGCTGCTTATAGAACTGTGTCTTTAAAGTAGAAATGGTTCTACATCTAATTTTTTATTTAATGAATCAATTTGATGTATCATCACAGGTGTCTTAAAAACATAGTACTACTTGGTTGAAAAAAGATGAAATGTTGAATCTGAATTTATTCTCTATTAAAAAAAACAAAAACCCTAAACCCTAAACGTAAAACCTAAACCCTAAACCCTAAATAGAAAACCCTAACCCTAAAATAAATAAAATAAAAAATAAAAAAACCCTAACCATGAACCCTAAACCATAAAACTAACCCTAAACCCTAAACCCTAAACCTTAAATCTACAACCCTAAATCCTAAACCCTAAACCCTAAACCCTAAAACCCTAAACTTTAAACACTAAAACCTAAACCCAAATAAATAAAAAAAACCTAAACCCCAACTTAACAAACCCTAAACCCTAAAACCAACAACCCTAATTCACAAACCCTAAACCCTAAACCCTAAACCCAAATCCCAAAAATTTAAAAACCTAAAAATATAAACTTAAACTAAATAAAACCTAAAAATAATATAAATAAAAATACTTAAACCTAACAAAAATAAAAAAATAAAAGAAAATAAAAACCTAAACTAAAACTTAAACCTAAACCTAAACCAAAACATAAAAATAAAATAAAATAAAATAAAATAAAATAAAAAACTAAACTAAAATAAAATAATTAGAAACTTAAACTAAACTAAAAAATAAAATAAACCTAAAAATAAAAATCCTAAATAAAATAAAAACTAAACTAAAATTAAAACTAAAATAAACCTAAAATAAAATAAAATAAAACCTAAATAAAAACCTAAACCTAAAACATAAACTTAAAATAAATAAAAATAATATAAGCCAAAAATAAAATAAAATAAACCTAAATAAAAACTAAACCAAAAAAATTAACCTCAAATAAAGAAAAAATAAAATCTAAATGTTAAACTAAAAAAAAAACCTAAACCTAAAATAAAAGAAATAAAATAATCCTAAACCTAAACTATAATAAACTATGCTAAAATAAATAAAACCTAAACCTAAATAAATTTATCCTAAACCCTAAATTAAATCCAAAAAAATAAACTGAAAATAAACATAAGCTTAAACTAAAAAAAACATAACATTAAAACCTAAAACCTAAACCTAAAAAAATAAAATAAAATCCTAAATCAAAACCTAAAAATAAAAATTAAAACCTAAACATAAAAAAATAAAAATAAAACTAAACTAAAAAATAAACATAAACTTGAACCTAAACCTAAAAAAATAATCTAAAATAAAAAAGCCTACAATAAACATAAATAAAAAAACCATAAATAAAAATGAAAAAATAAAATAAAATAAAATACATAAAAAATATACTAAATAAACTAAGAAAAACCTAAACTTAGTAGTTGACTTAGTTAAAAAAAACCCCTAAACCTTAAAATCTAAACCCAAAACCTAAAATTTTAAACCCTAAACCCTAAACCCTAAACCCTAACCCTAAACCATAAACACTAAACCCTAATCCCTAAAACCCTAAACCTTGAACTCTAAACTAACCCTAAACCATAAACCCTAAACCCTAAACCCTAAACCCTAAACTCTAAACCCTAAACCCTAAACCTTAAAGCCTAAACTAAACATAAACCCTAAGCTAACCCTAAACCCTAAACCCTAAAAACCTTAAACCTTAATGCCTAAAGACTACACCCTAAACCCTAAATCTTAAACCCTAAACATAAACCCTAAACCCTAAAACCAAAAAAAAAACATAAACCTAATTAAAACCTTAAAAAACCAAAAAAAAAACATAGACGTGAATAAAATAAAAAATATAATATAATAAAAACTTAAATTAAAAACTAAACCTAAACCTAAATATAAAATAAAATTAAAATTAAAATACAATAAAATAAAATAAATAAAAACCTAAACTAAACTAAAAAATAAAATAAACATTAGAATAAAAAACCTAAATAAAATAAAAATTAAAAATAAAAGAAATATAAAATAAACCTAAAATAAAATAAAATAAAAACTTAAGCCTAAAAAATAAACCAAAAAATAAAAAAAAATAAAAACTTAACATAAAATAAAAATAAAATAAACAAAATAAACTTAAACCTAAGCATAAACGAAAATAAACTAAACTGAAATAAATAAAACCTAATCCCAAACCTAAAATAAACTAAACTTAAACCTCAACCTAAACTAAATTAAGTAAAATAAACTAAAAATAAACCTAAACCTAAACTAAAAAATAAAACCTAAAAATAAACCTAAAATTAAAACCTAAACCTAGAAAAATAAAATAAAAACCTAAAGCTAAACCAAAAATAAAAAATAAAACCTAAACCAAAAAAATAAAATAAAAATAAAACTCAACTAAAAAATAAACCTAAACCTAAACCAAAAACTAAAAATAAACTAAAATAAATAAACCATAAATAAATAAACTAACATAAATAAAAATATAAATAAAAAATAAAATAAACTAAAATAAATAAAAAATTAAATAAACCTAAACCTACCAGTTCACTTAATTTTAAAAAAAAAAAAATAAAAACAAATAAAAAACCTTAAACCCTAAACCCTAAACCATAAACCGTAACCCTAAGCCTAAACCCTAAACCCTAAACCCTAAACCCTAAAACCCTAAACCCTAAATCCCTAAACCCTAAACCCTAAACTAAACCAAAACTATAAACTCTAAACCCAAAAACCAATAAATCCTAAACCCTAAACCCTAAACCCTAAACTAATAATAAACCCTAAGATAACCCTAAAGCCTAAACAACAATAAACCCTAAGCTAACCCTAAACCCTAAAAGCCCTAAACCCTAAAGCATAAACCCTAAACCCTAAACCCTAAACCTTAAACCCTAAAACCAAAACCCTAAACCTTAAACCCAAAAAAAAACTTAAATCTAAATAAAACTTAAACAAAACATAAAAAATAAACCAAAATAAAAAAAAAAACCTAAACTAAATCCTAACCCTAAACTTAAAAAAAAAATAATAATAAAAATAAAAATACACTAAAATAAAATAAATAAAAACCTAAACTAAACTAAAAAATAAAATAAACCTAAGAATAAAAAACCTAAATAAAATAAAAAGTAGACATAAAATAATAGTAAAATAAACATGAAATAAAATAAAATAAAAACTAAAAAAAATCTAAACTTAAAAAAGCCTAAAAATAAATAAAACATAAAACACTAACCCTAAACTAAAAATAAGAACTTAAACTAAAATAATAATAAAATAAACAAAATAAACCTAAACCTAAACTAAAATAAACTAAACTGAAATAAATAAAACCTAAACCTAAACCTAAAATAAACTGAACTTAAAGCTGAACCCAAGCTAAATATAATGAAATAAATTGAAAATAAAGTTAAACCTAAACTAAAAAATAAAACCTAAAAATAAACATAAAATAAAAACATAAAACATAAACCTAAAAGAAAATAAAAACCTAAAGCTAAAATTAAAAATAAAAAGTAAAACCTAAACCAAAAAAATAAAATAAAAATAAAACTTAACTAAAAAATAAACCAAAAGTTAAAAAAATAAACTAAAATAAATAAACCTCAAAAAAATAAATTAAACTAAATAAAAATAAAAAATAAGAAATAAACTAAATAAACTAAATAAACATAAACCCTATAGAAAAATAAGAAACCCTAAACCTTAAACCCTAAACCTTAAGCACTAAGCCCTAAAACCCTAAAACCTAAACACTAAATCCTAATCCCTAAAACCCTAAACCCTAAACACTATACCGCAAACCCTAAACCCTAAACCCTAAATCGTAAACCCTAAAAACCTAAAAACATAAACCTAAATTAAATGAAACTTAAAAATAAAATAAATAAAAGAACCTAAAGCTAAATAAAATAATAAAATAAAATAAAACCTAAACTAAAACCTTAGCCTAAACCAAAACCTAAACCTATACCTAAACATAAAAATAAAAGAAAAAATAAAAACTAAACTAAAATAAAATAAATAAAAACTTAATTAAACTAAAAAATAAATGAAACCTAAAAATAAAAAACCTAAATATAATAAAAACTAAATGTAAAATAAAAATAAAATAAACCTAAAATAAAATAAAATAAAAACTAAACAAAAACTAAACCTAAAAAATAATCCTAAAAATAAAACCTAAAAATAAATAATAAATAAAACCTAAAACCAAAATTAAAAAAAAAACTAAACCAAAAATAAATAAAATAAATTAAACATAAACCTAAACTAAAATAAACTACACTAAAATAAATAAAACCTAAACCTAAACATAAAATAAACTAAACCTAAGCCTTAAACTAAATAAAATAAAATAAACTAAAATAAAACTAAATCTAAACTAAAAAAAAATCTAAAAATAAACCTAAAATAAAAACCTAAAACCTAAACTTAAAAAAACAAAATAAAAACCTAAACCTAAACCTAAAAATAAAAATTAAAACCTAAACCTAAAAAATAAAATAAAAATAAAACTAAACTAAAAAATAAGCATAAACCTAAACCTAAACAATAAATTAAATAAAAAACCTAATCTAAAATAAATAAACCTAAAATAAATAAAATAAACTAAATAAAAAAATAAACCTAAATAAAAATAATAAAAATTAAAATTTTAAAAATAAACTATAGAAACTAAATAAACCTAAACCTATTGGTTTACTTAATTTAATAAAAACCCTTAAAACCTAAACCCTAAACCCTAAACCCTAAAGCCTAAATCCTAAACCCTAAACCCTAAACCTTAAAACTAACCCTAAACCCTAAACCCTAAACTAACCCTAATCCCTATACCCTATACCCTCAGAACTCTAAACCTTAAAGCCTAAACACTACACCCTAAACCCTAAACCCTAAAACCTAAACCCTAACCCTAAACCCTATTCCCTAAAAGTATAAACCCTAAAACACTAAACCCTAAACCCTAAACTCCAAACTCTTAACCCTAAACCCTAAACCCTAACCCTAAACACAAAACCCTAAAGCTAAACCTAAAGTAACAAAAAAAATTAAAAAATAAACCTAAAACCTAAAACCTAATGAACCTAAACACTAAGATTGGTGGAGAAGTCAAGGTGCTTATCAAGGGTGGGGATGTGGGAAGTGGGTGGTGGATATGGAGGTGGTGGTTGGAGTAGTGGTGGTCATGGAGGCTAAAGGAGTGATGAAGATTATAGCTGTGGTGGTGGCAGAGGGAGAGATCTGGGATATGATGGTGGACCTCGCTACTCGAGAGGCCGGGGTGGTTCTTATGGGAACTAGAGAAATCAAGAATATAACTGACCACATTTACTTATATGTCTTTATAAGAGATAATTTTAATTATCTAGTGGTTTTTATTTTCTATGCATGCTCATTTTTTGTATGTCCTTTTGTCTTAAAAAACTTGGTGTGTTATTTGGTTGATGAAATGAAAGAAAATGTTGAATTTGAATTTGTTCTTTATTAATAAAAACACTAAACCCCAAACTAAAACTTGAAAGACCTAAAACTTAAATCCTAAACCCTAAACCCTAAAATAAACCATAAAACCCTAAACCTAAACCCACAAACCCTAAACCTAAAACCACAAGACACTAAACCCTAAACCCTAAACCTAAAATAAAAACCTAAAACTACTAGATAAAAAAAATAAATAAATAAAAGACTAAACTAAAATAAAATAAAATAAAACCTAAACCTTAACCTATGCTTAAAAGAAAATCAAATAAAAATAAAATAAAATAAAAAACTAAACTAAAATAAAATACATAAAAATAAAAACTAAACTTAAAAATAAACCTAAACCTAAAAAAAAAATAAAATAAAACCAACCTAAAAAAATAAAAAATAAAACCTAAAATAAATGAAATAAAATAAAACTAAATAAAAAAATAAACCTAAACTAAACTAGAAAATAAACTAAAATAAATAAACCTAAAATAATTAAACTAAACTAAAAAAAATAAAAATAAATAAATAAAATAAAAATAAATATTAAATAAATAAATAATAAATTTAATGAAATAAACCTAAAACTTACAAGTTTTTTTGGTTTTAAAAAAACTAACTCTAAACCCTAAATCCTAAACTAAACCCAAAACCTGGACCTAAACCACAGCCCAGACCCTAGGCCTTAAATCCCCAAACCCACAAACCAAAACCAATCCTGACCTTAAAACCCTACCTAGCCCTAAACCCTAAAACTACAATAAAACATTAACCCACTTGGCCATAAAACCTAAACTTAAAAAACTAAAATAAAACAAAATAAAATAAATTATAAAGAAACTTAAACTTAAATGATGAAAAATAAAATAAAATAAAACCTAAACTAAAACCTAAACCTAACCTAAAATAAAATGTAAAAGAAATAAAATAAAATAAAAATAAAAAATAAACTAAAATAATAAATAAAAACCTAAACTAAATTAAAAAAAATAAAAATAACATAAAATAAACCTAAATAAATAAAACTAAATGTAAATGAAATAAAATAAACCTAAAATAAAATAAAAATAAATACTACTAAAAATAAACTTAAAATAAAAAGAAAATAAAATACCCTAAACTAAATAAAAACCTAAACTAAAAAAAATAAATATAAAACCTAAACTAAAATAAATAAAACAAACCTAAACCTAAAATAAAACTAAACCAAAATCCTAAACTAAATAAAATAAAATAATAAAATAAAATAAAATAAAACCTAAACTAAACTAAAAAAAATAAAATAAAATAAAACCTAAACTAAACCTAAAATAAATAATCAAAACTAAATCTATAAAATAAAATAAAATAAAACTAAACTAAAAAAAATAAAAACCTAAACCTAAAGTTAAAAAAAAAAACCAAAAAAAAATCTTAAAATAAATAATATAAATAAATAAAATAAATAAAATAAAATCTAATAAACTAAAATAAAAATTAATTAAATTAACTAAACCTACTTGTTTGCTTAATTTGAAAAACCCTAAAAAAAAACCCACAAACCTAAATCCTAACCCATCCAACCATAAACCCCTGAACCCCAATCCTAAAACCCTAAGCCCTAAACTCTAAATCCTAAAACAAACCCTAAACCCTAAACCCTAAACCTTAAACCCTAACCACTAAACCTTAAAACTTAAACCCTAAACCCAAAACCCTAAAATCCCTAAACACTAAACCTTAAACCATAATTACCCTAAACCCTAAAGCTTAAACATTAAACCCTAAACCCTAAATGAAAATTCTCTCGGCTGCGCTCCCTCTCTGGTGATTTTATGGTGATTTTGTGTTCCCGTGCAATTCTCTACGGTTTGGCCGCATTTCAGGGCTCCCTGATCATGATCATTGTTTTATTGCTTGTTTGCGCTTCCTCTGGTTGCTTATGTGATTCTCACTGGATCGTTCAATGGTGGAGGCATCACTCTGCGCCAGACTCGTCATCTAGATGCAGGCTTTAACCTCGACCCTAAATGTACTGGATCGATTGCAAATGAGCTGTATCAAGTCCTTTAAGGATGCTCTAGTAAGATCCCTTGCTTTAATGCCTAGTTAACTTAATTTCAACTCTTCAGGTGGATTATGTCATGTGTTCTAACGGGATGTGGAGAAATTAGCTAAGCCTTTTGAGTTCTCTTTGGTTGGTAAATTCTCGGTGCCCTACTCTAGATAATATCCGATCTTTCTTCCCAGCTTAAAGCTTTGAGTCTTCTTTATGATTGAACCTCGACATATCCTGATTGTTATCAAATGATTTAGATTATTCGAGTCTTTGCTTTCGTCGCTCCTATTTTGTGTATAATTGTCAAATGAGGCTCTTGAAATGGTCACCCCTCTTTGATGTCAAAGAGGAATCCCCTATTATTCCTTTATGGCTTGCTTTTCCAAACATGAGAATTCACTATGTTACTCACCAAGTTTTGTTTGCGGTTGGGGCTCTATTTGGTAGACCCCTCCAAATTGATCAAGTCACTGCCGCTAGATCTCGACCATCTATTTGCATCTTGGTTGAGATTGACATTACCAAAAAATACCCCAGAAGTTTGGATTGGTTCAAAAATTGGATATAACCGAAAGTTGAATTTGAAAATTTCCCTGTCTTTGCTCTCTTTGTAAGATCCATGGCCATGATCACTCGAATGCTTTGTGTTACACCTAACCTTAAAAAAGAATATATCACAGGATACTAATACCTTTCTTGGGCGGAAAACCAATAAGTTAGCTTATGTGCCTAAAGCTACTCATAATGGAATTCATCCTCCTACACCTACCTTTATTACCTAATGATTTTCTAATGAAAACATTACGAGCTTGGTATAAATACTACTATTGAGGTGTGTGCAAACTAATGATAACTTACCAAACTACTACTTGCAATAATTTGGCTTCTCATGACAAACCTTTGCTTCATTTGAATCTTAATGATAATTTGAATGGAAATCTTATATTGGATCAAAATAATGTTGATCCTTTGGTGTCACCAAAATCTGCATCATGATGAAAATTATTTGTACTATTAATGGTGTAAGAACCTCCCCTTCTACTTCTCTACAAAGTGATACTCAGGAAATCCAAATTTCTCATTCTAACTCTGATACTGAAGAAGGAGAAATCACCACTACTAAAATATTGACTGATACTGCTCCAATTCTAGATACCAAAAACCAATCCCTTTCTGATGGATATATTTTGGATTCTGATAGACCTTTCCAAACCGTTATTAAAAAAAATCTTATAAAACCAAAATGACTAATAATAACTTCACTAGAACCATACGTTCTTCTCTTACACCTCACAAATAATTATGTCCTCCTCTCTTCCTTTTTCCATTCTCTTTTTTTACCTTTTCTTTTTTTGATTTTTATTATGATAAATTTTCTTATTTGGAATATCTGGGGTTGTGGGATACTCCCTGTTTGCAACCATGTTAGGAGCCTCTATCGCGCTCATAACATCAAACTACTTGTTATTATTGAGCCTTTCATTAACTCTTCCAAGATTTCTCATGTTGCTAGATCGCTTGGATTTCAAAATTTCCTCTTCAATCTTAATAATAAAATTTGTTATTTTTGGAATAATTTAATCACCATTTCTATCATTGATGATCGTGATCAATTGGTTAATGTCAAAATCTCTTTAGGTGAGTTTTTGGCTTTTGGTTCCTTTATCTATGCTTCTTGTAATAGAAAGTGGAACATCCTTTGGAGTCATTTAAGAACCTTCACCTCCTCCGTTAACCTTCCCTGGTTGCTTGGGGTGATTTCAACACTATCATTGCTTCTTCAGAAAGGAGGGGAGGATGTTCTCCTAACCTCCATTCCATGGAAGACTTCTTTAATATGATCCTAAATTGCAATCTAATTGACATTAGTTTTTCAGGGTCTGATTACACGTGGCATAACTCTAGACTTTGGCAGCGTCTTGACAGAACCCTCTTTAATTCTCTTTGGATCAATCAATGGCCTCTTACTTCTTGATCATTTTGAGAACTTTGCACGATCATGCTCCTCTTTTGATCTCTATCAAAACTACCCCTTAATACTCCCTCACCTTTTAGATTCCAAAATATGTGGACCCAACATGCAATTTCACTAATGTTGTTTTCACTAATTGGATGGCTCACTGTTGGATAATTACATTAAAGGCATGATTGGCTTTTTCTCAAGAGTCTTAAACAAAACCTCAATTGGTGGAACAAGCATATTTTTAAAATATTTTTACCAATCTTAAAGCTATGGAACAAGTGGTTTGTTCTCTTGAAAGGTCTTAAGCGACCTAGTAAGCTTGATGAGTTGAGCATTGCCAAAGATAGTTTGATTAATTACCAAAATATGGAGGTATTGGTCAAAAGCTAGCAAACATATTCGATGGAGCAGAAACACTAGGTACTTCCATGCTATTTGCAATAAATGGAAAGCTTTAAACTCGATTAAGAAAATTAAGAACTCTAATGATGGCTGGATAACTGATAATAATGAAATTAAGGAATCTATCATTCATCACTTTCAAAATTTATTAAATTCTAATCCTTCGTTAGATACGCCCTCCAACACCCATCTAATCTCTTCTATGATTATCAATGAGGATAACCATTTGCTCACTATGCGTCCCTCGGAAGCGGAGATTAGTAGTACTCTCAATAGCATGAACAGATTACATTTTGGCCGATGGTTTCACTCATTTCTTTCAGCATTATTGGCCTTTTATTAAATCGATCTTGTTAATGTTATTGATTTCTTTGATGGCGCTCAATTCCAGATATTTTTCAAGTACTACTATTGTCCTTATTCCCAAAACCATCAATCCACGAATCTTGGGGTGA
This sequence comes from Cymbidium sinense, assembly GCA_021442155.1. NCBI lineage: Eukaryota > Viridiplantae > Streptophyta > Magnoliopsida > Asparagales > Orchidaceae > Cymbidium > Cymbidium sinense. Next base: position 82,575,819 of record CM038216.1, on the reverse strand, counting down.
TTTTAGACCTATTAGTCTTTGCACTTTTTCCAAAACTCATTGCTAAATTAATTAATAATAGGATTAGCTCCTAAAATCATCTCCCTAAACCAAAGCTTCATTAAAAATAGAGCCATATCGATAATATTCTTCTTGCTCAAAGTTTCATGACATTGATGTTTCTTCTAGAGGTAATAATATCTTTTCAAAGCTGTACATCTCTAAAGCCTTTGACAACCTCTCATGGGATTTCCTCTTTCACATCTTACATTTGTTTGGTTTCTCTGATACTTTTATCCGGCTTATAAAAAGTTGTATCACTAACGTCTAGTTTTTTTGTTATCTTAAATGGTGAGTCCCTTGGTTTCTTTACTTTGAGCCATGGTTTGCGTCAAGGTGACCCTCTTTCTCCTTCTCTTTTTATCATTGCTGTTGAATATCTTTTGAGGAGCCTCAATGATCTTTTCATTAAAAAACTAACATGGTTTTAAAACTCATGGTGGTTTCCTGTTTCTCATCTTAGCTTTCTTTGATGATTTTATAATCTTCGCAATGCTCTCTTCAACATGTTAAAACTATTAAGAATCTCTTAAATGATTTTGGCAAAGTTAGTGGTCTCTTTGTGAAAGAAAATGTTGTTTTATTCCCTAAGATTCTACCAATAGACTAAATCAAATCTCAATTACTAATTTTAAGCAAAAATCAACTTCCATTAATTATCTGGGGCTCCACTTTTTTTAAAGGCGAGAAAAGATCTCATCTTTTTGATGACCTTATTCAAAAATTTCTAATAAAATTTCAGTTTGAGAATTTCATTTACTCTCTTTTGGTGGTAGGCTTGCCTTGATTAAGAGCACTCTTAATTCCATGCCTTTATATCTCATCCAAACCATTGTGTCGACCATTTCTAGCATCAACAAAATTGAGCGTCTCCTAAACAAATTTTTCTGGGGCTCTAATACCTATTTCTAAAAGAAATGCATTGGACCTCTTGGTTTAAAAGTTGTGGCACTTTTGACAAAGGTGATCTTGGTTGTAAATCCATAAAAGAAGCTATCAATGCCTTTTCCTATAAACTCTGGTGGAATTTTAGGAGTAATCATAGTCTCTGGGCTAATTTCATGACTGCTAAATATTGCCAGGGTAAGCACCCCCTCATTTGTCCCTTTAAACCGGGTGATTCTCCTATATGGAAAAGACTTTGTTCTGACAAATGGGATGTAGAATCCTTAATTTTTTGGGGCATTAACTCTGGCGCTTCTTTCTTTTGGCAAGATAACTGGAGTGGTTGTGGATCCATTGATAACTTACTCTCCACCCAGTCCACTGTCGCTATTAGAGTAAACACTTTCTGGCATAACAACAAGTGGAACAATAGTAAGCTTACTGATTTTATCCCTTTTACTTACTTGAATATGGTCTCTACTATTCCTATAACTCCACATAATCAAGATCAGATTCTCTTTAAGCTCTCACATAATGGTGATTTCAACCTCAAAAATGTGTGGCTCCACATTAAAGATACTCATGATTCCTCCTATGTGTTCTCCAACCTTTGGAATAACAATATCCCTACTTCTTATTCTATTCTTACTTTGTGAATTCTGAAAAATTTTATCCCTGTTGATTCCCTGTTGTGGGGTAAAGGGTTTCATTTATGCTCTAAATGCCAATGTTGTTTCCATATTGAGAATGTTAATCATGTTTTTGTTAATGGGGCCATTGCTTCTAAACTTTGGATTTGGTATGATGATCTTTTTAACACAGTCAATTTCATTGGCTCTTTTACTTTATATCAACTTCTTGAAGTCTATTTTGATAATACTATTAAAGGTCACATTAAAGTCATCATTGCTATCTCTCTTATCTGGTTTATATGGATGGACCGAAATGATGCAAAACATCGTGGGATCCCTATGAACCACGTGAGGATTATTGCTAGAACTAAAAATAAAATTTGTGATTTATTTAAAGCCAATCTCATTCATTACAGACAATTCAAAGGCTGTAATTTTGTGGCCAATAAACTGGGCATTAACTTGCCGGATCAACCTTACTGTCAAAATGATAAGATTGTCTATTGGAAAAAACCTCTTGACCATATTATTAAAATCAATACTAATGGCTCTGTCTCTCATAATGGCTCTGGTTGTGGTGGCATTTTCAGGAACTCTAAGGGTATAGTGCTATGTACTTTTGCTTCTCCCCTTATTTCTTGCACTGTCCCATTTTCTGAGCTTATGGCAGTCTTCAAACCTCTTGAGATTTGCCTCCAAAATGGCTGGCTCAATATTTGGATTGAGGTGGATGCTGTTCTGCTGATTGATCTTTTGACCTCCACTAAGATGAGCAGCACTGAATTGTACTACCTCCTCAAGCAAACTAGAGCTCTTCTTTCCAAATTGAATTTTGACATAACTCATGTTTGGCGTGAAGGAAATTCTTGTGCTAACTACCTTGCCAATCTGGGTGCTAGATCAGATGGTATCATCTTCTTTGATCATCTCACCTTACCCAAACACTTGCGTGGGTTGGTTAACTTGGAAAATTCTAGGTTTCCTTATCTCAGAACTTAAGCTAACCTTTTTGATGTTTACTATCAATTCATCTTTTAACTTTATGCCTCTTTACTTTATGGCTTTATGTTCTTTTTTGGGTCTTTTGTGGATGTTTCACACGGATATTATTTTATGCCTTGATCTCTGTGCCATGATTTAGTGTTTTAATAGCTTCTTCTTTATTTGGAGGCTCACTGCTTTTGGTATTTACACTGACAAAGGGCTGCTCTTGAGCTATGTGCATACTAATACCCTGCATTGGAATTTTGTTGAGCTACGTGTCAGCTGCTATTGGTTTTATAACAATCATTGCTATGTTGTTTCTATGCATTATATTAGTGTTCATTACGCTGGTTGCAATATTTATTTTGAAGATTTACTGTTAGGTTGTTGGTTTTTAGCTGATAATGATTGGTGGCTGGGTTTTGAAATGTTGTTTGTCTCCCCTATTAGATCCTGGGCTACTGATGATATTCTCTTTGTCTCCAGCTTTGAGCTAATGTTTTCCTTTTATTTCTTAGAGTTATCTTTTATTTTATTTTTTTGCATGAAGAGGTTTTGGGGCCTTGATGTTTCTGCCTCTCCTATGCTTCATAACCTTACCTTCACATCCTGTAAAAATAATAGATGCAACATCTTGGTTAAAACTCTTTCTCTGCAGATTTGGAATTTTTTCTTGATTTTCAATATTCTTGATGCTGTGGGTCTAGCTACTGGTCTGTTTCTTTGTGCTCCTTTGCTATTTAATGGCTTATCCTATGTTTGGAATTGTTTATTAACTTCCACTCAGTATGATTTCTCTGAGGATGATATTTCTGCTGCTAACCTGCTTCTTTTTGTCCTTGAGGATCTCATTGATGAGACTCTTTTGAACCCCTATGGTGGCTCTGTTGCCCCACTACTTTTTATTGGCTTACCCTATGGTTTCAATCATTGTAGTGTTATTTTAAGCTATGACTGTTGGATTTATGGACTCACTGTCATGCAGGCTAACCTTGTTTTAATCTATGGCTATTGGATTTGCTATTCTATGCGTTGTTGGATCATCTGCCTTTATATAATGTTTGTCTTTGCTAACAAGTGGGATGATCTTTGTTTCACTGCTATTTTTTATTTCTGGTTCACTAGTCTTGGACCACTTCATTAACTATCTGGGAATTTACTTATGCATTGTATAATTTGAATGGTTGGTTTTATGGCCAACTTGTTGTTATTTTATTTCTTGGTTTTTGGATGGTCTGTTTACTGTCTTATATCCAGCAAGCTATTGCTGGGGTTGTTTATCTGATTCAGTAGGGTGATTTTGGTGTTTTCTTGCTGTTTGTCTTTGACAACCTCTTTTTCCCAACCTGTCAAGCGAGATTTTGTTATTTTCTATTCTATTTTATTATTTCCTTGCAGGTTTTGATTTCCTTAATGGGTTCTCTGTTAGCCTTTACTGTGGTTGTTGGTTTTACTGCTACCCTGATCTACTTTATCTGGAAAGTTTTTTCTTTTTATTATCCTTTGAACCCTTTTGCTACCATTGTTGGCTTTTGGACTTTATGGCCCTTTGTCCAGCTGGTGGACTTTATGATTATTATCTGTTCCCTATTTTTTGATTTTTTGACTATTTTTACTATTATCAATTGGGCTACTGTTGTTTTTTCTTGCTTCTGTTTATTCCCACTTGGTTTTGTTAACATTGTGTAGATCCCTGTGATTTTCCATCTGATTATTTGGATCTTTACATATGCTTTTGGGTGGACTCATGGCCAGCTTGTTGGTATTAACTACCTTGTTTGTTGGCTGAACTGGATTAATACTCTACATGTTGTCTCTGGGGTTTTGGTTTGTTTTGCTCAGCAACTCTCTATTGAAGTTGTTGATTGCTTGGTGGACTTTGCCTTGAACCCCCTTAATGGTTTATTATATGCATATCATCTTAATTCATTGGTCTACTTTATCTGTTGTTATTTTCTCCATCTTCTTTCCGTTAAACTTGTATCTATTGCAATGTTTTTCCTGGATGGGTGGCTTTATGGCAAGCTAGTTGGTTTTTGTTCTTTAGTTGGTTATTTCTTATCTTGGATATTTGCTATTTTGGTTTTTCAGGACTCCTATGTTGGCTCCATCCTATGTTGTTATTTAGACATTCTTTGTTACGATGGTTTTGGTGATTGCTGTCTGGGTTGCTGCCTTCCAGATACCTATTTTTATGCTCTATCTACTTGGTTATTAACTATGGCAATGTCTACTCCGATGGAGAGGTTTTATGGCCAACTTGCTATCCCTTTTTGTCTTGGATGTTGTTGTCTTAAGTGTTGCTGTCTTGGCTAGCTTTTGCCTTGGTTATCTGTTGTCTTGCTTTTTCTGGATTCTAATGTTGATATTCATTTGAATCCATTTTTTTTTATTTTTCTTCTGGTGGATTCCAATGTTGCATTAACTTCTTTGTTGTTGGGGTTGTCTTTCGGAATGCCTGTCCTGTTTATGTCTGGGCTGCTGTTCATCTCCTGATTGTTTTGATCTACATTATCTACTGTTATCTCTATTCCCATCTCGGTTCAGTTAGGTTAGTGCAGTCGTATGCACCGTCTATGCTGACTGGGTGGTACTATGGACAGTAGCTCTGACTATATTTAATTGGTGCTATTTTTGGGTTGTTGCAGTCTATTTCCTGTGTTCGGCTATGTTGCCTTCCTTTACTATTACTTTTTCCCAATTACTGATATGGATATTACTAAGGGGACTTCAGAAAGTTGACTCCTTTGTTGTTTTCCTGTGGAGGGCCTATATGCTGGCTTTTTTCCCTTCTTGGATATGACTTTTCATGAGGTTATGGAAATGATGGTTCATGATCATATGTTTATGCATTCTCATGTCAGGGTGATTATATTGTTGATACTTCTCTTGAATGGGACACCTTATCCTTCAGCTCTTTGTAATTTCCTCTCTATATTAGATATGGTTTTGTTTAGGTTTGCAGGCAATAAAGCTCACAAGATTTTCAACAACTGGCTGTTATCTCCTCACAGGTTTATTGGCTATGATGGCTGTGATGATCTCACTCCCTTTTGGTTTGGTAGTAGCTCTTGTGATGTAACCCTTCAGCTGAAGTTTGGATGCTCATATTTGCATCTGCCCCAACTTATTGTGACTGAGCCTGAGCCTTCTCTATCTCAATTCCTTGCTATCATTCTCAGATTATGTTGTTTTCATTTATCCTTTTGTCTGTATTACCTTAACTGTTCTAATCTCTTTCTTATTACAATTTTGCAGGTGATTCTCTCTTATCCTCTTGCAGGTTTGCTCCATATTGTCATGCATTCTCACGTCCTCCACAGCATTGGCCCTAATCTTCTTTTGGCCTATTATGTTAATCAACTTGTATCTTTTGATTGCTTTAATGTTTTCTTTTGCTTTTGGATGTACTTAAATAGGGGATTCACTCTTTAGGCTGATTGTAGCTCTTTGAGCAGTAGTTTTGGAGTTTATCCCTTTTAAGGACATTGTAACCTTTTTTTGTGGTAATAAAATACCCCTACATGGGGTTTCCCTAAGAAAAAAAACAAAAAACCTTAAACCCTAAACCCTAAATTCTAAAACCTAAACCTTAAACCATAAACTGTATACGCTAGACCCAAAAAAAAGCCTAAACTAAAAAAAAACTAAAAAAAACATAAATAAAAAAAGATAAACCTAAATAAAAAAATATATAAAATAAAATAAAAACCTAAACTAAAACCTAAACCTAAACCTAAAAATAAAATAAAATAAAAAATAAAAATACACTAAAATAAAATAAATAAAACCTTAAACTAAACTCAAAATAAAAATAAACCTAAGAATAAAAACCTTAAAGAAAATAAAAACTAAACATAAAATAAAAAATAAAATAAACTTGAAATTAAATAGATTAAAAATTAAATAAAAACATAAACTTAAAAAAAATAAAACCAAAAAGCCTAAACTAAAAATAAAAACTTAACATAGAATAAAAAATAAATAAACTTAATCCTAAATCTAAACTAAAATAAACTAAACTGAAATAAATAAAACTTAGACCTAAACCTAAAATAAACTAAACTTAAACCTAAACCGAAATAAAATAAAATAAAATAAACTAAAAATAAAATTAAACCTAAACTAAAAAAATAAAACCTAAAAATAAACCTAAAATAAAAACATAAAACCTTTCCCTAAAAAAATAAAAAAATAAAACCTAAAAATAAAAAATAAAATAAAAATAAAACTCAACAAAAAAATAAATCTAAACCTAAATCTAAACCTAAAAAATAAACTAAAATAAATAAACCTCAAATAAATAAACTAAACTAAATAAAAATAAAAATAAAAATAATAATAAACTAAAATAAATAAAACATAAAATAAATAAATTAAATAAACCTAAACTACTAGTTTTCGAAATTTTAAAAAAAAATAATAAATAATAATAAAAATAAATTGAAAAAACCCTAAAGCTTAAACCTACTAAACAATAAAACCCTAAACTTAAAAAATCGTAAACCATAAACCATAAAACCATAAACCCTAAACCATAAACTCTAAACCCTAAAACCTCAACCCTAAACCCTAAACCCTAAACCCCAAATCCTAAACCTTAAACCCTAAACCTTAAAAACCTAAAAACCTAAACCCAAACTAAATAAAACCTTAAAATAAAATAAATAAATAAACCTAAACCTAAATAAAATAAAAAATAAAATCAAATAAAACCTAAACTAACACCATAACCTAAACTTAAACCTAAACCTAAAAATAAATTAAAATAAAAAATAAAAACTAAACTAAAATAAAATAAATAAAAACATAAACTAAACTAAAAAAATAAACCTAAAAATAAAAAACCAAAATAAAATTAAAATAAAATAAACCTAAAATAAAATAAAATTAAAACTAAAAAAAACCTAAACTTAAAAATATACCTAAAAATAATACCTAAAAATAAATAAAAAATAAAACCTAAACCCTAAACTAAAAAAAAACCTAAAACTAAAATAATGAAAATAAATAAACCTAAACCTAAACTATAATAAACTAAAAAAATAAATAAAACCTAAACCTAAGCCTTAAATAAACAAAATGTAATCCTTAAAATAAATAAAATGAAATAAACTAAAACTAAACCTAAACCTAAACTAGAAAAATAAAACCTAAAAATAAACTTAAAATAAAAACCTAAAACATAAAATAAAAACCTAAACCTAAACCTAAAAATAAAAAATAAAATAAAACTAAAACTAAACTAAATAATAAGCATAAACCAAAACCTAAACCTAAAAAATAAATTAAATTAAAAACCTAAACTAAAATAAATAAACCTAAAATAAATAAACTAAACTAAATAAAAATAAATATAAAGAATAAAAAAAACTAAAATAAATAAAAAATAAACTATATAAACTAAATAAATCTAAACATACCGATTTACTTAATTTACAAAAAAAAGTCTAAACCCTAAACCATCAACCCTAAACCATAAATCCTAAACCCAAAACCATAAACCATAAACTAACCCTAAACCCTAATCCCTTTGCCCTCAAAACCATAAACCCTAAAGCCTAAACACCACACCATAAACCCTAAACCATAAACCCTAAACCCTAACCCTAAACCGTAATCCCTAAGAGCATAAACCCTAAAACCCTAAACCCTAAAATCTAAAATCTAAAACCTAAACCCTAAACCCTAACCCTAAACCCCAAACCCTAAACCTAAATCTAAAGTAACTAAATAAATTAAAAATAATCCTAAACACTAAAACCTAATAAATTTAAACCCTAACAATGGGCAGAACCTTCAAGACAGGAACATCACCCAGTCAAGCTCAGTCCCAGATGCTGGAGGTGATGGGCGGCCGGCTCATTGATGGTGGTGGGGTATCACGGAGTGCTTGGTGGATATGGGTGGGGTGGTCTGAGGTGGTTATGGAGGAGCGATGAAGATTACATCCGTGGTGGTGGCAAAGGGAGAGATATGGTATACGATGGTGGATCCTACTACCCGAGAGGCTTGGGTGGTTCTGATTGGAATTAGAGAAAAATGAAGAATGGCTAATTCGATCTGCTACTTATGAAACCGTGTCTTTATAGTAGAGATAATTCTAGTTATCTAGGATTTTTGATTTGCTCTATGCGTGCTCATTTCTTATCTATGTCATCACTTATGTCATAGAAAACTTGGTGTGTTATTTGGTTGATGAAATCAAAAAGAAGAAATGTTAAATTTGAATTTCTTCTCTATTAAAAAAAAACTAGAAACCCTAAACCCTAAACTAAATCCTAAAAACTAGACCTAAAACCTAAACCCTAAAACTAAACCCTAAACCACAAACTTAAACTCTAAACTCTAAAAAAAAAAACCCCAACCCTAAACCTTAAACCCTAAACCCTAAACCTAAACCCTAAACCCTAAACCCAAAGATAAAATCCTAAACCTAAACTAAATAAAACCTAAAAAAAAATAAATAAAAACATAAACCAAAATAAAATAAAATAAAAACTTAAACTAAAATCTAAACCTAAACCTAGAAAATAAATGAAAAAATAAAAGAAAAACTAAAATAAAATACATAAAACCTAAACTAAACTAAAATAAAATGAAAATAAACCTAAAATAAAAAAAAACATTAGCCTAAAAGAATAAAACAAAACCTAACCCTAAAAAAAAATAAAACCTAGACCTAAAAAAACTAAACTAAAATAAACCTAAACCTAAAACCTAGAAAATAAACTAAAATAAAAAACCTAAACTAAAATAAAGAAACCCAAAATAATTAAACTAAACTAAAAAAAATGAACCTAAATAAAAATAAAAATAAAATCAGCTAAAATAAATAAAAAATAAACTAATTAAACATAAACCTATGAGTTTACTAATTTTTTTTTTAAAAAAACCTATCCCTAAACCCTAAACTCTAAACCATAAAACTAAACCTAAACCATAAAATATGAACCAAAACCTAAACTAAACCTAACCCTAAACCCTAAATGCAATCAACCCTAAACCTAAACCCTAAACCTAAACCCTGAAAAACCAAACTAAAACCTAAACCCCAAACCTAAACTAAATAAAACTTAAAAATAAATAAATCATAAAAATGTAAACTAAAAAAAATTAATAAAATAAAAACCTAAACTAAACCCTAAACTTGAACCTAAACCTAAATGTAAACATAAAAATAAAATATAATAAAAACCTAAACTTAAATAGATAAATAAAATAAACATTAAAATAAGAAACCTAAATAAAAAAACTAAATGTAAATTAAAAATAAAATAAACTTAAAATAAAATAAAATAAAATAAAAACTAAATAAAAATTGAAACCTAAAAAAACTAAAACATATACATAAAAAAATTAAAAATAAAACTATATTAAAAAGTAAACATAAATCTAAACCTAAACATAAAACATAAACTAAATTAAAAAGCCTAAACTAAATAAATAAATAAACAAATAAAATAAAAATTAACTAAAATTAAAATAAAATGTAACTAAATCAAACCTATTGGTTTGCTTAATTTAAAACCTAAACCTTCCCAAAACCCCAAAAAACTATATATGATCGCCTAAACCTACCACAAACCACCTAAACCCTAAAACCTCTCTGACCTACCCTCCTAAATCTAAATAAAAACCACACCTAAACCCTAAACTCCAAACCCTGACTCCCTAAATCCTGGGCCCTCTAAGGCCACTAATGACCTAAACCTACCCTAAAACTGGGCCTAAAACCTGATCAAATACCACAAACCATATCTAAACCTACCTAAACCCTAAATCCCAGGCCCAAACTAAACTAAACTAAATCCCAGGCACTAAACCTAAACTACTGAAAACTCTAAAGATAAACCTAAATAAAATAAATAAACCTAAATAAATGATAAATAAAATAAACTAAACTTAAACAAAATGTAAAATAAAATAATTAAAATGATGTAAACTAAAATAAAATAAATAAAACCTAAACTAAACTAAATAAATAAACCTAAAACCTAAATAAAATAAACTTAAACCTAAAATAAAACTTAAACCCTCAACTAAAACCTAAACCTACAATAAACAAAATAAATAATCCTAAACCTAAAACTAAACTAAATAAATAAACCAAACCTAAACCCTAAACTAAATAAAATAAAATAAACTAAAAGTAAACATAAACCTAAACTAAAAAATAAACCTAAAATAAAAACCTAAAACCAAAACCCTAAAACCTAAATATAAACTAAATAAAACCTAAAATAAAATAAATAAAAAACCTAAACCTAAATAAAATATAATAAAATCATAAACTAAAACCTAAACCTAAACCTAAACTTAAACCTAAACTTAAATGTAAAAATATAATAAAATAAAAAAGAAAACAAAACTAAAATAAAATAAATAAAAACCTAAATTAAAATAAAAAATAAAATGAACCTAAAAATAAAAACTAAACGTAAAATAAAAATAAAATAAACCTAAAAGAAAATCAAATAAAAACTAAATAAATACCTAAACTCGTAAAATAAACCTAAAACTAAAATGTAAGAAGAAATAAAAAATAAAACCAAAACCCAAAACTTAAAGAAATCCTAAACATAAAATAAAAAACAAAATAAACTCAAACCTAAACTAAAATAAACTAAACTAAAATAAATAAAACTAAACCTAAACCTAAATCCTAAACTAAATAAATTAAAATTAAACCTAAACTTAAATTGAAAAATAAAAGCTAAAAATAAACCTAAAATAAAAACCTAAAACCTAAACCTAAAAAAAATAAAATAAGAACTTAAACGTAAACCTAAAAATAAAAAATAAAATTAAAACCTAAAAAATAAACTAAAAATAAAACTAGACTAAAAAATAAACATAAACCTAAACCTAAACTTAAAAAATAAACTAAAATAAAAAACCTAAATTAAAATAAATAAACCTATAATAAATAAACTAAACTAAATGAAAATAAAAAATAAACCTAAATAAAAATAAAAAATAAATCTAAATAAAAAAAAAAAATATAGTAAAATAAATAATAAATAAACTAAATAAACCTAAACCTACCTGTTTACTTAATTAAAAAAAACCCTAAAACCAACCTTAAACCCTAAACCCTAATCTTTGACCTTAAACCAACTCACAAACCCCAACCATAAACCTAAAAAAAAGCCTAAAACTAACCCTAAACTAAACCTTAACCCAAAACTAAACCACAACCCTAACTAAAACCTACTAAACCCTAAATTAACCCTAAGCCTTAAAAACATTAAACCTTAAATTAACCCTAAACACTAAGTTATCCCTATACCCTAAACCCTAACCCTAAAACCTCAAAACTCTAAACCCTAAAGCATAAACCCTAAACCCTAAACCCTAAACCCTAAACCCTAAACCTTAAACCCTAACCCTTAACCATAAACCATAACACCTTAAACCATAAAATCCTAAACCCTAAAATCTAAACCCTAAACCCTAAAAATCTGAAAACCAAAACCTAAACTAAATAAAAACTAAAAATAAAATAAATAAATAAAACTTAAACCTAAAAAAATTAAAACAAATAAAATAAAATAAAATCCTAAACTAAAACCTAAACTTAAACCTAAAAATAAAATAAAATAAAATAAAATAAAATAAATAGAAACTTAAACTAAACTAAAAATAATATAAACCTAAGAATAAAAACCTAAATAAAATAAAAACTAAAAATAAAATAAAACTAAAATAAAATAAAATAAAAACTAAATAAAATAGAAACCAAAAAAATAAACTTAAAATTAAAAGTGAAAAATAAATAAAAAAATTGAAACCTAAAATAAAAATAAAATAAACCTAAACCTAAACTAAAATAAGCTAAACTAAAATAAATAAAACCTAAACCTAAACCTAAAATAAAAACCCAACCAAACTAAACTAAATATAATAAAATAATCTAAAAAAAACTAAACCTAAAATAAAAAATAAAACCTAAAAATAAACCTAAAATAAAAAGCAAAAACCTAAAGCTAAAAAAATAAAATAAAAACCTAAACCTAAACCTAAAAATAAAAAATAAGACATAAAACTAATAAATAAAATAAAAATAAAACTCAACTAAAAAATAAACCTAAACCTAAAAAATGAACTAAGATAAAAAAACTTAAATTAAAATAAATAAACCTAAAATAAATAAACAAAATTAAATAAAAAATAAAAAATAAACTTAAATAATAAAAAATAAAATAAACTCAAATAAATAAAAAATAAACTTAGTAAACTAAATAAACTAAGTAAACTTAAACTTATCAGTTTACTTAATTTTAAAAAAATAACCCTATACCTTAAATCCTAAACCCTAAACCCTAGACCCTAAACTCTAAACCCTAAAACAAAATCTAAACCATAAACCCTAAATCTACAACCCTAAACCATAAACCCTGAACCCTAAAACCCTAAACTCTAAACCCTAAACCCTAAACCCTAAACTTTAAGCCCTATATATAAACCCTAAACCCTTAAATCCTAAAACCCAAAACCTTAAAACCTATATCATAAGCCCTAATCCCTAAACCCTAAACCCTAAACCCCAAAACCTAAAACCCTAAACCCTAAATGCCAAATAGTAAACTCTAAACTAACCCTAAACCCTAAACCCCAAGAATGGATAAAAGCTTGACGATAGGAACATCACCGTCCACTAAGCTCAATCTAGATTTGGTAGTGGAGGCGAAGGCCGAGGCTACGGTTATCATAGTGGTGGTGGGGGATCTGGAGGTGCTGGTGGATATGGAGGTGGTGCTCAGAACAGTGGTGGTTATGGATGCCGGAGGAGCAATGAAGGTTATAGCCATGGTGGTGGTAGAGGGAGACATCGAGAAATGATGAAGGATCTCGCTACTCGAGAGGCGGGGGAGGTTTTGTGGGAATTACAAAAACTGAAGAAGAGTCTATTCGATCTGCTGCTTACAAAATTGTGTCTTTATAGTAGAGATAGTTTTACTTATCTAGGGCTTTTTATTTTCTCTATGGGTGCTCATTTTTTTATCTATGTCTTTGCTTGTGTCTTAGAAAACTTATGTTGCTACTTGGTTAATGAAATCAAAAATAAAATATGTCAAATCTGAATTTGTTCTCTATTAAAAATTAAAAAAAACCTTAAACCCTAAACCATAAACTTAAAATTAGACCCTATACCTAAAACTTAAAACCTAAACCCTAAACCCTAAACCTTAAAAACCCTAAACCCTAAATATTAAACCCTAAACCCTAAACCCTAAACCTAAAACCTAAACCCTAAACTTTAAATTCTAAACTCTAAACCTTAAACAGTAAATCCTAATCCCTACACCCAAAAATAATAAACCCTAAACCTTAAAACCTAAACCCTTGACTATTAGAGATTTGAATACCCTAAACCCTAACCTTAAATTATATTATAATACCATATATTATAATATAATATTGCATCATGTATTTGAGCATGTAGTGATGTGCTTTCGAATGTTATAAGATGTTTTAAAATGTTTTAGCATATTATGGTATTATGCCCTATAGTCTATTTTATTATAAATAATAAAAATATTGATTGAATAAATAAGATAATGAAATTTGTTAAATTTGAAGTGGGAATTAGGTTGTAGTACTAAAGGTGTGCTATGCCACTTGTAGTCTAAAAAAGTAAGATTTTATGTTCAAAATTAATATCATATATTGCAACATTGTATTGTATCATATATCATAATATATGTTCTATGCATTTTAAATTCTTTTAGCATTTTACAATCATGTAGTCGAGCCTACACTAGCATTATTTATAAAAATGTTGATTTAGACTTTAAAATGATGGAATTTGAACAAATTCATAATTGGTATATCATGGCATCATAATATATTGTTTCAATTTAAAATATGTAAGCGATACGACTAAAATATATAGTTTTTTATTCTTTAGACTAATTTCATAATTGGTATATCATGGCATCATAATATATTGTTTCAATTTAAAATATGTAAGCAATACGACTAAAATATATAGTTTTTTATTCTTTAGACTAATTTTATGATTTTTTTATTTTAAGCAATTCCTTGTGATGTGATATGCAATATAATATAATATAATATGTTATAGTGTATTATAATATAGAATGCCATAATATAGTGTAGCATCATGCATTAGTTTAACATATTTTAGTTTATTATAGTATGATGTAGTAGAGTTTGTACTAGTATAATTCATAAAAATACTGATTTATAAGCTAAGATGATGGGATTTGGCCAAATTTAAGGTAAGATTTAAGGAACATCATTGAGGGTGTGCTATGGTGTGTCATTTAATCAAAAAAAATAAAATTTTGCATCCAAAATAAATGTTCATTTTTTAACCAAATTTTATAATTTTTTTGCTTAAAGTGATTCATTTTAAGGTGTAATGTAAGATAATATATTATATGGAAGCACATTAAAATATAATGTACTTAACAATATAACTTCACATATATATGAATGTGGTGGTGTGTTACTAAAAGTTATTGTACATTTTAGTATGTTTTACTTTTGTTATAATACATTGGTTCAAAACTCACAAAATTGTTAATTTAAAGGTTAAGATGGAAGACTTTGGCCAAATTCATGGCACACATTAAGAAGCAACACCAAAATTATGTTATTTTGTACCATTTCTAATAGAAAAATAACAATTTTACATCCAAAATGAACATTATTCATATTTTGAGAAAATTTTGTTATTTATTCATTTTAAGTGATTCTAATGAGGTGTAATGTTAGACAATATATTATATTATTTCAAATTATAATATAACATCATATATTTTAATATAGTATAATGTGTTAATTCATGCTAAAATATGTTTAGCATAATATTATATAGTTAGTTTGAGCTTGCACCATCATAAATCATAAAATCTTGATTACAATGTTAAGATAATGTAATTTGAACAAACACATTGTTAGGATTTTGGTTGAAGTATAAAAGGTGTGCATAAGAGAAGAAATAAGATTTTATGAGAATTCCATATGATGGACATGGACGGAGATCAACTAGGGGATCATACATGCATTAGACATGACATATGAGGGGTCTTTGTCGTGTCCATACAAGAAGAAATATGCTGGGAATAAGGTTTGAATTTGACTTGATTATATGATTTGTGCAAAGAAGATCCACTGGGGATAAGAATCTATAATCCACCAAGGATTAAGATCGAATCATCTTTAATTTGTGTTATTTTAATTGATGTGGAGGCATATCTACTAGAGATATTGGCTCGAGTATGTTGGGGATCAAGTATATGAACCTTCCAGAAAGAAAGTAGGTTCAGGAAATTTGATAGGGATTGGGATTTGAGTTTGGTTTCATAGATTTATTTGGGGATGTATCCGCTTGGGATAAGAGTTTGGTTGGATTTCTTTGATTTAGACTCTACTGGGAGAGTTAGTTTATTTGGTTCCACTAGAGAGGTTGGTTTTGAATTTAATTTATTTGCTTGACTTGTTTATATATGATTTGGGGCTCCACTAGGGAGAAGTGTGTAATTTAACTCCACTAGGGAAAATCAGATTGGGTTTAATTTAATCTGAGTTAATGTATGGACCCTGTCAGTATATGATGGACCCACTAAGAAGGTGATATATCAACCTTGACCTACCTTAAGTTTACAAATCCAAAGGGATAATCTACTGGCTGTGGGGTAGAGCTAGCAGACCTAAGAGGTTGCCTTTTGTTGTACAACAGCTGTGCCAAGAAAAAGGTGTAGTAGACTTACATCTTCTAAAGCGAGGAACAACCGCTGAGGTGATATGTTGGATGCACAATAAATTGAACCTATCCTACACCGACTACTGAGTGAATGTCGCTGGGGACTTATGTCATCACAAAAGTAGTCAAGATTAATTTTATCTTAATTTCATGTGATTTGATATTATTTGTTCGATTTAGTTTGATTTTGAATTGAGGGCATATCCGATGGGGATGTGAGCTCAATCAAATTTAATAGATTTAATTTATGGACCATGCTTGTGTGTGATAAACCCATTGAGAAGGGGATATATTGGACTTGTCCTATCTTAGATTTACAAATCCAAAGGGATAGTCTACTAGTCATGGGGTAGAGCTAGCCAACATAAGGGGTTGCCTTTCGGTGTGCAATGCCTATGTTAGGAAAAAGGCGTAGCAGACTTACATCTTCTAAAGTAGGGAATAATCGTTAGGGTGACCTGTTGGTAGCACAACAAATCGAACCTGTCTTAGAGGTTACTACTGAGTGAACTCCATTAGGGACTTATATCAACTCAAGAGTAGTCAAATAATTCCTATAGAGAGTTTTGCTGACACAGCCCTAAAGATAGGATACTTGCTTGGGAAAAGGTACTGCTAGGGGCGAGGGGGGGTCCTCCTAATCCTCAAGTGAATATATATTTTATTTATATGTTTACTGGGACCTTGTTAGTGTACGAGGGACCACACTGAGAAGGGGCTATGTCAGCCTTTACCTATCTCAGTTTTAGTGGACCAAGGGAGAATATGCAAATCCGTAGGATGGACTCTCCAACCACAGGGGTGGTTGCTAGGAAAGGGGAACTGTTCAATCAGATCGTAACTCATGTAGTGTCTAACTGGGGTCACAAAGGACGTGATCCAAATATAGTGCCCAGATGGGAGGTGCTGCTAGGGGCCTTATCTTGAGCCATGGAAAATAAAGCCTATAGGTGTACGGTGGCCAACTCAAGGAGAAAGCGTAGCAGACTTACATATATCATGAGTGGTGAATACTAATGTGCAAGAACCAACCAACCTAAGGTGCATCCATCAGCATGAGTGGTGTATCCATCAGTATAGTGAGAACCAACCAACCTAAGGTTCCCATTGATCTGCAATGATTAATCTAGAAAGAAAGAATGTAGGCTTACAACTTTTCAAGCAGAACTGATCATCAGGATAGTCTGTCATCGGTAGGTTAGATGTTATTTGACTTAGAGCGACTACTAAGTGGGGAGCCCCGAGGAAGGACTCGACCTAGACTTGAACCGGTCAAGAGGGAAGGTACCGCTAGGGGACTTATCCTAAACCTCAAATATACTCAACCCAGTAGGTGCATAAAGACTAATCCAAGATGAAAGCACAATAGACTCACATCTCTTAAATGAAGCCAACATGAGGTAGTTTGCCAGCCATGTAGTAAGGCCTACCAAATGAACAATGAGCTCATTGATGTGTAGTGGTCAGGTAAGGAAGGAAAGTGTAGTAGACTTACATCCTCCAAAGCAAGAAGACCACTAGAGTCACACACTAGCAGGGTAGTACATCAGCCCGACCTAGAGTAGCTACTGAGTGAGTGCCACTGGGGGCATTTTCTCAACTAAGAGTAGCCCAAATAAAAAATATGTGCTTGTTTTATATGTTTGTGTTTAGTTTGTGTTTGTGTTGTGTCGATGAAGGATAAGATGGCGCTTGGGTTCCTTACACCTACCCATAGCTATCTTTAGTGATGCGAGCTGGACTTCTAATGGAAGAATGGCTTCAGACCCATACACTAAGGATAAAGAAGTAGACTGAGTTGGAATTTTATATGTGATGCAAGGCACAAGGCTTCAACTAACTACTCATGCCCTTTGTTGGTTATGTTTATTTTCTTTAGTACTTGGATGAGAGATTTGTTGAAGGCTTCTGCTAAGCCATTTTTCATTGGGTAGTTGTTGATAGAATATCTCCTATCTATGTTGTGTCTCCGGGAAAATTTGATGATCTATGTGCTCTTTAATGTAGTACCATTATCAGATATAATTTTTTGAGGCACTATGAACCTATGTACGATATGGTTCCTAAAAAATTGTAGAACATGCAGAGTTGTGACCTCTCTAAGCAGAATCTCCTTCACCCATTTGGAAAAGTAATCACTAGCAACTATGATGAATTGATGAACATTAAAAGAAAGAGGATCAATCAGACCCACTATGTTGGTACCCCCAACACTCAAATGGCCATAAGGCCAATATAGGATGTAGAATGTTTGGTGGTTGGAGGAGGACCATACCGTGTATTTAACATTGGTGGCATCTCCTAGCCATATCCATGCAATCTTTGATCATCGATGGCCAACAGTATCATAGTCTCCTGATCTTAGCTTTCATCTTCAGACAAGATTGGTTAGCTCCACATAATCCTGAGTGTACCTCAGTCACCATCTTATGGGTTTCATGCTTGTCTAAACAACATAACCACATATGATCGAAAGATTGCCGATACACCATCCACAAGAGTGTAGGAAAGTGCTCTCTGGCTCATCTCATAGGCTTGGGACTTCTCTTGAGGTAGTTTACCTTTATTTATGTAATCCATGAATGGTTGCATCTAATCTAACTCCTCATCCTTCTTGGAAATAGCAACCTCCCCTTCAAGAGTGTGCTTTTTGATGAGTTCAATATAAATAAGGGATAAGACTTGTCTATTTTGGACCGTTATCGATATGAACTCATCCTTTGGACATGCCAACTCCTTGGCAAGCTTGTTTAAAGAATATGCTACAGCATTCTCTCCTTGTGGAATCTTATAAATGGTAACCTCTAGATTTAGGCCAACAACTCTATGGTGTACTTATGGTAGTGATGCAGCTTAGGCTTTATAACCTTATAGGACCCAATGATTTGGTTGATAACTAGCTGAGAATCCCCAAAGATATTAATGTTCTAGATGCTTAGAGTAATGGCTAACTCTAGATCAGCAATCAGAGGATAATATTCGGCTTCATTGTTGTTGTAAGGATTGTACAGATGATATGAGAATCACATCACTTCACGGTCTATAGTTAAGAGAACTATTCCTACCCCTACCTTTCTTGGAGTAGTAGATTATGGTTCTTCTCCTCTTTGAGGGGAAGTTGTATCATCAAAGTATATCTCCCAGTAGTGAATGCTAGTATCCTATAAATTCATGATTTATTCATCAGGGAGACAATCAATAAGCGGAGAGTCAATAAGAAGTGTGTGTGATGCTAAGAAATCTACTGGAGATTATCCTTTCATCACATAGAGGGGTACGAAGGTATTGTCAAACTGCAAGAGGATCATGGACCATCATGTTGCTAGGATAATATCGGGTCATCGATACTATAGTGGATTGATCCTAGAGATTAAGTTCACATTATGAGGAAACATGTAGTGTTGTAGCTTTTGGGATGTAAAGATTAAAGCTAGGATATGCCTCTCAATGGGTAGATAATTAGCCTCAGTAGGGATTAGATGGCTGGGTAGTAGATTTTTTTCTTCCCTTTTGTTGGCTTGGGCAAACAAAACACCAAGGGAGTCGTATAATGTATTAGTGTAAAGTATGAGCGATATGACCATTGTAAGGACTACTAGAACTGACGATGTCATCAGGTAATGCTTGATGTCTTCGAAGGCATGCTCATACTTATCATCCCACTTGAACTTGGCATCCTTTTTGACAAGTTCTTAGAATGCTTGGCATCTTCCCGATATGTTGGATATAATGCATCTTAGATATGCAAACTGCCCTTGGAATGATCAAAATTGAGTTAAACATTTAAGGGGTGGCACTTTGAATGTCGACTTGATCTTCTCCAGATCGATTTCGGTTCCCTGGTCTCAGACAACAAACCCAAGGAATTTCCTTAAAGCTACTCTAAATGCACACTTCATGGGGTTCATTTTGAGGTTAAATTGTATTAACTATTCGAAAACTACTCTCAAGTGAAAGAGATAGTCTTCCTTTTCTCTACTTTTGACCATGAGATCATCAACATAGCACTCAACTTGATGATGAATAAGTTTGTCGAAGATTCGAGTCATAGACCACGGTATGTATAACATTTTAAGGCGAAAGGCATGACCTTATACCAATAGATTCTCGAGGTTCCAAAAGCAGTATTTCTTTCATCTTTAGGGGACATCTTTATTTGGTTATATCCAGATGAGCCATCCAAGAAAGAGAAGACTGCATGAGATGAGGCAATGTCCACCATTAACTCCAAGATTGGTAGTGAAAATTTGTGTTTTGGACATGCCTTATTTAAATCCCTAAAATTGATGCATATGTGAATTTGTCCATTTTTTTATTAATTAGGACAACATTGGCTAACTAGATAAGGTATTTTTCCTCCCAAATGAAGCTAGCATCGATCAATTTCTTATCTTCAGAAATGACCTATTGTTCTATGTCCACTCACATGCGTCTAAGAGCTTGCTTGATAGGATTAGAAGTAGACTCTATTGCTATTTTATGGATGGATATGTCAGGAGCCAATCCAAGAATCTCTTCATAACTCGATGCAAAGAAGTCCTTAAACTCAATCAATAACCTAACTAAGTCATTGGTTTCAATTTCATTCATCAAAGAAGCGTGTATGTCGTGTGGATCTTCTTTACTTCTAAGTTGATTTCCTTGAGCTCATCGATATTTGATCTCTTCTTCAAACTCGGCGGCATCTTTAACTTCAAAATCATATGGATCATCTGAAGTTTCTAAGCATAGCTCCTCATATGAGTTAATGTGATTTGAAAAGAACCTATCAGATTCCAAATGATTATTGATTACTATGCAATAATCGTCATCATCGACTGGACCCACTATACCGAATCTTAGTTTCAATCTTGATTGAGAGCTTTTACATTTATTCTTCCATATTCTTTTGAAGTAGTCTTAACCTATGCTTTGATCTAGTATGTGGGATTAACCATTTCCTTGTTAAATTATGAACATAAGGCAAGTACGAATCAAAAGGTAATTATATTAAATCTTTATATGAATCATCCTCAAGTTCCACATCAACTTCTTAACTTAAGGATGATGCCCCCATAAAGAACCTTCATGTCTTCACACCTATGGTTGACTTAAGGGCTTCCTTAACTACCAAAACCTTAGCTTTTTGAGAGGAAAGTGGGGTTAGAGCTAAGGTTCCCAACTGATGCCTAATTGTTTCACATATAGACTTGGATACACTTATGCTTTGCTTTGGAGCCTGATCTTCATCACTATCTGGCTCAAGTGTCACCTCCAAAGGAATCTACTACTGAGAAGAGCTGGCTGGTGTGCTAACCATATAAGACTCATCCCCATGAACTAGATTCTAAGTCTATATGGAATAGCATGTACTCTAGTAGCTAGGATATGTCTTATTGAGTGGCCAATAAAAGGTTTTCCACCCTAGGGGCCTCACGGTTCTTTCTCTACACAGTGGAGGCGGGTCATCCTACCCATATGTTGAATGGAGTAACTCGTGGGTGGAATCTAATGTCATGCTCCACTTCCTCTTCCAAGTCTATTTACACTCTTTTTTATTTTATTTTTCATTTTCTCTTTTCTTTTCTATTTGTTTTTCTCTTTAATTTTCTTTTTCTTTTTCTTTTTTTCTATTTTTAAACTTTGGCCAAGTTCATGAGAATAGACTTGTTGATTTTAAGGGAGGTAGTAAGCCACATCCTCATATATGCTGACCTTGTTAACTGTAAATGGCTTGAGATCTCCTTTGACACAGTAGATGATACCACCTCTCACAAACTTCATACACTGATGTAGAGATGATGGAACTATTTTGTTCACATGTATCCATGGTCTCCAAAGCTAAGCATTGAATGATGTATCCAAGTCTATAATGTGAAACTTGGCTTCGGACTTCCAATCATCTATCTCCAAGGGCAACACTATGGAGCCTAAGGCCTGTTGACCTCACTTTTGGAGTGTGGATACAATCTTCCAATTTTAGACTTAGGAGTCTTCTAGGAACTAAGACTTCCCTAGTCATAGGATACCTCTAACATTTAGGTAAAAACTTAACCTAAGCCTAAATACTTATA
The DNA here is from genome assembly GCA_021442155.1 of Cymbidium sinense. NCBI lineage: Eukaryota > Viridiplantae > Streptophyta > Magnoliopsida > Asparagales > Orchidaceae > Cymbidium > Cymbidium sinense. The sequence continues at coordinate 82,553,488 of CM038216.1, read as the reverse complement.
AGGGTTAACCATAGGATTAGGTTATGCCTTAGGGATTAGGATAATCCACCTACCCTAAAACCCAAATCCAATAGATGTTCACCTTCTCAAACCAAACATCAAATTCAAATCCAAATCCAAACCTAAATTCCTAAACCAAATGATTGAAGCCCACGATCAAATCCAAACTTGAAACCCTTCCTAAGCCATATGACCTATCCCATCGACTTAGCCAAATCTTAATCAAAATAAATCCAAAATAAATTAATTTTCTCATAATAAATATATATCATCAATCATCTTCCTAAATATAAATCAAATCTACATTCAAAGGATCAAAACTAAATCAAACTAAATCAAATTAAATCAAAACTTTTCTTAAGCCATATGACCTACCCCATGGACTTAGCCAAATCTCAATCTAAATCAAGTCAAACCTAATTGATTTTCTCATAAATAAATCATATTTTCAATCATATTCACAAATTTAAATAAAATATACATTTAAATTATCAAAACTAAATCAAACCAAATCAAAATCCAAACTTAAGCCACATGACCTAACTCCAAGGACTTTGCCAAATTCCTTCATTCCAAAACCCAAATTAAATTGATTTTCTCATGAATCAATCATGCCTTCAATCATATTCACAAATATAAATGAAATCTACAATCATCAATCCAAACCAAAATTAGCTCAAGCCAAATCCCACTTAACCCTTTTGACTTGAAATGTTCAAATGAACCCAAGCCAATTGGAATTGAATTTATATATCAATCCTAAATCCATATTTAAACTCAATTAAATCAAGCTCAACCCAAAATTAAGGTAACTAAACCAAATTGGTCCACTTGACCCAAAGTGGCCAATTTCACTTATTTGAGCCTAGTTTTAATCCTACCCAAAATGGATTGAACCAAGCCCATCAAAACCTCCCATCATGATTGTTGATCACCCTAGGTTGATCAATTATCACAAATTGGGTCAAACCAAGTCAATTTGGTCATTTAACCAAGTCAACCCCTTAGCCCATATGAACGCAAACTAGCCAAAATGCAACCTAAGCCAAATCCCTTGAAACCAATGATTCATATCAAATCGAAATCAATATTTGAATATGATTTGTCCTTCAGTTGAGTCAAACCAAACTCAACTGGCCCTCATGACCCAAGTTGACCCAAATTTACCTAAAATACCCAATTGGGTCAAATCAAAATATAAATCAAATTGATTGCAATCAATGGCTCAAGTTCATTCCAAATTGATTGTTGAACTTGACTAAAGCCATGATTGGACCCAAAATTGAACCTAATTGGCCTAGCCCAAATTGACCTAAAGGTTCAAGTTGGCCTAAATCAAAACCAAATCCAAATTAATTGAAACTAAAGCCTACAATCATCTTCAATTGGTCAACTAAATCCAACCCAAGCCAATTTGGCCAATTTGGTCAAATTGGTCAACTTAACCCATTTGATGCCTCTAATGAATTCAAATGAGCCAAAATCAAATCTAAGCCAAACTAAACCAAACCAATTGAACCAAAATATACCAAATGATCATATGAACTTGACCCAACCCTTGGTTTGACCCAATTCGACCAATTGGTCAACTTGACCCAACAAAACTCTATTTGACCTAAATGAGTCAAATTGAGCCAAACCTAACCAAATCAACTCCAATTAACTTGAAATTTGGGCTAACCCAATTTTGGCTGATTTCAAATTTGCCAAAATCAAATCCAATGCCAAATGATCATTCTACCCTTGGGTCAAGGGCATCACATGAGACAAAACACCCATGTAAGTGGTCATTTCCATTCCTTGGCCACTTGGTACTCTCCCAATGGTCCACCTAGAAACCTAGGATGCTGGCCAACCTAACCCAAGGGGTGGTTGGGTTGGACATAACCCATGAGAGGTGAAATAAGCTCACCCTCCACATTAGATCATTTGAATCCCATAGGACACCAATGATTCTTCCTTGGAAGCCACCTCCACACTTTCAACCAACCAAGCCAAATCAACTCACCTCCTCCCTACCACCCACGCCTCCCAGAGATGGCTGGATGGCCACTATAAGCTAAACCCGATCCTAATGTCTGGTCATAATGAAGGGGGGTATACACCTCATCGCTTCCACTCAAAGACACACAAAAATCATTCCTTAGAGCCCTAGGTACCCAAGAAGAGTCGCTAGAGCCATTCCTTAAGCTCCTTCCTCAATCAAAAAATGCTATTCTCATCCATCTCAAAATAGGACACTCCCATTTTCAACCTAACTTTCCCATTTCTTCATCAAACTTAAATTAACTTTGCACACACCTTCCCTAAGCCTCGTCGAGCAAGAACGAATCATCTCCCAAGCTTCTTGAGCAATGAAGTTGGGACTTCGATCAAAGTCGAGCTCCAAATTATCAATTTATGGCCTTCCAAGTGAACGTTGAGGAATTGATCCAATTGCTGCTCAACATGGCTTCATCTCCATTAGATGAAGCTTCCTCAATCATTTGAGCCTTTGAGGTGAGGTGTACTTTGATCTTTAGGCAAAAATGGGTTGAAGCTTTTTGAAGAAAACTTGCATCTCGTGTGATCTTGACCATTGGATCCCCTCTGATCAATGTTATGAAGGTGTGGGATCCTTTTAGAGTTGATCTGAGCTTGAGTAAGCTCAGATCAAGTGAGCAATGGTAGATAGACTTCATTCTCCCATACTCGCGTGACGTTAGATCATGCACCATCCGTTCCACATGATTAGAATGGACGGTCATGATTAGATCCACTAGATCGATCTGATTTAATCCTATTAAGCTATGGGATTAATCGTAGCCATCAGATCTTAGATCAGATGATGGACAAGAAAGTACATCCGCTGCCGCCACGAAAGCACTGAGTCGGATACATTTTAAGTAGCCAATCCCGTAGTTCCATGTGGAAAGCATGCCGCGTCAGCATGCCACATGGTGCCAACAAGATTAGGCTTTAATTAAGCTTAATTAATCATTTTTAATGGCTTAAACTTCTAAAAATCATAAACAATCATAGAGAAATAAAAAAATGCAAATAAATACTCATTTTAAATGTATTTATAGGATAATTAATTAAAAATGATCATAACTAATTTTGAATAGTAATTAAGGTTTAATTAAAATTTAATTACAAAATTTATTAGCTTAATACTCCTTAATTACTTAAGCATTAATCCTAAATTTTTTGGGTTAATTTAATGGGATGACCTCTGCCTCCCATAATTTTCTTGGGATTTATTGCTCTCTTAATTATGAAAATTAACTAATTAAACCTTAACAACTCTTTTAAGTTAATTAATGATTAATTAATCCCACGAATAATAAAAAAATTGTTATTTAAGTTTATTAATTATTAATATCTAGTCAAAATGAAGGGGGTATACACCCCCTCATTTTCACTCAAAGGCACACAAAAATCATTCCTTAGAGCCCTAGGTACCCAAGAAGATTTGCTAGAGGCATTCCTTAAGCTCCCAAGCTTGTTCCTCAATCAAAAAATGCTATTCTCATCCGTCTCAAAATAGGACACTCCCATTTTTGACCTAACTTCCCCATTTCTTCATCAAACTCAAATTAACTTTCCACACACCTTCCCTAATCCTCATCGAGCAAGAACGAATCATCTTCCAAGGTTCTTGAGCAACGGAGGTGGGACTTTGATCAAAGTCAAGCTCCAAATTGTTGATTTGTGGCCTTTCATGTGAACGTTGGGGAATTGATCCAATTGTAGCTCAACAGGGCTTCATCTCCAATAGATGAAGCTTCCGCAATCATTCGAGTCACTGGTCTTGAGGTCCGGTGAGGTGTGCTTCCAAAACTAATCTATAGGCAAAAATGGGTTGAAGCTTTTTAAAGAAAACTTGCATCTCGTGTGATCTTGACCATTGGATCCCCTCCGATCACTGTTATGAAGGCGTGGGATCCTTTTAGAGTTTATCTGGGCTTGAGTAAGCTTAAATTAAGTGAGAAATGGATGACGAACTTCATTCTCCCTCACTCACGTGATGTTAGATCACGCACCATCTATTCCACGTGATCTGAATGGACGATCATGATTAGATCCACTAGATCGATTTGATTTAATCCTATTAAGCTATTGGATTAATCATAGCCATAAGATCTTAGATCAGATGATGGACGAGAAAGTGCTTCCGACACTGCCACGAAAGCACTCAGTCGGATACATTTTAAGTAGCCAATCCCGTAGTGCCACGTGGAAAGCATGCCACGTCAGCGCGCCACATGGCGCCAACAAGATTAGGCTTTAATTAGGCTTAATTAATCATTTCTAATGGCTTAAACTTCTAAAAATCATAAACGATCATAGAGAAATAAAAAATGCAAATAAATACTCATTTTAAATGTATTTCATAGGATTATTAATTAAAAATGATCTTAACTAATTTTGAATAGTAATTAAGGTTTAATTAAGTTTTAATTACAAAATTTATTAGCTTAATCACTCCTTAATTACTTAAGCAATTAATCCCAAATTTTGTGAGTTAATTTAATGGGAAGACCTCTACCTCCCATAATTTTCTTGGGATTTATTGCTCACTTAATTACAAAAATTAACTAATTAAACCTTAATAACTCCTTTATGTTAATTAATGATTAATTAATCTCATGAATAGTAACAAATTGGTTATTTAAGTTTATTAATCATTGTTCAATAATAAGTGAGGCGAGGAGGGTTGGGACTCCTTTCCTAAGTTCATTTCACCCCCTTTTAAAATGAAATTAATTAATATTTAACTAATTAATTAAATCACTTAATCAAATTAAAATCATAATCACATCAGACCTAAATTAATTAAATCATGGGGTAGATCATTATGTCTTTAAAAAACCTAAAGGACTTTAATGAAATTATGGTTAGTTCACATGTGTTGAAAAACGATAAGAGTTATTAATTAAGTCCCTTAATCTAATTAACTATTAATCATGAGCCAATTGCATTAGGCCCTTTTTATTTCCTAGGATCATTGCAAGTTTATTTTCCTTGCATATCATGTTGGCTCATACTTATTAAGTTAATTACTTTAAGGTTACATAGGTAAGGCTAATTAATTCTTCTAATTAAGGCATCAAATTAATTAACCCATAAAATAAACTTAATTAAATTTCTTTAATTTAAATCAAATCAAAAATGTGGGAATGGGTTTAAGATAGCAAGTGATGATTTCTATTCTCCTTTTTAAATAAAATCAAATCCAAAACTTAATTAATAAAGAAGCTTTAGTTTACTTTAAATAATCTTATTTGATTTGATTGTCCTTAAGAGCTAGTTTGGTTGAATGAACCACATGTTTATATTTTATTGCCCTATTTCCAATCATTTCAAATTTGGTATGTCATTTGAATTCATACATCCATCTTTTCAAAATCAAGTAAAATAAAATGGATTTCTTTTATGTAAGCTTCCATGTGTTGATTTAATTTAATATATGTGTGGCTATTATCACTATTAAATCCAATGTATTTTTCAGAAGCTTATAAATGAATAATAATATGTGTTATGATACTAGTTATAAATTCATAAGAAATGCCTGTGCTTATAGATTATGTGTATCAATGTTGAGTTTTCTTTCCTCTATTCATGTGCTGATTTATATAAGATTCAACGGTAATGGGTACATAGCCGACATACCAGAAACTTGAGGCTTTAGGTAGCCCCAAGGAGGTCATTTGATTACCTCACTTCCCTAGTTTAACAATGGTACATACCCATTTGATTTCATTCTTATGTATTTCAACATTAGAATTTGGATAGAGCTTTAATTCATATATATATAAATGATTCAATCAAACAAAATATACAATCTTTGCATGATTTTCTTTCCCTCATTTGTGCATATATCCGTGTGTGTCGAAGAAAAGCAAGTATACAGTCTATACATCCTAGAAATACGAGGCTTTAGTTAGCCCAAGGAAGTCATTTGATTGCCTCACTTCCCTTGTTTAAAAATGACATGTACTTGCCTATATCTTTGTACTTGTATATGTATATCTGATTAGTGAATGAAAAATCCCATTTTACATTAAAATGGCATGCAATCATGATTGGCTAAGTGGTTGAATTTATTAGCCATATGATTTAGAGCTTACTTCTTATATTCATGTATATGAATTTACATATGTTTGAATGCAAATGGGTATATAGTCTAGACATCCTGAGAATATGAGGATTTAGCTAGCTCCAAGGAGGTCATTTGGTTATCTCACTTCCCTGGTTTAACAATGGTACATGCCTATTTAATTTCATACTTATGTCTTTTGTATAAGAATTTGGATAAAGTTTTAAGTTAATATGCTTAAATAATTCAATCAAATAAAATATAAATTCTAAACATACACATACATTCATCATTTAAGTGTACTAAAATATGTTACACAATTAGGATTAAATCATATACATGTTACATGTGATGCAAAGGAATGATTTAATATATGTCATGTGGTAGTAATTCAACTAAATTAATCTTAAGATGCCTTTCATTTTGAATAGGATTATTTAAGGTGAATCTAAACTTGTGATTAATTAAATCATTTAATAAGCCATTCACTAAAGAGAACTAAATAATATTAATATACTTTAGAAAGTGACTTAAGGTAAGATGAAAGAGGGAAATCCTCTTTTCCTCTCTTTATAACACTTAGTTGCTAAGTGTAATCAAATGTAACAAAAGAAAATACAAATTTTAATTCTCAAATAAATTAATCTACTTCAAGTGAAATCAACCTTTCATGTTAAATTGAATCCTTCTACACTTAGAAAATACAACACTAATGCCTAACAAGACTTACCACACAAGCCTTAATACATACATTAGAATTAAGTCACCACTTCAAGCTCTAAGTTAGGACAATATATGATGTGATGTATATTTTGTTTTATGATGTAATATTTTAGATTGGATGTTAGGGTGTATGCTTCATAGATTGGATGATAGACCAATATTAGCCTAATCATGTTTTCTGTAGGGGATTATGCTTAAGGGATGCTTAAAAATAAATTTGAATGCTCTTTTTACATGTTGCTTAAATCTTTAAGCATAATCCAAGTTAGGATAGGCGGGCTTAGTTACCCATGTGTAGGGTGCTAAGTCTAAATTATAAATACAACTGCTTGGGATTTTATGTATATTTAGCTAACCTCTATTTTTCAAGTGTAGTTAGATTTACTTTTCTAAGAAAAATGTAATTTTGCAATAGGAATTAGGATTAGTGCTATGGGAGATTAGGATGAGCAGTAGCCAGAAGGCTTGGTCCTGGGGTGCCCTATGATGCCTTTGAAGCAAGCACCATCCAAATCAAGGAAGGAACCAAGTCGAAAATGGAGATATAAATAAAGACGACCCCCATCGCATTTAATACAATTATAATTATTTGTTCATATTCCAGTTTGTATAAGGGTAGTTCTACCTATCTTTTTTCTCTTCAAGTTGTATGGTGGTAACCGACTACATCAGCCTTTTATTCTTTTATGATAGTTTATATAATTATTTGATGTTATGTTTACATTATGCATTAGGATGGCATTATTTTCATAGTTTTTTAAATGATTGGTGCATTAATGTGTGGCTTGGATACAATTAGGTTCAGAGGATAAAAATAACTTTTCTACCCAACTAATCACTCATAGCTAAATTTTAAACAACTCATAACCTCATAATAAAGCCTAAGAAAAATAAGATAATTAAAAGATTTAGCAACCCCTTAGTAGTATGGTTGTATGTTTCACATCATGCATGCATATTCTTTCTCTTGAACATGAAGGATCTCCATCCTTGCATGATAAACGAATACTTGACCTATGAGGGCATCCCTTGTGGTGGAGAACACTTTCTTCTAGCTGATTTGACCCATAACCTATTTCATCATGCATTTAGGCATAATAAATACTAAAGCCTCTATAAAAATGATCTGTATAAAATGAAATAAAATTTGAAAAGATTTGGCATCTATAAATTAAAGAGGCAGTTGTGCTCTGATACACCTGGGTCAACCAGAACTCTGGATAGTCTGTATCTGCCAACATCCACTATAATGTAAAGAGGCGGTTGTGCTCGGTCATCCTTAGGAGTAATCTTCATCACTGAATGTAACTTCTAAGATGTCCTTCGAGTGGCATGCATCCTCTTTAGTAGCAGTCAGCTGAGCTAAGCATATCTCTAGATCAAGTAAGGCCTTGAGTAGAGATTTCATCATCTCTTTAGATAAAATAAGGGTGTCATATATGCTTACCTTAGCTGGAAACTTTCTAAGGTGAGCTAGGACTTTATAATAAACTCTAGCTTGCTCCTCCACAAGCATATCCATGGGTGGAGCATCCTATGGAGGGGCTATCTACTCACTGGAATCAATGACTTGTTTACCCTTATCTTGAGGTGCTACCCTAGGAGGTAGAACTTTGCCACTCAGTTTCTGTGACTTCTTTAAATGATGAGCTTATTCAAAGTTCTACCTTCTCATCGCATACCTATAGCTTCCTAAGGGATCCTCGAGTTAGTCATGTCAATCTCAAGAGGTGAACCTGATTGATTCAGAGAAGGATAGTCTGACTCTAAATTAGAAAAGAAAGGATCAAAACTACTAGAGCTATTATTTTTATTTAGACACGGAGAGCATCCAATGAAAATAAAATCAAGAGCGTTAGAAGTAGACAATATATAAGTAGAATCAATTTTCTTCATTAACTTCTTTTTGGGTGAAGGTACATGATAGAAATCAAGTAAAGTAAGTGGAGTAATGGATTTAGTGCCCTTACCCACAGATACAATGCTTTTGTTGGTAGAAGAGGATCTAGCAGAAGAAGGGGTAGCTGCAATGGTGAAGGGAGCATTGGACTCAGATGGTGGCTATGTTATTGGACTACTCAGGAAAGTATGATGAGCTACTGCTGCTGTTGGGCTGCCACCCTCCTCGAGTTATCCTTCGCAACTAGCAAACCTTCCTTGGTATTGGAAGTTTGAGCTACATCAGGCACCTGCAATGAAAGCTTCCTGATCTTAGAAATGACCTTCTCCGAGGTTCAGGATAGAGAGATATCCTAACCTTCTTTGGTCTTAAGAGGATCGCAAGTATCCCTAAGGATTACTCTAACAGAACTGAATGGTTATTCTAATAAGTATTCCTTAAAGATAACTATGGCTCCCAACTTGTAGCTGCACTCAAGCTAGTCCTTAACAGAAATACAATCCTCTAAGACATGGCCTAACAAGCGGTGGTAGAGACAATAGCTAGGATCATTGCTCTTGCCCACTTACTCTGGCCTCTTAGGCTTTGGTAACTGAAAGTCAGGTTTCTTTAATAGATTCTTAAAGATCTTCCTAACTACATCTCTCTTGAATGAATATGGCTTATTCAATCTATCGACAAGATTTGGTGGAAAGTAGCTACCTGGTGATGGATATGAATACCACTACTGAATAGGTTGCAGCGGTGGTGGAAATGGTCATTTTGACGACTGTGGCGGCCGGTATGATGGCTGAGGGGGTGGAAGAGGCGGTGGCAAATGAAGCTGTTGAGCACGTAGTCTCTCATACTGAACTCTGACTGGCTGCTTCCCTCTGTCCAATGACACAACTATCCGTGGATTCTCCTCAAACACCTTATGTGGCTTGGGCCTAAATGATTAGTCAGGAAAGGGCAACTATTTGGCTTCCTCTTGTAGGCTAGCTGCCTTGTTGATTAATTTCTCGAATGTTTTGATGGTAATGCCCTTAAGCATGAAGGAAACCGGTCCATGGATATGCCTGAGACGAATCTCAGTGGCATGCTATTCGCAAACTGTGGTTTAGATTTCATGCTCAAAGTTGCACCAAGAATGTAATCAATAAGGGACTCATTGAGTTTCTGTTTCTCTACAATGAGGTCGCCTACAATCACCCTCTATTGAGCTCCAGCAAACCTCTTGATGAAGAGGTGCTCCAACTCAACAAAAGTCTTAACCAATCTGTTGGTCAGTTCGACGTACCAATCAAATGCAACACTTGACAAACTACTAACAAAAAGGCAGAAGAGGAGTGTGTTGTTGCCACCGGTGTTGCAACAACTAGCTCTAAAGTATGCAATGTGTTATTGCGGGTTCCCACTGCCATCAAAGATCTTGAAACATGGTGACACAAAACCCTAAATAAAATAAAAACTAAATAAAAACCTAAACCTAAAAAAAAAACCTAAACCCTAAACTAAAAAAAAACCTAAACCTAAAATAAACAAAATAAACATAAACATAAACCAAAACTAAAATAAACTAAACTAAAATAAATAAAACCTAATCTTAAACTTAAAATAAATTCAACCTAAACCTTAAACTAAATAAAATAAAATCAACTAAAACTAAACCTAAACCTAAACTAAATAAAAAACTTAAAAATAAACCTAAAATAAAAACCTAAAATCTAAACCTAAAGAAATAAAATAAAAACCTAAACCTAAACCTAAAAATAAAAAAATAAAACCTAAACCTAAAAAATAAAATAAAATTAAAACTAAACTAAAAAATAAACATAAACCTAAAAAATAAACTAAAATAATAAAAACCTAAACTAAAATAAATAATCTTAAAATAAATAAACTAAAATAAATAAAAATATAAAATAAACTTAAAATAAAAATAAAATAAAATAAACTAAAATAAAGAAAAAATAAACTAAATAAACCTAAATGTACCGGTTTACTTAATTTTAAAAAAAACCCTTAAACCCTAAACCATAAACAATAAAACTACCCCTAAACCCTAAACCCTAAACTAACCCTAAACCCGAAACCCTATACTAACTCTAAACCCTAAACCCTAAACCCCTAACCTCAAACCCAAAACCTTAACTTAAAGTAACTAAATAAATTAAAAAAATAAGCATAATCCCTAAAACCTAATTAACCTAAAACTAAACCTAAACCCTAAGAAAAACCTTAACCAGAACATCACCACAAACAGTAGCCTAGATCCGTGGTGGAGGCAAGGTGGAGGCATGGTTATCGCAAAGGGTGGTGGGGGATATAGAGGTGTGGATATGGAGGTGGTGGTAAGCAAAGGATGGTTATAAAGGCATCCGAAAACAATGGCTGAGGGAGAGATCGAGATATGAGGATCCCGCTATTCGAGAGGCTAAATACAGAATTGGGAATACTAAGAATGGTCGACCATCTACCGCTACAAAATTGTCCTACAGAGACCTAATTATCTATGCATGCTCATTATTTATCTATGTTGTCACTTGTGCCTTAGTAAACTTGGTGTGTTACTTGGTTGATAAAATCGAAAGAAGAAAGGTTGGATCTAAATTTGTTTCCTATTAAAAAAATGGAAAAACCCTAAACAATAAGCTAAAACTTGAACCCTAAACCTAAAACCTAAGCCCTAAACCCTAAACCCTAAACCCTAAACCCTAAACCATAAACCTTAAACCCTACCCTAAAACCCTAAACCTTAAACCCTAAACTCTAACCCTAACCCTAAACTCTAAACCCTAAACCCTAAACCCTAAACCCCAAAGCCTAAACCTAAACCTAAAGTAACTAAATAAATTAAAAAAATAAACCTAAACCCTAAAACCTAATAAACCTAAACCAAAACCTAAACCCTAAGAATGGTTAGAACCTTGACCAGAACATCACCACAACCGTGCTTAGTCTAGATAATGGGGAATAAAATATCATAGTGGTGGGGGGATCCAAAGATGCCGGTGGATATGGAGGTGGTAGGTGGATTGTTATGGAGGATGGAGGAGCAACTGAGAAGGGTGGTGGTGTTGAGGGAGAGATCAGAATATGATGGTGGATCCGCTACCGAGAGGCCGAAGTAACCGAGAAACAAGAATAGTTGATCCCATCTGCTACTTATGGAACTGTGACATTATAGTTGAGACAGTTCTAGTTATCTAAGGTTTTTGATTTGCTCAATGCGTGCTCATTTTTTATCTCTGTCTTAGAAAATTTGGTGTGTTATTTGGTTGATGAAATTCAAAAGAAGAAATATTGAATCTGAATTTATTCTCTGTTAAAAAAATCATAAACCTTAAACTAAAACCTGAAACTTAAATCTAAAACCTAAACCCTCAACCCTAAATCCTAAACCCTAAATCGTAAACCTTAAACACTAGAACCCTAAACCCTAAACCCTAAACTTTAAAACGTAAACCTTAAACCCGAAACCAAATATAAGAAAAAAACCCTAAACCCTAAACCTTAAACCCAAAATACTAAACTTTAACTCAAACACTAAATAACTAAACCTAAATCCAAAACCTAAACTACTTAAACCCTAAAACCCTAAACCCTAAACCCTAAAACCTAACCCTAAACCAAAACTCTAAACCCTAATCACTAAACCCAAAATCTTAAAACCCTAAACTCTAAACCCGAAACCCTAAAAACCCTAAACCCTAAATCCTAAAGTCTAAACCCAAAACTAACATTAAACCCTAAGCTAACACTAAACCTAAACACTAAACTAATCCTAAACCCTAAACTAACCTTAAACCCTAAAAACCCTAAACCCTGATGCCTAAACACTAACCCTAAACCTTAAACCTTAAACCTTAAACCCTAAACCCGAAACCCTAAACCCTAAAAACTTAAACACCTAAAACTAAACTAAATAAAACTTAAAAATTAAATATATAAAAAAACTTAAACCTAAATAAAATAAAAAAATAAAATAAAATAAAAACCTAAACCTAAACCTAAACCTTAAAAAAAAAATAAAGACTAAACTAAAATAAAAAAAAGAAAGACCTAAACTTAACTAAAAATATAAAATAAACCTAAAATTAAAAAACCTAAACAAAATAAAAACTAAACGTAAAATAAAAATAAAGTACACCTAAAATAAAATAAAACAAAAACTAAATAAAAACCTAAACCTAAAAAATAATCCTTAAAAAAACCTAAACCCTAAACTAAAAAAACTAAACTTAAAATAAATAAAAGAAAATAAACCTAAATCTAAACTAAAATAAGCTAAACTAAAATAAATAAAACCTAAACTTAAACCTAAAATAAACTAAAAATAAACCCTAAACTAAATAAAATAAAATATATTAAAAATAAACCTAAACCTAAAGCAAAACCTAAAAATATAAACTAAAACATAAACCTAAAAAAATAAATAAATAATTAAACTAAATTTAAAAATAAACATAAACCTAAGCCTAAACATAAAAAATAAATTAAAATAAATAAACCAAAAATAATAAACCAAACAAGAGAAAAATAAAAAATAAAATAGGATAAAATAAATAAAAATGAAACTAAATAAACTAAATAAGCCTCAACTTATCGGTTTACTAATTTATTTATTTTTTTTAAAAAAAACCCTAAACCGTTAACCCTAAACCCTAAACCCTAAACCCTAAATCCTAAACCCTGAACCTTAAAACTAACCCTAAACCCTAAACCTACAACCCTAAATCCTAAAACCTAAACATAACCCTAAACCTTAAACCTTAAACCCTAATCCTGAAACCCTAGACCTTAAACCCTACATCCTAAACCCTAAACCCTAAACACTAAACTAACCCTAAACCCTAAACCCTAAAAACCCTAAACCATGAACTCTAAACCCTAAACCATAAACTAACCCTAAACTCTACACTAACCCTAAACCCTAAAAACCTTAAATCCTAAAGCCTAAACACTAAACTATAAATTCTAAACCCTAAACTCAACCCTAAACCCTAAACTCTAAAGCCTTAAACCCTAAAACGCTAAACCCTAAACCCTAAACCCTAAACCCTAATGACTTAAAAACCTAAACCTAAACTAAATAAAACCATAAAATAAAATAAATAAATAAACCTAAACCTAAATAAAATAAAATAAAAATAAAATCAAAAACTAAAACTTAAACCTAAAAATAAATTAAAATTAAAAATAAAACTAAAGTAAAATAAAATGAAGAAAAACTAAACTATATTAAAAAAGTAAAATAAACTTAAGAATAAAAAAACCTAAATAAAATAAAAACTAAAAGTAAAATAAAAATAAAATAAACATAGAATAGAATAAAATAAAAACTAATGAAAACCTAAACCTGAAAAATGAACTGAAAAATAAAACTTAAAAATAAATTAAAAAAAAGCTAAACTCTAAACTAAAAAAAATCCTAAACCTAAAAGAAAAATAAATAAACAAGATACATTAAACCTAAACCTAAACTAAAATAAATGAAACCTAAACCTGAACCTAAAATAAACTAAACCTTAACCTAAACCTAAACTAAATAAAATAAAAAAAATTGGAAGAAACCTAAACCTAAATTAAAAAATAAAACTTAAAAATAAACCTAAAATAAAAACATAAGTGCTAAGCCTAAAAAATAAAATAAAAACCTAAACCTAAACCTAAAAATAAAAAATAAACCCTAAACCTAAAAAATAAAAGAAATAAAAATTCAACTAAAAAATAAACCTAAACCTAAACATAAAACTAAGAAACAAACTAAAATAAAAGCCTAAAGTAAAATAAATAAACCTAAAGTAAATAACCTAAACTAAATAAAAATAAAAATAAAAATAAACCTAAATAAAAATAAAAAAGTTAAATTAAATTAAATAAATAGAACTTTAAATAAATAAACTAAATAAACCTAAACCTACCGGTTTACTTAATTTAAAAAAAAAACCTAAACCTTAAACCCTAAACCCTAATCCTGAACCTTCTAAACCCTAATCCTAAACTTTAAACCCTAAAAGCATAAACCCTAAACTCTAAACCCTAAACCCTAAACCATGCACCCTAAACCCTAAACCTTACTCCCTAACCCTAACCCTAAATCCTAAACCCTAAACCACAAACCCTAAACCTAAACCTAAATTAACTAAATAAATTTAAAAATAAACCTAAACCCTAAAACCAAATAAATCTAAACCCTAAGAATGGGCAGAACCTTGACTGCAGGAACATCACCATCAACTAGGCTCACTCTAGATCAAAGGAGGTGAAAGCTGAGGAGAAAGTTATCAGCAGAGATCTGGAAGTGCTCATGGGTATGGAGGTAGTGGTCGAGAAGTGGTTATAAATAAAATAAAATAAAACTTAAAAAAATAAACCTAAAGCTAAACCTAAACCTAGAAAATAAACTAAAGCAAAACCTAAACTAAAATAAATAAACTAAACTAAATAAAATAAAAGTAAACTAGAATAAAAAATAAAATAAAATAAACTCAAATTTAAAATAAACTAAATAAATAAACCTAAACTACCCTACTTAATTTAAAAAAAGTAAAACCTAACCCTAAACCTACAACCGTAAGCCCTAAAATCTATGCCTTAAAACCCTAAATCCTAAGCAATAAACCCTAAACCCTAACACCCTAAACCCTAAACCCTAAACCCTAAACCCTAAACCCTAAACCCTAAATCCTAAACCCTGAACCTTAAAACTAACCCTAAACCCTAAACCTACAACCCTAAATCCTAAAACCTAAACATAACCCTAAACTCCTAAACTTAAACCTAATCTCAAAACCTACCTAAACCTACATCCTAAACCCTAAACTCCTAAACACTAAACTAACCATAAAACCTAAACCCTAAACCCTAAACCATGAACTCTAAACCTTAAACCATAAACTAACCCTAAATTCCACGCTAACCCTAAACCCTTAACCATAAAAACCTTAACTCCTAAAGCCTAAACACTAAACTATAAATTCTAAACCCTAAACTCGAACCCTAAACCCTAAACTCTAAAGCCTTAAACCCTAAAATGCTAAACCCTAAACCCTAAACCCTAAACCCTAATGACTTAAAACCTAAACCTAAACTAATAAAACCATAAAATAAAAAAATAAATAAATAAACCTAAACCTAAATAAAATAAAATAAAAATAAAATCAAAACTAAACTTAAACCTAACTATAAATTAAAATTAAAAATAAAACTAAAGTAAAATAAAATGAAGAAAAACTAAACTATATTAAAAAAATAAAATAAACTTAAGAATAAAAAAACCTAAATAAAATAAAAACTAAAAGTAAAATAAAAATAAAATAAACATAGAATAGAATAAAATAAAAACTAATGAAAACCTAAATCTGAAAAATGAACCTAAAAATGAACCTAAAAATAAAACCTAAAAATAAATTAAAAAAGCTAAAATCTAAACTAAAAAAAACCTATACCAAAAATAAAAATAAGTAAACAAAATACATTAAACCTAAACCTAAACTAAAATAAATGAAACCTAAACCTGAACCTAAAATAAACTAAATCTTAACCTAAACCTAAACTAAATAAAATAAAAAAAATTGGAAAAAACCTAAACCTAAATTAAAAAATAAAACTTAAAAATAAACCTAAAATAAAAACATAAGAGCTAAGCCTAAAAAAATAAAATAAAAACCTAAACCTAAACCTAAAAATAAAAAATAAACCCTAAACCTAAAAAATAAAAGAAATAAAAATTCAACTAAAAAATAAACCTAAACCTAAACTTAAAACTAAGAAACAAACTAAAATAAAAAACCTAAAATAAATAAATAAACCTAAAGTAAATAACCTAAACTAAATAAAAATAAAAATAAACCTAAATAAAAATAAAAAAGTTAAATTAAATTAAATAAATAGAACTTTAAATAAATAAACTAAATAAACCTAAACCTACCGGTTTACTTAATTTAAAAGAAAAACCTAAACCTTAAACCCTAAACCCTGATCCTGAACCTTCTAAACCCTAATCCTAAACTTTAAACCCTAAAAGCATAAACCCTAAACCCTAAACCATACACCCTAAACCCTAAACCTTACTCCCTAACCCTAACCCTAAATCCTAAACCCTAAACCACAAACCCTAAACCTAAACCTAAATTAACTAAATAAATTTAAAAATAAACCTAAACCCTAAAACCAAATAAATCTAAACCCTAAGAATGGGCAGAACCTTGACGGCAGGAACATCACCATCAACTAGGCTCACTCTAGATCTGGTAGTGGAGGTGAAAGCGGAGGAGAAAGTTATCGCAGTGGTGGTAGAGGATCTGGAAGTGCTCATGGGTATGGAGGTACTGGTCAGAGAAGTGGTGGTTATAGAATAAAATAAAAATAAAACTTAACAAAAAATAAACCTAAAGCTAAACCTAAACCTAGAAAATAAACTAAAGCAAAAAACCTAAACTAAAATAAATAAACTAAACTAAATAAAAATAAAAGTAAACTAGAATAAAAATAAAAATAAAATAAACTCAAATCAATTAAAATAAACTAAATACTCTAAATAAACCTAAACCTACTGGTTTACTTAATTTAAAAAAAAGTAAAAAAAAACCCTTGAACCTTAAACCTACAACCGTAAGCCCTAAAATCTATGCCTTAAAACCCTAAATCCTAAGCAATAAACCCTAAACCCTAACACCCTAAACCATAAACCTTAAACCTTAATCCTTAAATCCTATAACCTTAAACACCAAAACCTAAACCCCAAACCCAAAATACCAAACCCTAAACCAGGAAAACCTAAAAACCTAAACCTAAACTAAATAAAACCTTATAATAAAATAAGTAAAGAAACCTAAACCTAAATAAAATAAAAAACTAAAATAAAATAAAAATTTAAACTAAAATTGAAACCTAAACCTAAACCAAATGTAAAAAATAAAATAATATAAAAATAATTAACTAAAATAAATTGAATAAAAACCTAAACTAAATAAATAAAATAAAATAAACCTAAAAAAACCTAAATAAAATAAAAATAAAATGCCTAATAAAAATAAAATAAACTTAAAATAAAAAATTAAAAACTAAATAAAAACCTAAACATGAAAAATAACATTAAAAAACTATAAAATAAACAAAAAATATAACTTAAACCCAAAATTTTAAAAAAACCCTAATACTAAAAAAAATAAAATAAAATAAACCTAAACTAAAATAAGATAAACTAAATTAAATAAAACCTTAACCTAAACCTAAATAAACTAAACATAAAGCTAAAGTAAATAAAATAAAATAAACTAATAATAAACCTAAACCTAAACTAAAAAATAAAATCAAAAATAAACCTAAGAACTGAACAAAAATAAAATAAAAGCCTAAACCTAAACTAAAAAAAAAGGCCTGAAACTAAAAAATGACTAAAGATAAAATGGCTAAAGATGAAAACATAAACATGCAAACTGAGTTAAAATTGAAATCAGATAAAGACTAAAGATAGATAAACTGAGAAAGGATTAAGGCAAAGGAATGGAAAGATAAAGATAAAAAGATAAAAATAAACTAAAATAAATAAAAAGTAAACTAAAAAAACTAAATAAACCTAAACCTACCAGTTTTCTTAAGTCAAAAAAAGACCCTAAAACCTAAACCCTAAACCCTAAAACCTAAATCTTAAACCCTAAACCATAAACCTACAACCCTAAACCCTAAACCCTAAACCTTAAACCATTAACCTTAAAAACCTTAAACCTTAAACCCTAAAAAACTAAACCCTAAACTCTAAACTAACCCTAAACCCTAAGCTAACCCTAATCCCTAAATCCTAAGCCCACAAAACCCTAAACCTTAAAGCCTAAACACTAAACCCTAAACCCTAAACCCTAACCTTAAACCCTAAAACCCTAAACCCTAAACATTATACCCTACACCATAAAAAATTAAAAAACTGAACCTAAACTAAAAAAAAACTAAAAATAAGATAAAAAATAAATAAACCTAAAATAATAAATTCTAAACCTAAACTCCTAACCTATAAATAATAATTACAACCCTAAACCTACTACCATAAACTCCTAAACTTAAACCTAAAACTTAAACTCTAAACCCTAAACTAAACTTAAACCTTAAACTCCTAAACCTAAACTAAACTCTAATCCATAAGACTAACCTAACCCTAAACACTAAACTTAAATTAAAACCTAAACCTAAACCCTAAACCACAAAAACCCTAAACCTTAAACTAACACTAATCCCTAAACCCAAAACCATAAACCCTACACCCTAAATGCTCAAAACCCTAAACCCAAAAGCCTAAACACTAAACCCTAATCCCTAATCCCTATGCCATAAAAACCTAAACCTAAATTAAATAAAACCCATAAAGAAAATAAATAAAAAAGCCTAAACCTAAATAAAATAAAATAAAATAAAATATAATAAAACTGAAACTAAAACCTAAACCTAAACCTAAAAACAAAATAAAATAAAAAATTAAAATAAACTAAAATAAAATAAATAATAACCAAAACTAAACTAAAAAATAAAATCCTAAATATATTAAAAATTGAAAATAAACTAAACCTAAAATAATAACCAAATAAAAACCTAAACCTAAAATAACTTAAAAATAAATACAAAATAAAACATAAACCCTAAACTTAAAGAAAAACTTAAACCTAAAATAAATAAAAAATAAACTAAACAGAAGGAACTTAAACCTAAACTATAATAAACTAAACTAAAATAGATAAAACCTAAACCTAAACCTAAAATAAACTAAACATTTAAAAATAAAATAAAAATAAAATAAAAATAAAACTTAACTAAAAAAAACCAAAACCTAAACGTAAACCTAAACTAAATAAAAATAAAACAAACTTAAAATTAAAAATTAAAACTAAATAAATAAAACATAAAAAAAAAATAACATTAAAAAACTTAAAAATAAATAAAAAATAAAACCTAAACCCAAAATTTTAAATAAAACCCTAATACTAAAATAAATAAAATAAAATAAACCTAAACTAAAATGAGCTAAAAAAAATAAAATAAAACCTAAACCTAAACCTAAAATAAACTAAACCAAAAGCTAAAGCAAATAAAATAAAATAAACTAATAATAAATCTAAACCTAAACTAAAAAAATAAAATCTAAAATAAACCTAAAACTTAAACCTAAAAAAATAAAATAAAAACCTAAACCTAAACTTAAAAAAAAAGAAGCTTAAACCTAAAAAATAAAATAAAAATAAAACTAAACTAAAAAATAAACATAAACTTATACCTAAAATTAAAAAATTAAACTAAAATAAAGAAACCTTAAATAAATAAACTAAACTAAATTAAAACAAAAAATAAACCAAAATAAAAATAAAAATAAAGTAAAATAAAAAAGTAAACTAAAATAAAATAAACCTCTAAACCTAAAAGACCTTAAACCTAAACCCTAAACTATAAAATCTAAACCCTATAAACCCTAAACCCTAAACCTAAACCTTAAACTAAAAACCCTAAACCCTAAACCCTAAGCTAAACCTAATCCCTAAATCCTAAGCTCACAAAACCCTAAACCTTAAAGCCTAAACACTAAACCCTAAACCCTAAACCCTAAAACCTTAAACCCTATACCCTAACCCTAAACCCTAAACATTATACCCTACACCATAAAAAATTAAAAAACTGAACCTAAACTAAATAAAACCTAAAAATAAGATAAATAAACAATCCTAAACCTAAATAAAAAAATAAAAAAAACATAAACAAAACTAAAAAATAAAAAACCTAAATAAAATTAAAATAAAAACTAAAATAAACCTAAAATAAAATATAATAAAAACTAAATCAAACATAACAGATAAAAAGCTTAAAAATAAATAAGAAAAATCTAAACTCTAAATGAAAATCAAAAATCTAAACCTAAAATAAAAATAAAATAAACCTAAACCTAAAATAAAATAAACTAAACCTAAACTTAAACTAAATAAAATAAAATAAGCTAAAAATAAACCTAAACATAAACTAAAAACTAAAACTTAAAAATAAAATTAAAATCAAAACCTCATTATAAACATGAAAAATTAAAATAAAAACCTAAACCTAAACCTAAAAATAAAAAATAAAAAATAAAACTTAAACCAAAAAAATAAAATAAAAATAAAACTTACCTAAAAAATAACCAAAATAAGAAACCTAAAATAAAATTAAAAAACCTAAAATAAATAAACTAAACTAAATAAAAATAAAAACTAAACCTAAATAAAAATAAAAAATAAAATTAAACTAAATAAAATAAAAAATAAACTAAATAAACTAAACCTAAATTAAAACCTTAAAATCAACCTAAATCGAACCCTAAACTATAACTTAAATAAACCTAAACCTAACTAAACCCTAAACTCTAAAACCTTAAACCCTAAACCCTAAACCTTAAACCCTAAACTCTAATCCATAAACTAACCTAAACCTAAACATTAAACTAACCCTAAACCCTAAACACTAAACCATAAAAACCCTAAGCCCTAAACCCTAAACTAACCCTAATCCCTAAACCCAAAACCCAAAACCCTAAACCCTAAACCCTCAAAACCCTAAACCCAAAAGGCTAAACACTAAACCCTAAACCCTAAGTCCTAAACCCTAATCCCTACGCCATAAAAACCTAAGCCTAAACTAAATAAAACCCATAAAGAAAATAAATAAAAAAGCCTAATCCTAAATAAAATAAAATAAAACAAAATATAATAAAACTGAAACTAAAACCTAAACCTAAACCTATAAACAAAATAGAATAAAAAATTAAAATAAACTAAAATAAAATAAATAATAACCAAAACTAAACTAAAAAATAAAAATCCTAAATATATTAAAAATTGAAAATAAACTAAACCTAAAATAATAACTAAATAAAACCTAAACCAAAATTATAAACCTAAAAATAGAACTTAAAAATAAATACAAAATAAAACATAAACCCTAAACTTAAAAAAAAACTTAAACCTAAAATAAAAATAAAATAAACAAAACAGAAGGAACTTAAACCTAAACTAAAATAGATAAAACCTAAACCTAAACTTAAAATAAACAAAACCTAAACTAAATAACTAAAAATAAACCTAAACCTAAACTGAAAAATAAATCTTAAAAAGAAACATAAAATAAAAACCTATACCATAAAAAATAAAATAAAAACCAAAAAATAAAAATAAAACCTAAACATTAAAAATAAAATAAAAATAAAACTTAACTTAAAAAAAATCAAAACCTAAACGTAAACCTAAACTAAATAAAAATAAAATAACCTTAAAATTAAAAATTAAAAACTAAATAAAAACCTAAACATAAAAAATAACATTAAAAAAACTTAAAAATAAATAAAAAATAAAACCTAAACCCAAAATTTAAAAAAAAACCCTAATACTAAAATAAACAAAATAAAATAAACCTAAACTAAAATGAGCTAAACTAAATTAAATAAAACCTAAACCTAAACCTAAACCTAAAATAAACTAAACCTAAAGCAAAAGTAAATAAAATAAAATAAACTAATAATAAACCTAAACCTAAACTAAAAAATAAAATCTAAAATAAACCTAAAACTTAAACCTAAAAAAATAAAATAAAAACCTAAACCTAAACCTAAAAAAAAAGAAGCCTAAACCTGAAAAATAAAATAAAAATAAAACTAAACTAAAAAATAAACATAAACTTTTACCTAAACCTAAAATTAAAAAATTAAACTAAAATAAAGAAACCTATAATAAATAACCTAAACTAAATTAAAACATAAATAAACCAAAATAAAAATAAAAAATAAATATAAATAAACTAAAAAACTAAATAAACCTAAACCTGCCGGGTTTGCAATTCAAAGACCCTAAAACCTAAACCCTACCTAACCTATTTTAAACCTGAGCCCTAAACCCTAAACTCCTGACCCTAACCACTGAGCCCTACTCATCCCAAAACCTACCCAGGCCCACAAACTACCCTACTCTGGGTAAAACTGGTGACCCTGATCCTATATAGGCCCAAAACTGAGCCAACTGAGCCTAAACTGAGCTAACTGACCCAGGCCAAACCCTACCCTAGCCTAAACTACCACCAACACTGATTTTTGCACCATGCAAAAGATAAACCTAAACTAAATAAAACCTAAAAATAAGATAAATAAAAAAACCTAAACCTAAATAAAATGACATAAAAATAAAAACATAAACAAAACTAAAAAATAAAAAACCTAAATAAAATTAAAACAAAAACTAAAATAAACCTAAACTAAAATAAAATAAAAACTAAATCAAACCTAAAAGATAAAAAACTTAAAAATAAATAAGAAAAATCTAAACCCTAAATTAAAATAAAAAACCTAAACCTAAAATAAAAATAAAAGAAACCTAAACCAAAACTAAAATAAACTAAACCTAAACTAAACTTAAACTAAATAAAATAAAATAAATAAAATAAAACTAAACATAAACTAAAAATTAAAACCTAAAATAAACTTAAAATCAAAACCTCATTATAAACCAAAAATAAAATAAAACCTAAACCTAAACCTAAAATAAAAAATAAAACCTAAACAAAAAAAATAAAATAAAATAAAACTCACCTAAAAAAAAACCAAAAGAAAACCTAAACTAAAATAAAACCTAAATAAATAAACTAAACTAAATAAAATATAAAATAAAACTAAATAAAATAAAAAATAAAATAAACTAAAATAAATAAAATAAACTACATAAACTAAGTGAGCTAAACTTGGTTTGCTTGGGTTTTAAAACCCTAAACCAAAATCCTAAACAAACCCTAAATCCTGAGCCCTAAACTACAACCCAAACTTATAACCATAAACCTACTATGAAACCCACAAACCCTAAACCCTAACCACTGAGTATAAACCATAAAATCTTAAAGGCCCTAAACCCAAACCCTAGCCATGGCTACCCTGACCTAAATGCTTAACCCTTGACCTTACCCCAACTGGGCCCAGGCCCTAAAGCCATAAAAGGCCCACCCTGAGCACTGAGTGACCTGATCCTGAGCCCAGCTGACCCTGATCACTGGGCCTCACCCTCCCACCTGAGCCACAGGCCACCCTGGGCCCTATCCTGTGAAAGACCTAAACCTAAACTAAATAAACCCATAAAGAAAAATAAAAAAGCCTGAGCTAAATAAAATAAAATTTAAAATATAATACTGACTAAAACTGACTAAACCTAAAAACAAGATAGAATAAAATTAAAATAAAATAAAATAAAATAAATAATAACCTAAACTAAACTAAAAATAAAATCCTAAATATATTAAAATTGAAAATAAACTAAACCTAAAATAATAACTAAATAAACCTAAACCAAAATTATAAACCTAAAATGAGACATAAAATAAATACAAAATAAAACATAAACCCTAAACTTAAAAAAAAGCTTAAACCTAAAATTAAAATAAAATAAACAAAACAGAAGGAACTTAAACCTAAACTAAAATAGATAAAACCTAAACCTAAACCTAAAATAAACAAAACCTAAATTAAATAACTAAAAATAAACTTAAACCTAAACTAAAACATAAATCTTAAAAAGAAACATAAAATAAAAACCTTTACCTTAAAAAATAAAATAAAAACCTAAACATTAAAAATAAAATAAAAATAAAACTTAATTAAAAAAAAACCAAAACCTAAATGTAAACCTAAACTAAATAAAAATAAAATAAACTTAAAATAAAAAATTAAAAACTAAATAAAAACCTAAACATAAAAAATAACATTAAAAAACTTAAAAATAAATAAAAAATAAAACCTAAACCCAAAATTTAAAAAAAAATCCTAATACTAAAATAAACAAAATAAAATAAACCTAAACTAAAATGAGCTAAACTAAATTAAATAAAACCTAAACCTAAACCTAAAATAAACTAAACCTAAAGCTGAAGTAAATAAAATAAAATAAAATAATAATAAACCTAAACCTAAATGAAAAAATAAAATCTAAAATAAACCTAAAACTTAAACCTAAGAAAATAAAATAAAAACCTAAACCTAAACCTAAAAAAAAGGAAGCCTAAACCTAAAAAATAAAATAAAAATAAAACTAAACTAAAAAATAAACATAAACTTTTACCTAAACCTAAAATTAAAAAATTAAACTAAAATATAGAAACCTATAATAAATATACTAAACTAAATTAAAAATAAAAAATAAACCAAAATAAAATAAACTAAAATAAATAAAAAGTAAATTAAAATAAAGATTAAATAAACCTAAACCTACCAGTTTACTTAATTCCAAAAAAGACCCTAAAACCTAAACCCTAAACCCTAAAACCTAAATTTTAAAACCTAAACCCTAAACCCTAAACCCTAAACCCTAAACCCTTAACCCACAACCCTAAACCCTAAACCCACTAAACCATAAACCTTAAAACCACTAAACCTCCCACAAAACTAAACCCTAAACTAACTAACCTGACCTGGCTAACCCTGATCCCTAAATCCGGCCAGAAACTCTAAATCTTAAAGCCTAAACACTAAAAACTAAACCCTAACCCTAAAACCCTAAACCTAAACCTAAACCTTAAACAAACCATGCACAACCTAAACATTTTACCCTACACCATAAAAGATTAAAAAACTAACCCTAAACTAAATAAAACCTAAAAATAAGATAAATAAAAATACTTAAACCTAAATAAAATGAAATAAAAATAAAAACATAAACAAAACTAAAAAATAAAAAACCTAAATAAAATTAAAATAAAAACTAAAATAAACCTAAAATAAAATAAAATAAAAACTAAATCAAACCTATAAGATAAAAAAAACTAAAAAATAAATAAGAAACATCTAAACCCTAAATTAAAATAAAAAACATAAACCTAAAATAAAAATAAAAGAAACCTAAACCTAAACTAAAATAAACTAAACCTAAACCTAAACTTAAACTAAATAAAATAAAATAAGCTAAAAATAAACCTAAACATAAACTAAAAAATAAAACCTAAAAATAAACTTAAAATCAAAACCTCATTATAAACCTGAAAAAATAAAATAAAAACCTAAACCTAAACCTAAAAATAAAAATAAAAACTAAACAAAAAAATAAAATTAAAATAAAACTAACCTAAAAAATAACCAAAATTAAAAAACCTAAACTAAAATAAAAAACCTAAAATAAATAAACTAAAGTAAATAAAATAAAAAATAAAAATAAACTAAAATAAATAAACTAAGTAAGCCTAAACCTACTAGTTTACTTAGGTTTTTTTAAAAAATCCCTAAACCCTAAATCCTAAACCCTAAACCCTAAACCCTAAACCCTAAAACTACCCTAAACTCTAAACTTACAACCATAAACCATCTACCATAAATCCTAAACTCCAAACCCTAAACCCTGAGCTCTAAACCATAAAACCACTAACCTTAAACCCTAACCACTGGCTAATCCATAAATCCACCCTGAACCTTAAGCTAAACTAAACCATAAAAACTAACCACATAAACTAACAATCCCTCCAACCCTAAACCCTAAACCTAAACCTCAAAACCCTAAACCAGCACAAAACCTGAGCACTAAATGCCAAACCCTAAACCCTAATCACGCATAAAAAAACCTAAAGTAAATAAAACCCATAAAGAAAATAAATAAAAAAGCCTAAACCTAAATAAAATAAAATAAAACAAAATAAAACAAAATATAATAAAATTGAAACTAAAACCTAAACCTAAACCTAAAAACAAAATAGAATAAAAAATTAAAATAAACTAAAATAAAATAAATAATAACCTAAACTAAACTAAAAAATAAAAATCCTAAATATATTAAAAATTGAAAATAAACTAAACCTAAAATAATAACTAAATAAAAACCTAAACCAAAATTATAAACCTAAAAATAGAACTTAAAAATAAATAAAAAATAAAACATAAACCTTAAACTTAAAAAAAATCAAAAACCTAAAATAAAAATAAAATAAACAAAATAGAAGGAACTTAAACCTAAATTATAATAAACTAAACTAAAATAGATAAAACCTAAACCTAAACCTAAAATAAACTAAACCTAAACTAAATAACTAAAAATAATCCTAAACCTAAGCTAAAAAATAAATCTTAAAAAGAAACATAAAATAAAAACCTATACCTTAAAAAATAAAATAAAACCTAAAAATAGAAATAAAACCTAAACATTAAAAATAAAATAAAAATAAAACTTAACTAAAAAAACCAAAACCTAAACATAAACCTAAACTAAATAAAATAAAATAAGCTAAAAAAAAATCCTAATACTAAAATAAGAAAAATAAAATAAACCTAAACTAAAATGAGCTAAACTAAATTAAATAAAACCTAAACCTAAACCTAAAATAAACTAAACCTAGTTAAGTAAATAAAATAAAATCTAATAATAAACCTAAACCTAAGCAGAAAAAATAAAATCTAAAATAAACCTAAAACTTAAACCTAAGAAAATAAAATAAAAAACCTTAACAAACCTAAAAAAAAGTAGCCTAAAACCTAAAAATAAAATAAAATAAAAGTAAACTAAAAATAAACATAAACTTTTTTACTAAACCTGGAATTAAAGATTAAACTAAGATAAAGAAACCTATAATAAATATACTAAACTAAATTAAAACAAAAAATAAACTAAAATAAAAATAAAAAATAAAATAAAATAAAATAAATAAAAAGTAAACTAAAATAAAAACTAAATAAACCTAAACCTACCAGTTTACTTAAATCCAAAAAAGACCCTAAAACCTAAACCCTAAATCCTAAAACCTAAATTTTAAAACCTAAACCCTAAACCCTAAACCCTAAACCCTTAACCCACAACCCTAAACCCTAAACCCTAAACCTTAAACCATAAACCTTAAAAAACCCTAAACCTAAAACCCTAAATAACTAATCCCTAAACTCTAAACTAACCCTAAACCCTAAGCTAACCCTAATCCCAAAATCCTAAGCCCGCAAAACTCTAAATCTTAAAGCCTAAAACTAAACCCTAAACCCTAAACCCTAATCTTAATCCCTAAAACCCTAAACCCTAAACTCTAAACCCTAAAACCTTAAACCTATACCCTAAATCGTAAATATTTTACCCTACACCATAAAAGCTAAAAAAACTAAGCCTAAACTAAATAAAACCTAAAAATAAGATAAATAAAAAAATCTAAACCTAAATAAAATGAAATAAAAATAAAAACATAAACAAAACAAAAAAATAAAAAACCTAAATAAAGTAAAAATAAAAACTAAAATAAACCTAAAATAAAATAAAATAAAAACTAAATCAAACCTAAAAGATAAAAAACTTAAAAATAAATAAGAAACATCTAAACCCTAAATTAAAATAAAAAACATAAACCTAAAATAAAAATAAAAGAAACCTAAACCTAAACTATAATAAACTAAACCTAAACCTAAACTTAAACTAAATAAAATAAAATAGGCTAAAAATAAACCTAAACATAAACTAAAAAATAAAACCTAAAAATAAACTTAAAATCAAAACCTCATTATAAACCTGAAAAAATAAAATAAAAACCTAAACCTAAACCTAAAAATAAAAATAAAACCTAAACAAAATAAATAAAATAAAAATTAAACTAACCTAAAAAATAACCAAAAATAAAAAAACCTAAACTAAAATAAAAAAACCTAAAATAAATAAACTAAAGTAAATAAAATAAAAAATAAAAATAAACTAAAATAAATAAAAAATAAACTAAATAAATTAAGTAAGCCTAAACCTACTAGTTTACTTAAGTTTTTTTAAAAAAAGCCTAAACCCTAAATCCTAAACCCTAAACCCTAAACCCTAAAACTACCCTAAACTCTAAACTTACAACCATAAACCTACTACCATAAATCCTAAACCCAAAACCCTAAAACCCTAAACCCTGAGCCCTAAACCCTAAAACCCTAAACCTTAAACCCTAAACCCTAAACTATAATCCATAAATGCTAACCCTAACCCTAAACACTAAACTAACCCTAAACCCTAAACCATAAAAACCCTAAACCCTAAACCATAAACTAACCCTAATCCCTAAACCCAAAACCAAAACCCTAAACCCTAAACCCTCAAAACCCTAAACCCAAAAGCCTAAACACTAAACCCTAAACCCTAAACCCTAAACCCTAATCCCTACGCCGTAAAAACCTAAACCTAAAGTAAATAAAACCCATAAAGAAAATAAATAAAAAAGCCTAAACCTAAAATAAAACAAAATATAATAAAATTGAAACTAAAACCTAAACCTAAACCTAAAAACAAAATAGAATAAAAAATTAAAATAAAATAAAATAAAATAAATAATAACCTAAACTAAACTAAAAAATAAAAATCCTAAATATATTAAAAATTGAAAATAAACTAAACCTAAAATAATAACTAAATAAAACCTAAACCAAAATTATAAACCTAAAAATAGAACTTAAAATAAATAAAAAAATAAAACATAAACCCTAAACCTAAAAAAATAAAACCTAAAAAAAAAAATAAAATAAACAAAATAGAAGGAACTTAAACCTAAACTATAATAAACTAAAATAGATAAAACCTAAACCTAAACCTAAAATAAACTAAACCTAAACTAAATAACTAAAATAATCCTAAACCTGTGAAAATAAATCTTAAAAAGAAACATAAAATAAAAACCTATACCTTAAAAAATAAAATAAAATCTAAAAATAAAAATAAAACCTAAACATTAAAAATAAAATAAAAATAAAACTTAACTAAAAAAAACCAAAACCTAAACGTAAACCTAAACTAAATAAAATAAAATAAGCTAAAAATATACCTAAACTTAAACTAAAAAAATAAAACCTAAAACTAAACCTAAAATAAAACCTAAAACTTAAACTTAAAAAATGAAATAAAAACCTAAACCTAAACCTAAAAATAAGAAATAAAACCTAAATAAAAAAATAAAATAAAAATAAAACTAAACTAAAAAATAAACTAAACCTAAAAAATAAACAAAAATAAAAAAGCAAAACTAAAATATAAAAAACCTAAAATAAATAAACTAAACTAAAATAAATAAAAAAATAAACTCAAATAAATAAAAAATAAACTAAATAAATCTAAACCTACTGGTTTACTTAATTATTTTTAAATAAAATCCCTAAAACCTAAATTCAAAACCCTAAACCCTAAACCCTAAAACTTAAACCCTAAACCTACAACCCTAAAGCCTAAACCCTAAATAATATAACCTTATACTCTAAACCCTAAACCCTAAACCCTAAACCCTAAACCCTAAACCCTAAACCCTAAAACCCTAAACCCTAAACTCTAAACCCTAAACTCTAAAACCCTAAACCCTAAACCCTAAACCTTAAACCCTAAACCCTAAACTGTAAACCTTCAAGCCTAAACATTAAAACCTACAACCGTAAACCCTAAACCTTAAACCCTAAACTAACCCTAAAGCTGAAACCATAAACTAACCCTACACCCTAAACCCTAAGAATGGGCAGAACCTTAATGCCAGGAACATCACCATCAACTAGGCTCAGTTTAGATCTACTGGTGGAGGCGAAGGTAGAGGTGATGGTTATCACAGTGGTGGTGGGGGATCTGGATGTGTTGGTGGATATGGAGGTGGTGGTTGGTGTAGTGGTGGCTATGGAGGTGGGAGGAGCAACAGAGGTTATAACCATGGTGGTGGAAAAAGAGAGATCAAATATATGGTGGCAAATCTCTCAACTTGAGAGGCGGGGCTGGTTCTGATGGGAATTAGAGAAATTGAAGAACGACCAATCCAATTTGCTACTTACAAAACTATGTCTTTATAGGAGAGACTATTCTACTTATCTTGAGATTTTGATTTGCACTATGGGTGCTCATTTTTTGCCTATGTCATCGCTTGTATCTTAAAAAAGTTGGGGTGCTACTTGGTTGATGAAATTGAGAAGAAGAAATGTTAAATCTGAATTTATTTTCTATTATAAAAAACCTTAAACCCTAAACCCTAAACCTTAAAGTAAAACTTAAACCCTAAACCAAAAAACTAAACCATAAACCCTAATCCCTAAATCCTAAAACCTAAACACTAAAATCTCTAAACCTTAAATACTAAACCATAAACTGTAAACCCTAAACCCTAAAATTAAAACTTAAACCCTAAACCTAAAACTTAAACCATAAACCCTAATCCTTAAACCCTAAACCCTAAACACTAAAAACTCTAAACCTTAAATACTAAACCATAAACCCTAAACCCTAAACACTAAACCCTAAACCTAAAACCCTAAACCCTAAACCCTAACCCTACAACTCTAAACCTTAAACCCTAAACACTAAACCTTAAACCTTAAACCTTAAAACTCTAAACCCTAAACCCTAAAACCTAAAACCCTAAACCCTAAACTCTAAACTAACCCTAAACTAACTCTAAACCCTAAACCCTAAACTAAATCTAAACCCTAAACCTTAAATAAAGATGTCATTAGGAGTAGGTCTAAAGAATGATGTAATCCTAACATAGTTATGGTAGCTAAAGAAAATGTCTTCAAAAGACTTTCCCTTAACTATTAGAGATTTAAATACCCTAAATCCTAACCCTAAATTATATTATAATACCATATATTATAGTATAATGTAGCATCATATATTTGAGCATGTAGTGATTTTTTTTAGATGTTATAAGATGTTTTGAAATGTTTTAATATATTATGGTATTGTGCCCTATAGTCTATATTAATATAAATCATAAAATACTGATTTAATAAATCAGATGATGAAATTTGTTAAATTTGAAGTGGGAATTAGGTTGTAGTACCAAAGGTGGGCTATGCCACTTGTTGTTTAAAAAGTAAGATTTTATGTTCAAAATAAATATTATATGTTGTAGCATAGTATAGCATCACATATCATAATATATTATTCTGGACAATTTAAATTCTTTTAGTATTTTACAATCATGTAGTCAAGCCTACACTATCAGTATTTATAAAAATGTTGATTTAGACTTTAAAATGGTGGAATTTGGCCAAATTCATGCTAGGTAGAGCATGGCATCATAATATATTGTTTCAATTTAAAATATGTAAGTGATACGAATAAAATATATAGTTTTTTTGTTTAGACTAATTTTATGATTTTTTATCTTAAGCAATCTCTTGTGATGTGACATGCAATATAATATAATATAAATGTTATGGTGTATTATAATATAGGATGCCATAACATAGTCTAGCATCATGCATTATAGCATACTTTTGTGTATTACTACTTATTGCTTAGCATATTTTTGTTTATTATAGTATGATGTAGTAGACTTTGTATGGGTCTAATTCATAAAAATACTGATTTATAGGCTGAGATACTGGGATTTGGCCAAATTTAAGGTAAGATTTAGGGAACATCATTGCAGGTGTGCTATGGTGTGTCAATTAATCAAAAGAATGGAATTTTGCATCGAAAATAAATGTTCATTTTTCAACCAAATTTTATAATTTTTTTCTTAAAGTGATTCATTTTAAAGTACAATGTAAGATAATATATTATATGAAAGCTTATTAAAATATAATGTACATAAAAATAAAACTTCACATATATATATATATATATATATGAATGTGGTGGTGTGTTTCTAAATGTTATTGAACATTTTAGTATGTTTTACTTTTGTTATAATACATTGGGTCAAAACTCACAAAAATGTTAATTTCAAGGTTGAGATGGTGAAATTTGGCCAAATTCATGGCACACACCAAGAAGCAACACCAAAATTATGCTATTTTGTACCATTTCTAATAGAAAAATAACAATTTTACATCAAAAATGAACATTATTCATATTTTGAGAAAATTTTATTATTTTCTTCCTTTTAAGTGATTCTAATGAGGTGCAATGTTAGACAATATATTATATTATAGAAAATTATAATATAACATCATATATTATAACATAATGTAGTGTGTTAATTTACACTATAATATGTTTAGCATGATATTGTATAGTTAGTTTGAGATTGCATCATCACAAATCATAAAATGTTAATTACAATGTTAAGATGATGTAGTTTGAATGAATACATTATTACGCTTTTGGTTGCAACATTGAAGGTGTGTATAAGAGAAAAATAAAATTTGCCGAGAATTCCATGTCAAGGAAATAGAGGGAGATCTACTAGGGGATCAAACATGCATTGGACATGACAAGCGAGGGTTTTATGTTGAGGGCATAAAAGAGGAAAATCTATTGGTGATAAGGTTTGAATTTGATTATATGATTTATGGAAAAAAAATTTGTTGTGGATAAAAATCTATAATCCACTGAGACTAAGTTCGAATTGACTTTAACTTGTTTTATTTTAATTGATGTGGAGGCATTTTTGCTAGAGATATGGGCTCAAGTCTGTTGGGGATCAGGTATGTGAACCTTCCACTGAGGAAGCAGCTTCGGTCTATCCATTAGGGATTAGGATTTGAGTTTGATTTCATAGATTTGTTTGGGGATGTATCCACTGGGGATAAGATTTTAGTTGGATTTATTTGATTTAGAGACTATTGGGGGAGTCAATTTAATTTGGCTCCACTGGGGAGCTAATTTTGAATATGATTTATTTGTTTGAATTATTTATACATGATTTGGGGTTCCACTAGGAAGAAGGGTGTAATATAAGTCAACTGAAGAAAATTAGGTTGGGTTTTATTTAATCTAAGTTAATGTATGGACCCTATCATTGTACGATGGACCCTCTGAGAAGGGGCTATATTAGCCTTGACCTACCCCAGGTTTACAAATCGAAAGGGATAGTTTACTGGTTGTGGGTAACCCTGGGGTTGCCTTTGGGTGTGAAATGGCTATGCTAAAAATAAGACATAGAAAACTTACATCATCTAAAGTGAGGAACAACCAGTGGAGTGACATATTGGATGCACAATAAATTGAACCTGACCTAAGGCGACTACTGAGTGAATGTCGTTGGGACTTATGTCAACTCAAAAGTAGTCAGAATTAATTTTATCTTAATTTCATGTGATTTGATATGGTTTATTTGGTTTAATTTGATTTTTAATTGAGAGCATATATGCTGGGGATGTGTGCTCGATCAAATTTGATAGATTTAATTTAAGGACCATGTTAGTGTGAGATGGACCCACTGAGAAGGGGCTATATCAGACTTATCCTACCTCAGATTTATAAATCTAAAGGGATAGTCTACTGGCAGTGGGGTAAAGCTAGCCAACCTAAGGAGTTGCCTTTCGATGTGTAATGGTTGTGCTAGGAAGAAGGCATAACAGACTTACATCTTCTAAAGCACAGAACAATCGCTGGGGTGACCTGTTGGTAGCATAACAAATCAACTTCAACTTAGATGTGACTATTGAGTGAATGTGTTGGGGACTTATATCAACTCAAGAGTAGTTAGGCGATTCCTATAGGTAGTTGACATGCCCGCCGGAAATGGTACCGCTAGGGGTGTCCTCCTAATCCACAAGTGAATATATATTTTGTTTATATGTTTATGTGGACCATGTTGCTATGTGAGGGACCACATTGAGAAGGGGCTATGTCGGCCTTAACCTATCTCAGATTTACTGGACCAAGGGAGAATCTGCACATCCACAAAATGGATTCTCCAACCACAAGGGTGGTTTCTAGGAAAGGGGAACTATCCAATTCGATATTAACCCTTTTAGTGTCTAAATGGGGTCGTAAAGGATGTGATCCAAATATAGTACCCATAGATGAGGTGCTGCTAGGGGCATTTTCCTGATCCCTAAAAAAGAAATTCTATAGGTGTGTGGTGGCCAACTCAAGGAGAAAGCATAGAAGACTTACATTTACCACGAGTGGTGTATCCTAATATGTGAGAACCAACCAACCTAAGGTGTATTCATTAGCATGAGTGGTGTATTCATCAGCATAGTGTTAACCAGCCAAACTAAGGTGCCCATCAGTGTACAATGATCAATCTGGAAAGAAAGCTTACAACTTCTTGAGCTAAACTAATCATCTAGATAGTCTATCATTGGTGGGCAGATCCTATATGACCTAGAGTGACTACTAAGCGGGGAGCCTAGAGGAAGGACTAGACCCAGACTTGAAGCAGTCAAGAAGGTAAGGATCCACTAAGAGACTTATCCTAAACATTAAATATACTCGACCTAGTCAGTGCACAAAGGCTAATCCAAGAAGAAAGCGTACCAGACTCACATCCTCTTAAATGAAGCCAACATGAGGTAGCTTACTGACCATGCAGTAAGGCCTACCAAACTAACAAGGTGTTTTTTAGTGTGCAATGTCCAAGCAAAGAAAGAAAGCGTATCAGACTAACATCCTCTAAAGCATGAAAACCATTAAGGCGACACAGTAGTAGGGTAGCACGTCAGCCCGACCTAGAGCATCTACTAAGTGAGTGTCATTAGAGGCGTTATCTAAACTCAAAGTAGCCCAAGATGAAAGATATGTGTTTATTTTATATGTTTGTGTGTAGTTTGTGTTTGTGTTGTGTCGATGAAGGATAGAACGCTACTCGAGTTCCTTACACCTACCCTAAACAAAACATTACGGATTCACAAATAAGAATACTTTCAACATGGATGAGATTGAATTTAAAATGGAATTTTCATTGATGATAATTATTTTCAAACATGATTTATAATATTTCTTTAAGTAGAGCCAATTTATTGGAAGCATTGGGTGCTCTCCCTTATGATTAATAAGCTGATAAGATCCTCTTTAGTAGGCCTTCTCTATGGAAAAAGAGCCTTCCCATGTGGGTTCGAACATGCCTCCCATCTTACGATGGGTAATAATTGGTCTCCATATAACTAAAATAAGCTCTCCTACTTGAAAAGATCTAGGACAGACCAACTTGTTGTGAGTTTGAATCATTTTAGCTTTGTAAAATTATAGGTTTTGACATACCTACAAATGTCACTCCTCCAAACCGTAGAGCTATTCTAAGCCCAACTTGGCATTCTTCTCTGTTGTGATCTTGCTACCCACAGCTATCCTTAGTGATGGGTGTTGGACTTCTAATAGTAGAACGGCTTCAAGCCCATACACTATGGAGAAAGGAGTAAACTGAGTTGGAGTTCTATATGTGGCACGGTTGGCCCACAGGGCTTCAACTAAATGCTCATACCACTATTGCATATTATTGTCGAGTGTCTACTTCAGTATTTGAAAGAGAGTTCTGTTGAAGGTTTTTGCTAAGTGGTTTACCCTAGGGTAGTTGATGGTAGAATATCTCCAATCTATGTTGTGTATAAGAGAAAAGTTGTTGATCTCGGTGCTCTTGAAAGTATTACCTTTATCAGATATAATTTGTCGAGACACTTTGAACCTATATACGATATTGATTCATAAAAAAATGTAGCGCATGCTGAGCTATGACCTCTCTGAGTAGTCAGTAGTAGCTAAGATGAACCGATGACCCTTAGAAAAAGGAGTATCAATCAGACCCACTATGTCGATACCCCGACACTCGAATGGCCATTAGGTCAATGTAGGATGAAGAATGTTGGGTGGTTTGTGTAGGATGACACTGTGTATTTGACATTGGTGGCATCGCCTAGCCATATCCATATAATCTTTGATCATCAATGGCCAGTAGTATCCAAGTCTCTTAATTTTGAGTTTCATCTTCGGACCAGAATGGTTGGCTCCACATAATCCTGAGTGTACCTCGGTCATGATCTTATGGTCTTCGTGCTTATCTAAATAATCTAACCACATATGATCGAAAGACCGTAGGTACAAGACACCATCTACAAGAGTGTAGGAAACTGCTCTCTACTTCATTTAATGGGCTTGGGACTTCTGTTGAGGCAATTTCCCTTCACTTAAGTAATCCATGAATGGTTGCCTCCAATCTAAGTCTTTGTCATTCTTGGAAATAGCAACCTCTCCTTCAAGAGAGTACTCAATCTCAATAAGGGATAAGACTTGTCTATTTTGGACCTTTATTGATATAGACTCATCTTCCAAACATGCCAACTCCTTAGAAAGATTAGCTAAAGCATATGCTACAACATTCTCTTATCGAGGAATCTTATAAATGGTAACTTCTTGGATTTGGGTGGATAACTCCATGGTGTACTTATGGTAGTGATGGAGCTTGGGCTTTATAACCTTATAGGACCCAACAATTTGGTTGATAACTAGCTGAGAATCCTTAAAGATGTTGATGTTTTGGATGTTTAGAGTAACAACTAACTCCAGACAGACAATCAAAGCCTCTTATTCAGCTTCATTATTGGGGCAAGGATTGGATAGATGATATGATAATCTCATCACATCACGGTCCGGAGTTAAGGGAACTATTCCTACCCTGCCTTTCCTGAAATATAGATTGTGGTTCTTCTCCTATTTGAGAAGAAGATGCACCATCAAAGTACATCTCCCAGTGGTGAATGCTAGTATCCCCTAAGTTCATGATTTGTTCATTGGGGAGATCATCACTAAACAGAGAGTCAGTAAGAAGTCGATGTGCTACTGAGAAATTTGCTAGCGTTTGTCCTTTCACCGCACAGAGGGGTATGAATGTAATGTCAAACTATGAGAGGATCATGGACTATCGTGCCAACCATTCGGATAGCATCTGCCATGTCATGAGATACTATAGTGGAATGATCCTAGAGATTAAGTTGACCTTATAAGGAAGCATGTAGTGCTGTAGCTTTTGGGATGCAAAGATTAAAGCTAGGCAATGCTTTTCAATGAGTGGATAATTAGGCTCAGCAGGGATTAGACGATAGTTGAGGTAGTAGAGTGTGTTTTCCCTCCCTTCATCATTAACTTGGGTCAAAAAAGAACTAATGGAGTCATCTAATGCAGTAGTGTAAAGTATGAGCAGCTTGCCTGAGATAGGGGCTGCTAGAAGCAGATGTTTGTCGAAGATGAATAAGTTTGTCAAAGATTCAAGTCATAACTTATTGGTATGTAGCACTGGCATTTTTATGGCTGAATGGTATGACCTTTTAGCAATAGATTCTAATCGGGGTTCTAAAAGTAGTGTTTCTTTCATCTTCAGGGGCAATCTTTATTCGGTTATATCCAGATGAGTCATCCATGAAAGAGAAGATTGCATGAGATGATGCAATGTTCACGATTAGCTTTGAGATTGGTAGTGGAAATTTGTCTTTTAGAAATGGCTTATTTAAATCCCTAAAATCAACATTTATGTGAATTTGGCCATTCTTTTTCTTAACTAAGATGACGCTGGCTAACCAGGTAGGGTATTTTTGTTCTCGGATGAAGCCAACATCGATCAATTTCTTGACTTTAGAAATGACATGTTGTTTTATGTCTAATTGCATGCATTTACGATCTTGCTTGATAGGGTTAGAAGTAGGCTTCATTGCTAGTTTATGGACCGTTACATCGATAGCCAATCCAGGCATCTCTTCATAACTCCATGCAAAGCAGTCCTTAAACTCAGTCAATAGTCTAACTAAGTCATTGGTTTTAATTTCATTCAATAAATAACTGATGTATGTCAGGTGTATATCTTCTTAAGTTCTTAAGTTGGCTTCATTGAGCTTATCGATGGTTGACTTGATCTCTTCTTTGAACTCTGGTGGTGCATCTTTGACTTCAAAATCATTTGGATTATCTAAAGATTCTAAGCACAGCTCCTCATAATATTTAATGTGATTTGAAAAGAACCTATTAGATTTCAAATGATTGGTGATGACTAAGCAGTAATCGTCATCATCGACTAGACCTACTATATCAAATCCTAGTCCTGCTCTTGATTGAGAGCTTTTGCATTTGTTCTTCCATATTCTTTTGATGTAGTTTGACCTATGCTTTGACCAAGTATGTGAGATTAACACATTCTTTGCTAAATTATAAAAATAAGGCAAGTACCAATCAAAAGGTAATTTTATTAAATCATTATATGAATCATCCTCAAGTTTTACAACAACTTCTTGACTTGAAGATGATGCTCCCAAAAAGAACCTTTAAGTATTCACACCTGTGGTTGACTTAAAGGTTTCCTTAACTACCAAACTCTCAGCTTTTTGAGAGGAAAGTGGGGTTAGAGCTAAGGCTCCCAACTGATGCCAAACTATTTCACATATAGGTTTGGATATACTTATGCTTTGCTTTGGAGCCAAGTCTTCATTTTCTATCGTGTCACCTCAAGGGAATCTACTGAGAAGAGCTATGGTGTCTAACTATATAAGACTCATCATATGAACTAGATTTTAAGTCTATATGGATAGCGGTGTACTCTTGGTAGTGACATATCTTCTTGGTAATTAGGTTTTCCACCTATGACTACCTCTGAACTGGCCTTTTCCTCTGCCTGGTAGAGGTCAAGT
The DNA here is from genome assembly GCA_021442155.1 of Cymbidium sinense. Classification (NCBI taxonomy): domain Eukaryota; kingdom Viridiplantae; phylum Streptophyta; class Magnoliopsida; order Asparagales; family Orchidaceae; genus Cymbidium; species Cymbidium sinense. The sequence continues at coordinate 82,514,518 of CM038216.1, read as the reverse complement.
CATCTTACTCATATGTTTGAATGGAGTAATGAACTGGGGTGGAATCTAATGTTAGGTTCCACTTCCTCCTCCAAGTCTATTTTCGTTCCCTTTTATTTTATTTTTTATTTTTTCTTTTCTCTTCTTTTTTTATCTTTCTTTTTCTTTTTCTTTTTCTTTTTCTTTTGTTTTCTCTTTTATTTTCTTTTTCTTTTTCTTTTTCTTTTTTTCTTTCTTTTTCTTTTTCTTTTTCTCTTTCTTTTTCTTTTTCTTTTTCTTTTTCTTTTATTTTTAAACTTTGGCCAAGTTCACGAAAATAGACTTGATTTTGAGGGAGGTAGTAAGCCGCATCCTCATATATGCCAACCTCATGAACTGTAAATGTCTTGAGATCTCCTTTGACTGATGACCCCACACTCTAAACTTCATATATTGATAGAGAGGATGGAACTATGTTGTTCTCATGTATGGTCTCCCAAACATGAACCTGGGATCTGACCATTAATCAATCTTACCATTTTGGACATAGGAGTCTTCTAGAAACTAAGACTTCTCTACTCATAAGATAATTATATCAATTAGGTAAACATTTAACATCAGCTTAAGACTTAAAAGGGTTAACCATAAGATTAGGTTATGCCTTAGGGATTAGGATAATCCACCTACTCTACAACCAAAATCCAATCCATGTTCTCCTTCTCAAACTGAACTTCATGTTCAATTCAAACATAAAATTCAAATCCAAATCCTAACACAAATTCCAAAACCAAATGATTGAAATCCATGATCAAATCCAAACTTGAAACCATTCCTAAGTCATATGACCTATCCCATGGACTTAGTCAAATCTTAATCCAAATCAATCCAAAATCAATTTATTTTCTCGTAATCAATTTATATCTTTAATCATCTTCCTAAATATAAATCAAATCCATATTCAAATGATCAAAACTAATTCAAACTAAATCAAAAACATTCCTAAGCAATATGACCTATCCCATGGACTTAGCCAAATCTTAATCCAAATCAAGTCAAACTCAATTTATTTTCTCACAAAACAATCATATTTTCAATCACCTTCACAAATTTAAATGAAATATACATTTAAATCATCAAAACTTAATCAAACCAACTCAAAATCCAAATCTAAGCCACATGACCCAACTCCATGGACTTAGCCAAATTCCTTCATTCCAGAACCCAAATTCAATTGATTTTCTCATTAATCAATCATACCTTCAATCATATTCACAAATATAAATGAAATCTATAATCATCAAGCCAAACCAAAATCAACCCAAGTCAAACCCAACTTAACACTTTTGACTTGAAATGTTCAAATGAACCATTTGAACCAAGCTACAATTGAATTTATATATCAATCAAAATCCATATATATACTCAACTAAATCAAACTCAACCCAAAATCAAGCTGACTAAACCCAGTTGGTCCACTTGATCCAAAGTAGTTAGTCTGACTTATTTGAGCCAAGTTCTAATACTACCCAAATTGGATTGAACCAAGCCCATCAAAACTTCCCATCATGATTGTTGATCACACTAAGTTGATCAATTATCACAAATTGGATCAAACTAAGTCAACTTGGTCATTTGACCAAGTCAACCCCTTAACCCATATGAACCCAAACTAGCCAAATTGCAACCTATGACAAATCCCTTGAAACTAATTATTCATATAAAATCAAAATAAATATTTGAATATGACTTGACCTTCAATTGAGTGAAACCAAACCAAATTGGCCCTCTTAACCCAAGTTGACCCAAATTGACCTAAAGGACCAAATTGGATGAAATCAAAATATAAATTAAATTGATTGCAAATAATGGATCAAGTTCATTCCAAACTGATTGCTGAACTTGACCAAAGCTATGATTGGACCCAATTGAACCCAATTGACCTACTTATCCCAAATTTGCATAAAGGTTCAAGTTGGCATAAATCAAAACCAAGTCCAAATTAATTGAAACCAAAGCCTACAATCATTTTTAATTGGTCAACTAAACCAAACCAACACCCAATAATTTGGCGGTTTAGTCAAATTGGTCAACTTAACCCATTTGACCCAAATGAATTCAAATGAGCCAAAATCAAATCTACGCCAAACTAAACCAAACCAATTGAACCAAAATATCCTAAATAATAATATGAACTTGACCCAACCATTGGTTTGACCCAATTTGACCAATTAGTTAACTTGACCCAAACTAACCCAATTTGACCTAAATGAGTCAAATTGAGCCAAACCTAATCAAATTAACTCCAATTGACTTGAATTTTTTCTAACCACTTTTGGCTCATTTCAAATCTGCCCAAATAAAATCTTCAGTGAGGTATGCTTCCAAAATCGATCCTTAGGCAAAATGGGTCGGAGCTTTTTGAAGAAAATTTACATCTCATGTGATCTTGACCATTTGATCCCCTCCGATAGATATGGTGAAGGTGTGGGATCCTTTTGGAGTTGATCTGAGCTTGGGTAAGCTTAGATCAAGTGAACAATTGCAAACGAACTCCATTCTCCTTCACTCAAGTGATGTTAGATCATGCACCGTTCGTTCTATGTGATTGGAACGGACGATAGAGATTAGATCTGTTATATTGATCTGATTTAATCCTATTAAGTTGTGAGATTACTCATAGCCGCCCGATGTTAGATTGGATGGAAAAAGAGAAAGTGCATCCATCGCCGCCACATAGGCACTGAGTCGGATAAGTTTTAAGTAGTCAATCCCGTGGGGATAAGTTTTAAGTAGCCAATCCCGTGGTGCCATGTGGAAAGCACGTATGTCACATGGCGAGCAATAATAGGCTTTAATTAGGCATAATTAATCATTTTTAATGACTAAAACTTCTAAAAATCATAGAAAAATCAAACAGAAATAAAAAATATAAATAAATAGTCATTTTAAAGGTATTTCAGAGGAGAATTAATTTAAAATGATCTTAACTAATTTTGAATAATAATTGAGGTTTAATTAAGGTTTAATTACAAAATTAATTAGCTTAATTACTTTCTAATTACTTAAGCAATTAATTGCAAATTTTGCGGGTTAGTTTAATTGGATGACCTCTGACTCCTATGATTTTCTTGGGATTTATTGCTCACTAAATTAGGAAAATTGAAACCTTAACTACCCTTTTAAGTTAATTAATGATTTATTAATCTCATGAACAGTAAAAAATTAGTCAATTAAGTTTATTAATCATTGTTCAACAGTAAGTGAACTAAGGAATAGGGTTGGGACCCCTTTCCCTAAGTTTATTTCACCTTTTGTTAAAATGTAATTAATTAAATCACTGAATCAAATTGAAATCATAATCACATCAAACCTGAATTAAATAAATCATGGGGTAGATCTTTAGGTGTTTAATAACCTAAAGGTGTTTAGTGAGATTATAGTTAGTCCACATGTGTGGGAAAACCGTAAGAGTAATTAATTAAGTCTCTTAATATAACTAACTATTAATCATGAGCCAATTGCATTAGACCCCTTATGTTTCCTAGGATCATTGCAAGTTTATTTTCCATGTCATGTTGGCTCATAATTATTTAGTTAATTACTTTAAGGTGACATAAATAAGGAATTAATTCATCTAATTAAGGGTTTAACTTAATTAACCCATAAAATCAACTTAATTACATTTCCTTAAATTAAATCAAATCACTTGTGTAGAGCGGGTTTAAAATAACAAGTGATGATTTCTCTTATCCTCTTTAAATCAAATCAAATCCAAAACTTAATTAATAAAGAAGCTTTGGTTTGCTTCAAATAATCTTATTTGATTTTATTATCCTTAAGAACTAGTTTGGTTGAATGAATTACATGCTTATATTTGATTTTCCTCTTTCCAATCAAGTTAAATTTGGTATGTTATTTCAATTCTTGCATCCATCCTTTCAAAATTGACTAAAATAAAATGGATTTCATTTATGGAAGCTTGTATGTGTTGATTTAATTTAAAATATACATGGTATTATCATATTAAATCCAAATGTATTTTTCAAAAGGTTATAAATGACTAATAATATGTATTATGATGCTAGTTATAAATACATAAGAAATGCATGTGCTTATAGCTTAAGTGCATGAATGTTGAGTTGTCTTTCCTCTATTCATGTGTTGATTTATAAAAGATTGAATGGTAATGGGTATATAGTTTGGGCATCCTGGGAACACGAGGGTTTAGCTAGCCCCAAGGAGGTAATTTGATTACCTCACTTCCCTTGGTTTGTTACTTGGTTGATGAAATCGAAAAGAAGAAATGTTGAATCTCAATTTGTTTTCTGTTAAAAAAAACTAAAAACTTTAAAACCAGAACCCTAAACCTAAAACCTAAACCCTAAACTCTAAACCCTAAACCCTAAATCTTAAAATCCAAAACCACAAACCTAAAAACCTACAATCCTAAACTCCAGACCACAAACCTAAACCACAAAAATCAGTAAACCCTAAAACTAAACCTATTCTAAATAAAACCTAAAAATAAAATAAAAGAAAACCTAAACCTAAATATAATAAAAAATAAAATAAAATAAAATAAATTTAAACCTAAACAAAATTAAAAATTAAAATAAACCTAAAAATAAAAAACCTAAATAAAATAAAAATTAAAAATAAAATAAAATTAAAGTAAACCTAAACCTAAAATAAAATAAAAATAAAATCTAAATAAAATAAAAAAACCAAAACCTAAACAAAAAATAAACATAAACTAAACATAAACTAAAAATAAAAACCTACTAACCTAAAATAAAACTAAACAAACCTTAAACTAAATAAAATAAATTAAACTAAAATAAACCTAAACCTAAAATGAAACCTAAAAATAAAATAAAACCTAAAAATAAAATAAAACCTAATCATAAAAAAAATAAAAATTAAACTAAAAAATAAAATAAACCTAAACTAAACCTAAAAAATAAACTAAAATAAAACTAAAAATAAATAAATTAAAACTATAAAATAAAAATAAAAACTAAAAGAAAGAAATAGATAAAATAAAATAAAATAAAACTAAAAAACTAAACAGGCTAAACCTGGGTTTGCTTTTTAAAAGATCCTGGGCTAGGCCACAATCCTAAAATCCTGAAACCCTAGGCACTAAAACCTAGATCTAAACCCAGACCTGGCACCCTAGGCACCTGAGCCCTACCTGCCAAAACCCTGAGCCACACTAGGCCACTGACCACAGCTGAGCCCTAAAGAGCCCCAGGCACAGGCTGGGCCACTGGCTCTGAGCCTGGGCTGGTGACAGAAACTGAGCTGACCCTCAACCCTGAGGCAGCCCAGACCCTAAACCTGGGCCCTGACCCTGACCTGGGCCACTAAGACCTGACCACCCTGGAGCCTCTAAAGATGGATAGGTTAGATAAGATAAAACTATAAGATAAAGATAATATACAGAATGGAAAGATAAACTAGGCTAACTAAGCTAGACCTGGGTTTCAATTTCTGAGGCTTAACTATAGGCCCTGGGCACACTGAGCCACCACTGGTCCCACCTGAGCCAACCTAGCCACTGACCTGGGCCTGAATACCAGGCCAGGCCCCAAACCCAGGCCTAGGCCCAAGGCCTAAAGATCCTGGGCCCTGGGCCCTGAGCTAGGCCACAGGCCACAGCTAGTTGTGGAAACAGGCCTGTAAAGCCACAAAACCCTAAAGCCTAGGCACTACCCTAAACTAGCCACAAAACCTGACCACTGAGACAGACCTAAAATTCTAAAAACCCTAGGCCTAGCCACAAGCCACAAAAGCCTCACCTGACTAAATAAAACCTCAGATAAAGATAAATAAATAAACTTAAACTAAATAAAATAAAATAAACATAAAACTAAATTGGACCTTAAATAAAATAAATAAATAAACTTAAATCTAAATAAAATAAAAAATAAAACATAAACTAAAATCAAACTAAACAAAAAAATATAAAATAAAAATAACTAAAATAAAATAAATAAAACCTAAACTAAACTAAAAATAAAATAAACCTAAGAATAAAGATGTAAATAAAATAAAACTAAATGTAAAATAAAAAAATATAAACTTAAAATAGAATAAAATAAGAACTAAATAAAATAAAACTTAAAAAAAATAAACCTAAAATAAATAAAATAAAACCTAATCCTAAAAATAAAAATAAAATATACAAAATAAAATAAACTAAAATTAAAATAAATAAAACCTAAACCTAATGTATAAAATAATTAAAATAAAATAAACTAAAATAAACCTAAACTAAATAAAATAAAATAAACTATAAATAAACCTAAACCATACTAAAATAAAACTTAAAATAAACCTAAATTAAAACATAAAACCTAAACCTAAAAAAATAAAATAAAACCTAAACTAAACCTAAAAAAAAAAAAAAACCTAAACCTAAAATAAAATATAAATAAAACTCCTAAAAAATTAAACTAAAAAAAAAAATAAATAAAAACTAAAAATAAATAAATCTAAAATAAATAAACTAAACTAAATTTGAAAAAAACTAATTAAAAAAAATAAAATAAACTAAAATAAATAAAATAAACTAAATAAACTAAATAAACATACAGGTTTACTTAAATAAAAAAAAAAACATATACTAAACCTACAACCGAGCCTAAACCTTAAACCCTAAACCTTAAACCCTAACCACAGACCCTAAACCAAAAGCATAAATCCTAAAATTAAACCCTAAATTAAACCCTAAACTCAGACCTAAACCCCTAACCCTTAAACCACAAACCCCACCAAAAGTAATTAAAAACATTAAAAATAAACATAAACCCTAAAACCTAATAAACCTAAACCTAAACCTAAACCCCAAGAATGGCAGATCCTTGATGGCAGGTTCTATCTAGATCTAGTGGTGGAGGCAAAGGCAGAGGCTGCAGTTATTGTAATGGTGGTTGGGGATCTGGAGGTGCTGGTGGATATGGAGATGGTGGTTTTAGTAGTGGTGGATGTTGAGCTTGGAGGAGTGATAGAGATTACCATCATGGTGGTGGTGGAGTGAGAGATCATGGATGTGATTATGGATCACTACTCGAGAGGGGTGGTTACGATGGAAACTAGAAACAAACAACCCATTATTCGACTACTTACTTGTGGCTGTGTCTTTATATAGAGATGGTTCTAGTTACCAGGGTTTTGATTTGCTCTATATGTGCTCATTTTATCTACGTCATAAACGGTCTAAGAAAACTTGGTGTATTACTTGGTTGATAATACCAAAAGAAGAAATGTTGTGATTTGTTTATTACAGGAAAAAACCAAAATCCTAAAATTGAATTAAAACCTGACCCTAAACCTAAACCTAAACCTAAATCCTAAACCCTAAACCTACCCACCTTAAACCTAAACCTCCTAAACTCCCTAAACCTGGGCCCTGACCCTACTGGATCTGCACTAAACCTCCAGAACCCAGCTCCCACCTTCACTGACCCTAAAACCCTGGGCCCTGGGCCCTGGGCCCTAAACCCTGAGCCCAGCCAGGCCCTAGGCCCTGAGTCCTGGGCCCTAGGCCCTGAGGACAGGCCTGGGCCCTGCATGCCTGGGCTGACTGCACCTGGGCCTTAGGCCAGGAGACCACAGGCCCAAGGCTGGGCCCTCTGACCCTGGGCCACAACAGGCCCTGGGACCTGAGGCCCCTGGGCCCTGGGCCACAGGCTGAGCCTGGGCCCTAAACCCTGACTGACCCCTGACCCAAACTCAGGCCACTGGGCCTAACACAAAACTTAAACCACAGCCCTAAACCTAAAACCTAAAACTTAAAATAATTAAAACCAAGGAAAACTAAAATAACCTAACTGGCCTAACCTAGATAAAACTCTCTCTGGGTGCTTTCAGATTTCATTTCCCCCTTCATCGGTGCATTCCCATCTTGCATTTTTGTTGGATCCTTCATCATTCTTGACTGATTTATGTAGTTTCTTTCAATCTCTGGCTGCTTGTGTGATGTGTCTCTTCTGAATATGGCTATGGTGATCTCATACCCACGACTTACATCTCCCATTTTGGATGATCCCGCTAGGGCATCTAATTTTATGGGGATTAATGAACCCAATGCCATTTCTGCTATTAAATCTATTAAGGAAGCACTTCTTGGTAAGAGTTGTACCTCTTCTGACTCATCGAATCTGATTTTGACTTCTTTTTGAGTTATGTCTGAGATCATGTGTTCAGATCTTGATGTCGAAAAGCTTGTAAAACCTTTCGAATTTACTTTGATTGATAAATTTACTCTGTGACAGCCAAATTTGCACAATATCTGAACTATTTTTCATAACCTTAAACTTTTGGGTGCTTTTTCTATTGACTTGATCAATCCAAGACATATTTTGATTCAACTTACAAATGATTTGGATTATTCATGAGTTTTCTCGTATCGATCTTATTTTGTCTTTAATTGTCAAATACATTTGTTGAACTGGTCTCCACTTTTTTATATAAAGAAGGAATCACCTACTATTCCTATGTGGTTAGCTCTTCCAAATATGAGAATCCATTATGTTACCCACCAGGTTTTATTTGCTATCGAGGCTCTTTTCGGTCGACCGCTTCAAATCGATCAGCTGATCGCTGTGAGATCCTATCCCTCTATTATTGTATATTGGTTGAACTTATCTAAAAAAACATCCTAAGGATGTCTGGATTGGATCTAAAAAGTTTGGCTATTAACAAAAGGTCAAATTTGAAAATTATTTGGTTTTCTATTCCTATTGCAAGATACATGGTCATGATAATTTGGAGTGTTTTGTTCTTCACCCACATCTTAAAAGAAAATTTGGAATGATCTAACTCTAAGTTGCTTATTAAAGTTAATAAAACTATTTTATGCTAAAATAAACTTAAATGTTTATATTAGGTCAGATTATTTGAAATCATTTGATGTTCTTAATATTGATGATTCTGCTTCTCATTCTGATCATAACAAAGGTACTAATAATGTTGAGAAATATGGTTTGCCCAACAACCTTCCTTTACATGAGAACATGCCTATTTTGGCTAATTATAAATTCAAAGAGGTAGAAAAAATGATGATTCACTCTCTAATGAGTCAATTTAATCTTCTCTGCCAGCTTTAATTGATGACAATGAGGATATAAATGATAACTTGAATGTGGCTGAAATTCATGAGAAAAACACTAATTTTAACATTGTTAATTGTGCTTTGAATGGTATTACTTCTTCTCCTTCCCCTAATTCCAAGATTGATCTTCATTTTAATTCCACTCTTCAATAAAATGCTGATTTGGAATAGAAGGAAGTTGTGATTAGAGATGTTCTTACTGATCCATATCCTATTAATAATATTCGTAATCAATCTCTATCCGAAGGTGACACTTTGGATAAAAAAATAGAAATTTTCAAACTATCTTTAAAATGATATCTAAATACTCTAAGATGCATCCTCCTAATCTTGCCAGATCTACTAGATCTGGATCCTCTTCACATAAATAATGTATAATTTCAATTTTTAGCTTAGGAGAGTATTTCTTATTCTTTCTCTCCTCTTTATTATTATCCTTTAATTTCCTTTTCCAATTTTGTTTATGTTTAATTCTCTTATTTAGAATGTTAGAGGGATTGGTACCCTTACTATTTGTAATCGTATTAGAAATCTTTGCAGAATTAATAATATCTCTTTACTTATTGTTATTGAACCTCTTATTCATGCTGATAAAATCAATCATGTTGCTAGAATGCTTGGTTTCAATTATTTTTTCTCTGACATCAGTAATATAATTCGGTTCTTTTGGAATAGCTTCTTAAATGTTGTAATTTTAGATGATCTACAACAAGTTGTTAATATTCACTTTTCTCACCCTCCCCATTGGAGCATTTGAAACCCATAGGACACCCATGATTCCTCCTAGGTAGCCACATACACACCTTCAACTAACCAAGCTAAGCCAACTCACCTCCTCCCTGCCACCCATGACTCCTTGAGATGGTCGGACAGCCACTAGAAGCCAAACATGATCCCCCACCGATCAATATTAAGGTGGGTATAGACCCACTCATTTACATTCAAACACACACAAAAATCATTCCTAAGAGTCCTAGCTACCCAAGACAAGCCGCTAGAGCCATTCCTTAAGCCCTCAACCTCGTTCCTCGATCAAAAAATGGCATCCCAATCTATCCTGAAATAGGACACTCCAATTTCTGACCTAAATTCCACATTTCTCCATCAAACTCGAATTAACTTTCTGCACTCTTTCCCTAGGCCTCATTGAGCAAGAATGAATCATCTCCCAAGCTTCCCAAGCACCGGAGGTGGGACTTCAATCAAACCTGAGCTCCAAATAATCGGTTCATGGCCTTCTAAGCGAACATTGAGGAATTGATCTAATTTCTACTCAACAGGTCTTCGTATGCACTAGATGAAGCTTCCTCAATCAATCGAGCCACCTGTCTTGAGCTTCGGTGAGGTATGCTTCCAAAATCGATCCTTAGGCAAAATGGGTCGGAGCTTTTTGAAGAAAACTTACATCTCATGTGATCTTGACCATTTGATCCCCTCCGATAGATATGGTGAAGGTGTGGGATCCTTTTGGAGTTGATCTGAGCTTGGGTCAGCTTAGATCAAGTGAACAATTGCAAACGAACTCCATTCTCCCTCACTCAAGTGATGTTAGATCATGCACCGTTCGTTCTGTGTGATTGGAACGGACGATAGTGATTAGATCTGTTATATTGATATGATTTAATCCTATTAAGTTGTGAGATTACTCATAGCCGCCCGATGTTAGATTGGATGGAAAAAGAGAAAGTGCATCCATCGCCGCCACATAGGCACTGAGTCGGATAAGTTTTAAGTAGCCAATCCCGTGGGGATAAGTTTTAAGTAGCCAATCCCATGGTGCCATGTGGAAAGCATGCCGCATCAGTGTGTCACATGGCGCCAATAGTATTAGGCTTTAATTAGGCATAATTAATCATTTTTAATGACTAAAACTTCAAAAAATCATAAAAAAATCAAATAGAAATAAAAAGTGTAAATAAATAGTCATTTTAAAGGTATTTCAGAGGAGAATTAATTTAAAATGATCTTAACTAATTTTGAATAATAATTGAGGTTTAATTAAGGTTTAATTACAAAATTAATTAGCTTAATTACTTTCTAATTACTTAAGCAATTAATTCCAAATTTTGCGAGTTAGTTTAATGGGAGGACCTCTGACTCCTATGATTTTCTTGGGATTTATTGCTCACTAAATTAGGAAAATTGAATCCTTAACTACACTTTTATGTTAATTAATGATTTATTAATCTCATGAACAGTAACAAATTGGTCAATTAAGTTTATTAATCATTGTTCAACAGTAAGTGAACTAAGGAATAGGGTTGGGACCCCTTTCCCTAAGTTCATTTCACCTTTTGTTAAAATGTAATTAATTAAATCACTGAATCAAATTGAAATCATAATCACATCGAACCTGAATTAAATAAACCATGGGGTAGATCTTTAGGTGTTTAATAACCTAAAGGTGTTTAGTGATATTATAGTTAGTACACATGTGTGGGAAAACCATAAGAGTAATTAATTAAGTCTCTTAATATAGCTAACTATTAATCATGAGCCAATTGCATTAGACCCCTTATGTTTCCTAGGATCATTGCAAGTTTATTTTCCATGTCATGTTGGCTCATAATTATTTAGTTAATTACTTTAAGGTGACATAAATAAGGGTAATTAATTCATCTAATTAAGGGTTCAACTTAATTAACCCATAAAATCAACTTAACTACATTTCCTTAAATTAAATCAAATCATTAATGTGGGAACGAGTTTAAAATAGCAAGTGATGATTTCTCTTATCCTCTTTAAATCAAATCAAATCCAAAACTTAATTAATAAAGAAGCTTTGGTTTGCTTCAAATACTCTTATTTGATTTTATTATCCTTAAGAACTAGTTTGGTTGAATGAATTACATGCTTATATTTGATTTTCCTCTTTCCAATCAAGTTAAATTTGGTATGTTATTTCAATTCTTGCATCCATCCTTTCAAAATTGAGTAAAATAAAATGGATTTCATTTATGGAAGCTTGCATGTGTTGATTTAATTTAAAATATACATGGCTATTATCACTATTAAATCCAAATGTATTTTTCAAAAGGTTATAAATGACTAATAATATGTGTTATGATGCTAGTTATAAATACATAAGAAATGCATGTGCTTATAGCTTAAGTGTATGAATGTTGAGTTGTCTTTACTCTATTCATGTGTTGATTTATAAAAGATTGAATGGTAATGGGTATATAGTTTGGACATCCTGGGAACACGACGGTTTAGCTAGCCGAAAGGAGGTAATTTGATTACCTCACTTCCCTTGGTTTCTTACTTGGTTGAAGAAATCGAAAAGAAGAAATGTTGAATCTCAATTTGTTTTCTGTTAAAAAAAACCAAAAACTTTAAAACCGGAACCCTAAACCTAAAACCTAAACCCTAAACTCTAAACCCTAAACCCTAAACCTTAAAAATCCAAAACCCTAAACCCTAAACCCTAAAACCTACAATCCTAAACTCCAAACCCTAAACCTTAAACCCTAAACTATAAATCCTAAACTGTAAACCCTAAAAACCTAAACCTATTCTAAATAAAACCTAAAAATAAAATAAATAAGAAAACCTAAACCTAAATATAATAAAAAATAAAATAAAATAAAATCAATTTAAACCGAAACAAAATTAAAAATTAAAATAAACCTAAAAATAAAAAGCCTAAATAAAATAAAAATTAAAAATAAAATAAAACTAAAGTAAACCTAAACCTAAAAATAAAATAAAAAATAAAATCTAAACCCTAAACTAAAAAAAACCAAAACCTAAAACAAACAAAATAAACATAAACCTAAACATAAACTAAAATAAACAAAACCTAAACCTAAACCTAAAATAAACTAAACCTAAACCTTAAACTAAATAAAATAAATTAAACTAAAAATAAACCTAAACCTAAAATGAAATCCTAAAACATAAACCTAAAAAAATAAAATAAAAACCTAAACCTAAAAATAAAAAAATAAAACCTAATCATAAAAAAATAAAAATAAAATTAAACTAAAAAATAAACATAAACCTAAACCTAAACCTAAAAAATAAACTAAAATAAAACAAAAACTAAAATAAATAAATTAAACTAAATAAAAATAAAAAATAAACCTAAAAAAAATAAACTAAAATAAACAAAAAATAAACTAAATAAACTAAACAAACCTAAACCTACTAGTTTACTTAATTTAAAAAAAAATCCTAAGCCATAAACCCTAAATCCTAAATCCTAAACCATAAACCCTAAACACTAAACCCTAAACTAACCCTAAATGCTAAACCCTAAACCCTAAATTAACCCTAAACCCTAAACCCTAAACCTAAACCCTAAACCCTAAAACCCTAAACCCTAAACCCCAAACCCTAAACCCTAAACCCTAAACCCTAAAACCTAAACTAACCCTAAACCTTAAAGCCTAAAGCCTAAAGCCTAAACCCTAAGCCCTAAACCATAAACTAACATTAAACCCTAAGCTAACCCTAAACCCTAAACCCTAAAGCTTAAACACCAAACTCTAAACACTAAAACCTAAACCCTAACTACCCTAAACCTAAAACACTAAACTAACCTAAACTCTAAAATAAATAAACTAAATTAAATAAAAAATAAAATTAACCTAAATAAAATAAAAATAATATAAACTAAAATAAATAAAAAATAAACTAAACTAAATAAAGACAACTAAACCTACAAGTTTACTTAAATTTCTTTTCAAAAATATTAAACTATAAACTCTAAACCCTAAATCCTAAACCCTAAACCCTAAACACTAAGCCCAAAAACTAACCCTAAACCCTAAACCTAAACACTAAACTAACCCTAAACCCTAAACTAAACCTTAAACCCAAAACCTTAAAATCCTAAACCCTAAAACCTAAACTAATCCTAAACTAAACTCTAACGCTAACTAAACTAAACTAACCTAAATCATAAGTTAACCTAAACTAAACCTAAACCTAAAAAACCCTCTGAGCTAAACACTAAACTTAAACCTAAACCTAAACCCTAACCTAAACCAGTGAACCCTAAAATTCTAAACCCTAAACCTAAACCCTAAACCTAAAAAAGCCTAACCTAAACTAAATAAAACCTCAAAATAAAATAAATAAATAAAATTAAACCTAAATAAATAAAAAAAATAAAAACATAAACTAAAATTGAACCTTAACCTTAAAATAAAATAAATAAATAAACTTTAATCTAAATAAAATAAAAATAAAAACATAAAGTAAAATCAAACCTAAACTAAAAACTAAAATAAAATAAACTAATAATAATAAACTAAAATAAAATAAATAAAAACCTAAACTAAACTAAAAAATAAAATAAACTTAAGAATAAAAGATGTAAATAAAATAAAAACTAAATGTAAAATAAAAAAATATAAACTTAAAATAGAATAAAATAAGAACTAAATAAAAAATAAAACTTAAAAAATAAACCTTAAAATAAAACCTAAAAATAAATAAAAAAAAATTTAATCCTAAAATAAAAATAAAATAAACAAAATAAAATAAACTAAACTGAAATAAATAAAACCTAAACCTAAACGTATAAACTAATTAAAATAAAATAAACTAAAAATAAACCTAAACTAAATAAAATAAAATAAACTATAAATAAACCTAAACCTAAACTAAAAAATAAAACTTAAAAATAAACCTAAATTAAAAACATAAAACCTAAACCTAAAAAAATAAAATAAAAACCTAAACCTAAACCTAAAAAAAAAAATAAAAGCTAAACCTAAAAAATAAAATAAAAATAAAACTCAACTAAAAATTAAACCTAAACCTAAAAAATAAGGTAAAATAAAAAACCTAAACTAAAATAAATAAATCTAAAATAAATAAACTAAACTAAATTTGAAAAAAAAACTAAATAAAAATAAAAAATAAAATAAACTAAAATAAATAAAAAATAAACTAAATAAACTAAATAAACATAAACATACAAGTTTACTAAATAATAAAAAAAACATATACCCTAAACCTACAACCTTAAACCAAGAACCCTAAACCTTAAACCCTAACCCTAGACCCTAAACCCTAAAAGCATAAATCCTAAAATTCTGAACCCTAAATGCTAAACCCTAAACCCTAAACCCTAACCCTATCCCTTAAACCCTAAACCCCAAACCCTAATCCTAAAGTAACTAAAAACATTAAAAATAAACATAAACCCTAAAACCTAATAAACCTAAACCAAAACCTAAACCCCAAGAATGGCAGAACCTTGATGGTAGGCTCTGTCTAGATCTAGTGGTGGAGGCAAAGGCAGAAGCTACAGTTATTGCAATGGTGGTTGGGGATCTGGAGGTGCTGGTGGATATGGAGATGGTGGTTTTAGTAGTGGTGGATGTTGAGCTTGGAGGAGTGATAGAGATTACCATCGTGGTGGTGGTGGAGCAAGAGATCATGGATATGATTGTGGATCCTGCTACTCAAGAGGCTGGGGTGGTTCTGATGGAAACTAGAGAAACTAAACAATAACCCATTCGATCTACTACTTATGGAACTGTGTCTTTATAATAGAGATAGTTCTAGTTATCTAGGGTTTTGATTTGCTCTATATGTGCTAATTTTTATCTACGTCATCGCTTGTCTCTTAGAAAACTTGGTGTGTTATTTGGTTGATGATACAAAAAAGAAGAAATGTTGAATCTGAATTTCTTCTTTATTAAGGAAAAAAAACCAAAAATCCTAAAAATTGAATTAAAACCTGAACCCTAAACCTAAAACCTAAACCCTAAATCCTAAACCCTAAACCTTAAACCTTAAACCTTAAACCCTAAACTCTAAAACCCTAAACCTTAAGCCCTAAACCCTAAAACCTAAGATCCTACACCATAAACCTCAAAACCTTAAACCCTTAACTCCAAGCCTTAAAACCTAAAACCTAAACCCTAAACCCTAAACCTAAACTTAAACTCCTAAACTATACCTAAACCCCTAAACCCTAAACTAAAGAAAAACCTAAACCCTACTACTAAACCTTAAACTAACCCTACACCCTAAACCTTAAACCCTGAAAGCCCTAAAGCCTAAAGCCTAACCCTAAACCCTAAAGCCTAAACATTAAACCCCCCTAAACCCTAAACCTTAAAGCCTAAACACTAAACCCTAAACCCTAAACCCTAACCTAAAACTCCAATCCCTAAAACCCTAAACCCTAAAACCTTAAAATTTAAACCTTAAACCCTAAACCTTAAACCCTAAAAACCTAAACTTAAACTAATTAAAACCAAGAGAAAAACTAAGCTAACCTAACCTAGCCTAACCTAGATAAAACTCTCTCCTGGGTTTCTGATTTCATTTCCCCTTCATGGTATTCCTTCTTGCATTTTTGTTGGATCCTTCATCATTCTTAACGATTTATGTAGTTTCTTTCACCGCTGTTGTGTGATGTGTCTCTTCTGAATATGGCTGTGGTGATCTCATACCCATGGCTTACATCTCCCATTTTGGATGATCCCGTTAGGGCATCTGATTTTATGGGGATTAATGAACCCAATGCCATTTCTGCTATTAAATCCGTTAAGGAAGCACTTCTTGGTAAGAGTTGTACCTCTTCTGACTCAGTGAATCTAATTTTGACTTCTTTTTGAGTTATGTCTGAGATCATGTGTTCAGATCTTGATGTCGAAAAGCTTGTAAAACCTTTCGAATTTACTTTGATTGACAAATTTACTCTACGATAGCCAAATTTGCACAATATCTGAACTATTTTTCATAACCTTAAACTTTTGAGTGCTTTGTCTATTGACTTGATCAATCTAAGACATATTTTGATTCAACTTACAAACGATTTGGATTATTCATGAGTTTTCTCGTGTCGATCTTATTTTGTCTTTAATTGTCAAATGCATTTGTTGAACTGGTCTCCACTTTTTTATATAAAGAAGGAATCACCTACTATTCCTATGTGGTTAGCTCTTCCAAATATGAGAATCCATTATGTTACCCACCAGGTTTTATTTGCTATCTTTTTTGGTGCCGCTCCAAATTGATCGCCGTGTGAGATCCTATCCCTCTGTTGCTTGTATATTGGTTGAACATATCTAAGAAAACATCCTAAGGATGTCTGGATTGGATCTAAAAAGTTTGGCTATTAACAAAAGGTCAAATTTGAAAATTATTTGGTTTTCTATTCCTATTGCAAGATACATGGTCATGATAATTTGGAGTGTTTTATTCTTCACCCACATCTTAAAAAGAAAATTTGGAATGATCCTAACTCTAAAGTTGCTTCTATTAAAGCTAATAAAACTATTTTTATGCCTAAAAATAACTTAAATGTTTATATTTGGTCAGATTATTTGCCCAAGAACCTTCCTTTACATGAGAACATGCCTATTTTGGCTAATTCCAAATTCAAAGAGGTAGCAAAAATGATGATTCACTCTCTAATGAGTCAATTTAAGCTTCTCTGCCAGCTTTAATTGATGACAATGAGGATTTAAATGATAACTTAAATGTGGCTGAAATTCATGAGCAAAACACTAATTTTAACATTGTTAATTGTGCTTTGAAGGGTATAACTTCTTCTCCTTCCCCTAATTCCAAGATTGATCTTCATTTTAATTCCACTCTTAAATAAAATGCTGATTTGGAATAGAGGGAAGTTGTGATTAGAGATGTTCTTACTGATCCATATCCTATTAATAATATTCATAATCAATCTCTATCCGAAGATGACACTTTGGATAAAAAAATAGAAATTTTCAAACTATCTTTAAAATGAAATCTAAATACTCTAAGATGCAACCTCCTAATCTTGCCAGATCTACTAGATCTGGATCCTCTTCACATAAATAATGTATAATTTCAATTTTTAGTTTAGGAGAGTATTTCTTATTCTTTCTCTCTCTCTTTATTTTTATCCTTTAATTTCCTTTTCCAATTTTGTTTATGTTTAATTCTCTTATTTAGAATGTTAGAGGGATTGGTACCCTCAATGTTTGTAATCGTATTAGAAATCTTTGCAAAATTAATAATATCTCTTTACTTATTGTTATTGAACCTCTTATTTATGCTGATAAAATCAATCATGTTGCTAGAATGCTTGGTTTCAATTATTTTTTCTCTGACATCAGTAATATAATTCGGTTCTTTTGGAATAGCTTCTTAAATGTTGTAATTTTAGATGATCTACAACAAGTTGTTAATATTCACTTTTCTTTTGGTGATTCTTGTGTGCTAGGCTCTTTTGTATATGCTTCTTGCAATAGAGCTAGTCAAAATATTCTTTGGGAGAATTTGAGAAGTTTTGCTCTTTCTGTTAACAAACCTTGGCTAGTTGGGGTTGATTTCAACACTATTTTGTATTCTTTAGAAAGAAGGGGTGGTTGCTCTTCTAATATTAATTTTATGGAAGAATTTTATTATATAATTCTTTATTGCAATCTTATTGACATTGATTTTGAAGGCTTTAATTATACTTGGTAAAACTTTAAGCTCTGGCAACATCTTGATTGAATTCTTTTCAACTCTCATTAGATTAATCAATGGCCTCTTACCTCTATTGAACATTTGAGTAGAACTTTATCTGGTCATGCCCCTCTTTTAATTTTTGTTAAAGATAACTCTAAAAGATTAAATACCTCGTCATCTTTTAGATTTCAAAATATGAGGCTTCAACATCTAGATTTTCTTATAGTCATGGCCATTAATTGGATTTCCCTTTTACGCCTTAAGAATTCGATTAGGGTTATGCATAGATTATGGGTTAAGTTTAAAAAGGCTCAAACAAAATCTAGTTTGGTGGAACAAACATTGTTTTAAAAATCTTTTTGCTAACATAAAAACATGGAACTTTTGGTTTGTGATCTAGAAAATACTATTTTGACTGATTCTTTTAAGCTCAAGGATTTGAATGAAGAAAAAGTTAATCTTGTTAATTATCAGAATATGGAAGAGACCTATTGGCGATAAAAAGATGTTAGTAAACATATTACCGATGGGGACAGGAATACTAGGTATTTTTGTGCTTTATGTAATAAAAAAAGAGCTTTAAATCCTATCCAAAAAATTAAAAGTAATAATGGAGATTGGGTCACCGATACTAATGTTATTAAAGATTCTATTATTAACCACTATAAAAATATGCTTAACAAAAGCCATTCTTTTGAAGCTATTTCTAATTTGCATTTGATCCCATCTATTATTACCAATGATTACAACCAATGGCTTACTAGGTTGCCTACTGAAGATGAGATTGGTAAAGTTCTTAATAGCATGAACATTGATTCCATTGCTAGTATGGAGGGTTACACAACTCAATTTTTTCAAAATTGTTGGTCTATTATTAAACATGACTTAATTGATCATATTGTTGATTTTTTTTTATTAGTAATCCACTCCCTAAATATTTTTCAAGCACTTGCATTATTCTAATATCTAAAAAACATAATTTAGATTCTTGGAATGATTTCAAACCTATTTGTCTTTCTACTTTCTTTAATATATTGATTTCTAAAATTTTTATTAATTGACATAGTTTTTTGGTTCAAAAAATTATCTCCCACAACCAAACTGGTTTTGTTAGAGGGAGATCTATATCTGATAACATTCTTCTTTCTCAAGAGCTTATCCATGATTTGGATGTTCCTTCTAGAGGTGGTAACATCCCTTTTAAATTCAAAATTTTTCTAAAGCCTTTGGTAATATTTCTTAGAATTTCCTTTTAAATATTCTGCATTTATTTAGTTTCTCTGATAATTAAATTAACCTTATTAAAAATTGTATTAATAATGCCTGGTTTTCTATTCTTCTTAATTATGAAGCTTTAGGCTTTTTTCCTTCTTCTCATGGTATGAGACGAGGAGATCCTTTGTCCCCTTCTTTGTTTATTATTGTTGTGGAATACCTTTCAAGTAGTTTAAATGATTTATTCAATAACAATCCTAGCATGTACTTAGAACTCTTGGTGGTATCCCTATTTCTCATCTTAGCTTTGCTGATGATTTCATTATCTTTTGTAATGCTTCCCTTCATCATATCAAAAGACTTAAGAAATTTTTAAATATTTTTGGTAGAGAAAGTGGTCTTTCTATTAATGAAAGAAAGAGTTGCTTCATTACCTCCTCTAAAATTTCTAATAACAAAATAAATCATATCTTGAGAGTCACTAATTTTAAACACCAATAACTCCCTATTAAATATCTAAGTGCTCTTCTTTTTAAAAGTAAAAAAAGATCCCATCTTTTTATGAGCTAATCCAAAAAAAATTCTAATAAAATTTCTGTGTGGGAATTTCACTTACTTTCTTTTGGTGGCTGGCTTACTTTTCTTAAGAGTACTCTTAATTCAATGCCTTTATATCTTATTCAAGCCATTATCCCTACTAATTCTATCTTAAATAGAATTGATTGTCTCCTTAATAAATTTTTTTGGGGCTCTGATAATTCGATTAAAATGATGCATTGGACTTCTTGGCATAAATGTTGTGGTCCCTTGGGTGAAGGTGGGCTTGGATACAAATCTATTCATGAAGCTATTTCTGCCTTCTCACATAAACTCTAGTGGAATTTTAGAAAAAAAGATAGCTTTTGGGCTAATTTTATGACTGCTAAATACAGGTAAGCACCTCTTATCTACTATAAAGTGGGTGACTCCCCAGTTTAGAAAAGGCTTTGCTCCATTAAATGGGAGGCTAAATCCTTGATATCCTGGGGTATAGATTTGTGATCTTTTTTCTTTTGGCAAGACAACTGAATTTGTGGTGGTTCTATTGATGCTATTTTATCTACCCATTCTACTGCTGCTACAAAAGTTAACTAATTTTGAGTTAATAACAAGTGGAATGATAGTAAACTTACTAAATTTATTCCTATCTCTCTTTGGATAAATTTAGTGATATTTTGATTCTTTCCAACAAGCCAGATCAAATTCTTTTTAAGCTGTCTTATAATGGAGATTTTATTCTTAAAGATGCTTGGAATTATATTAGAGATGCTCATACTTCTTTTATTATATTTATTAAACTTTAGAATAATATCATCCTTATCTCTTATGTCCTTACTTGGAGAATTAAAACTTCATTCCTATTGATTCTTTGCTATGGGATAAAGGCTTTCATTAACCTTCCAAATGTTATTGTTGTTTTCATATCAAAAATGTTAATCATGTTTTTGTCAATGGTGTTATTGCCTCCAAATTATGGTTTTGGTATGATGATCTTTTTAATACTAACCATTTCAATGGCTTTCTTTCTTTATATCAACTTCTTGAAGACTGTTTCCAAAAACTTATGAAAGTTCATATCAAAGTTTTAATTGCCATTGCCCTTATTTGGTTCATATGGATTGATAGAATTGATGCTAAATATCATGGTATTCTTATGAATCATAAAAAAATTATTGCTAGAACCAAAGAAAAAATTGATGCATTATTTTTTGCTAATTTAATTACTAAAACACATTTTAGAGATTGCAAATTTGTGGCAAAAAAATTGGGTCTTTACCTACCTGAGATCTCCTTCTGTAAAGAAGATAAGAGTATATATTTGATAAAACCTCATAGAAATATTATTAAAATTAATACAGATGGCTCTATCTCTTAGAATACATTTGGTTGTGGTGGTATTTTTAGGGATTTTAAAGGTAATGTCATTTGTTCTTTTGCTTATCCTCTTAAAGCTTGTGATGTTATCTATGCTGAATTAATGGCTATAAACAAAGCTATTGACATTTGTTTGCAAAAAGGTTTCTTCAATATTTGGATTGAAGTTGATGCTCTCTTACTCATTGACATGCTGACTTCCACTAATATGGGGAATGTTGATTTATTCTATCATCTTAATCCGACTAGAGCTCTCCTCTCTCAAGTATGCTTTAAAATTTCCCATATTTTGCATGAAGGAAATGTTTATGCAGATTATTTGGATAATCTAGGTACTAAGTTAAATGATCTCACTCTTTATGATCATCTTAATTTACCTAGACAATTGAAAGTCTTGGTTAATCTGGATAACACGGGAATACCTTATCTTAGAAATTAATCTAGCTTTATATTTTTTAGGTTTACCATGCTTTTCTCTGTGCACATTTTCATTTTGTTGCATTCCTTTGGCTGGTTCACTCTCTTGTTTGGTTGGTGGTATTATACTTGAGAGATCTCTTTGAGGTGGTGGCTAGTTGTTCAACCTCTTTTGTTGGAGAGGTGTTATCTTTGGTTGACTATTTTATGTAAGGATCTCATTGTCAACAGTTTCTTCATGTGCTACCTTGACCTTGTGGTGGCCTCCTTTTGGGTTATGCCTCTACCTACTTTTAGTTTTTCCCTTTCCTTAATTGGTCCTGGTTTTGGCTTTGGTCTTGGCTGGCCATTTCCTTACTTAGGAAGGTTTTTCAGCTGCTATTTTTGGGCTTGGTGGGTTCTGTTATTTTCTACTACACTCTACCTGAATGTCTTGGGTGGCTATTATTTGATGGCTAATGTTGATCTTTTCACTCTTGAGTTTGTGGTGGGTCTTTTGGTGATTTTTGTGTCTAGTTGGAGCCTTAGTCTATTTTCCTTGCCCCTCTATTTAGCTGTTTCTGGTTGGGTGGTCCTCGCCGGTTGCAATTTTTTATCTCATTGGGTGATTACCATTTATTTCTTGGTTATTTTTTTGTGGTTTCCTGTTGGTTATCACTATGCCTATCTTTCTCTATGTTGGGATTGCCTCTCTTCTGGACTGGTTGTTTCCTTATCGGAGTTGCCTCATGTACTGCTTTGTTAATTTTTTGGGTGGACTTGTGGGTTAGCTGGTTTGGTTGGTTGTGTTGGATGGTTTAGTTAGTTTTCTTTTTGGTTTTCTTTCTGAACTATTCTTAGCTGGTAGGGTTTCCCTTTTGGTGGTTTTTCTTTGTTTTGGTTTTGGCCTTATGGTGGCTGGGTGCTAGAGTTTTCCTATGGTTTTCATACTATCTCTGATGGAGGTTTAGCGATTGCCTTTTTATTTCTTGGCTTTGTTGTTTGGGTTGGACTGGTGGCTACTGTTAGTGTTGGCGTCGTGCTCTAATCTAGTTTGGAATTGCTAGTTTTTTGGTGCTAGTTGTAGGTTGTTGTTTTGGTTTTGGGATGTTACTTCTGGTTGTCTGGTGACTCTGGTGGGTTTGTTTCCTCTCCTTGGTGGCTTTGCTTTCTGAGTGAATACTAGGCAACTACTCTTTCATTTATGCTGTGGTGGTTTTGTTGAAGCTACTTCCTTTCAGGCTTGGTGGCCTTTAGTCAGCTAGGTGATTTGTGGGATAGGTTTTTATGTTGCTTGGGCTGTAAGTACTAGAGAACTGTTGATTGCCACTCTTTGGCGGATTGCCATCGTTCAGGTAAGTGGGCTATGATGGCTGGGATGATTTCCCTACTTTGGCTGGTAGCAGCATATGTGACTGTAACCCTTCTTTTGAAGTCTGGATGCTCACATTTATGGTTGCCCCTAAAGATGGAAGTGACTGAGCCTAAGCCTTATTAGAAATTTTCCCTTATATTGCTCTTTATTATGTGCTAAACTTGATTTTCTCTAGCTATGCTAATTACAATTTCTAGTTGCTTGCAGGTTTCTTTTACAGGTTCCATGCAGGTCCCGGATTCTAGATGTGGATTGTGCAACTCTCTAAAGACCTCTAACTCTAGTAGTGGGCTTCGGCTGTTCGTCATGTTTCTTGAGTTGTTTCTAATTTATTTTCCTTTCTTCGTGGCAATAAAATTCTCCCTTCTTTGGGTTTTCGTAAAAAAAAACTAAATAAAACCTAGAAATAAAATAAATAAAAAGTCCTAAACCTAAATAAAAAAAATAAAAACCTAAACTAAAACTTGAAGCAAAACCTAAAAATAAAATAAAATAAACTAATAAAAATAAACTAAAATAAAATAAATAAAAACCTACACTAAACTAAAAAATAAATTAAACCTAAGAAAAAACCTAAATAAAATAAAACTAAATGTAAAATAAAATAATAAAACTAAAATAAAATAAAATAAAACTAAATAAAACCTAAAACTAAAAAAAACTAGAAAATAAAACCTAGAAATAAATAAAAAATAAAATCTAAACCCTAAACTAAAGAAAATAAACCTAAACATAAACCAAAATAAACTAAACAAAAATAAACAAAACTTAATCCTAAAATAAACAAAACCTAAACCCTAAACTAAATAAAATAAAATAAACAAAAAATAAACACAATAAAAAATAACCTAATAATACCAAAATAAAAACCTAAAACCTAAACCTACAAAAATAAAATAAAATCTGACTAAACCTAAAATAAAATATTTAAACTAAACTAAAATAAATAAACTAAACTTAAAAAAAATGGACTAAATACTTAAAGTTAAACCCTAAACCCAACCTAGGCTAAACTTTGACCCTACCTAAACCTGAGTCCTGAGCCCTAAACCCTAAACCTAAACCCTCAATATAAACCCTAAACCCCAGGCCACAACCTAAACCTAAAACCAAAGAAAAAAAATCCTAAACCCTACTCTACTTTAAAACCCCAATCCACAACTAACTCTAAAATAAAACCCTAATGTAAAACCTAAGTAACAAATAAAACCTATAAATAAAGATAAATAAAACCTTAACCAAAATAAAATAAAATAAAATAAAATAAAATAAAATAAATAGATAAAACTAAACCTAAAAAAATAAAATTAAATAAAACTAAATAAAATAAAATAAATAAAACCTAAACTAAAAAAATAAATTAAATAAAAATAAACTTAAAATAAAAATAAAATAAACTTAAAATAAAAATAATAAATAAAATAAAATAAACTTAATTAATAAACCTAAAATAAACATAGAATAAATAAAAGAAAATAAAACCTAAACTAAAAAAAACCTAAACCTTAAATATAAATAAAACAAACCTAAACTTACACTATAAATAAAATAAACTAAAATAAATAAAACCTAAACCTAAACCTAAGCTAAATAAAATAAAATGAACTAAAAAAAACCAAAATAAAAACATAAATAAACCAAAATAAAAATAATACCTAAACCTAAAACTATAAATAAAACTAAACTAAATATAAACCTAAACCTAAAAAATAAAATAAAAACCTAAGTAAAATAAATAAACTGGAATAAATAAACTATACTAAAATAAATAAAGTGAACTAGTAAATAGATAAAATAAAACTAATAAATAAAATAAATAAAACTAAACTTGCTGGTTTGGTTAATTTTAAAACTTTACAAAACCCTAACCTAAACCCTAAACCCTAAACTCTGACTAATCCTCTTGCCTAGAGCCACACCCAAAAACATGCACCCACCATAATAGACACTACCCTAAACCTTCTGAAACACTAAAACTTAATGCTGCACTCTACCCTAAACTGCTACCCACTGGGCCAACAAGATCTGAGCCCACAACCCCCAGGCCCAGACCACTCACCCAGGCCAAACCCAAAGGCTGTACCATGACCCTGAGCCCTAACCAGGCCAAACCCTGAGCCCTAGGCACTAAACCCTGAGCTATAAACCCTGAATCCTGACCTGAGCCCTGTAAAACCTGAGCCACAACTATGAGCCATAAAACCAGGCCCTGAAAACCTATACCTAAACCCAAACTAAATAAAGATCTAAATAATAAATAATAAACTTAACCTAAAATAGATAAATAAAAACCTAAACCTAAAATAAATAAATAATAAAATAAAATCAAAACTAAAACATAAATGAAATAAAATAATAAAAATAACTAAAATAAAGTGATTAAAGAAAAAAACTAAAGTAAAAAATGTATATAAACTAAAATAAATAAAACCTAAACTTAAACCTATCATAAAATAAAATAAACCTAAACTAAAAATAAAAAATAAAACAACCTAAACCTAAGAAAATAAATAAAATCTAAACTAAACAAATAAAATAAAACCTATAATAATAAAATAAAATAAAACTAAACTAAATTAAATCTAGCCTCAAAAAATACTAGAATAAAACCCTAAAATAAAATAAATAATCTAAAGTAAACTAAACTAAATAAAATAAAGACCTAAATCAAAATAAAATTAAAATAAACTAAATAAACCTAACCCAGTTTGCTTAATTTTAAAATCTAACCCTGATCAGCCATTAAAGTGACCCTACTCCCTACACTGTAACTGCACACCCCCCACCACAACCACAGGCCCTGAGGCTAAAGCCTGAGCCACTGGGCCACAGGCCACCCAAATCACAAATGCTGGGCCTAAACCCTACCTAAACCCTGAGCCTTGGGCCCTGGGCCCTAAACCCTGGACCCAGACCAAACCTACTGAGCTATAAAACCTAATAAATCATAAAAATGTAAATTTAAATAAATAAAATAAAATTAAACCAATTGAGCCTAACCAACTAAAACTAAACCTAAAATAAAATAAAAAATAAAAATAAACTAAAATAAAAAAATAAAAATATAAACTAAAGTAAAAAATAAAATAAACCTAAAAATAAAAAATTTAAATAAAAAATATATGTAGAATAAAAATAAAACTTCCTAAAATAAAATAAAAATAAATTAAATAAAAAACTAAAAAAAATAAAAAAAAATAAACCTAAAGATAAATAAAATAAAACTACAATAATACTGAATAAAAGATAAAATAAAAGAAAACTAAACTATAAAAGAAAAACATAAACTTAAACCAAAACCAAAAAAATAAATTAAAAAAAACTAAATAAATAAACCTAAAATAAATAAACTAAACTAAATAAAATGAAAAAAAAAACTAAAAAAACTAAATAATCCAAAACCAACCAGTTGACTTAATTAAAAAAAATCTAAACCCCAAAAAAATTCTAAATCTTAAATGCTAAACTATAAGCCTAAACCAACCATAAACCTAAACAGACCTACAATCCTAAACTTGTCTCTAAACCTTAAACCCTAAAAACATTGTTCCCTAAATCCCTAAACTAACCCTCCACATCCCACCAGCAACCACTAACCTAAACCCTGAGCCCACCTAGGCCTTAAACCATAAACCATAAATACCACAAAAACTTAAACCACAAAACCTAAAACCTACAAACTACAAAATAACCCAAAATATAAATAAAATCTAAACTTAAAATAGAATAAATAATAAAACAAAACCTAAAAATAAAATAAACCAATAAAATAAACTATAATAAAATAAAAATAATTTAAACTAAACTAAAAATAAAATAACCTAAGAATAAAAGATAATATAAATAAAATTAAATGTAAAATAAAATAAAATAAACCTTAAATAAATGAAAATATAAACTTAAACCTAAAAAATAAACTTAAAATTAAATTAAAAAAAAACCTAAACTCTAAACTAAAAAAAAACCTAAACCTAAACTAAAATAAATTGAACCAAAATAAATAAAACCTAAACCTAAACCTCAACCAAAACTAAATAAAATAAAATGAACTAAAAATAAAATCTAAAAATAAACCTAAAACTTAAACCTGAGAAAATAAAATAAAAACCTAAACCTAAACCTAAAAATAAAACATAAAACCTAAACCTAAAAAAGAAAATAAAAATTAAACTCAACAAAAAAAAATAACCTACTAAACCCATACATAAAAAATTAACTAAAAAAAACTAAATTGAAGAAAATAAACCTAAAAATAAAATAAAACTAAATAAAAAAATAAACATAAATAAAACAAATAAAAATAAACTAAAATAAATAAAATTGACTAAATTAACTAAGTAAACCTAAAACCAACTTATTTAAATAATTAAAAACCCTAAACCTAAACCCTACTGACTTTAAAAAACCACTACACAAACCTACCCTAAACCCTAACCACACCCTTAACCCTAAACCCTACCTAAACCCTAAACCACAAACCCCAAACCCTAAACCCTAAACCCTAAACCCTAAACCCTAATCCAAACTAAAATCCTAAAAAATTAAACTTAAAATAAAATATATAAAAATCTTAAACTAAATAAAATAATAAAATAAAATAAAATAAAAACCTAAAGGTTCAAGTAGGCCTAAATCAAAACCAAATCAAAATTAATTGAAACCAAAGCCTACAATCATCTTCAATTGGAAGTAAAACCAAACTACACTCAACCTAAGCCAATTTGGCCAATTTTATCAAATTGGTCAACTTAACCCATTTGACCCAAATGAATTCCAATGAGTCAAAATCAAATCTAAGCCAAACTACACAAAACAATTGAACCAAATTAACCCAAATGATCATATGAACTTGATCCAACCCTTGGTTTGACCCAATATGACCAATTGGTCAACTTGACCCAACCTAACCTAATTGACCTAAATGAGTCAAAGTGAGCAAAACTTAAGCAAACAACTCCAATTGACATGAAATTTGGACTAACCAACTTTTGGCTCATTTTAAATCTACCCAAATCAAATCCAATGCCAAATGGTCATTCTACCCTTGGGTCAAAGGCATCACATGAGATAAATCACTCATGTAAGTGGTCATTTCCATTCCTTGGCCACTTAGAACTCTCCCAATGGTCCACCTAGGAACTTAGGACATTCCCCACGACCTAAAGTGGTTGGGTCGGCGATAACCCATGGGAGGTAAAATCACCTCACCCTCCCCATTGGAGCATTTGAAACCCATAGACACCCATGATTCCTCTTTGGCACATCCACACCTTCAACCAACCAAAATAAGCCAACTTACCACCTCCCTATCACCCATGACTCCACAGAGATGGCGGATGGCCACTAGAATAAACTCAATCCCATAGTCATCAAGAAGGTATACACCCCCCTTCTTCTCAAACAAATAAATAATTCATTCCTTAGTGCCCTACCTACCAAAGATGAGCTGCTAGAGCCATTCTGTAAGCTCCTAAGCTCATTCCTCGATAAAAAAAATGCCATTCCTGTCCATCCCGAAATAGGACACTCCCATTTCTAACCTAACTTCCCCGTTTCTCCATCAAACTCAAATTAACTTTCCATGTACCTTCCCTAGGCCTCATCGAGCAAGAGAGAATAATCTCCTAACCTTCCTGAGCACCAAAGGTGGCACTTCAATCAAAGTCAAGCTCTAATTGCTGCTCAATAGGGCTTCATCTCCACTAGCTAAAGCTTCCTCATTCATTCCAGCCACTAGTCTTGAGCTTTGATGAGGTATGCATCCAAAACTGATCCTTATGCAAAAGTGGGTTGGAGCTTTATGAAGAAAACATGCATCTCGTGTGATCTCAATCGTTGGATTCCCTTTTATCGATGTCGTGAATGTGTGGGTCCTTTTAGAGTTGATCCTCGGTAGCTTCGGATCAAGTGAGCAATGTGACGGACTCCATTCTACCTCACTTTCGATTAGATCGCATATCCATTCTACGATCAAAAGGGATGGTCATGATTAGATCTGTTAGATCGATCTAATTTAATCTAATTAACCTGCAAGATTAATTATATCCATCCTATCTTAAATAGAATAGCAGATGAGAAAGCACCGCGCCATGAGGGGTCGGATAAGTTTAAGTAGCCATTCATGGCTCCATTTGGAAAGTGCAGTTTGCCATGTAACCAACCAGATTAGGGTTTAATTAGGCTTAATTAATCATTTTTAATGACTAAAACTTCTAACAAAATCATAAAAAAGTTATAGAGAAATAAAAAAACATAAATAAATACTTATTTTAAAAGTATTTTAGAGGACAATTAATTAAAAATGATCTTACCTAATTTTGAATAGTAATAATAGTTTAATTATAAAATTAATTAGCTTAATTACTCTTTAATTACTTGAGCAATTAATCCAAATTTTAATGGTTAATTTAATGAGATGAACTCTACCTCCCATGATTTTCTTGGGATTTATTGCTCACTTAATTAGGAAAATTGACTAATTAATCCTTAACTAAAATTTTAAGTTAATTAATGATTAATTAATCCCATGAATAATAATAAATTGTTTAATTAAGTTTACTAATCATTGTTCAATAGTAAGTGAACTAAGGAATATTGTTGGGAGCCCTTTCCCTAAGTTCATTTCATTCTTTTTTTAAATGAAATTAATTAAGATTTAAATAACTAATTAAATCACATAATCAAATTGAAATCATAATCACATCAGATCTTAATTAATTAAATCATGGGGTAGATCTTTAGGTGTTTAATAACCTAAAGGAGTTTAATAAAATTATGGTTAGTCCACATGTATGGGAAAACCATAAGAGTAATTAATAAAGTCCCTTAATCTAATTAACTATTAATCAGGAGCCAATTACATTAGGCCCCTTTTATTTCCTAGGATCATTGCAAGTTTATTTTTAATGCATATCATGTTGGCTTATAATTATTTTGTTAATTACTTTAAGGTGACATAGGTAAGGGTAATTAATTTATCTAATTAAGGTTTAAACTTAATTAACCCATAAAATTAACTTAATTACATTTCCTTAAAATAAATCAAATCACTAATGTGGGAATGGGTTCAAAACACCAAGTGATGATTTCTCTTATCCTTTTTAAATCAAATCAAATCCAAAACTTAATTAATAAAGAAGCTTTGCTTTAAATAATCTTATTTGATTTGATTATCCTTAAGAACTAGTTTGGTTGAATGAATCACATTCTTATATTTGATTGTCCTCTTTCCAATCATGTAAAATTTGGTATGTCATTGGAATTCATGGATCCATCTTTTCAAAATCAAGTAAAATATGCTGGATTTCCATTATGTAAGCTTGCATGTGTTGATTTAATTTAATATATGTGTGGATATTATCACTATTAAATTCCAAATGTATTTTTCAAAAGCTTATAAATGAATAATAATATGTGTTATGATGCTAGTTATAAATACATAAGAAATGCATGCTTATAGCTTAAGTGTATGAATGTTGAGTTCTCTTTCCTCTATTCATGTGTTGATTTATATAAGATTGAATGGTAATGGGTATATAATGGACATCTTGGGAACACAAAGGCTAGCCCCAAGGAGGTCATTTGATTACCTCTCTTCCTAGTTTAACAATGTCATTACCCATTTGATTTCAATCTTATGTATTTCAACATTAGAATTTGGATAGATCTTTTTATTCATATATATATTGATTCAAAAAAAAAAAATACAATCTTGCATGGTTTTCTTTTCCCTCATTTATGTGTACATCCATGTGTGTCCAAGAAAAGTAAGTATATAGTCTGGACATCCCAGGAATACAAGACTTTAGTTAGCCCCAAGGAGGTCATTTGATTGCCTCACTTCCTTGGATTAACAACGACACTTGCGTATATCTTTGTACATGTATATGTATATGTGATTAGTGAATGAAAATCCCATTTTACATTAAAATTACATGCATTCATAATTGACTAAGTTGTTGAATTAATTAGCCATATGATTTGGAGCTTACTTCCTATGTTCATGTATATGAATTTACCTATGTTTGAATGTAAATGGTTATATATGGAAATCCCTAGATATGAGGCTTTAGCTAGCTCAGGAGGTCATTTGATTACCTCACTTTATGGTTTAACAAACACATGCTTATTTAATTTCATTCTTATGTCCTTTTGTATAAAAATTTGGATAAAGTTTTAAATTAATAGGTTTAAAATAATTCAATCAAATAAAATATAAATTCTAACATACACATACATTCATCATTTAAGTGTGCTAAAATATGTTGCATGTATAGATACATTTAGATTAAATCATATGCATGTTACATGTGATGGAAAGGAATGATTTAATATATGTCATGTGGTAGTAAATTAAATTAATCTTAAGATGCCTTTCATTTTGAATAGGATTATTTAAATTGAACCTAAACTTATGATTAATTAAATCATTTAACAAACCATTCACTAAAAGAACTAAATCAAATTAATGTACTTTATAAAGTGACTTAAGGTAGGGATGAAAAAGGGAAATCCTCTTTTTCTCTCTTTATAACACTTAGTTGCTAAGTGTAATCAAATTAAACAAAAGAAAATACAAATTAAAATTCTCAAATCAATTAAATACTTCAAGTGAAATCAACCTTTCATGTTAAATTGAATCCTTCTACACTTAGAAAATACAACACTAATGCCTAACAAGACTTACCACCTTAATACACACATTAAATTTAAGTCACCACTTCTAGCTCTAAGTTAGGATGGTGTATGATGTGATGTATGTTTTGTTTTATGATGTATTATTTTAGATTGGATGTTAGGGTGTATGCTTCAAAGACTTGATGATAGGCCAATATTAGCCTAATCATGTTTTCTACATGGGAATATGCTTAAGGGATGCTTAAAAATAAATGTGAATGCTCTTTTTGCAGGTTGCTTAATCCTTAAGCATAATCCAAGTTAGGATAGCTGGGCTTAGTTTCCCATGTGTAGGGTGCTAAGTCCAAATTATAAATATAGCTGCTTAGGATTATATGTATACTTAGCTAACCACTATTTTGTAGGTGTAGTTAGATTTACTTTTCCCACATCAATGTAATTTTTGCAATCGGAATTAGGATTAGTGCTCTGGGGGATTAGGATGAGTGGCAGAAGGCTTTATCTAGTGCCTTGTGATGCCTTTGAAGCAAGCACCATCATCAAAAAGAAGGAACCAAAACATAAATGGAGATATGAAGAAAGAAGACCCCCATAACATTTAATACAATTATAATTACTCTTTTATATTCCAAGTTGTATAAGGGTAGAGCTTGGCTATCCATCTTTTTTCTCTTCAGGTTATACGGTGGTACCCGACTGCACCTGCATTTTATTCTTTTATGATGGTTTATATAATTGTTTGATGTTATGTTTACATTGTGCATTAGGACGGCATGCTTTTCATAGTTTCTTAAATGATTAGTGCTTTAATGTGTGGCTTGGACACGCTTAGGATATAAAAAACTTTTCTACCCAAATAATCACTCACAACTAAATTTTTAAACAACTCATAACCTCATTATAAAGCCTAAGACATAAATAAGATAATTAAAAGATTTAGCAACCCCTTAGCTATATAGTTGTATGTTTCACATCTTGCATGCATATTTTTTCTCTCTTGAACATGAAAGATCTCCATCCTTGCATGATAAAGGAATGGTTGCCATATGAGGGCATCCCTTATGGTGGAGAACACCTTCTTCTAGTAGATTTGACCCATAACCTATTTTATCATCCATTTAGGCATAAGAAATCCTAAAGCCTTTGTCAAAATAATGCAGCTAAAATGAAATAAAATTTGAAAAGATTTTAGATCTATAGATTAAGTCATATGCTCATACCACTCATGCTCTAGTCTCTTAGGGAGCGTTTAGGACTTTAGACTCTTTCTAATTAAATAACTGCCCTAACTATCTTGCAATTCAGAAGACCGGACTACATGGTTTTAAAATCATAGGAGGTTAGGCGCACTCAGAGGTTATAAGTCCAGTAGACAATTTATTCTCTCTTGTGGAGGTAAACCTTATGTCCACTGTCACTTAGATTTATGTCATGCTTTAGCTATAAAACTCCCTAGATTTAGGATTGAGGTAGCTATTTCCATTGTGCTATGATCCTCTCACCTCTTAAGCATTCCCACAACCTTGTGTTGGTGGATTATATTCTTTAGTAATCTCTTTAAATTTCAACTCAAAACATATAAATCTCCTCAACTTTAAAATTATAAAGCCCAACCATAGCATAGATTGGAATACTCACTAGGCTTCCTAGTATCATGAGGATTTCCTACTTATTTCATTTGGATTCTAAAATAGTATTCTCCTTGGACTTTCCTAATTGATTCCAAATACAACCAATCCTTTGATAGTCTAACCTTCAAATATTTGGAGATGATAATTGTCTACTCTAATTGAGAGTATTCTTAGAAAATATTATTTCTAAGATGTAATTAAATAATGAGGCTTACCTCCATAGGGAACTTAAGAACCTGGTTTAATATAAACCTTACTTTATTCATCTATATAAAGTAGGGGGAAAATCTCTAGTACATTCGAAGACCCATCATGTCTTAGTAGTCCTTATTATGTGATTCAGTCCATTATAGGTGATGCCTCTATCTTTCGAGATAGTACAACATACCTGTTGTACCCATCAACTCAAAAAAGTACCCACGATCGGTGTCCCCCAAGATCCAAAAAATAAGTAAGGCCCTCTCGCCTTGTTCATTGAATCCTCTCAGCATCATCTTTTATTTTTGGAGTTTGGAGATGTCGATCCTAGAGTAGGCAAGGGTTCTTACACCGATAATATTGACTGATATACCTAGTCAACCAACTCTAGATATCAGAGCCAACATCCACTGTAATGTAAAGAGGTGGTTGTGCTCGGTCGTCCCTAGGATTAAGTTTTCATTATTGAATGTAACTAAATAAAAACATAAACTTAAAAATAAAGCCTAGAAATAAATAAAAAAGAAAATCTGAACCCTAAACTAAAAAAACCTAAACCTAAAATGAAAATAAAATAAACCTAAACCTACACTAAAATAAAATAAATTAAAATAAATAAAACCTAACACTAAACCTAAAGTAAATAAAATAAAATAAACTAAAAATAAACCAAAACATAAACTAAAAAATAAAACCTAAAAATAAACCTAAAACCTAAACCTAAAAAAATAAAATAAAAAGCTAAACCTAAACCTAAAATTAAAAATAAAACTTATACCTAAAAAATAAAATAAAAATAAAACTAAACTAAAAAATAAACCTAAACCTAAACCTAAACCTAAAAATAAACTAAAATAAAAAACCTAAACTAAAATAATTAACCCTAAAATAAATAAACTAAACTAAATAAAAATAAAAATAAACTTAAATCAAAATAAAAAATAAAATAAACTAAAATAAATAAAAAATAAAGTAAATAAACCTAAACCTACCAGTTTACTTAATTTAAAAAATAAATAAATAATAAAAATAATAAAAAAAAACCCTAACCCTAAACCCTAAAACTAACCCTAAACCCTAAACTCTAAACCCTAAACACTAAAACCAAACCCTAAAACCCTAAACCCTAAACCCTAAACCCTAACCCAAAACCCTAAACCCTACACACTAAAGCCCTAAACCCTAACCCCTAAACTCTAAACCCTATACCCTATACCCTAAACCCTAAACCCTAAACCTTAATCTAACTCTAAACCCAAAACCCAAAATCCTAAACCATAAACCCTAAACCTTAAATCTAAACAACTAATATTAACAAACTTAAACCTAAACAACTAAACTAAAACCTTAAACCCTAAACTATAAAAAACCTAAACTTAAACCCTAAATCCAACCTAAACCCTAACTCCTACTCTAAAACCATAAACCCTAAAGCCTAAACTTAAAACCCTAAAACCAAAACCCTTAACACTAACCCTAAACCCTAAACCCAAAAACCCTCAATCCTAAAACCCTAACCCCTAAACCCTAAACACGAAAAACCTGAAAACCTAAACCTAAACTAAATAAAACCTAAAAATAAAATAAAAAAATAAACCTAAACCTAAATAAAATAAAACCATAAAATAAAATAAGAACCTAAACAAAAATCTAAACCTAAACCTAAAAATAAAATAAAATAAACTTAAAATAAAAGAAAAATAAAATAAAAACTAAACTTAAAATAAAAATAAAATAAACCTTAAATAAAATAAAATAAAAAAATAAAAAATAAATAACCTAAAATAAACTTAAAAAAAATAAATAAAAAAATAAAATCTAAACCATAAACTAAAAAACAAAATCTAAACATTAAATAACAAAATTAAAAATAAATAAATAAATAAACATAAACCAAAACTAAAATAAATAAAACCTAAACCTAAACTTAAAATAAACTAAACCTAAACCCTAAACTAAATAAAATAAAAGAAACTAAAATAAATCTAAACCTAAACTAAAAAATAAAACCTAAAAAAAAACCTAAAAGAAAAACCTAAAACCTAAACCGAACAAAATAAAATAAAAAACTTCACGTAAACCTAAAAATAAAAAATAAATCATAAA
Source organism: Cymbidium sinense (assembly GCA_021442155.1). Classification (NCBI taxonomy): domain Eukaryota; kingdom Viridiplantae; phylum Streptophyta; class Magnoliopsida; order Asparagales; family Orchidaceae; genus Cymbidium; species Cymbidium sinense. The sequence continues at coordinate 82,478,562 of CM038216.1, read as the reverse complement.
CCTAAAAAATAAAATAAAAATAAAACTCAACTAAAAAAATAAACCTAAACCTTAACCAAAACTTAAGAAAATAAACTAAAATAAAAAACCTAAACTAAAATAAATAAATTAAACTAAATAAAAATAAAAAATAATCATAAATTAAAAAAAATAAAATAAAGTAAAATAAATAAAAACTAAATAAAAAAAGAAGAAATGTTGAATGTGAATTTGTTCTCTATAAAAAAAACCAAAAACACTAAACCCTAACCCTAAACCCTAAACCCTAAACCCTAAACCCTAAACCCTAAAACCTTAAACCTTAAACCCTAAACACTAAACCCTAAACCCTGAATGTTAAACCCTAAACCCTAAATCCTAAAAACATAAATATAAATTAAATAAAACCTAAAAATAAAATAAATAAATAAACCTAAACCTAATTAACATAAAAAATAAAATAAAATAAAAACTTAAACTAAAACCTAAACCTAAACCTAAACCTAAAAAATAAAATAAAATAAATAAAAACCTAAACTAAACTATAAAATAAAATAAACTTAAAAATAAAAAACCAAAAAAAACTTAAAAAGAAATATAAAATTAAATCTAAACCCTAAACTAAAAAAACCTATACCTAAAATAAATAAAATAGAATAAACTTAAACCTAAACTAAAACAAACTAAAAAATTAAATAAAACCTAAACCTAAACCTAAAATGAACTAAACATAAACCCTAAACATAATAAATAAACAAAACTAAAAATAAACCTATTCCTAAATTAAAAAATAAAACCTAAAAATAAACTTAAAATAAAAACCTAAAACCTAAACATAAAAAAATAAAATAAAAACCTAAACTTAAACCTAAAAATAAAAAATAAAACCTAAATATAAATAATAAAATAAAAATAAAACTAAATTAAAAAATAAACACAAACCTAAACTTAAACCTAAAAAATAAACAAAAAAACCTAAAATAAATAAACTAAATTTAAATAAAATAAAAATTAAACATAAATTAAAATAAAAAATATAATAAACTGAAATAAATAAAAAACAAACTAAATAATCCTAAACATAAACTTAATTTTACAAAAAAAACCTAAACCAAGCTAACCTTAAACCCTAAACCCTAAAAATCTTAACCCTAAAGCCTAAACAACACTAAACTCTAAACCTAAATCCAAAACCCTAACCCAAAATCTTAATGCCTAAAATTGTAAACCCTAAAACCCTAAACCCTAAACCCTAAAAACCTAAAAAGTTAAACCTAAACTAAATAAAACCTTAAATTAAAATATATAAAAACACCTAAACCAAAATAAAATAATAAAATAAAATAAAATCCTAAACTAAACCTAAACCTAAACAAACAAATAAAATTAAATAAAAGTAAATAAAATTAATAAAAAACTAAACTAAACTAAAAACTAAAATAAACTGAAGAATGAAAAACCTAAATAAAATAAAGACTAAACGTAAAATAAAAATGAACGAACTTAAAATAAAATAAAATAAAACTAAATAAAATAAAAAACCTAAAAATAAACATAAAATAAATAAAAAATAAACCTAAACTTAAGCAAATTGCTAAACCTAAACCTAATCCTAAACTAAATAAATAAAAATAATCTAAATAAACCCAAACTAAAATAATAAAACCTAAAAATAAACCTAAAATAAAAACCTAAAACCTAAACCTAAGTAGATAAATAAAAAATTAAACATAAACCCTAAACCCTAAACCTCTACAATCCTAAACCCTAAAAAAACCCTAAACCCCAACCCTAAACCCTAAACCCTAAAAGTGTAAATCGTAAATCTCTAAACCCTAAACCTCAAATCCTCAAGCCTAAATCCTAAACCCTAAACCCTAAACCCTAAACCCTAACCCTAAACCCCAAACCCTAAACCTAAATTAACAAAATAAACTAAAAAGATAAATCTAAACCCTAAAATCTAATAAATCTAAACCAAAACCTAGACCCTAAGAATGGGCAAAACCATGATGGTAAGAACATTACCATCAACCGTGCTAATCTAGATCCGCAATGGAGGCTATGGTGGTGGTGGGATCTAGAGGTGCCGTGGATATGGAGGTGGTGGTTGGAGTAGTGGTGAAAAGGCAGGATCCATGGAGGTTACATGGTGGTGGGAGGGAGAGATGGGATATGATGGTGGATCTACTAAAGAATGGTCGATCCAAATTGTAGCATATGGAACTATGTCTCTTTACAAGAGAGCATAATTATCTAGGGTTTTGATTTGCTCTATTGCTCATTTTTTATCTATGTCATTGTTTGTGTCTTGGAAAACTTGGTGTTACTTGGTTGAGGAAATAAAATGAAGAAATGTTGATTCAATTTATTCTCAAAAAACCAAACCCTAAACTATAAACTAAACCTAAATAAACCCTAAATAAAAAAATCCCTAAACCCTAAACCTAAACTAACCTAACCTAAACCCTAAAAAACTCCAAACCCTTAACCTTAAACCCTAAACCTTAAACCATAAACCTTAAACTAACCTTAAACTAACCGTAAACCCTAAACCCTAAAAACCCAAAAAACCTTAAACCCTATAGCCTAAACACTAAACACTAAACCTTAAACCCTAACCCTAAACCCTAAACCCTAATCCCTAAAACCCTACAACCTAAACCCTAAACCCTAAACCGTAAACACTACAAACCTAAAGATCTTAAAACCTAAACCTAAACCAAATAATACCCAAAAAATAAATAAATAAATAAAAACTAAGCTTGAATAAAGTAAAATACATAAAATAAAATATAAACATAAACTAAAACATAAACTAAAACCTAAAATTAAATAAAACTAATAAAATAAACTAAACTAAACTAAAAAAATAATACAAACATAAGAATAAAAAATAAATAAAATAAAAACTAAACATGAAATAAAAATGAAATAAACCAAAAATAAAATAAAATAAAAATTAAATAAAAACCTAAACCTAAAGTAAAGATAAAATAAACAAAATAAAAAACCTAAACCTAAACTAAAATAAACTAAACTAAAATAAATAAAACCTAAACTTAAACCTAAACCTAAACTAAATAAAATAAAATAAACTAAAAATAAACCTAAACATAAAATAAAAAATAAAATCTAAAAATATACCTAAAATAAAAACCTAAAATTAAAACCTAAAATAAATAAAATAACATGTTAAACCTAAACATAAAAATCAAAAAATAAAACCTAAATCTATAAAAAAAAATTAAAAATAAAACTCAACTAAAAATAAACATAAACCTAAACCTAAACCTAAAAAGTAAACTAAAATAAAAAACTTAAACTAAAATAAATAAACCTAAAATAAATAAATTAATCTAAATAAAAAAATAAACTAAATAAACCTAAACCTAAAGGCTTACTTAATTTTAAAAAAAAACACTAAACCTTAAGCTAACCCTAAACCCTAAACCCTAAACCCTAAAACGCCTAAACCCTAAAGCTTAAACATTAAACCCTAAACCCTAAACCCTAAACCCTAAAAACCCTAAACCCTAAAGCCTAAATACTAAACCCTAAACCTTAAAGCCTAAACCTTAAACCCTATAACCTTAAGCCCTAAACAATAAACCCTAAACCCTAAAAACTTAAAAACCTAAACCTAAACTAAATAAAACATAAAAAAAGAATATAAAAAGCTTAAACCTAAATAAAATAAAAAATAATATAAAATAAAACCTAAACTAAAACTTAACCTAAACCTAAAATAAAATAAAATAAACTAATAAGACTAAACTAAGATAAAATAATTAAAAATATAAACTAAACTGAAAAATAAAATAAACCTAAGAATAAAAAAATAAATTAAATAAAAAATAAATGTAAAAAAATAAACCTAAAATATTATAAAATAAAAACTAAATAAAAACCTAAACCTAAAAAAGTAAACCTAAAAATAAATAATAAATAAAATCTAAACCCTAAACTGAAAAAACCCCTAAACCTAGAATAAAAACAAAATAAACAAAATAAAATGAACTTAAACCTAAAGTAAAATAAACTAAACTAAAATAAATAAAACCTAAACCTAAACCTAAAATAAACTAAACCTAAACCTAAACCTAAACTATATAAAATACAATAAACTAAAAGTAAACCTAAACGAAAACTAAAAAATAAAACCTAAAAATAAACCAAAAAATAAAAACCTAAAACTAAAACCAAAAAAAGAATAAAATAAAAACTATAGCTAAACCTAAAAATAAAAAATTAAACCTAATCCTTAAAAATAAAATAAAAATAAAACTCAACTAAAAAATAAACATAAACCTAAACCTAAACCTCAAAAAAATAATAAACAAAATCAAACAAAATAAATAAACCCAAAATAAATCAACTAAACTAAATGAAAATATGAAATAAACCTAAATAAAGGAAAAAATAAAATAAACTAAATTCAATAAAAAATAAACTAAATAAACCTAAACAAGCTTACTATAAAAAAAACCTCAACCTAACCTAAACCTAAACCCTAAAACCATAAACCCTAAAGCCGAAGAACTAAACCCTAAACCCTAAACCCTAAACCTTAAACCCTAACCCTAAACCTTAAACCCTAAAACCCTAAACCTTAAGCCCTAAACCCTAAACCCAAAAAATCTAAAACTTAAACCTAAACTAAATAAAATCTAAAAATTAAATATATAAAAAAAAACTTAACCTAAATAAGATAAAAAAAAAAAAAACCTAAATTAAAACCTAAACCTAAACTTCAAAATAAAATAAAATATACCAATAAAAATAAACCAAAATAAAATAAATAAAAACCTAAACTAAACTAAAAAATCAAATAAACATAAGAATAAAATAAAAACTAAACATAAAATAAACTTAAAATAAAATAGAAACTAAACAAAAATCTAAACCTAAAAAATAAATCTAAAAGTAAATAAAAATAAAACCTAAACCCTAAACTAAAATAAAAAACCTAAACCTAAAATATAAATAAAATGAATAAAATAAAATAAACCTAAACCTAAACTAAAATAAATATAACCTAAACCTAAACCTAAAGTAAATAAAAAAAATAGACAAAAATAAACCTAAACCTAAATTGAAAAATAAAACCTACAAGTAAACCTAAAATAAATGCCTAAAATGTAAACCTAAAAAAATAAATAAATACCTAAACCTAAACCTTAAAATAAAAAATAAAACCTAAACCTAAAGAATGAAATAAAAATAAAACTCAACTAAACATAAACCTATAAAATAAATTAAAATAAAAAACCTAAACTTAAATAAATAAACTAAACTAAATAAAAATAAAAAATAAAATAAACTAAAATAAATAAAAAAATAAACAAAATAAACCTAAACCTCTTAGTTTACTTAATTTTAAAAAACCATAAACCCTAAACCCTATACCCTAAGCCCTAAACCTACAACCCTAAACCCTAAAAAACCCTAAATCCTAAACCCTAAACCCTATCCCTAAACTGTCAACCCTAAAACCTGAAAACCCTAAACCCTAAACCCTAAACCCTAAACCTTAAACCTTCAAAACCTAAAAACCTAAGCCTACATTAAATAAAACTTAAAAATAAAATAACTAAAAAACCTAAACTTAAATAAAATTAAAAAATAAAATAAAATTAAAACTTAAACCTAAGCCTAAAAATAAAATAAAGTAAACTAAAATAAAATAAATAAAAACCTACACTAAATTAAAAAATAAAAAAACCTAAGAATTAAAAACCTAAATAAAAATAAATGAACTTATAAATAAAAAATAAAAATAAAATAAAAAAAAATAAACATAAAAATAAAGCCTAAACCCTAAACTATAAATAGACTTAAAAAAAATAAAATAAAATAAACAAAATAAAATAAACCTAAACCTAAACTAAAATAATCTAAACTAAAATAAATAAAACCCAAACCAAAAATAAACTAAACATAAAGCTAAACTAAATAAAATAAACCAAAATAAACCTAAACTAAAAAATAAAACCTAAAGATAAACCTAAAATAAAAACCTAAAACCTAAACCTAAAAAAATAAATAAAAAACTAAACCTAAACCTTAAAATAAAAAATAAAACCAAACCCTAAAAAATAATGTAAAAATAAAACTCAACTAAAAAATAATCCTAAATTTAAACCTAAACTAAAATAAATAAACTTAAATTAAATATATTAAACTAAATAAAAATAAATAATAAAATAAACTAAAATAAATAGAAAATAAACTAAATAAACCTAAACCTATCGGTTTACTTAATTTTAAAATAGAAACCATAAACCCAAAATACTAAACCATAAACCCTAAACCCTAAACATAAGAATAAAATAAAAACTAAACATAAAATAAACTTAAAATAAAATAGAAACTAAACAAAAATCTAAACCTAAAAAATAAATCTAAAAATAAATAAAAATAAAACCTAAACCCTAAACTAAAATAAAAAACCTAAACCTAAAAAATTAATAAAATGAGTAAAATAAAATAAACCTAAACCTAAACTAAAATAAATATAACCTAAACCTAAACCTAAAGTAAATAAAAAAAATAGACAAAAATAAACCTAAACCTAAATTGAAAAATAAAACCTACAAGTAAACCTAAAATAAATGCCTAAAACGTAAACCTAAAAAAATAAATAAATACCTAAACCTAAACCTTAAAATAAAAAATAAAACCTAAACCTAAAGAATGAAATAAAAATAAAACTCAACTAAAAAAGAAACATAAACCTATAAAATAAACTAAAATAAAAAACCTAAACTTAAATAAATAAACTAAACTAAATAAAAATAAAAAATAAAATAAACTAAAATAAATAAAAAATAAACAAAATAAACCTAAACCTATTAGTTTACTTAATTTTAAAAAAACCATAAACCCTAAACCCTATACCCTGCCCTAAACCTACAACCCTAAACCCTAAAAAACCCTAAATCCTAAACCCTAAACCCTATCCCTAAACTGTCAACCCTAAAACCCGAAAACCCTAAACCCTAAACCCTAAACCCTAAACCCTAAACCTTAAACCCTCAAAACCTAAAAACCTAAGCCTACATTAAATAAAACTTAAAAATAAAATAACTAAAAAACCTAAACTTAAATAAAATTAAAAAATAAAATAAAATTAAAACCTAAACCTTAGCATAAAAATAAAATAAAGTAAACTAAAATAAAATAAATAAAAACCTACACTAAATTAAAAAATAAAAAAACCTGAGAATAAAAAACCTAAATAAAATAAATACTAAACATAAAATAAAAATAAATGAACTTATAAATAAAAAAATAAAAATAAAATAAAAATAAAAACATAAAAATAAAGCCTAAACCCTAAACTATAAATAGACTTAAACCAAAAATAAAATAAAATAAACAAAATAAAATAAACCTAAACCTAAACTAAAATAATCTAAACTAAAATAAATAAAACCCAAACCAAAGCCTAAAATAAACTAAACATAAAGCTAAACTAAATAAAATAAACCAAAAATAAACCTAAACTAAAAAATAAAACCTAAAGATAAACCTAAAATAAAAACTTAAAACCTAAACCTAAAAAAATAAATAAAAAACTAAACCTAAACCTTAAAATAAAAAATAAAACCAAACCCTAGAAAATAATGTAAAAATAAAACTCAACTAAAAAATAATCCTAAATTTAAACCTAAAAAATAAACTAAAATAAAAAACCTAAACTAAAATAAATAAACTTAAATTAAATATACTAAACTAAATAAAAATAAATAATAAAATAAACTAAAATAAATAGAAAATAAACTAAATAAACCTAAACCTATCGGTTTACTTAATTTTAAAATAGAAACCATAAACCCAAAATACTAAACCCTAAACCCTAAACCTAAACCTCTGCAACCTTAAACCCTAAACCCTAAACCCTAGAAAACCCTAAAACCAAAACTCTAAACTGTAACCCTAAACCCTAAACCCTAAACCCTAAAAGCATAAATCCTAAATCTCTACACCCTAAACCCTAAACCCCAAACCCTAAACCCTAAACCCTAAACCCCAAACCCTAAAGCCCAAACCCTAAACCTAAACCTAAAGTAACTAAATAAACTAAAAAATAATCCTAAACCTAAACCTAAACCCTAAGATTGGGTAAAATATTGACGGGAAGAGCATCAACCATGCCTAGATAAGAGCCATCGCCATCGTAGTGGTGGTGGGGGATCTGGAGGCGATGGTGGATATGGACGTGGTGGTTGGAGCAATGGTGGTCATGGAAGCGAGAGGAACAATGGAGGTTATATCCATGGTGGTGGCGAAGAGAGAGATCGGGGATATGATAGTGGATCCCGCTACTTAAGAGGTCAGGGCAGTTCTAAAAGGAACTAGAGAAACTAAAGAACAATCAATCTGATCTGTAGCTTATGGAACTGTTTCTTTATTGTAAAGATGGTTCTAATTATCCAGGGTTTTCAATTTGCTCTATTCGAGCTCATTTTTTATCTACGTCATCGCATGTGTCTTGGAAAACTTGGTGTGTTACTTGGTTGAGGAAATCGAAAAGAAGAAATGTTGAATTTGAATTGGTTCTCTGTTAAAAAAATTAAAAACCTTAACCTAAACCCTAAACAAAAACCTGAACCCTAAACCTAAAACCTAAACCTTAAGCCCTAAAAACACTAAACCCTAAAATTAACCCTAAACCCTAAAATTAACCCAAAACCCTAAGCCCTAAACCAAAAAAACCTAAACACTAAACCCTAAACCCCAAACTAGCCCTAGGCCCTAAACCTAAAAAAACCATAAACCCTAAACCATAACCATAACCCTAAGCCCTAAACCATAAAACCCTAAACCCTAAACCCCAAACTAACCCTAAACCCAAAAAATGCTAAACACTAAAGCCTAAACACTAAACCCTAAACCATAAACTTTAAACTAACCTTAAACCCAAAGCTAACCCTAAACCCTAAACCCTAAAAATCCTAAAAGCCTTAAACCCTAAAGCCTAAACACTGAACACACTAAACCTAACCTTAAACCATAACCCTAAACCCTAAACACTAAAACCCTAAACACTAAATCCTAAACCCTAAACCCTAAAAACCTTAAAAGCCTTAAACCCTAAAGCTTAAATAATAAACACTAAACATTAAACCCTAACCCTAAACCCTAACCCTAAACCCTAAACATTAAAACCCTAAACACTAAAACCCTAAACACTAAACCCTAAACCCTAAACATAAAATACCTAAAAACCTAAAAACCTAAACATAAACTAAATAATACATATTAATAAAATAAATAAAAAACCTAAATCTAAATAAAGGAAAATAAATAAAATAAAATTAAACATAAACTAAAGCCTAAACATGAACATAAAAATAAAATAAAATAAACTAATAAAAATAAACTAAACTAAAATAAATAATTACCTAAACTAAACTAAAAAAATAAAATAAACCTAAGAATAAAAAACTAAATAAAACAAAAACTAAACATGAAATAAAAAAATAAACCTAAAATAAAATAAAATAAAAACTAAAAAAACCTAAACCTAAAAAATAAACCTAAAAATTAATAAAAAATAAAACCCAAACCCTAAACTAAAAAAACCTAAAGCTAAAGTAAAAATAAAATAAATAAAATAAAAAACCTAAACCTAAACAAAAATAAGCCAAACTAAAATAAATAAAACCCAAACATAGACCTAAATAACCTAAACCTAAACCTAACCCTAAACTAAATAAAATAAAATAAACTAAAAATAAAACCTAAAAATAAACTTAAAATAAAAATCTAAAACCTAAACCTAAAAAAATAAAATAACAACCAAAACCTAAACCTAAAAATAAAAAATAAAACATAAACCTATAAAATAAAATAAAAATAAAACTCAACTAAAAAATAAACATAAACCTAAACCTAAACCTAAAATAAATAAACTAAACTAAATAAAAATAAAAATAAATTAAATTAAATAAACCTATAATCCTAAACCTAAAGGCTTACTTAATTTAAAAAAAGAAACACTAAACCTATGCTAACCCTAAATCTTAAAAACCCCAAACCCCAAAGCTTAAACACTAAACCCTAAGCCCTAAACCCTAAACCCTAATAACCTTAAAACCTAAAGCCTAAACATTAAACCTTAAACCTTAAACCTTAAACCCTAAAACCTAACCCTAAACCTTAAACCCTAAAACCCTAAGCTATAAACCCAAAAAACTTAAAAACCTAAACCTAAACTAAAAAAAACATATAGAAAAACCTAAACCTAAATAAAATAAAAAATAATATAAAATAGAAACCTAAACTAAAACCTAAACCAAAACCTAAAATTAAAATAAAATAAACTAATAAAATTAAACTAAAATAAAATAAGTAAAAACCTAAACTAAACAAAAAAATAAAATAAACCTAAGAATACAAAACCTAAATAAAATAAAAACTAAATGTAAAAAAAATAATCCTAGAATAATATAACATAAAAATTGAATAAAAACCTAAAAATAAATAAAAAATAATATTTAAAGCCTAAACTAAAAAAATACATAAACCTAAAATAAAAATAAAATAAACAAAATAAAATTAACTTAAACCTAAACTAAAATAAAACTAAACTAAAAAAAAACTAAACATAAACTTAAAATAAACTAAACTTAAACCTAAACCTAAACTAAATAAAATAAAATAAAATAAACTAAAAGTAAACCTAAACATAAACAAAAAAAACCTCAAAGTAACCTAAAATAAAAACCTAAAACCTAAACCAAAAAGTAAAATAGAAACCTATACCTAAACCTAAAAATAAAAAATTAAACCTAAACCTTAAAAATAAATTAAAAATAAAAATCATCTAAAAAATAAACATAAACCAAAACCTAAACCTAAGAAAAAAACTAAAATAAAAAATCTAAACAAAAATAAATAAACTCAAAATAAATCAACTAAACTAAATAAAAATAAAAAATAAACCTAAATAAAAATTAAATATAAAATAAACTAAAATAAGTAAAAAATAAACTAAATAAACCTAAACCTAGCGGTTTACTTAATTTAAAAAAACCCTAAACCCTAAAACCCTAAACCCTAAACACTAAACCCTAAACCGAAAACCCTAAAACCTAAAAACCTAAGCCTAAACTAAATAAAACCTAAAAATTTATATATATAAAATAACATACACCTAAATAAAATAAAAAAATAAAATAAAATAAAAACTTAAACTAAAACCTAATCCCAAACCTAAAAATAAAATAAAATAAACTAATAAAAATAAACTAAAATAAAATAAATAAAACCTAAACTAAACTAAAAAATCAAATAAACCTAAGAATAACAAACCAAAATAAAATAAATACTAAACATAAATAAAAATAAAATAAACTTAAAATAAATTAAAATAAAAACTAAATAAATTTCTAAACCTAAAAGATAAACCTAAAAATTAATAAAAATAATACTTAAACCCTAAACTAAAAAAGAACTTAAACCTAAAATAAAAATAAAATAAATAAAATAAAATAAACCTAAACTTAAACTATAATAAACTTAACTAAAATAAATAAAACCTAAACTTAAATTAAAAAAAAATAAAATAAACTAAAAATAAATCTAAACCTAAAATAAATGCCTAAAACTTATACCTAAAAAAATAAATAAAAACCTAAAGCTAAACCTTAAAATAAAAAATAAAACCTAAACTTAAAAAATAAAATAAAAAAAAACTCAACTAAAAATAAACCTAAACCTACAAAATAAACTAAAGTAAAAAACCTAAACTTCAATAAATAAACTAAACTATATAAAAATAAAAATTAAAATGAACTTAAATAAATAAATAAAATAAACTAAATAAACCTAAACCTACCAGTTTACTTAATTTTTTTTTAAAAACCATAAACCCTAAATCCTAAACCCTAAACCCTAAACCCTTAATCCTAAACTAAAAACCCTAAACCCTAAAAGCATAAACTCTAAAATCCTAAACCCTAAACCTAAACCCTAAACCTTAAACCCTCAAAACTTAAAAACATAAACCTACACTAAATAAAACCTAAAAATAAAATAAATCAAAAACCTAAACCTAAATAAAGTAAAAAAATAAAAGAAAATAAAAGCATAAAATAAAACATAAATTTAAACCTAAATAAAATAAAATAAACTAATAAGCATAAGCTAAAATAAAAAAAATAATAACCAAAACTAAGCTAAAAAATAAAATAAACCTAAGTATAAAAAATTTAATAAAATAAAAACTAAACATAAAATAAAAATAAAATAAACCTAAAATAAACCTATAGTATAATAAAATAAAAACTAAATAAAAACTAAATAAAAACATAAACCGAAAAATAAATAATAAATAAAACCTAAACCCTAAACTAAAAAAAAACCTGAACCTAAAAAAAATCCTAAACATAAATTAAAATAAACTAAACTAAAATAAATAAAACCTAAACCTAAACCTAAAGAAAACTAAACCTAAACCTAAACCTAAACTAAATAAAATCTAAAAATAAAATAAATAAACATAAAATAAATCAACTAAACCAAATAAAAATAAAAAATAAAGCTAAAAAAATGAAAATAAATAAAATAAACTAATATAAATAAGAAAAAAACTAAATAAACCTAAACCTAATGATTTACATAATCTAAAAGAAAACCCTAAACCCTAAGCTAACCCTAAACCCTAAACCCTAAAAACTGTAAACCCTAAAGCCTAAAGACTAAACCCTAAACCATAACCATAAACCCTAAAACCCTAAACCCTAAACCCTAAAAACCTAAACCTAAACAAAATAAAATCTAAAAATAAAATATATAAAAAAACCTAAACCGAAATAAAATAAAAAAATAAAATAAAATAAAAACATAAACTAAAACATAAACTTAAACAAAAAAATAACATAAAATAAACTAATAAAAATAAACTAAAATAAAATAAATTAAAACCTAAACTAGACTATAAAATAAAATAAACATAAGAATAAATAACCTAAATAAAATTAAAATTGAAGGTAAAATAAAAAAAAAATAAAGCTAAAATAAAATAAAATAAAAACTAAATAAAAACCTAAACCTAAGAAATAAACCTAAAAATAATTAAAAAAATAAAACCAAAACCCTAAACTAAAAAATAACCTAAACCTAATATAAAAATATAATAAACAAAATAAAATAAACCTAAACCTAAAATAAAATATATGAAACTAAAATAAATTAAACCTAAGCTGAAAATAAACTAAACCTAAACCTAAACCTAAAAAAAATAAAATAAGATAAACTAAAAATAAACCATAACCTAAACTAAAAAAGAAAACTTAAAAATAAACCTAAAATGGAAACCTAAAACCGAAACATAAAAAAACAAAATGTAAGCTTAAACCAAAACCTAAAAATAAAAAAATAAAACTTAAACCTAATAAATAAAATAAAAGTAAAACCCCACAAAAACTAAACCCAAACCTAAAGCAAAACCTAAAAAATAAACTAAAATACAAGACCTAAATTAAAATAAATAAACCTAGAATAAATCAACTAAACTAAATAAAAATAAAAAATAAACCTAAATAAAATAAAATAAAATAAAATAAACTAAAATAAATTAAAAATAAACTAAATAAACATAAACTTAATGGTTTACTTATTTTTTTTAAAAAGAAAAACCCTAAACCCTAAGCAAACCCTAACCTAAACCATAAAAACCCTAAACCCTAAAGCCTAAACACTAAACCCTAAACACTAAACCCTAAACAATAACCCTAAACCATAAACCCTAAAACCATAAACCCTAAACCATAAACCCTAAACCCTAAACCTTAAAATACTAAAAACCTAAGCCTAAATAAAAAATATTTTTTCAAGGTCATGATTCCATGTTCCCTTTCATTTTCCTTGTTTATCTTTCGATCCTTCTCGATCATAATTTTAGAATTTTTATCTCTGATTTGTCGCTAATGTGATTTTCCCTTTGCACTTTCAATGGCGGGGGAGCCGCTTTCCTGCAAGAAAGCATTTCAAACTTGAGGCGCCAGGGCTTTGATTTACAAGGTATTATGGATCCGACATCAGAATCACTCTACCTAAGTCCTTCAAGGATGCATTATCTAGTAAGAACTCTTCCCCTAATGCTACAGTCAATTTGATCTCAACCTCTTTTCGTGGGATGACTGCTGTTATGTGTTCGGATCTTAACGTGAAAAAGTTGGCGAAGCCTTTTGAATTCTCTTTAGTTGGTAAATTTTCCTTACATCGGCCAACTCTCGATAACATCCGATCATTTTTTTCATAGCCTAAAGGTCTCTAGCATTTTCACTGTTGGTTTGATTGATCCTAGGCATATTCTTATTCAGCTCTCTAATGACTTAGATTACTCAAGAGTTTTTGCTCATCGCTCCTACTTTGTGTATAATTGTCAAATGAGGCTTTTGAAATGGTCTCCTCTTTTTGATGTAAAAGAAGAATCTCCAATTGTTCCTTTATGGCTAGCTCTTCCTAATATGAGAGTACACTACGTTACACATCAAGTTCTCTTTGCGGTTGGTGCTCTCTTTGGTCGGCCTCTTCAAATTGATCAGGCCACCACTACGAGATCACAACCTTCAGTTGCTCATATTTTGGTTGAGATTGATATTATCAAAAAGTATCCTAAAGAAGTATGGATCGGCTCAGAGAAATTTGGTTATAATCGAAAAGTGGAATTTGAAAACTTTCCTGTGTTTTGCACGCATTGTAAGATTCATGATCATGATCATTCTGAATGCTTTGTGTTGCATCCTCATCTTAAAAAGAATAAATTGTCGGATCCTAATCCCTCTCTAGCAAATGAATAAATCAATAAATTTGCTTATGTCTACTGATTTGCCTATTGAAGAGCAATCAGTTAAAATAATGTTTATGAGTTTCATGAGGAGGCTAATGATAACTTACCTAACATTGCTTCTAATTCTAATTATTTGGCTCCTCAAGACAATACCTTGACTCAGACTAATCTACCCCTCTTGGCTAGTGATCCCGAGGAGACTCATATGAACCCTAGTGGTGATTTGAATGGAAACTTCAAGTTGGATCAAAATCTGAAAACAAATTCTACAATTGTTCAACTGATGAAAGAACAAAATCTAAAAAATGGTGATCCTTTGGTCATGGAACAAAATCTGAAAGGTAATTCTAAAACTGAGCATGAAATCTATGCTATTAATGGCTTCACAACCTCTCCTTCTTTTACCTTACAGAGTGATACACATGTTAACCCAATTTCTCAACTTAATTCTGACACTGAAGAAGGGGAAATTACCATTAGGAATGCTTTGATAGATACTGGTCCTATTTTGAATATCACAAATCACTCTCTCTCTCTCTGATGGAGATACTTTCGACATAGATAGACCTTTTCAAACTGTTATTAAAAGAAATCCCTTAAAGCTAGAATGTTTACTAATAGCTCCACCAGAACCACTAGATCTTCTCTAACTTCCCATAAATAATTGTTTCATGTTGTCTCTTCTTCTTGCTTTTTATTTTTTCAAGTTATCTCTTTTCCTTTTCTTCTATTTTATTATGATTAATCTTCATATTTGGAATGTTCAGGGAATTGGGACTCTCATTGTCCGTAACCTTATTAGAAGCCTTTGTCGTACCCATAACGTAGCCTTACTTATTATTATTGAACCATTCATACACTCTTCTAAGATCACCCATGTTGCTAGAATAACTTGATTAATTATAAGAACATGGAGGAAACCTACTGGTGGCAAAAGGCTGCTAGCAAATATATTGCTGATGGTGATAGAAATACAAGGTAATTACATGCTCTTTTCAAAAAGAAGAAAGCCTTAAACTCTATTAAAAAATCAAAAATGATAATGACAGCTAGATCACTGACAATAATGATATTAAAGATGATGTAATACAACATTTTAAAAACTTATTAAACAATAACATTTCCTTAGAAGCCCTCTCCAACACACACCTGATTCCCTCAATGATTACTAATGATGATAACCACTTGCTTAGTTTATGTCCTACAAAAATTGAGATTGGTAGTATTCAATAGCATGAACACGATTTCGCGGTCGGCCCGGCTACACGCAATTTCTAAATATTCATTATTTCAACCTTGTTGATTTTCTGTAAATTACCTTGATATTTTGGGTTCATTCCATCAAAATTTTGTAATTTTCTTTTCATAAACTCATTGTTAAATTAATTGCTAATAGTTACTCTTGCCTAAATTTTCCCCAAGCAAACGTTTCTAAAGGTAGATCTATATCTAACATACTTCTAGCCCAAGAGTTTGACATTTGATGTTCCTATCGAGGTGGAAACATCCTTTTAAACTGGATATCTCTAAAGCTTTTGACAACCTCTCTTGGGATTTCCTCTTTCAAATTCTTCATTTGCTTGAGTTTTCTGATAATTTTATCCGTCTCATCAAAAATTGTATTACCTATGTCTGGTTCTCCGTTTTCATGAATGGTGAATCCCTTGGTCTTTTCCCTTTGATGTATGGCTTGAGACAAGGTGATCCCCTTTCACCCTCTCTTTTTATTATTACTGTTGAATACCTTTCGAGGAGCCTGAATGATCTTTTCTATAATAACCCTAGAACTCAAGGTGGTCTTCCTCTCATCATCTTATTTTTGCTAATGACTTTATAATCTTTTGCAATGCCTCTATTCTTCACATTAAAACTATTAAGAATCTTTTAAATAAATTTGGCAATGAAAGTGGTCTTTTTCTCAATGAAGGCAAAAGTTGTTTCATTCTTTCCTCTAAAATCCCTAGTAATAGGATCAACCAAATCCTGAGAATTACTAATTTCCAACAACAACAACTTCATATTAAATATTTTGGTGCTCCTCTTTTTAAAGGTCAGAAAAGATATCATCTTTTTGATGAGTTAATCTAAAAAATCTCTAATAAAATTTCTGCTTGGGAATTTCATTTACTCTCATTTGGTGGTAGGCTCACTTTGATTAAGAGCACCCTTAACTCCATGCCTTTATATCTCATTCAAACCATTGTGCCAAACAATTATACCATTAACAGAATTGGGCATCTCCTCAATATATTTTTTTGGGGTTCTAACAGTTCCTCTAAAAGAATGCACTGGACCTCTTGGTATAAAAGTTGTGGCACTCTTGCTGAAGGTGGCCTTGGATGTAAGCCTATCAAGGAAGCTATCACTGCTTTTTCCTATAAACTTTGGTGGAATTTTAAGAGTAACAATAGTCTTTGGGCTAATTTCATGGCTGCTAAATACTACCACGGTATGCACCCTCTCATTTGGCCCTATAAAGCGGGAAACTCTCCTATTTGGAAAAGACTTCGTTCCATCAAATGGGATTCTGAATCATTAATTTCTTGGGTGATTAACTCTGGCACCTCTTTCTTTTGGCAAGATAACTGGACTGGAGGTGGGTCCATTGATGATTTACTTTCTACCCATTCCACGACTGCTATTAAAGTGAAATCTTTTTGGCAGAATAATATGTGGAACAATAATAATCTTAATGATTATATTCCTTCCTCTCTTTTAAACAAGCTTACTACTATTCCTATCATACCTAGCAATCATGATCAGATCCTTTTTAAGCTTTGTCAAAATGGTGAATTCAACTTTAAAAATGTTTGGATTCATATTAAAGAAGCTCATGATTTTTCCAATGTGTTTTTCAAACTATGGAATAACACTATTCCTACTTCTTTTTCTGTTCTTACTTTTGAATTTTGAAAACTTCATCCCTATTGACTCCTTGATGTGGGGGAAAGGTTTTCACTTACCTTCAAAATGCCACTGCTGCTTTCACATTGAGAATGTAAATCATGTTTTTGTTAATGGAGCCATTGCTTCCAAACTTTGGATTTGGTATGATGATCTCTTTAACATTATCAAATTCAATGGCTCCTTAACTTTATACCGCCTTCTTGAAGTTTATTTCAATAAAACTACTAAAGGTCACATTAAAGTCCGCTATCACCCTTATTTGGTTCATATGGATGGAGTAAATGATGCAAAACATTGTGGGATTCCAATGAACCACATGAGGATAATTGCTAGAATTAAAAACAAAATCCTTGACTTGTTCAATGCCAATTTAATTAACTACAAACCATTCAAAGGTTGTAAATTTGTAGCCAATAAATTGGGTTATAACTTGCTGGATCAACCCAACTATAAAGAGGACAAGATTATTTATTGGGTTAAACCTCATGTTAATACTATTAAAATTAACACTGATGGCTCTGTCTCTCAAAATGCTTCTGGATGTGGTGCCATTTTCAGAAACCCTAATGGTAAAGTTCTATGTGCTTTTGCTTACCCCCTTAATACTTGCTCTATTCCTTTTACTGAGCTAATGGTAGTGTACAAAGCTCTTGAGATTTTCCTTCAAAAAGTTTGGCTCAATATTTAGATTGAGGTGGATGCCCTGCTACTGATTGATCCTTTGACTTCCACCAAAATGGGCAGTGCAGAATTGTACTATCTTCTCAAGCATACTAGAGCTCTCCTTTCTCATCTCTATTTTAAAATCTCTCATGTATGGCGTGAGGGTAATGCATGCCGCCTTGCCAATTGCTAGGTTGGATGGTATAACATTCTTTGATCAACTTACTCTTCCTAAACATTTGTGTGGATTAGTTAATCTGGATAATACTGGACTCCCTTATCTCAAAAATTAATCCAACTTACTGGATTGATCTGCTATATTTTAACTGCATGATCATTTTCTATTTATTATTGTTATTTCTTTGGAAATTACTGATGCATCATCCTGATATCCCTTGTTGTTGGTTTAATTACCTTAGCTTTAATTGGGGGCTTACTGCTTTTGCTATTCCTACTATTAATGTGTTGATGTTCATTTAGAATTTCCGATGCATTGATCCCTTGCTAGTTATTTATCGATCTCTGTGGCCTGTTGGTTTAACTCTCCCAACCTTAAATGGGGACTTACTACTTCTGCTGCTTCCACTTTTAATGGTAAGGTGTTTCCTATTTGCTGGAGGGAGATGTATTACATTACTCTTTATTTTCTGCTTTATTTTTTGATCAACAGAGACAGTCCTCTTGCCATCAATATTTTGATTATGGATCCTATTATTTTTGTATTCATTTTATGATTAAAGTTGTGGTCTTCCTCTTTTCCTCTTTCTGGAATTATATTCTGGGGCACTTGTCTCAATGTTTAAATGCTATACTTCTGTCTAACCTTATGGCTAGCCCTAATTTATCAGTTATTCTTCTCCTTATTATGGTTGTGATCCCTCCTATGTTCCATAACCTTACCTCCATAACCTGTAAGGAGAGAAATTGCAATATCTTTACTATTATAACTTCTTTTCTGCAGGATTTAAATTATTTCCTGATTTCCATCAAGTCTATTATTATTGATGTTGTGGGATTTGCTGTTAGCATGATCTTATGTGTCTTGATGGATCTTAAAGATGGCTTTCCTTTGGACCATTTTATAACCAATGTTGTACCATTTTTTTTCTGACTCTCCTTATAGTGGGTGCAATATCTATTTTGATGTTTTAATTGTCGGTCGTTGATTTCTGGCCTTTTGTCCAAATGCTTGGGGTTGGTTTGCTGATTGTATTTGCTAACCTCATCTCCCCAACCTATAAGGAGAGAAACTGCAATACCCTTGTTCTTATTATTGTCTCTTTGTAGGATTGGACTTACTTAATGATTTCCTTTCAGTCTATTTTTTTAGGATGGTAGTTCAACTACTAACATGCTCTCCTTTGTCTTGAAGGATTTCATTGATGGTTTACTTTTGAAACCTTTCTGTAGCTATGTTGCCCCACCGTTCTTTTTGTCTTATCTTATTGGTGTATTATTTGTTGCCCGTTTTCTTGATTTGTTTATAGGTTTGGAATTACATCCTGTTTGTTGCCCCACTATTTTTGATATTTGCAACCCGGCTGTAGCTGATCACCTAATGTTTGAAGTCTACTTAATCTGCTATTGTTTTTTCCCTATTGGTTCTGTTAGAATGTGCAGATGATTGTGATTATGCTATTGCCTAATTGGATATTAACATATGCACTGTTTACTCTAAATGGGTGGATTTTTGGCCAGCTTGTTGGTAGTTTCTGTTTTGGTTGTTGGCTTAAATGGATTAATGTTCAACAAGCTGCTTCTGGGTTTTTGGGATCTTATTACCAGCAGGCCTCTTTTGAGAGTTTTGGTTGCATGGTGGCTTTTGCTTTTCTGCTTATTATTATTGTTTGCAATAGGGATGTAGCTGATCATCACATGTGTGAGGCCTATCTAAACTACTGTTGTTTTTCCATCTTGGTTCAGCTAGACTTGGCCAGATCACTTCATTATCTACCTGGAATTTATCCTATGCATTATCTATTTTGAATGGGTGGTTTTATGGCCAACTTGCTATTTTTTCTATCTTGGATGTTGGCTGAACTGGATCATTGGGTTTTATGCCTAGCAAGCAGCTACTGGGGCTATCTATCATGCTCAGCATGGTGATTTTGGTGTTGTTTTCCTGAATGATTTTGCTAACCCCATCTTCACAATCTGTCAGGAGAGAAACTGCAATTTTCTGGTTATTTTTATTATCTCTTTGCAGGATTGGTCTTATTTTATGGTTTCTTTCCAGTCTGCTTTTCCTGAGGAGTTTGGTTTAGCTGCAAGCCTGTTCATCTTTACTGAAGGATTTCAATGTTGACTATCTTTTGAACCCATTTTGTTTATTTTTTCCATCTCTACTTTTCACTGGCTTATCATATGGTGGGTGCAATAATTGTATTGTTGTTTTCATTATTGGCTATTGGATTTTTGGGTCCTATGTCCAGTAGGCTGTCTTTGTGGTTGTTAGTTGTTTGTTGCCTATTACTTTTCTGAATGTTTTGCTTGAAACCAGCCGCTCATCATCACCGATTACTCAATGAGTGGATTTATGGCCAGCTTGCTAGCTATTATTGTCTTGGTTATAGGCTGAACTGGATTACTAAGTTTTCTGCTCAGCAAGCTGATTATGGGATTGAATCTTTAATTGTCTTTAATTGGAGTTGTTTGTGGTGGGGAGCAGCTTATTACCTATGCCTTAAGGTTCATCTAATCTACTACTGCATTCCCATCTCTTCTCTGATTGACTTCTACAATTCCTGTGGTAATTTGGGCTTGAGATATGCTGTCTTGCCTTACACTTACTGGTTACTAACTTCTGTAACATGGAGGTTGTTAACTTCTGCATTGCTTTCTTTCATTGCACTTCTTTTCTTGGGGTATATCCCTGGGCTATTTATTGGGCTGTTTACCAGGACTATTTGTTTAATATTTGTCCCATATGTTTGGGATGGGGTTAGTTCCATGCTATTTTTTTTTGCCTTGTTGGATTTCAGCAGGTCTTTCTATTGGTCTTTTATGCATCTTACCTCTGCCTGGCCTTTTTTGTTGTCTTACTATGGTGGGTCTTCATGATGATCTAATTAAACCCTTGGACCTGATTAAAAATAGGGTAGACCTGACAATGATGTTTCACTTTCATTTGTGTTTGGATTCTCATGGCATGGTGCCTAATATGATGACATTTACTCTGCATGGGATCCCCTTGCCCATTCTGTTGCTTTCATTTCTATTCAAGATAGGGCTTTGCTTAGGGTGTACTAAGGTCGAAAAGACTTTCAACAAATGGTTGCTATACGTGTTTGTTGGCTGATGGTCGTGGATGATTTCACCTTTTGTTAGGTAGTAGCTCTTATGATGTAACCCTTCTGTGAAGTATGGATGCTCATATTTGCTCGCCTCAACTTGATGTGACAGCCCGAGCCATCTCTATCACACTTCCTTATTATCTTTTCGCTTTATGTCGCTTTCATTTTTCACTCTATCTCAGCTAATTTTTTCCTTTTTTCTCTACAATTTTGCGGTGTTATTCTCTTGTTCTCTTGTTTGCTCCATAGTGTCATGCATTTTCTCATCCCAAGAGCTTTGGCCCTAATCTTCCATTGGCTTATCTTGTTAATCAATTTGTATCTTTTGCTTTTCTTACTTTTATTTTGCTTTTTGTATTTAGATAGGGATTTACTCTTAGTCGATTGTAGCTCTTTGAGCAATAGTTGTGAGTTTATCCCCTTTAAGGACCTTGTAACCCTTTTTTGTGGCAATAAAATTCCCCCTATATGGGTTTATAGAAAAAAATAATAAAAATAAAAAAAATAAAAAAATAAAAAAAGCCTAAACTAAATAAAACCTAAAAATAAAATATATAAAAAAACTTAAACCTATTTAAAATAAAAAAATAAAATAAAATAAAAACCTAAATTAAAACCCATAGCTAAACCTCAAAATAACATAACATAAACTAATAAAAATAAAGTAAAATAAAATAAATAACAAACTAATTTAAACTAAAAAATAAATTAAACCTAAGAATAAATTACCTAAATAAAATTAAAACTAAAGGTAAAATAAAAATAAAGTAAACTTAAAATAAAAAAATAAAAACTAAATAAAAACCTAAACCTACAAATAATTAAAAAATAAAACTAAAATTGTAAACTAAAAAAAACTTAAACCTAAAATAAAAATAAAATAAACAAAATAAAATAAACCTAAACCTGAACTAAAATAAACAAAACAAAAATAAATTAAACCTAAACATAAATATAAAATAAACTAATCCTAAACCTAAACCTAGACTAAGTAAAATAAAATAATCTAACAAAAAAACCTAAACCTAAACTAAAAAATAAAACCTAAAAAATAAACCTAAATTAAAAACCTAAAATCTAAACCTAAAAAAATAAATTAAAAACCTAAACCTAAACATTAAAATAAAAAAAAACCTAAACTTTAAAAATATTATAAAAGCAAAACTTAACTAAAAAATAAAACTAAACTTAAACCTAAAGAATAAACAAAAAAAACCCAAACTAAAATAAATAAATTAAACTAAATAAAAATAAAAAATAAACTTAAATGATAATAAAAAATAAAATAAACTAAAATAAATAAATAAAATAAACCATAAAACCTAAATCCTAAACCCTAAACCCTAATCCCTAAACCCTAAACCCTAAACTCTAAACCCCAAACCCTAAACCCTAAAGCCTAAACACTAAACCTCAACCCAAACTCCTAAACCCTAAACCCAAAAAAGTATAAAACTATAAACCAAACACAAAACCTAAACTCAAACTCAACCCTAACCCTAAACTCTAAACCCAGCCTTGTCTATAAACCTTAAAACCCTAAACCCTCCCTAAACCCTAAAACCTAAGCTAAAAATAAAATAAAAATAAACTCAACTAAAAACAAAATAAACTAAGATAATAAAAAATTAAATTACTAAATTATAAATCTCTTGGTTTGCTTTTTTAAAAATAAAACCCCCCATCCTCCCTAAACCCTAAATCTTAAACCCTAAATCTTAAACCCTAAACCCATCCTCCAAACCTTAACCTCTTCACTTAACCCACACTTGCCTGGCGTTAAAACCTTAAACCTAAATTGTAAAGCATATAGCCTCCACTCCCTAAACCCTAACCTAAACCCACTTAAAGAACCCACCTCACCAAACTCCAAACCCTAGAACCTAAACCCTAACCCTTAACCCTAAACCTTAAACCAAAACCCCAAAACCTAAACCTAAAGTAACAAAATAATTTTAAAAATAAACATAAACTCTAAAACCTAATAAACCTAAACATAAACTTAAACCCTTATAATGGACAGAACCTTGATGATAGGAACATCACCGTTAACCAGGCTCAGTCTAGATCTGGTAGTGGAGGAGAAGATAGAGGTACTGGTGGATATGGAGGTGGTGGTCAGAGCTGCGATGGTTATGGAGGCGGGAGGAGCGACGGAGGTTACAAGCTTGGTTGTGGTAGAGGGAGAGATCGGGGATATGATGGTGGATCACTGAGAGGAGGTGGTTGAGATGGGCAAGAAAGCGAAGAACGACCATCCGATCTGGTTATGGAACTATCTTTATAATATAGAGTGTTTTAGTCATCTAAGGTTTTTGATTTGCTCTATGCGTGTTCATTTTTTATCTATGTCGTCGCTTGTGTCTTAGAAAACTTGGTGTGTTACTTGGTTGATTAAATCAAAAAGAAGAAATGTTGAATCTGAATTTTTTCTCTATTAAAAAAAGCCAAAAATCGTAAATCCTAAACCAAAAAAATAAACCCTAAACCCTACAAATAAAAATTAAAATAAAAAAATAAAAAACCCTAACCTTAAACCCTAAACCCTAAACCATAAACCCTAAATCTTAAACCCTAAACCTATAACCCTAACCCTGAAACCCTAAACCCTAAACCCTAAACCCTAAAACCTAAAACCTAAAACCTAAAACCTACAACCTACAACCTACAACCCCAATCCCTAAACCCTAAAAACCTAAAAATAAAAACCTAAGCTAAATAAAACCTAAAAAATAAAATAAATAAATAAACTTAAACCACAATAAAATAAAAAATAAAAAAAATAAAAACATAAACTAAAACCAAAATAAAAACCTAAACCTAAACCGAAACTTAAACATAAAATAAAATAAAAATTAAAAAAAATTAAAAATTAAAACCTAAACTAAATAAAAATAAAATAAATCTAATATAAAAAAACTAAATAAAAATAAAATAAGATAAGCTTAAAAAAATAAAATAAAATAACAAAACCTAAACCAAAAAAAAATAAACCTAAAAGAAAACCTAAGACTAAATAAAATAAACATTAAACTAAAAAAAACATAAACATAAAATAAACAAAATAAAATAAACCTAAACCTAAACTAAAATAAATAAAACCTAAAGTTCCTAAACCCTAAACCCAAAATAAACCATAAACCCTAACTAACTCTAAACCCTAAACCCTAAACCTAAACCACTCTAAACCTTAAACCCTAAACACTGCTAGCTAAACCCATAACCCAAAACCCTAAGTAAAGCTAAACACTAAACACTAAACCCTAAACATAAACCCCAATCATAAACCCTAAACCCAAAAACCCTAAACCCAAAAACCCTAAACCCTAAAATTTTAAACCCTAAACCCTAAACCCTAAACCTAAACATAATAAAATCTAAAAAAAAATAAATAAGAAAACAAAAGCCTAAATTAAATAAAATAATAAAATAAAATAAAAATCTAAACAAAAACCTAAATCTAAACCTAAAAATAAAATGAAAATAAACTCAACTAAATACTACTAAACCTAAACTAACCTAAAATATAAACTAAAATAAAAACATAAACAAAATAAACCAAAATAATTAATTAATTCTAAAAAATAAAAATAATCACAAAGAAAATAAAAAAACAAATAAACTAAAATAAATAAAAGAAACTAAATAAACTAATTAAACCAAAACCTATGGGTTACTTCTAAAACCCTAAACCATAAGCTGTCCTCCCTAAATCCTAAAAAAAAAAAAACCTAAAGCCACTGGTTTCATTTAAAAATAAACCTAAACTAAAACCTGAACTCTAAACCTAAACCCTAAATCTTAAACCCTAAAAAATTTAAAAAAATAAAATAAAACCCCCCCTAAATCCAAAACCCTAAACCCCAAACCCAAAATCATAATCCTACTCACCCTAAACCCTAAATCCCACCTTACCATAAACCATAAACCTTAAAAGCCATAAAACCAAAGCTATAAACTAAACTCTCTTGGTTAAACCTAAATCATAAAACTATCCACAAACCCTAAAGATCCTAAACCCTGAGCCAGCAGGTCTTAATACCACCACCCACCACCTGTCATGATCAACCTGGCCTGACCCACCCCACCCTCCCTAGGCCATGACCTGACCACCTACCAAAACCCTGGGCTCTAAACACTAAATCCTAAATCCACCAAAACCCTAGGCCATCTATACCCTAAACTCCTGACCCTGACCTGGGCCACCTTAATAAACCCAGACCCTAAAGGCCAAACTCCCCACTGAGCCTAAACCTCCATAAACCTCCACAAACCTGACCCTAAACCTAAACCTAAAACAAAATAAAATAAAACCCAACTAAAATTTACCTAAACCCTAAACCTGCACACTAAACCAACCAACCCTAAATCTGACACACCCTAAAACCTAAACCCTAAACCCTAAACCCACAATTAAAATAAAAATAAAATAATAATACCTAACCTCTACCACCTAACTCCCTAACCTCTACCAAACCTAACAAACCCCAAATTGAAAAAACCTTAAACCAAGTCATTCAAATGTGGGTTATTTGGGGGGATGGTTCTGATGCTTTATTCTTTTAAAAAGATTGGATTATTATTGAAATTGACCTTGTTAATGCTATTATTGATTTTTTTCAAGGAAATTCTATTCCTAAGTATTTTTCTAGCACTTCTATTGTTCTTATTCCTAAGAAATATAATCCAAACTTTTGGAATGACTTTAGACCTATTAGTCTTTGTACTTTTTTCAATAAATTGATTTTTAAAATTTTGACTAATAGGCTTAGTAAGTTTCATCCTAAGATTATCTCTCCTAATCAAACTAGCTTTATGAAAGGTAGAACTATTTCAAATAACATCTTGCTTTCTCAAGAATTGATTCATGATTTGAAAGTCAAAACTAAAGGTGATAATTTACATTTTAAGCTAGACATCACCAAAGCTTATGATAACATTTCTTGGGATTTTCTTAATAGCATTCTTACTTTATTTGGTTTTTCTAATCATTTTGTTTCTTGGGTTAATAATACAATTAGAAATGTTTGGTTTTCATTAATTATCAATGGTGAAAACTTTAGTTTCTTTAATTCCTCTCAAAGTATAAGACAAGTTGACTCTCTTTCTCCGTCGCTTTTTATTATTGCTGAATATTTATCTCGTTGGCTTAATCTTTTTTTTAGAATAATTCTAGTATGTATTTCAGGAATCATGGTGGTTTGGCTATCTCTCACTTAAGCTTTGTTGATGATTTCATAATTTTATGTAATGGCTTGTTACATTATGTTAAAAAGATAAAAGATTGTTTAAATATATTTGAAAAGGAAAGTCATCTTTTGATTAGTACTCATAAAAGTTGTTTTATCACTTTTACTTCTATTTATGTTCATAGAATTAACAAGATAAATGAAATCACTGGTTTTTCTCATCAAAATCTTCCTATTAAATTTTTAGGCTCCCCTTTTTATTGTGGCCATAAGAGATCCCATCTCTTTGATGTGGTAACTCTTAATATTCAAAATAAAATTTCTATCATTGAATTTCATTTTTTATCTTTTGGTGGTAGTTTAATTGTTACTAAAACTATTCTTTATTCTCTTC
Organism: Cymbidium sinense; assembly: GCA_021442155.1. NCBI lineage: Eukaryota > Viridiplantae > Streptophyta > Magnoliopsida > Asparagales > Orchidaceae > Cymbidium > Cymbidium sinense. The sequence goes on along the minus strand of CM038216.1, from coordinate 82,451,331 downwards.
CTTTTTTACTTGTTGCTTAATATTGTTCCTACTTCCCTTATTCTTATCAGGATTGAAAGACTCTTTAATATGTTTTTTTGGGGTTCTAGGAATTCGGCCAAAAGGCTTCATTGGACTTCTTGGTCTAATATGCGTGGTATTATTTATGAAGGTGGTATTGGGTGTAGAGCATTGATGGATTCCACCAATGTTTTTTCTTATAAACTTTGGTCAAATTTTTAGAAAAATGAAAGTCTTTGGGCTAAATTCATGAAATTTAAATATTGCAAAGGTAAGCATCCTTTAATTTGCAATTATAAACATGGTGACTCTATTGTTTGGAAATCGCTCTGTGATATTAAATGGAAAGTGAAACCTCTCATTTTTTGGGATTTTAATAATGGATCTTCTTTTTTTTTTGGCAGGATAACTAGATAGGGGATTTTTCCATTGATTTTTGCTTAATACTCACTCCACTTCTTCTTTGAAAGTTAGTCATTTTATTTATAATGTTGAATGGAATTTCTCTCTTTTAAATGATTTTATTCATGATTTCATTAGTAATAACATCATTAATATTCCTATTGATGGTAATTTTCTGAATCAAATCTTTAAAAATTTTCTAGAAATGGAGAATTTTCTTTTAAAGAAACTTGGCACTATATTAGAGTTAAAAAAAATCCTCTTCTTCTATTTTCCTTAAATTTTTGAATAATATTATTCTTACCTTTTATTCTATTATTGGATGGATAATTTTAAGGGATTATATTACTATTGATTTTTTACTTTTGGACAAAGGTTTTCCTCTACCTTCTAAATGCATGTGTTGCTTTCATATTGAGAATATTAGTCATGTTTTTGTTAATGGTGCCATTGCCTCTAAAGTTTGGGGTTGGTATGAGGATTTATTTAAAATAAGTTGTTTTAATGGTAATTTTACTTTAATGCAACTTCTTGACTCTTGTTTTCTTAATATTGTTAAAGTGCATATCAAAATTGTGGTGGCTGTTACTTTGATTTGGTTTATTTGGCTTGACAGAAATGATGCTAAGCATCATAATGTGCCTATGAATCATAAGAGAATTACTGCTATGACTAAAGATAAGATTTATTCTTTATAGAAGGCTGCTCTTCTTAGTGTACTCATTTTAGAGGTTGCAAGTTTGTTGCCTATAAATTGGGTATCAATTTTCCTTATTATGACTCATCTCCAGATTATAAAATTATTCATTGGATTAAGCCTCTTAATTATTGTATTAAAATCAATACTGATGGTTCTATTGCACAGAACAAGTTGGGTTATGGTGGTATTTTTAGAAATAATCTTGGGAATATTATCTTGGCTTTTTCAACTCCTCTCTCTACTAATTCTATTATTTTTTGTTGAATTGATGGTTGTTTATCATGCTCTTAAGCTTTGTTTGGATAGAAATTTTCATACTATTTGGTTGGAATCGATCTTTGAGATGGTTATTGCTATGATCAATTCGACCATAAGTGCTTGAGCTTTTTAATTTAATTAGAAATATTAAAGCTATTATCTCTAAACTTTCTTTTAAAATTACTCATATTTTAAGAGAAGGTAATGCTTATGCAGATTTCTTAGCTGGTTTGGGGTGTAATCTCTCTGATTTTACTTTGTTTACCAATGCGAATATTTCTTAGCAATTAAGAGGGCTGTCTAATTTAGATAAATGTGATTTGCCTTATGTTAGATTTTATAGGTTTTTTTTCTTTCTTTAATGTTGGTGGTTTTTTTGGGGCTTCTATTTGGGAGCTTCTGGTGGTTTTGGTTTGTTTGGTTATTGTTTGCTCCTGTTCATTTTAGGGGCTTTATGTTCTTATTTTATTCCTATATTTTACAGGTTGAAATGTCAGCTTCTGCTATTTTGGTTGCCAAGCTATTGTCGATGGTTGTTCCTATTTTTATTATGGTATCTCTTGTGGGGTTTTTTTGGCTTGGTTGGTTGGTTGGCTTTAATTGTTGGCTTTGTGGTTGGTCTCCTTGAGCTTCTTGGTTTTGGGTGTGGCTGTTGCTTTGCTTTGTGGCTTTGGTGGTTGTGTTGTTACTTATTTTGGTTGGTAGCTACTTGGTCTTTTTTGGTTCCTTTAGTCTAGTTGGAGTTGGTGAGCTTGCTGGTTGCTTCTCTTCTTCCCCCCATACTTTTATTTCTGGTATTTCTTCCTTGGTTGGTGACTTTGTTTCTTACTCCTACTACTTTTGGGTGGTTGGATGCTTATATTGGCTTAGAATTTTTTTATTTCTTTGCTCAAGTTTTTCTACTATTGTCCCCTTTGGTCAGTGGCTTTGTTGTTGTTCTTTCTTTTTTGTTGGCTGGTCCTAGATCTTTACTGGTTATTGGTGTGTGCTCTGGTGCCTTTGTGAGGTTTGTTGGTTATGATGGCTATGATGTTTACACTTTTCTATTGGTTGGTAGCATTTTTTGTGACTATAACCCTCTTTTCGGAGTTTGGCTGCTCACAAATTTTTGTTGCCCCATCTAATGTTTGTGACTAAGCTTGAGCCTTTTCTTTGGCTTTTCTTTCCTTTCTATTTATGTCTGTTTATTTTCTTTTAATTTTGTTTATCTCTGCTTTAGTTTTTTCTTACAGGTTTCCTTCATTTGCTCTTGGATCTTTTCAGGTCATGTTGACACCTTTCAGGATTCTATGTCGTTGCTATTCTTTTCTTTGTTTTCCTTTTCCTTTTCATTTTCTTCTATATTAGTTAGGGGATTTTTCTCTCTAGGCCTTTCTATAGCTCTTTAAACAGTAGTCCTTGAGATTTATCCCCTTTAAGGACGTTGTATCCTTTTCTTTTGGTATGAAAAATTCCCCTTTTTACCCAAAAAAGACCATAACCCTAAACCTTAAACCCCAAACCCTAAACCCTAAAAACCCTAAAACTTAAACACTAAACCATAAATCCTAAACACTAAACCCTAACCCTAAACCCTAAACCCTAAACCCTAAAATCTTAAACCCTAAAACCCTAAACCCTAAACCCTAAAAACCTAAACTTAAACTAAATAAAACCTAAAAAATAAAATAAATAAAAAAACTAAATAAAATAAAATAAAACCTAAACTTAAACCTAAAATAAAATAAAAATAAAAATAAAATAAACTAAAATAAAATAAATAAAACCTAAACTTAAACCTAAAAAATAAAATAAAATAGAAAATAAAATAAACAAAATAAAATAAATAAAATGTAAACTAAACTAAAAATAAAATAAACTTAAGAATAAAAACCTAAATAAAATAAAACTAGAGTAAATAAAATAAAATAAAACTAAAATTAAATAAAATAAAAAACTAAATAAAAACATAAACTTAAAAAATAAATCTGAAAATCAATAAAAAATAAAACCTAAACCCTAAACTTAAAAAAAAAACAAAACCTAAAATAAAAATAAAATAAACCTAAACTTAAACTAAAATAAACTAAACTAAAATAAATAAAACCTAAGCCTAAACCTAAACCTCAACTAAATAAAATAAAATAAACTAAATATAAACCTAAACCCAAATTAAATAAATAAAACTGAAAAATAAACCTAAAATAAAACCTAAAACCTAAAAAAAATAAAATAAAACCCAAACCTAAACCAAAAACTAAAAATAAAATATAAACCTAAAAATAAAATAAAAGTAAAACTCAACTAAAAAATAAACCTAAACTTACGGTTTTAAATTTTAAAATAAACCTTAAACCCTAAATCCTAAACCCTAAACCCTAAACCCTAAAAACTTGAAACCCTAAACCCTAAACTAATTAACCCTAAACCAATAAACCACAAAACCCAAAACCCTATACCTTAAACTCTAATCCATAAACCTTAAACTTAAACCCCAAACCCTAGGCCTAAACCAAAAGTAGCTAAATAAATTAAAAAATAGACCTAAACCCTAAAACCTAATAAACCTAAACCTAAACCTAAACCCTAAGATTGGTCATAACCTTGATGGTAGGAACATCACCATCAACCAGGCTTAGTCTAGATCTGGTTGGTTGATATGGAGGTGGTGGTCGAGTAGTGGTGGTTATGGAGGCAGGAGAAGCGACAGAAGTTATGGCCATGGTGGTGGCGGAGGAAGAGATCGGGGATATGATGGTGGATTCCTCTAATAAAGAGGCTTGGGTGGTTATGATGGGAACCAGAGAAATTGAAGAACAGCCGATCCGATCTACTAATGAAATTGTGTCTTTATTGTAGAGACAAATCTAGTTATCTAGTTTTTGAACTGCTCTATGTGTCTTCATTTTTGATCTATGTCGCCACTTGTGTCTTAGAAACTTGGTGTGTTACTTGGTTGATGAAATCAAAAAGAAGAAACGTTGAATCTGAATTTGTTTTCTATTAAAAAGAAAAAACCAAAAGCATAAACCATAAACCAAAACTAAACAAAATAAAAATAAATAAACTAAATAAACCTAAAATAAAACTAAATAAATAAAATAAACCTAAACCTACCATTTTACTTAATTTAAAAAAATTAAAAAATTAAAAAAATAAAAGCCCCAACCCTCAATCATGAACCACAACTAACCCTAAACCACTACCTACCCTACCCTCCAAACCTAAACCCTAAACCCTAAACCCTAAACCCTAAACCCTAAACCATACCACCCACACAACCCCTAAACCCTAAACCTAAACCCCAAACCCTAAACCCTTAAAAACCTAAACTAAACTAAATAAAACTTGAAAATAAAATAAATAAAAAACTTAAACCTGGGTAGATAAAATAAACTAATATAAAAACCTAAACTAAAACCTAAACCTAAACCTAAAAATAAATTAAAATAAAAAAATAAATAAAATTAAATAAAATAAATAGAAACCTAAACTAAACTAAAAATATAATAAACCTAAGGAGAAAAAACCGAAATAAAATATAAACTTAACATAAAATAAAAATAAAATAAACCCAAAATAAAATAAAATAAAAACTAAATAAAAACCTAAACCTAAAAATTAAAACTAAAAATAAAACCTAAAAATAAATAAATAATAAAACCTAAACCCTAAACTAAAAAAAAACTAAACCTAAAATAAAAATAAAATAAAAAAAATAAAATAAACCTTAACCTAAACTAAAATAAACTAAACTTTAAAAAAAGTAAAACCTATACTTAAACCAAAAATAAAGTAAACCTAAACATAAACCAAAACTAAATAAAATAAAATAAACTAGAAATAAACCTAAACCTAAACTAAAAAATAAAACTTAAAAATAAACCTAAAATAAAAACCTAAAACCTAAGGCTAAAAAAATAAAATAAAAACCTAAACCTAAAAATAAAAAATAAAACCTAAACCTAAAAAATAAAAAAAAATAAAACTCAACTAAAAAATAAACCTAAACCTAAAATATAAACTAAATTAAAAACCTAAACTAAAATAAATAAACCTAAAATAACTAAACTAAATTAAAATAAATAAAAATAAAAAATAAACCAAAATAAAAATAAAAATAATTAAACTAAAATAAATTAAACTAAATAAACTAAGCTGTCATTTGCTTAATTTAAACCATAAACCTAAACCCCACCTAAATCCCCAAACCCTAAACCACAATAACACTAAACCCACCTGACTTACCCCACTGACCCTAGGCCTAAACTATGGACATTAATCACAACCCTAGCCTAAACCTTCCAGAACCCTAAAGCCTGGGCCCTGACCCTAAGCAAACACTAAAGCCACAGGCCCTAAACCCAAACCTCCCACCCTAAGATCATAAACCCTAAAATGAGCCACAAAGGCAAATCTAATCCCTATCCACCCTAAACCCTAAAAAAAAATCTTAAAATCAAACCTAAACTAAATAAAACCTAGAATAAAATAAATAAAATGGCGTGAAACAAAATTAAAATAAAATAAAATATAAAACTTAAAATAAACCTAAACTTAAAATCAAAAATAAAATAAAATAAAAAATATAAATAAATTAAAATAAAATAAATTAAAACCTATATTATACTAAAAAATTTAAAAATAAATTTAAAAATAGAAAAGATAAATAAAATATAAACTAAACGTAAAATAAAAATAAAATAAACCTAAAATAAAATAAAATAAAATAAAAACTAAATAAAAACCTAAGCCTAAAAAATAAATAAAAATTTAAACCTTAACCCTAAACTAAAAAAAACCTAAACCTAAAATAAAAATAGAATAAATAAAATAAAATAAACCTAAACCTAAACCAAAAATAAAGTAAACCTAAACCTAAACCTAAAAGAAATAGAATAAAATAAACTAAAAATAAACCTAAACCTAAACTAAAAAATAAAACCTAAAAATAAACCTAAAATAAAAACCTAAAACCTAAGCCTTAAAAAAATAAAATAAAACCTAAACCTAAACCTAACAAAAAAATAAAACATAAACCTAAAAGGTAAAATAAAAAATAAAACAAACTTAAAAATAAACCTAAACCTAAAATATAAACTAAAATAAATAAACCAAAAGTAAATAAACAAAATAAAATAAAATATAAAACCTAAATAAAATAAAATAAATAATGAATAAATAAAAGAAACTAAATATATTAAATAAACCTAAACGTACCAGTTTACTTAATTTAAAAAAAAAAACCTTAAAACCTAAATCCTAAATCCTAAACCAAAAACCATAAACCCTAAACCTACAACCCTACATCTACATCCCTAAATCCTAAACCCTAAACCCTAAACCGTAGAAACCTTAAACCCTAAACCCTAAAAGCATAAACCCTAGAACCCTAAACCCTAAACCCTAAACCCTAACCCTAAACCCTAAACCCTAAACCCTAAACCCTAAACCTAAACCTAAAGTAACTAAATAAATTAAAAAATAGATCTAATTCTTAAAACCTAATAAACCTAAACATAACCCTAAATCCTAAGAATGGTTAGAACCTTGATAGCATGAATATCATTGTCAACGAGACTCATTTTAGATCTACCGGTAGAGGCAAAGGCAGAGGCGGCGGTTATCGCAATGGTGGTGGGAGATCTGTAAGTTCTTGTGAATATGAGGTGGTGGTCGATGTAGTGGTCGTTATCGAGGCAGGAGGAGCGATAGATGTTACAGTCGTGATAGTGGTGGAGGGAGAGATCGGGGATATGATGGTGGATCCCGCTACTCAAGAGGCTAGGGTGGTTCTGATGGACACTGGAGAAATTGAAGAATGGTCGATCCGATCTCTGCTTATGGAACTATGTCTTTATAGTAGAGATGGTTCTAGTTATCTAGGGTTTTTGATTTACTCTATGTGTGCTCATTTTTGATCTATGTCATAACTTGTGTCTTAGAAAACTTGGTGTGTTACTTGGTTGATGAAATCGAAAAGAAGAAATATTGAATCTGAATTTGTTCTCTATTTTAAAAAAGAAAAACCAAAGACCCTAAACCCTAAACTAAAAAAAAAGCCTAAGCCTAAAATAATAAAAAAAACCTAAACCTACACTAAAATAAACTAAACTAAAATAAATAAAACATAAACCTAAACTTAAAATAAACTAAAGCTAAACATAAACTTGATAAAGTAAAATAAACTTAAAATAAACCTAAACCTAAACTAAAAAAACTAAAACCTAAAATAAACCTCAAATAAAAACCTAAAACCTCAACTTAAAAAAATAAAATAAAAACCTAAACCTAAACCTTAAAATAAAAAAAATCTAATCCTACAAAACTAAAACAAAAGTAAAACTAAACTAAAAAATTTTGATAAACTTAAACCTAAACCTAAAAAATAAACAAAAATAAAAAACCTAAACTAAAAAAATAAACCTAAAATAAATAAACTAAACTAAAAAAATACCTAAATAAAAAGAAATAATAAAACAAACTAAAATACATAAAAAATAAACAAAAAAATTCTAAGCCTACCGGTTTACTTAATAATAAAAAAAATCCTAAACCCCAAATCCTAAACCCTAAACTCTAAACCCTAAACCCTAAACCTACAACTCGAAACCCCAAACCCTAACCCTAACCCTACACTACTAAAGCTAAACCATAAATAAATAAATAAATAATCTTAACCTAAAACCTAAAAACCCTAAACCTAACCTGACCTACCTTGCCAAAACCCTAACCCTAAACCCTAAACTTAAACGTTAAACCCTAAACCCTAAACCTTAAACCCAACCTATAACCTAAACCCTAAACCCCAACCCCACCCTAAACTCCATAAACCCTAAAAACCTAAAAACCTAAACCTAAATCAAATAAAACCTAAAAACAAAATAAATTAAAAAAGCTAAACATAAATAAAATAAAAAATAAAATTAAATAAAAATTAAAACTGAAACCTAAACTTAAACCTTAACCAAAACCTAAGAAATAAACATAAACCTAAACATAAACCTAAAAAATAAATTAAAATAAATACTTAAACTAAAATAAATAAACATAAAATTAATAAACTAAACTAAATAAAAATAAAAAATAAACCTAAATAAAAATAAAAAATAAGAGAAACTAAAATAAATAAAAATAAACTAAATGAAACTAAAATTTTTTTTTTTTTTTAAAAAACCTAAACTAAACCCTACTCTTAACACTAAATCTTCCACTAAACCCTAAACCCTAACCAACCCTAACCCCTTCCCCAAACCACTCCCTCCACGTGCAGCTCTAACTCTAAACCATAAATCCTAAATCCTAAACCCTAAACCCAGGCCAGGCCACTCTAAACTCACTACTAACCACAAACTAAAATACCCAACCCTAAACCCTAAACCCAGGCTCTTAAACTAACCACACCCTAAACCCAACTAAAGCCCTAAACCCCCCCAAAACTACACTAAACCCTTATCCCTGAACCCTAAACCCTAAACCCAAATAAAACTTAAAAATAAACCTCAAATTAAAACCTAAAATGTAAACCTAAAAAAATAAAATAATAACCTAAACCTAAACACAAAAATAAAAAATAAAACCTAAACTTAAAAAATTGAAATAAAAATAAAATAAGCTAAAAAATAAAGATAAATATAAACCTAAACCTAAACAAAAAATAAACTAAAATAAAAAAGCTAAAGTAAAATAAATAACTTTAAAATAAATAAACTAACTAAATAAAAATTAAAAAATAAACCTAAATAAAAAAAATAAAAAAAAAATAAAAAATAAAATAAAATACAAATCTAAATTAAAACCTAAACCTAAACCTAAACCTAAATCTAAAAATAAAATAAAATAAAATAAAATAAATAAAAACCTAAACTAAACTTAAAAATAAAAAACCTAAATGAAATATAACCCAAACATAAAATACGAATAAAATAAACCAAAAATAATATAAAATAAAAACTAAATAAAAACACAAACCTAAAAAATAAACATAAAAATAAAACTTATAAAAATAAAAAATAAAGCCAATACCCTAAACAAAAAAAAAAACCAAAACTTAAAATTAACAAAATAAAATAAACCTAATCCTAAACTAAAATAGACTAAACTAAAATAAATAAAACCAAAACCTAAAATAAACTAAACCTAAAAGCTGAACTAAATAAAATAAAATAAACAAAAAATAAACATAAACCTAAACTAAAAAAGAAAACCATGTATCTGCCAACATCCACTATAATGGAAAGAGGTGGTTGTGCTCGATCGTCCTTAAGAGTAAGTTTTCATCACTGAATGTAACTAAACAAAAACCTAAACCTACACAATAAACCTAAAAATAAAACCTAAAAATAAATAAAAAATAAAACCTAAACCCTAAACTAAATAAAAACTTAATCCTAAATTAAAAATTAAATAAACCTAAACCTACACTAAAATAAACCAAACTAAAATAAATAAAACCTAAAATAAACTAAACCTAAACCTAAACCTAAACAAAATAAAATAAAATAAACTAAAAACAAACCTAAACCTAAACTAAAAAATAAAACCTAAAAATAAACCTAAAAAAAACATAAAACTTAAACTTAAAAAAATAAAATAAAAACCTAAACTTAAACCTAAAAATAAAAAATAAAACCTAAACCTCAAAAATAAAATAAAAAAAAAAATAAACAAATAAACCTAAACCTAAACCTAAACCTAAAAAGCAAACTAAAATAAAAAACCTAAACTAAAATTAAAAAACTTAAAATAAATAAACTAAACTAAATAAAATAAAACTAAACCTAAATCAAAATATATAATAAAATAAACTAAATGAACCTAAAAATTTAAAAAAATAAAAAATAAAAAACAAAACCCTAAACCTTAAATCAAACCTAAAACCCTAAACTCTAAACCCTAAACTACAACCTAAAATAAAATCTAAAATACTAAACTATAAACAAATAAACCTAAACCCTAAATGTTAAAAAAACCCTAAACCCTAAACTAACCTTAAACCTTAAATCCTAAACCCTAAACCCTAATCCCTAAACCTTAAATCATAAACCCTAACCCTAATCATAAACCCTAAATCTTAATCCCAAAACCCTAAAACCCTAAACCTACAATCTAAACTAACCTTAAACTAAACTTAAACCCTAAAACCTAAATGAGCCTAAACCCTAAACTCCAAACCCTAAACTAACCTTAAACCCTAAGCTAACCTTAAACCCTAAATCCTAAACCATGAAAACCCTAAAGCCTAATGCCTAAACAGTAAACCATAAACCCTAAACCTAAACCTTAACCCTAAACCCTAAACCTTAAAACCCTAAACCCTAAAATGCTAAACCCTAAACACTAAATCCTAAACCCTAAACCCAAACCCTAAAACCCAAAACCCAAAACCCAAAACCCTAAACACTAAATGCTAAACCCTAAAAACCTAAAAACTTAAACCTAAACTAGAAAAAACCTAAAAATAAAATAAATAAGTAAACTTAAACCTAAATAAGATAAAATAATAAAATAAAATAAAAACCTAAACTAAAACCAAAATGTAAACCCAAAAAATAAAATAAAATAATAAATGAAAAAAAAACTAAAATAAAATAAATAAAAACCTAAACTAAACTAAAATAAAAAATAAACATATGAATATAAAACCAAAATAAAATAAAAACTAAATTTAAAATAAAAATAAATTAACCTAAAATAAAATAAATTAAAAACTAAATAAAAACCTAAACATAAAAAATAAACCTAAAAATAAAAAAAAGTAAAACCTAAACCCTAAACAAAAAAAATACATAAACCTAAAATAAAAATAAAATAAACATAAACCTAAATGAAAATAAAAAAAACCTAAACCTAAACGTAAACTAAATAAAATAAAATAAACTAAAAATAAACCTAAACCTAAACTAAAAAATAAAACCTAAAAATAAATGAAAAATAAAAACCTAAAACCTAACCTCACCATAAAAATAAAAAATAAATAAAATAAAAATAAAACTAAACTAAAAAATAAACATAAACCTAAACCTAAACTTAAAAAATAAACTAAAATAAATAAACCTAAAACAAATTAACTAAACTAAATAAAAATAAAAATAAAATAAAATAAAATAAATAATAAACTAAATAAACCCTAAAAAACCCTAAACCCTAAACCCTAAAGAACCCTAAATCCTAATCCTGAAGTAAACCCTAAACCCTAAACCCTAAACCCTAAACTCTAAACCCTAAACCTTAAACCCTAACCCTAACTATAAACCTTAAATCCTAAGCCCTAAACCCTAAAAACCTAAATCATAAACTCTAAACTAACCCTAAACCCCAAACCTCAAATCCTAAAAATCCTAAACCCTAAACCCTAAACCTTAAACCCTCTAAACATAAACCCCAAGCTAACCCTAAATCGTAAACTCTAAAAACCCTAAAACCTAGCAAAACACTAAACCTTAAACCCTAAAGCCTAAACTCTAACCCTAAACCCTAAACCTTAAAATCCTAAACCCTAAACCCTAAAACCCTAAACCATAAAATAAAAAATAATAATAAATAAAAAGTAATTAAATAAAATAATAAAATAAAAAATAAAACTAAGAATAAAAATAAAAATAATTAAATAAGTAAAATAAAATAAATAAATAAAAATAAAATGAATAAAAAAACTAAAAATAATTAAATAAATCTATATATAAATATAATTATATAAATAAAATAAAATTAAAATAAATAAAATTAATAAAATTAAATAAAAATAAAATAAAAATAAAAATAAAATAATAAATAATTAAATCAAAATAAAATAAAATAAATAAATAAATAGAATAAATTAATTAAAATAAAATAAATTAAATAAAAATAAATAATAAATAAGATAATTAAAAAATAAAAAATAAAATACTAAATAAATAATAATAAAAATAAACCTAAATAAATAAAATAAAATAAAAAGTAAATAAACAAATAACTAAAAATAAACAAAAAAATAAAAATAAAAATAAATAAATAAGTAAATAAAATAAATAAATAAGTAAAAATAAAATAAGACAAATAAACAAAAATAAATAAATAAATACAACAAAATAAAAAATAAAATATAAATAATATAATTGAAAAATAAAAAACTAAATGAATAAAAAAATAATCATAAATAAATAAAATAAAAAAATAAAAATTAAATTAAATTAAATAAATAAATAAAAATAGAAATATATATATATATAACTAAAAATAAATAATAAAAATAAAATAAAATAAATATAGATATAAATAAATAAATTAAAAATAAAAAAATAAAATCATAAATAAAATAAAAATAATAAAAAATAAATAAATAAAAATAAAAATAAATAAAATAAAAATAAATAAATTAAAATAAATAAATAATAAAAATAAATAAATAAATAATATAAAATAAAAATAAATATAATATAATATAATATAATAAATAAAATAAAATATAAAATAAATAAAAATTAAAATAATATAATATAATATAATAAATAAATTAAAAATAAAAATATATAAATAAAATGAACATAAAAATAAAAATAAATAAATAAATGAAAAATAAATAAATAATAATAAAAATAATATAAAATAAAAACCCGAACTCATCCTCTCTCTTCCTTCTTGCGGCGCTCTCTAGCAGTTGCATTTTCCCCTTTTTTGGAGCTTCATCTCCTTGTGGTTTTGATGATCCTTCACCATTATTGATTGTTTTTTATTGCTTACCTCTGATCTGGCCGCGCGCTTTATGCTCCTGTAGATTCTCTTGATGGCGACTGATCTGTTGGTCGTGCAGCCGATCATTTCCTTTACGGAGGCGGCTGCTAGGGCTGTGGATTTGAAGGGGTTTACAGATTCGAAAGCAATTGTTGTTATGCCTACCATTAAATCCTTTAAGGATGCTCTCTCTAGTAAGAGCCTTTCCCCTACTTATTCGGTGAATTTAATATCAACTTCTTTTCATGGCATCCCTGTGATCATGTGCTTGGATCTTGATGTTCAGAAGATGGCTAAGCCGTATGAATTTACTTTGGTTGGAAAATTTGCATTGCGACATCCAAATTTGGAGAATATTCATTCTTTTTTCATAATCTTAAACTCTTTGGTGCTTTCTCTATTAGTTTGATCGATCCTAGACATGTTTTGATTCATCTTACAAATGATTTAGACTACTCAAGGGTTTTATCTTGTAGTTCTTACTTTATTTAAAATTATCAAATGCATCTTTTAAAGTGATCTCCTCTTTTTGATATAAGAAAGGAATCACTGATTGTTCCTGTTCAGTTGGATTTTCTGAATATGAGGATTCACTATGTTACTCACCATGTTCTATTTGTTGTTGGGGCTCTTTTTGGTCGGCCTCTTCAAATTGATCAGGCCACTGCTGTGAAATCCCATCCATGTGATGCTCATATACTGGTTGAACTTGATATTTCTGAAAAACATCCTAAGGAAGTTTGGATTGGTTCAGAAAAGTATGGTTATTTTCAAAAAGTTGACTTTGAAAACTTTCCAACTTTTTGGTCGCATTGTAAAATTCATGGGCATGATAACTCTGAGTGCTTTGTGCTTCAACCATAACTTAAAAAGAAAAAATAAAATGAACAAATTTCTACTAATCAAAATGATAAAGTTAATAAACCTATTTATGTAGCTAAAGCTAACCCAAATGGAAATACTATTACTTCCTAATTGGAATTCACTAATGTGCTTAATGTTGACACTCCCAATACTCAATCTAATGAGGTCAAACATATCACTAATGTTGAATATGATGGTTTGTCTATCAATCCTTCTCTACATGATAACTTCTCTTCTCATGATAACTGTAATGTTCAAGAGGTTGACAAAAATGTAATTTCTCTCCCTAATCATTCTATTAAGGTCTCTTTGCCTCTTCTTAATGCTGAGCATGGAAATGAGCATGTGAATTTTAATGGTAATTTGCATCAAAATTTGGAGATGGCTAAATATTAGGAACAAAACTCTGAATCTAATCCTAGTATTTGTGCTCTTAATGGTATTATTACCTCTCCTTCTCCTAATCCCATGATTGACATTCATTCTAATCCCACCTTTCAGCTTAATCCTGAGATTGAAGAGGGGAAGTTGTTATTAGAAATGTTTTGGCTAATTCTGATCCAATTCATAACCCCTCTAATAAGTCTCTTTATGATGGTGATACATTGGATAAAAATAGAGCTTTTCAAACTATTCTAAAAAAGAAATCTTTTAAAGAAAAAATGTTTCCTCATAACTCAACGAGATCTACTAGATCTGGATCTTCATCTCATAAATAATGGCCTTTTGGCATTAGAGGGGTTACACTCTTTCTAATTATTTTACTTACTTATTTTCCTTTATCTTATTTAATATTTCCTTTATGTTTCATTCTATTATTTGGAATGTTTGAGGGATTGGAACCCTCACTGTCCGTAATCGTGTTAGAAGTCTTTATCGTATTAATAATATATCCTTACTTGTGGTCATTGAACCTCTCATAAATGTTTCTAAGATCAATCACGTTGCTATAATGCTCGATTTTAATTACTTGTTCTCTAATACTGGTAATAAAATTTGGTGCTTCTAGAACAATTTACTTAATGTTTCCATTTTAGATGATCTCCATCAAGTTGTTTACACTTCATGTAATAGAGTTGGTAGGAACATCATTTGGGACAACTTAAAAAGTTTTGCTTTAATTATTAACAAACCTTGGTTTGTTGGGGGTGATTTCAACAATAACCTCTCTTCCTCTAAAATAAGGGGAGGTTGCTCTCCTAATATTCATTATATGGAAGGATTCTCTAATATGATTCTTGATTGTAACCTTATTGACATTAGTTATTATGGTTCTAATTAAACTTGGCATAACTCTAAACTTTGGCAACACCTTGATAGAATCCTTTCTAACTCTCATTGGATTAATCAATGGCCTCTTACCTCTATTGAACGTTTGAGTAGAACCTTGTCAGATCATGCTCCTCTTTTGATTTCTGTTAAAAATAACTCTAAAAGCTTATCCTCCTCTTCCTCTTTTAGAATTCAAAATATGTGGATTCAGCACCTCAATTTTTTAAAAGTTGTTACCACCAATTGGGTTACCCCTTACACCCTGATAATTTAGTTAGGAGTATGATTAGATTCTAGTTTAAACTTAAAAGGCTTAAACAAAACCTTATTTGGTGGAACAAGCATTGTTTTGAAAATCACTTTGCTAATATAAAAAATATGGAGCTTTTGGTTTGTAGTCTTGAAAATGTAGTTTTGACTGACTCTTTTAAGTAGAAGGATTTGAATGAAGCCAAGGATAATCTAGTTAACTATTAGAATATGGAAGAAACTTATTGGAAGCAAAAGGTTGCTAGTAAGCATATTGCTGATGGGGAAAAAAATACAAGGTATTTTCATACTTTTTTTCAATAAAAAGAGAGCTTTAAACTCCATCCAAAAAATTAAAAGTGATACCGGAGATTGGATCACTAACACTAATGAGATTAAAGCCTCGATTGTTAGTCACTTTAGAAATAGTCTTAACAAGAACCACACTTTAGATGTTATTTCTAGCTCCCATTTCATCCTCTCAACCATTACCAATGATGGCAATCATTTTCTTACGAGGTTGCCTATGGAAAAGGATATTGGTAAAATTCTTAATAACATGAATACTAATTCTATTGTTGGTCCTGAAGGTTATATGACATAATTTTTCAAGCACTGTTGGCCTATTATTAAAAATGATTTAGTTGATGTGTTATTAATTTCTTTATTGGTAATCCTCTTCCTAGATATTTTACTAGTACTTCCATTGTCCTTATACTTAAAATTGAGAATCATGAATCATGGAATGATTTCAGACCTATTAGTCTTTGCACTTTCATTCATAAATTGATTGCTAAAATGTTTGCTAATAGACTTAGTCCTCTTCTCTAAAAAATTATCTCCTTCAACCAAACTGGTTTCATTAGAGGTAGAGCTATATTTGATAATGTTCTTCTTGCTCAAGAGCTGATTCGTGATTTGGATGCTCCTAATAAGGGTGGTAAGATCCTATTTAAATTAAATATTTCTAAAACATTTGACAACATCTCTTGGGATAACGTTCTTCTTGCTTTATTTTCTATTATTCTTGATGGTGAGGCCTTAGGTTTTTTCCCTTCTTCTCATGGTTTGAGGCAAGGTGACCCTTGTCCCCTTCCCTATTTATTATTGTTGTGGAATATCTTTCTAGGAGCTTAAATGACCTTTTCAACAATAATCCTATCATGTACTTTGGAACTCTTGGTGGTTTACTTATCTCCCATCTTAGTTTTGCTAATGATTTTATTATTTTTTGTAATGCTTCCATCCATCACATTAAATGCATTAAGAATTTCTTGAATAATTTTGGTAAAAAAAGTGGTCTTTATATCAATGAGGGAAAAAAATTATTTCATTACCTCTTCTAAAATCTCCAGTAACAAAATCAATCAAATCTTGAGAATCACTAATTTTAAATAACAAAAACTCCCTATTAAATATCTTGGTGCTCCTCTATGCAAAGGTAAAAAAAGATCACATCTCTTTGATGATCTAATCCAAAAAATTGCTAATAATATTTTTATTTGGGACTTTCACTTACTTTCCTTGGGTGGCAGGCTTACTTTCCTCAAGAGTACCCTTAATTCCATGCTTCTTTATCTTATTCAAACCATCATCCCTACCAACTCTACCTTAAAAAGAATAGAATGTCTCCTTAATAAATTTTTTTGGGGCTCTAACAATTCTACTAAAAGGATGTAATGGACTTCTTGGTATAAAAGTTGTGGCACCCATGCTGAGGGTGGGATTGGCTGTAAGTCAATTTGTGAAGCTATTACTACTTTCTCTCAAAACTTTGGTGGAATTTTAGGAGTAATAATAGTCTTTGGGCAAACTTCATGACTACCAAATACTGCTAGGGTAAGCATCCTCTTTTTTGCCCTTACAAAGTGGGTGACTCCCCTATCTGGAAAAGACTTTGCTCCATCAAATGGGAAGTTGAATCCCATATATTTTGGGGGGTTAACTCTGGATCTTCTTTCTTTTGGCAAGACAATTGGTTTGGCAATGGTTCTATTGATGATTTCTTATCTACACATTCTACTGCTACTATTAAAGTGAACTCTTTTTGGATTAATAATAATTGTAATAATATTAAAATCACTAATTATATTCCTATTTCTCTTTTAGATAAATTCACTAACATTCCTATCATTTCTAACAAGCCTAATAAGATTCCTTTTAAGTTGTCTCATAATGGTGATTTTATCCTTAAAGAGGTTTGAAATAATATTAGAGAAGCCCATGGCTTCTCTAATGTGTTTTTTTTTTAATTTGGAATAACATTATCCCTATTTCCTAATCTATTTTTATTTGGTGAATTCTAAAAAAATTCATTCCTGTTGACTCTTTGATGTAGGGAAAAGGCTTTCAGTTTCCTTCCAAATGCTGCTGTTATTTTCACATTGAGAATGTGAATCATGTTTTTGTTAATGGAGCTATTGCCTCCAAATTGTTGGTTTGGTATGATGAACTTTTCTATATTAACCATTTTCATGGTTCTTTATCCTTATATCAACTTCTTGATGTTTATTTTCATAAAACTATGAAAGGTCACATTAAAGTAAGTACTACTATCTCTCTTATATGGTTCATATGGATGGACAAAAATGATGCCAAACATCGTGGTATCCCTATGAACTACAACAGGATTATTTTTAAAACTAAAGAAAAAATTCATGCTTTATGTAATGCTAGCTTAATTACTAACAACCACTTTAAAGGGTGCAAATTTGTGGCCAACAAGCTAGGTGTTAGCTTCCCTGAGATCCCCAACTGGAAAAAAGATAAGCTTATCTATTGGACAAAGCCACATAACAATATTATCAAAATTAATTCTGATGGCTCTGTCTTTCAAAATTCTTTTGGTTGAGGTGGCATTTTCAGTAACCTTCAAGTTAGTGTCATTTGTGCTTTTTCCTACCCCCTTAAAGCTTGTTCTGTTATCTTTACTGAATTAATGGTTATTAACAAAGCTATAGAGATTTGTTTGCAAAAAGGTTGGCTCAATATTTGGATTGAAGTGGATGCACTTTTGCTCATTGATATGTTGACTTCCACCAAGGTGGGAACACAGATTTATATTACTTCCTTAATCATACTAGAGCTCTCCTCTCTCAAGTCTATTTTAAAGTCACTCACATTTGGCATCAAAGAAATGCTTGTGCTGACTATCTTGAATTTAAGTGCTAGATTAGAGGTGCTCACCTTTTATGAACATTCTAGTCTTTCTA
Organism: Cymbidium sinense; assembly: GCA_021442155.1. Lineage (NCBI taxonomy): Eukaryota > Viridiplantae > Streptophyta > Magnoliopsida > Asparagales > Orchidaceae > Cymbidium > Cymbidium sinense. The sequence goes on along the minus strand of CM038216.1, from coordinate 82,432,680 downwards.
AACAATTGTGTGGTTTGGTTAATTTGGAAAACTGTAGTTTACCTTACCTCAGAAATTAAGTTACATTATGCTGTTGTCTGCTCAGTTAACTATTTTCTTTGTCTGTATTTTCCTCTTTCTATTTTCCTTGATCTGCACTCTCCTTTTCTAAGTTTTCTGCTGCACTTACCTGCTGCCTTTTCATGGTTATCCTGTACTGGTGGTATTTGCCTCTTCTGCCTCATCAATTGCTTACCTACTATTTGTTTTTTTAACATGTTGGCTTCTAATTTTATTTGTTGATAGCCCTCTTTCATGGGATTGTCGCCTGTTTCACTGGATCTACTGGGTTCTGCTGCTCCTTTTCTCAACCCTCAAGAATCAATTAGTTACTTTGCTGATTATGTTCATTGTTTCCCTTTCTCTTTTTAGTTTTGTGGTTACTGCTATTTCCCTGCACAGTTGGATTTCTTTTGGTCACCTTTTCTTTTCAATATTGTTGTTGTTGTTTGCTTAGCAGTTCGTCCATTTTCCCTACACATGATAGATTTTTGGGCTATATATTTTTTGATTCCTAACATGGCTCAATTTTGTAATGACATTGCCTACATTCTCCTCTGTTGGTTACACTATTTGGCTTTTTGTATTTGCTATCGGCTGAATGGATTATCGGGTTATTATGTTCAGCAGACTATTTTTTCAATTGAATTCCTACCTACCCTTTTATTCTGTTGATTGTTGTTCGGTTAGCCTCATTACATGTTCTTTTGCTATATGAGTTTATCTGTTAGCTGAGGTTACTCTTGGCTTTATTAGACCTGTATAATTATTGGTGTGATATAGCTATTAATAGGTGGATGTTAACACCTGGGCTATTGCTCCTGATTGGCTTTCATCACTATGGGGGTGTTTTCCTTGCCATGATGAGTAATCTAGGCAGAGGTTTGTGTTTGCAGCTCTTTCACATGTTATGTTGGAATACATAGGTGGTGTTGTTCTTTCAAAAGATTGGTTGCATCCCTCTGCCTGGCTAAATTGTGTTTCCTTTCCATCTATAGTGTATTTTGCCATTGTTTTCTATACAGGCATTAAAGATCAAATGATTTTCATCTAGTGGCGGCTTCCTTCCCCCAGGTATGTAGGCTATGATGGTTGGGATGATTTCACTCATAATTTAGCTGATAGTAGCATTTGTGATGTAACCCTTCCTTTAAAGTTTGAATGCACATGCTCATGTCGCCCCATTCTTGTGTGACCTGAGCCTTCCTTCCTTCACACAATTCTCAAGTTTTCTCTCACTCTCATTTATTTCTTCAATTATTGTATTTCCCTGCTTAATTTCTTTCTCTAAATGTTTACAGGTTCTGTTTTATTTTCTTGCAAGTTCTTTTTCTATAGGTGGCATATGCTTCTCTCATCTTCACAACTTTTTATTGAAGGCCGACCTCTGGCTTCTCTTTTTGCCTACTTTTGTTTCTCTTACTATCTTTCTTTTCTCTTTGCTTTTTCTTTCTATTTTATGGTTATACTTAGATAGGGGATTCACTCTCTAGGATGATCGTAGCTCTTTGAGCAGTAGTTCTTGATTTTATCACATCTTAAGGACCTCGTAACCCCCTTTCCATGGCAATAAAATTCCCCTACATGAGGTTCCCCCCCCCAAAAAAAAACCTTAAACCATAAACCTTAAAAACCTAAAAACCTAAACCTAAACTAAATAAAACCTAAAAATAAAATAAATAAAAATACCTACACCTAAGTAAAATAAAATAAAAACCTAAACTAAAACCTAGACCTAAACTTAAAAAATAAAAAAATAAAAAAAATAAAAAAACTAAATAAAAATAAATAAAAACCTTAACTAAACTATAAAATAAAATAAACCTAAGAATAAAAAACCAAAAAAAAAAATAAAAACTAAACTTAAAATAAAAATAAATAAACCTAAAATAAAAACTAAATTAAAACCTAAACCTAAATAAAGCTAAAAATAAATAAAAAATTAAATCTAAACCCTAAATGAAAAGAAAGCCTAAAGCTAAAATAAAAATAAAATAAATCAAAACCTAAACTAAAATAAATAAAACCTAAACCTAAACCTAAAATTAACTAAACCTAAATGAAAAGAAAATAAAATAAACTGAAAATAATCCAAAACATAAACAAAAAAGTAAAACCTAAAAGTAAACCTAAAATAAAATCCTAAAACCTAAACTTAAAGAACGAAAATAAAAACCTAAACCTAAACCTAAAAATAAAAAATAAAACCTAAACCTAAAAAATAAAACTCAATTAAAAAATAAACCTAAACCTAAACCTAAAAAACAAACTAAAATAAAAAACTTATACTAAAATAAATAAACCTAAACCCAAACCTAAAATACAAACAAAAATACAATACCTAAACTAAAATAAATAAACCTAAAATAAATAAACTAAACTAAATATAAATATAAAAATAAAACCAAATAAAAATAAAAAATAAAGTAAATTAAATTAAATAAAAAAACAAAATTTACTAAATAAACCTAAACCTATCGGTTTACTTAATTTTTTTTTAAAAAAACCTTAAACCCTCAATCCTAAACCCTAAACCTACAACCCTAAACACTAAACCCTAAATCCTACACCCTAAAAAAACCCTAAAACTTTAACCCTAAACCCTAAAAGCATAATCCCTAAAACCCAAAATCCAAAACCTAAACCCTAAACCATAAAACCCTAAACCATAAACCATAAACCCTAAACCCTAAACCCTAAAGCCTACAACCCTATACCCTAAACCCTAAACACAAACCCTAAACCTAAGCCCTAAAACCCTAAAAATATAAAAATATAAACCTAAATTAAATAAAATCAAAACTAAAATAAATAAATAACTTAAATAAAAATTCAATAAAATAATAAAATAAAATAAAAACTTAAAATAAAACTTAAAAAGAAAATAAAAACTAAACTAAAATAAAAAAATAAAAACTTAAACTAAACTAAATAAAATAAAATAAACTAAAAATAAAAAACCTCAACATATTAAAACCTAAATGTAAAATAAAAATAAAATAAAAATAAAATAAAAAATAAAATAAAACCTAAAGCCTAAACTAAAAAAACCCTAAACCTAAACTAAAATAAATAAAACCTAAACCTAAACTTAAAATAAATTAAACCTAATCCCTAAATTAAATAAAATAAAATAAACTAAAAATAAACCTTAACCTTAATCCTAAACCCTAAACCCTAAATCTGCACCCTAAACCCTAAACCCTAAAACCCTAAACCCTAAACCTTAAACCTTAAACCCTAAACCCTAAACCCAAAAATCCTAAACCCTAAAGCCTAGAGCCTAAACCCTAAACCCCAAATCCTAAAGCGTAAACCCTAAGCCCTATACCCAAAAAACCTTAAAAACTAAACTTAAATAAAATAAAACAAAAAGATAAAATAAATAAAAAAACTTTAACTTAAATAAAATAAAATAAAATAAAAACCTAAATCTAAACCTAAATAAAAACAAAATAAACCTAAAATAAAATAAAATAAAAACTAAATAAAAAGCTAAACTTAAAAAATAAACTAAAAAATAAAATATAAAAATAAATAAAAAATAAAACCTAAACCCTAAGCTAAAAAAAACCTAAACCTAAAATAAACAAAATAAAATAAACCTAAACCTAAACTAAAATAAACTAAACCAAAATAAATAAAACCTAAAAATAAACCTAAAATACAAACCTACAACCTAAACCTAAAAAAATTAAATAAAAACCTAAATCTAAACTTAAAAATAAAAAATAAAACCTAAACCTAAAAATAAAATAAAAGTAAAACTAAACTAAAAAATAAACATCAATTTAAACTTAAACCTAAAAAATAAATAAAAAAATAAAATAAAAACTAAACTAAATAAAAATAAAAAATAAACCTAAATAAAAATAAAAATAAAATAAACTAAAATAAATAAAAATAAACTAAATAAACCAAAACCTACTAGTTTACTTAATTTAAAAAAAACCCTAAATCCTAAACCCTAAATCCTAAACGTAAACCTAAACCTAAAAATAAAATAAAATAAAATAAATAAAAATAAACTAAAATAAAATTAATAAAAACCTAAACTAAACTAAAAAATAAAATTAACCTAATAATAAATAACCAAAATAAAATAAAACTAAAATTAAAATAAAACTAAATAAACCTAAAATAAAATAAAATAAAAACTAAATAAAAATCTAAACCTAAAAAATAAACCTAAAACCTAAAAAAATCCTAAACCTAAAATAAAAATAAAATAAAATTAACTGAAACCTAAACTAAAATAAATGACACTAAGAAAAGTAAAATATAAACCTAAACCTAGAATAAACTAAACCTAAACCTAAACCTAAACAAAATAAAATAAAATAAACTAAAAATAAACCTAAACCTAAACTAAAAAATAAAACCTAAAAAAACCTAAAATAAAAACATAAAACCTAAACCTAAATAAATAAAATAAAAACCTAAACCTAAACTTAAAAATAAAAACAAAAACATAAACCTAAAAATAAAATAAGAATAAAACTCAACTAAAATATTAAGCAAAACCTAAACCTAAACCTAAAACATAAACTAAAATTAAAAACATAAACTAAAATAAATAAACCTAAAATAAATAAACTGAATAAATAAAAATAAAAATTAAACCTAAATAAAAATAAAAAATATAGTAAACTAAGATAAATAAATAATAAACTAAATAAACCTAAGCTAAGAATTAAATAAACTAGTAATTTATAAATCCTAAATCCTAAACCCTAAACCCTAAACCCTAAACCCTAACACTAAACCCTAACCCTAAACCCTAAACCCAAAACCAAAAACTTAAACCTAAAATCCTAACAGTAACCCTAAACCTTAAACCTTAAGCTAACCCTAAACCCTAAACCCTAAACCCTAAAAACCCTAAACCTTAAGGCCTAAACCCTAACCCTTAACCCTAAAACCTAAACTGACTCTAAACCCTAAGCTAACCCCAAACCCTAAACTGTAAACCCTAAAAACCCTAAACCCTAAAGCCTTAACCCTAAACCCTAAACCCTAAAGCCTAAACCCTAAACTAAAATAAATAAAAAATAAACTAAGTAAACTAAATAAACATAAACCTATCAGTTTACTTAATTTTTTTTATAAAAGGAGCCTAAACCCTAAATCCAAAACCCTAAACCCTAAAACTAGCCATAATAAACCTATGAAATAAACCTAAAAATAAATAAAAAATAAAACCTAAACCCTAAACTAAAAAAAACTAAAACAAAAATAAATAAAACAAAATAAATGTAAACGTAAACTAAAATAAACTAAACTAAAATAAAAATAAAACCTAAACATAAACCTAAACCCTACATTAAATAAAATAAAATAAACTAAAACTAAAACTAAACCTAAACTTTAAAAAAAACCAAAAAATGATCCTAAAATAAAAACCTAAAACTTAAACTTAAAAAAAATAAAAAAAAACTAAACCTCAACCCAAAAAGAAAAAATAAACCCTAAACCCTAAACCTTGAACCTCAAATCCTAAACATAAACCCTAAACCCTAACACTAACCCTAACCCCTAAAACTTTAAACCCTAAACGCCTAAACCCCAAGCCCTAAACTAACCCTAAACCCTAAATCCTAAACCCTAAAAATCCTAAACCTTAAAGCCTAAAGCCTAAACCCGAAACCAACCCTTAACAAACCCTAAACCCTAAGCTAACCCTATACCCTAAACCATAAATGATAAACCCTAAACACCCTAAACCCTAAATCCTAAACACTAAACCCTAAACCCAAAACCCTAAACCCTAACCTAAAATAAATAAAAAATAAATTAAGTAAACTAAATAAACCTAAACCTATCGGTTTACTTAATTTTTCATAAAAAAAGTCCTTAAACCTAAATCCTAAACCCTAAACCTTAAACCCTAAACCCTAAACCCTAAAACTAACTATAATAAACCTAAAAAATAAACCTAAAAATAAATAAAAAATAAAACCTAAACCCTATACTAAAAAAACATAAAATAAAATAAACATAAACCTAAACTAAAATAAATAAAACCTAAACCTAAACCTAAAATAAACTAAACTAAACCTAAACCTTAAACTAAATAAAATAAAATAAAATAAAAATAAACCTAAACATAACTAAAAAAGCTTAAAAAACCTAAACTAAAAACCAAAAACCTAAGCCGAAAAAAACGAAAAAAAAAACCTAAACATAAACCTAAAATAAAAAATAAAACCTAAACCTAAAAAATAAAATAAAGATAAAAGAAAACTAAACAAAACAAAAACCTAAACCTAAACCCAAAAAATCACTATATTAAAAAAAGCTAAACTAAAATAAATAACTAAACTAAAAAACATAAAAAATAAACATAAATAAAAATACAAAATAAATTAAACTATAACAAATAAAAAAATAAACTTAGTGAACCTAAACCTACCAGTTTACTTAAATTAAAAAAAAACCCTAAACCATAAAATACCCTAAACCCTAGATTAACCCTAAACCCTAAACTCAAAACAAACCCTAAACTATAAAACCTAAAACCTAAGAACCCTAAACCCTAAACCCAAAGCCCTAAACTAACCTTAAACACTAGGCTAACCCCAAACCTTAAATAGCCTAAAGCCTAAACACTAAACCCTAAACCCTAAAGCCTAACCCTAAATCTTAAGCCCTAAAACCTTAAACCCTAAACCCTAAATCCTTAAAACCTAAAAACCTAAACCTAAAGTAAATAAAATCTAAAAGTAAAATAAATAAATAAACCTAAAGTAAAATATAAACCAAAAAATAAAATAAAATAAATAAATAAAATAAAATAAATAAAATCCTAAACAAAATTTAGAAATAAATAAATCTATGATTAAAAATCCTAAAAAAATTAAAATTAAAATTTAAACCCTAAACTAAAAATATTAACTAAACTTAAAATAAAAATAAAATAAGCAAAATAAAATAAATTTAAACCTAAACTAAAATAAACTAAACGAAATTAAATAAAACCTCAACTTAAACCTAAAATAAATTAAACCTAAACCATAAACTAAATAAAATTAAATAAACTAAATAAATCTAAACTAAACTAAAAAAATAAAACATAAAAATAAATCTAAAATAAAAACTTAATCCCTAAACCATAAACTTTAAAAAGCTAAAAACCTAAACCTAAACTAAATAAAACCTAAAGATAAAATAAATAAAAAACCTAAACCAAAATAAAATGAAAAAATTAAAATAAACTAAAGACATAAACAAAAACCTAAACCTAAAAAAAAAATAAAATTAAAAATAAAAACTAAATTAAAATAAAATAAATAAAAACATAAACTAAGCTAAAAAAATAAAAAATTGTAAATAAAATAAAATCTAAACTTAAAAAATTAAATAAAACCTAAAATAAAATAAAAAAATAAATAAATAAAAACCTATACGTGAAAAATAAATTTAAAAATAAAACGTAAAAATAAGTAAAAAATAAAACCCAAACCCTAAACTTGAAAAAAAACCTAAACCTAAAATAAAAATAAAATAAACCTAAACTAAGATAAACTAAACTAAAATAACCAAAACTTAAACCTAAACCTAAGATATACTTAACCTAAACCTAGACCTAAACTAACTAAAATAAAATAAACTTAAAATAAACATTAAAAAACCTAAAATCTAAACCTAAAAAAATAAAATAAAAACCCATATCTAAAAAATAAATTAAAAATAAAACTAAACTAAAAAATAAACATAAACTTAAACATAAACCTAAAAAGTGAACTAAAATAAATACCCTAAACTAAAATAAATAAACTAAACCAAATAAATAATAAAAAAATAAACCTAATTAAAAATAAAATAAAAAATAAACTAACAAATATAAACCTATCAGTTTACTAAATTTAAAAAAAAACCCCTTTACTCTAAACCCTGAACAAACCCTAATGACCTAAAAACCTAAACTTAAACAAAATAAAACCAAAAATAAAATAAATAAATAAAACCTAAACCTAAATAAAATAAAATAAAATAAAAACCTAAACTAAAACCTAAACCTAAACCTAAAAAAAATAAAATAAACTAATAAAAATAAACTAAAATAAAATAAATAATAACCTAAACTAAACTAAAAAAATAAAAGAAACCTAAGATAAAAAATCTAAATAAAATAAAAACTAAACATAAAATAAAAATAAAATAACCCTAAAATAAAATAAAATAAAAATTAAATAAAAACCTAAACCTGAAAATAAACCCAGAAATAAAACTAAAAAATAAATAAAAAAAACCTAAACCCTAAACAAAAAAAAAAGTCCTAGACCTAAAATAAAAATAAAATAAACCTAAACCTGAACCTAAAATAAAATAAACCTAAACCTAAACCTAAACTAAATAAAATAAAATAAAATAAACAAAAAATAAGCCTAAATCTAAACTAAAAAATAAAACCTAAAAATAAACCTAAAATAAAATCCTAAAACTTAAACTTAAAAAAATAAATTAAAAACCTAAACCTGAACCAAAAATAAAAAATAAAACCTAAACCTAAAAAATAAAATTAAAATAAAATTCAACTAAAAATTAAACTTAAACCTAAACCTAAACCTAAATATAAAACTAAAATAAAAAACCTAAACTAAAATAAATCAACCTAAAATAAATAAACTAAACTAAATAATAAAAAATAAACATAAATAAAATAAAAATAAAATAAACTATGTTAAATAAATAATAAACTAAATAAACTAAATATACTAAATAAAATTAAACCTATTGATTTATATATTTTTTTTAAAAAAATTAAACAAAAACAAACCTAGACCCTAAGCTAACCCTAAACTATAAACCTTGAACCCTAAACCCTAAACCCTAAAAATAAACTAAAAAACCTAAATCTACTGGTTTACCTAATTTAAAAATTAATCTAAACTAAAACATGAACCTGAACCCTAAAACCTAAATCTTAAACCCTAAACCATAAACCCTAATAAAAAAGAAACCCTAAGCCTAAACCCTAAACCCTAATAAAAAAGAAACCCTAAGCCTAAACCCTAAACCCTAGACTCTAAAAACTTAAACCCCAAACCCAGAACCATAAACCATAAACTCTAAACCCTAAACCCAAAACCCAAATCCCTAAACCCTAAACCCTAAACGTTAAACCATAAACCCTAAACCTTAAAAACCCTAAACCCAGAAGCATAAACACTAAATCGTAAACCCTAAACCCTAAACCCTAAAAATCTAAACATGAGAAATAAAATAAAAATAAAACTAAAATAAATAAACCTAAACCTAAACTTAAAAAATAAACTAAAATAAAAAACCTATACTAAAATAAATAAACCTGAAATAAATAAACTAAACTAAATAAAAAGAAAATAAACCTAAATAAAAATAAAAAATAAAATAAACTAAAATAAATAAGAATAACCTCTTGGGTTTGTAAAAAACCCTAAATCCTTAATCCTACACCCTAAACCTAAAATCTTAAACACCTAAAACTTACTCTTAACCCTAAACCCTAAACCTACAACACTAAACCTAGCCCCAGATCCACAACCACACAAAAGCCTAAATCATAAACCTTAACTCAAACTCAAACCCCAAAGCATAAACCACAAACCCTAAACCCTAAAACACAAACCCTAGATCTAAACCCTAAACCCTAAACCTACACTAAACTAAACCTAAAGTTACAAAATTAATTAAAAAATAATCTTAAACCACAAACCTAATAAACCTAAACTTAAGCCCTGATTGGGCCAAACCAAGTAGGAACATCACCATCAACCAGGGCTTAGTCTAAATGGCGGTGGAAGCGAGGCGGCAGTTATCCACATAGTAGTGGGGGATGCGGAAGTGGGGTGGATATAGAGGTGGTGGTGAGATGTGGTGGTTATGGAGGTAGGAGGAGGCGATGAAGTTCTGACCATGGTCTTTGGCATGAAAGATCACGGATAAGATGATGGATCCCGCTACTCGAGAGGTTGAGGTGGTTCTGATGGGAACTGGAGAAACTAAAGAACAATCAATCCAAGCTGCTACTTATTGAACTATCTTTATAGTAGAGATCATTCCAATTATATAGGTTTTTGATTTGCTCTATGTGTGCTGATTTTTTATCTATGTCAACACTTGTGTCTTAGAAAACTTGGTGTGTTACTTGGTTGATGAAATCGAAAAGAAGCAATGTTGAATATGACTTTGTCCTCTATTTAAAAAACAAAATCAAAAAACTCTAAACTAAAACCTGAACCCTAAACCTAATATCCAAACCTTATACCCTAAAACTAAAAATTAAAAATAAATAAATAAAAAATTTAGAAAAACCATCACCCAGAAACTAACCCAAAACCTTAAACCCTAAACCCTAAACCTACAACAATAAACTTTAAACCCTAAACCCTAAAACCCTAAACCCTAAACCCTAAACCTTAAACTATAAACCCTAAAACCCTAAAACCTAAACCCTAAAACCTACAACCCTAAGCCCTAAACCCTAACCCTAAACCCTAAAATCTACAACCCTAAACCCTATTCCTTATACCCTAATCCCTAAACCCTAAAACCAAAAAATACAAACCTAAATTAAATTAAACTTAAAAAAATAAATTAATTAAAAAAACCTAAACCTAAATAAAATAAAATAATAAAATAAAATAAAAACCTAAATTAAAACCTAATCCTAACCTAAAGATAAAATAAAATAAAAATAAAACTAAACTAAAATAAAATAAATAAAACCTAAACTAAACAAAAAAATAAAATAACCAAAAAATAAAAAGCCTTAATAAAATTTAAACAAATAATAAGTAAAAGTAAAATAAAATAAAAACTAAATAAAAACTTAAACCTAAAATAAAAACATAAAAAACCAAAACAAAATAAAAAAATAAAATAAAACAAAAAAAAAATCCTAAAAATAAACCTAAAACCAAAAAGAAAATAATAAAATAAAATCAAAGCTAAACTTAAAATAAAATTGAGCCTAAATAATGAATAAAAATAAATTAAACTAAAAATAAACCTAAACCAAAATAAACCTAAAAGTAAAAAATAAAATAAAAACTTAAACTAAAATAAATAAATTAAATATAATAAAATAAAATAAACCTAAATTAAGATAAAAATAAAATTAATTAAAATAAATAATAATAAACTAAAATAAACATAAACCTCTTGGTTACTATTTTTTTAAAACCTAACACAAACCTGAGCTCACCTAAACCTAGGCCTTAAACTGACCACAACCCAAACTGCCACTGCATGATTTTAAAGATAAAAACCCCTGACTAGGCCTGACTACATACTAACCACAACCTAAACCAGGCCACCAGGCCTGGACCATGTGCCTATCTCCCTGACCCTACTGGGCCACTCCTAATCCAGGCCCTAAACCCTAAACTGGACTGGAACTGAGCCTACCACTCCTGGAGTCAAGGCCACAGGCCCTACCACTGAGCTCTAGATCACAGGCCACTGAGCCACTGAGGCTGGGCCTAAACCATGAGCTCTGGACCCTAGTCTAGGCCCTGGGCCTAAACCACAAATCTGCGTCTGACACTGACTCCAGACCTGAGCCACTGGGCCCTGGGCCCTGACCTAGGCTCAAAAAGCTAAAAAAAACCTAGGCTAAAATAAACTAAAATTAAAATACTAAACTAAATAAAATAAACATAAAAACTAAACCTAAAAGTGACACATAAAATAAACAAATCAAACCTAAACCTAAACATAATTAAAATAAACTTAAACCAAAATAAAATAAAATTAAACAAACTAAAATAAACTTAAACCTAAACCTAAACCTAAAAAATATACTATAAAAATAAACCTAAAATAAATAAACTAAACTAAATAAAAATAAACCTAAATAAAAATAAAAAATAAATTAAATAAATTAAATAGACTTAAACCTATTAGTTTACTTAATTTAATAAAAAATATAAAAATATATAAAATATAAAAAACAAAGAAGAAAACCCTAAACCCTAAAATCTACAACCATCAACCCTAAACCCTAAACCCCAAACCCTAAATCCTAAACCATAAAACCTATAATGCTAACCCTGCACTAAACCCTAAAACTTAAAAAAAACCTAAACTAAATAAAATAAAAATATAAAAAAAAAAAAAACCAAATAAAATAAAATAAAATAAAATAAAATAAAAAACATAAACTAAAACCTAAAACTAAACCTAAACCTAAAAGAAAATATAATAAAGAAATAAAACTAAATAAAATAAATAAAATAAAACAACTAAACTAATAAAATACAAAACTTAAATAAAATAAAACTACAGGAAAATTCTGAAAAGTAACTAAAAACCTAAACCTAAATAATAAACTTGAAAATAAAACTAAAAATAAATAAAAAAAATAAAACCTAAACCCCAAACTAAAAAAAATCATAAACCTAAAATAAAAATAAAATAAACATAAACCTAAACTAAAATAAACTAAATTAAAATAAATAAAACCTAAACCTATACCTAAAATAAACAAAACCTAAACCTAAACCCTATACAAAATAAAATAACTAAAATAAACCTAAACCTACTAAAAATAAAACCTAAAAATCAAAAAAATAAAATAAAACCTAAAAAAATAAAATAAACCTAAACATAAAATAAAAAAATAAAACTATAACCTAAAAAATAAAATGAAAATAAAATAAATCTAAAAAATAAACCTAAACCTAAAGCAAATCCTAATCCTAAAAAATAAGCTAAAATAAATAAACTAAACTAAATAAAAATAAAATTAAACTTGAACCAAAATAAAAATAAAATAAACTAAAATTTTTAAAAATAAACAAACTAAACCTAAAACTACTAGTTTAATTAATTTTAAAAAAATAAAAAACCCTAAACCTGACCACACCCTAAAATAAACCTAAAATCCAAACTACAGGCCCTGAGCCTAAACCCTAAAACCTACCACAAATCCTAAACACTGAGAAACCTGACCACACTGACCCTAAACCACTGACCACAAAACCACTAAATCCTGAGCCTGATCCTAAAGCTGGCTGGACCTACAAAATCCACACCCTGGACCTCTGACCCAAAAACAAAGACCCTAAACCCTAAACCTAACCACACAAATCAAGACCATAGCCATGAGCCATGACCATAAACTGAGCCACAAACCCAAAACCCAAACCACTAAACCATACCATGCCATATGCCTGGACCCTAAACCCTAAAACCTAAATCGTGACCCTAATGCCACCACCTGAATCAGAATCTGACCTCAAACACAACCCTAAACCCTAAACCCTAAACCCAAAAAAGCTAAAACCTAAACCAAAACTAAATAAAACCAAAAAATAAAATAAATAAGTAAGCCTAAAATAAAATAAAATAAAATAAAAACCTAAACTAAAACCTAAACCCAGACATAAAAAGTATAAAATAAAAAATAAAAACTAAATTAAAATAAAATAAATAAATAACTAAGCTAAAATAAAAAATAAAAAATCTAAATAAAATAAAAGATAAATCTAAAATAAAAATAAAATAAAATAAAAACTAAATAAAAACCTAAACCTAAATAGTAAACTTAAAAATAAAACCTACAAATAAATAAAAATAAAAACCTAAACCCTAAACTAAAGAAAAACCTAAACCTAAAATAATAATATAATAAACCTAAACTAAAATAAACTAAACTAAATTAAATCAAATCTAAACTAAGCCTAAAAATAAAACTAAAAAAAAAATAAAATAAACTAAAAATAATCCTAAACCTATACTAGAAAATAAAACCTAATAGTAAACCTAAAATAGAAACCTATAACCTAAACTTTAAAAAATAAAATAAAATCCTAAACCTAAGTCATAAAAAAATAAGCTCAAACCTAAAAATAAATTAAAAATAAAACTAAACTAAAAAATAAACCTAAACCTCAGCATAAACCTAAAAAATAAACTAAAATTAGAAACCTAAACTAAAATAAATAATCTTAAAATAAATAAACAAATCTAAATAAAAATAAAAATAAAACTTAACTCAAAATAAAAAATAAAATAAACTAAAAAAATAAAAAACTAAACTAAATAAACCTAAACATATAAGTTTACTTAATTTAATAAAAAATAAAAAAATAAAAAAAACTCTAACCCTAAAACTGACCTGACCCTAAACTCTAACACCACCTAAACCCTGTCCTAAACCCTAAAAATAAACCTGAGCCACCCAAACTAAATCCACAAAACCCTAAACCCCACCACTAAACCCTCTGAACCCTGACTGACCACACCCTGACCACTGATCTTAACCTCAGGCCCTAAATCTGACCTTAACCTAAAAACAAAACCTAAAATCAACTAAACTAAAGACCTAAAGTAAAATAAATAAAAACTTAAACCTCGATAAAATAACCACTAAACCTAAATCTAAATCTAAACCTCTAAACATAAAAAATTAAGATAATACCTAAATTAAAATAAATAAATAAATAAATAAAATAAAATAAACTTTAAGATAAAAATAAAATAAATAAAAAAAGATAAACATAAACTAAATAAACCTAAACTTACAGGTTTGCTTAATTTAAAAATAAAACAATGAAAAACTGACCCTAAACCCTAAACCTGGGCTTGCCCACCTGGGCTACAGGCCTAACCTGACCCTCCACTACCACTATTCCTGGAGTCCCACATTAAATCTCCCTAAACCCTACACTGACCTACAGATCCCTGGGCTGCTATAATCCATGACCTCCCTAAACCTTAGCCCTTAAACCCCAAACCCTGACTCCACCATAAAAACCTAAAATCTGAGCTAAAATAAATAAACATAAAATAAAATAAATAAAAACCTAAACCAAATAAAATAAAATAACCTAAACTAAACCTAAACCTAAACTGAAACTTAAAACTAAAAATAAAATAAATAAAAACCTAAACTAAACTAAAAAAATAAAATAAACATAAACAATAAAAAACCTATATAAACTTAAAACTAAATGAAAATAAAAATAAAATAGACCTAAAATAAAATAAAATAAAACTACTAAACCTAAAAAATAAAGCTAAAAGATAAACTAAAATAAATAAAAAATAAAACCAAAACCCTAAACTAAAAAAACATAAATCTAAAATAAACAAAATAAAATAAACCTAAACCTAAACTAAAATAAACTAAACTAAAATAAATAAAACCTAAACCTAAACCTAAAATTAACTAAACCTAAACCCTAAACTAAATAAAATATAATAAACTAAAATAAATGTAAAGCTAAACTAAAAAATAAAACTTAAAAAATAAAATATAAACCTAAACCTAAACTTAAAAATAAAAAGAGGAGCAACGAAGGTTACAACCCTCTAGCAGAGGGAGAAATTAGGGATAAGATGGTGGATTATGTTTCTCGAGAGGAGGGCGTGGTTCTGATGGGAACTGGATAGACTAAAGAATGACCAATCTGATCAGCTACTTATGGAACTATGTCTTTATAGTAGAGATGGATCTACTTATCTAGGATTTTTGATTTGCTCTATGGGTGCTCATTTTTTATCCATGTCATCACTTGTGCCTTAAGAAACTTGGGGTGGTACTTGGTTGATGAAATCAAAAAGAAGAAATATTGAATCTGAATTTGTTCTCTATTAAAAGAACCCCCTAAACCCTAAACCCTAAACCCTAAACCCTAAAAGCTAAACCCTAAACCTTAAACCTACAACCCTAAAACCTATACCCTAAAACCCTAAACCCTAAACACTAAACCCTAAACCCTGAACCCTAAAACCTACAACCTTAAACCCTAAACCCCAATCCCTAAACCCTAAACTAACCCTAAACCCTAAACACCAAACTAACCCTAAATCCTAAACTCTAAGAATGTGTAGAACCTTAATTATAAGAGCATCACCATCAACTCGGATTAGTCTAGATATAACGGTGGAGGCAAAAGCAGAGGTGGTGGTTATCATAGTGGTGGTGGGGGATATGGATGTGCTGGTCGATATGGAGGTGGTGGTCAGAATAATGGTGGTTATAGAGGCAGGAGGAGCATTAAAGGTTACAGTTGTGGGGGTGGCTGAGGGAGAGATCAGGGATATGAAGGTGGATCTCGCTACTCGAGGGGCAGGGGTGGTTATGATGGGAACTATGGAAACTAAGAAGATCAGATCGACTTATGAAGCGTGTCTTTATAGTAGAGAGCGGTTCTACTTATCTAGGGTTTTGATTTGCTCTATTACATTTTTATCTATCTTGTAAACATGTCTTAGAAAACTTGGGGTGCTACATGGTTGGTGAAATTGAAAAGAAGAAATGTTGAATCTAAATTTGTTCTCTATTAAATAAGAAAACCATAAACCCTAAACCCTAAACACTGAACTCTAAACCCTAAACCCTAACCCCTAAACCCTAAACCCTAAACCCTAAACCCTAAACCCTAAGCCCTAAACCTTAAGCCCTAAACCCTAAACCCCTAAACCTTAAACCCTAAACACTAAACCCAAAACCCTAAAGCCCAAAACTCATAACCCCAACCCTTAAACCCAAAACTAACCAAAACCCTAAACCCTAAGAATGGGAAAAACCTTGATGGCAGGAACATCACCATCAACTAGGCTCAGTCTTGATCTAATGTTGGACGAGAAGATGGAGGCATATATGATGGTGGATTTGATCTAAAAAACTAATGGGAACTAAAGAAATCAAAGAAAGGCCAATCCGATTTGCTGCTTATGGAACTATGTCTTTACATTAAAGATAGTTTTACTTATTTGAGGTTTTTGATTTACTCTATGGGTGTTTATTTTTGATCTATGTCATCACTTATGTCTTAGAAAACATTGGGTGCAACTTGGTTGATGAAATTGGAAAGAAGAAATGTTGAATCTGAATTTGTTCTCTATAAAAAAAACTTTAAGCCCTAAACAAAAACTTAATCCTTAAACTTAAAATCGAAACCCTGAACCCAAAACCCTAAACCCTAAACCCTAAAAACCCAAAATCTAAAACACTAAAACTTAAACCTTAAACCCTAAAACCCTAAACCCTAAACCCTTAAACCATAAACCCTAAACCATAAATCCTAAACTAACCTTAAACTAACCCTAAACCATAATTTTAAACCCCAAACCTTGAATAAATATTTCATTAGGAGCAGATCTAAAGAATGACCTAATCCTAACATAGTTAAGGTAGCTAAAGAAAATTTCTTCAAGAGACTTTCCCTTGACTATTAGAGATTTGAATACCCTAAATCATATTATAATAACATTTATTATAGTATAATGTAGCATCATATATTTGAGCATGTATTCATGTGTTTTTGGATGTTATAAGATGTTTTGAAATGTTTTAGTATATTATGGTATTGTGCACTATAGTCTATTTTAATATAAATCATAAAAATATTGATTTAATAAATTAGATGATGAAATTTGTTAAATTTGAAGTGGGAATTAGGTTGTAGTGCCAAAGGGGTGCTACACCACTTGAAGTCTAAAAAGTAAGATTTTATGTTCAAAATAAATATTATACGTTGTATCATTGTATAGCATCATATATCATAGTAAAATATTCTGTGCATTTTAAATTCTTTTAGTATTTTATAATGCGTAAATTGCACTAGCATTATTTATAAAAATGTTGATTTAGACTTTAAAATAGTGGAATTTGGTAAAATTCATAATAGGTAGAGCATGTCATCATAATATATTATTTTAATTTAAAATATGTAAGTGATACGACTAAAATATAAAGTTTTTTTTATTTAGACTAACTTTATGATATTTTTATCTTAAGCAATCCCTTGATATGCAATGTAATATAATATAACATGTTATAGTGTATTATAATATAGGATTCCATAACATAGTGTAGCATCATGCATTATAACATACTATTATGTATTACTACTTATCGTTTAGCATATTTTAGTTTGTTGTAGTATGTTGTAGTTAAGTTTGTACTGGTATAATTTATAAAATTATTGATTTATAGGTTGAGATGATGGGATTTGGCCAAATTTAAGGTAAGTGTTAGGGAACATCATTGGGGGTGTGTTATGGTGTGTCATTTAATCAAAAGAATGGAATTTTTCATCCAACATAAATGTTCATTTTTCAACCAAATTTTATAAACTTTTTGCTTAAAGTGATTCATTTTAAGGTGTAATGTAAGATAACATATTACATGAAAGCATATTAAAATATAGTGTACATAACAATATAACTTCACATATACATGAATGTGGTGGTGTGTTACTAAATGTTATTGTACATTTTAGTATGTTTTAATTTTGTTATAATACTTTGGATCAAAACTCACAAAAATGTTAATCTGAAGATTAGGATTAAAGAATTTGGCCCAATTCATGACACACACCAAGAAGCAACACCAAAATTATGCTATTTTGTACCATTTCTAATACAAAATAACAATTTTACATCCAAAATGAACATTATTCATATTTTGAGATAATTTTGTTATTTGTTCCTTTTATGTGATTCTAATGAAGTGTAATGTTAGACAATATTTTATATTATAGCAAATTATAATATAACATCATATATTATAATATAATATAATGTGTTAATTCACACTATAATATGTTTAGCATGATATTATATAGTTAGTTTGAGCTTGAACCATCACAAATCATAAAATGTTGATTACAATGTTAAGATGATGTAATTTGAATGATTACATTGTTAGGCATTTGGTTGAAGTATTAAAGGTGTGCATAAGAGAAGAAATAAGATTTGATGACAATTCCATGTTATGGACATGGAGGGAGATCCGCTAGGGGATTACAAATGCATTGAACAAGACATGTGAGGGGTTTATGTCAAAGGCATAAAAGAAGAAAATCTACTGGGGATAAGGTTTGAATTTGATTTGATTATATGATTTATGGAAATAAGATTTGCTGGGGATAAGAATCTATAATCCATCAGGGATTAAGATCAAATCAACTTTAATTTGTTTTATTTTAATTGATGTGGAGACATATCTACTAGATATATAGGCTCGAGTCCACTAGGAATCGAGTATATGAACCTTCCACTAAGGAAGCAGGTTCGGACTATCCGTTGGGGATTGGGATTTGAGTTTGATTTCATAGATTAGTTTGAAGATGTATCCATTGGGAATAAGAGTTTGGTTAGATTTTTTTATTTAGACTCTACTAGGGAGTTGGTTTAATTTGGCTCCACTAGCGAAGTTGATTTTGAATTTGCATTATTTGCTTGACTTGTTTATATAAGATTTGAGGCTCCACTGGGGAGAAGGGTGTGATTTAACTCCAATCAAGAAAGTCAGATTGGGTTTAATTTAATCTGGGTTAATGTATAGATCTTGTTAGTGTGTGATGGACCCACTAAGAAGGGGCTATATTAGCCTTGACGTACCTCAAGTTTACAAATCCAAAGGGACAGTCTACAGAGTAGAGAAACTAGCCAACTAAGGGATTGCCTTTCGGTCTGGCTATGGTAGAAAGAAAGCGTAGTAGACTTACATCTTCCAAAGTGAGGAACAATCGCTGGGTTGACCTTTTGGATGCACAACAAATCAAACCTGGCCTAGAGAGACTACTGAGTGAATGCATCTAGGGACTTATGTCAACTCAAAAGTATTCAGGATTAATTTTATCTTAATTTCATGTGATTTGATATGGTTTGTTTGGTAGTTTGATTTCAAATTGAGGACATATCCACTGGGGATGTGAGCTCAATCAAATTTGATAGATTTAATTTACGAACCATGTTGGTGTGCGATGGACCCATTGAGAAGGGTATATATTGGACTTGTCCTATCTTAGATTTACAAATCCAAAGGGATAGTCTATTGGTCGTGGGGTAGAGCTAGCCAACCTAAGGGGTTGCCTTTCAGTGTGCAACAACTATGCTAAGAAGAAAGTGTAGCAGACTTACATCTTATAAAGCAGGGAACAACCGCTGGGGTGACCTATTGGTAACATAATAAATAGAACCCGAGTTAGGGGCGACTATTGAGTGAATATTGCTGGGAACTTATATCAACTAAAGAGTAGTCACGCGATTCCTTTAAATAGTTTTGTTGACACTGCCCTAAAGATATGATGTCTTCTTGGGAAAAGGTACCCCTAGGGTGTCCTCTTAATCCACAAGTGAATATATATTTTTTATATGTTTGCATGGACCCTATTGGTGTGCAAGGGACCACACTAAGAAGGGGCTATGTTGGCCTTAACCTATCTCAGATTTACTGAACCAAGGGAGAATCTATACATCCACAGGATGAACTCTCCAACCATAGGGGTGGTTACTAGGAAAGGGGAACTGTCCAATCTGACAGTAACCCGGGTAGTGTCTAAATGGGGTCGCAAAAGATGTTATCTAAATATAGAGCTCACAGAAGAGTTGTTATTAAGGTCGTTATCCTGAGCCTTGGAAAAGAAAGCCTATAAGTGTATGGTGGATAACTCAAGGAGAAAATAGGCTTACATCTATCATGAGTGGTGTATCCAAAGGTGTGAGAACCAACCAACCTTAGGTGTATCCGTCAGAATGAGTAGTGTATCCATCAGCATAATGAGAACAAACCAACCAAAGGTGCTCGTCAGTGTGCAATGATCAATATGGAAAGAAAGCATGTAGGCTTAAAACTTTCTAAGTGGAACTGATCATCGGGATAACTATCATCGATGGGACATATGCTATCGACATAGAGGCACTAAGAGGGGAGACCCGAGCAAGGACTAGACCCAAACTTGAAGTAGTAAGGAGGGAAGGAGCCATGAGGGTACTTATCCTAAACCTCAAATATACTCAACCCAGTCAGTGCATGTAGGCTAATCCAAGAAGAAAGCATAGTAGACACACACCCTCTTAAACAAAGCCAAGATGAGGTAGCTTATCGGCCACGCAGTAATACTTACCAGACTAACAAGGTGCTCATCGATGTGTAGTGGCCAAGTAAGAAAGGAAAGTATAGCAGACTTACATCCTCCAAAGAAAAAAGACCACTCAAGTGACACACTAACATGGTAGCACGTAAGCTCAACCTAGAGCAGCTACTAAGTGAGTGTCATTGGTTGCGTTATCTCAACTCATAGTAGCCCAAGACAAAAGATATGTGTTTATTTTATATGTTTGTGTGTAGTTTGTGTTCGGGTTATGTTGATGAAGGATAGGACACCACTCAGGTTCCTTACACCTACCCTAAACACATCATGGCAGATTTCCAAACAAGAATACTTTCAGCATGGAAGAGATTGAATTCATAATGGAAATTTCATTGATGATAATTATTTTCAAACATAATTTATAATATTTCTTTAAGTAGAGCCTATTGATTGGAAGCATTGGGCGCTCTCCCTTATGATTAATAAACTGATAAGATCTTTCTTGGAAGGTCTTCTCTATGGGAAAAGAGCCTTCCCAAGTGGGTTCAAACTTGCCTCCCATCTTAGGACGGGCAACAATCGGTCTCCTTAGAACTAAAATAAGCTCTCCTACTTGAAAAGCTCTAGGACAAACCAACTTGTTATGAGCTTGAATCAATTTAGCTTTGTACAAATCGAGGTTTTTTCATGCCTACAAGTGTCTCTCCGCCAAACCCTCGAGCTCTTCTAATCACAACTCAATGTTTAGCTCTGTTGTGATCTTGTTATCCACAGCTATCCTTAGTGATGGGAGTTGGACTTCCAATGGTAGAATGGATTTAGACTCATACTAAGGATAAATGAGTATAATGAGTTGGAGTTCTATATGTGGTGCGGTAGGCCCACAAGACTTCAACTAACTACTCATGCCACTATCACTTGTTATTATCGAGTGACTTCTTCAGTATTTGGATAAGAGTTTTATTGAAGGCTTCTACTAAGCCATTTGCCCTCAGGTAGTTGATGGTAGAATATCTCCAATCTAAGTTTTGTCTCGGGCAAAGTTATTGATCTCAATGCTCTTGAATGCAGTACCATTATCAGATATAATTCTTCAAGGAAGTCTGAACCTATATATGATATGATTCATAAAAGAACTGGAGCACATGCTGAGTTGTGACCTCTCTAAGTGGAATTGCCTTCACCCATTTGGAAAAGTAGTCAGTAGCAGCTAAAATGAACCGATGACCCTTGGAAGAAGGGGGATCAATCAGACCCACTATGTCAGTACCACAACGCTCGAATGTCCATGAGGCCAATGAAGATGTAGAATGTTGGGTGGTTGGTGTAGGACCACACAGTGTATTTGGCATTGGAGGCATCACCTAGCCATATCCATGCAAACTTTGATCATCGATGATCAACAGTATCCTAGTCTCTTGATATTGGCTTTCATCTTCAGACCAGATTGGTTGGCTCCACATAATCTTAAGTGTACCTCAGTCACGATCTTACGAGTTTTTTGCTTGTCTATATAGCATAACCACACAGAGGTGTACAAAGGTAATGTCAAACTGTGAGAGGATCATTGACCATCGTGCCAATCATTCGGATAGCAGTGACCATGTCATGAGATACTATAGCTGATTAATCCTAGTGATTAAGTTCACCTTATGAGGAATCAGGTAGTGTCATAGCTTTTGGGATGCAATGATTAATGCAAGGCAATGATTGTCAATGGGTGGATAGTTACCCTCTATAGGGATTACACGATGGATGAGGTAGTAGAATGTATTTTCCTTCCCTTTATCATTGGCTTGGCCAACAAAGTACCAAGAGAGTCATCTAATGCAGCAATGTAAAGTATGAGCGGCTCCCTCAGGATTGGGATTGCTAAAACCAGCGGCATCATCAAGTAATGCTTGACGCCTTTGAAGGCATGTTCACACTTGTCATCCCACTTGAACTTGGCATCCTTTTTGACAAGTGCTGAAAATGGCTGACATCTTCTAGATATGTTGGATATAAAGCATCTTAGATATTCCAACTGCCCTTGGAATGATCATCAGTTGAGTCAAACTTTTACGGGGTGGCATTTCAAATATTTCCTTGTTCTTCTACGGATTGATTTCAATTCCCTAGTGTTAGACAACAAACCCAAGAAATTTGCCTGAAGCTACTCTGAATGCACACTTCAGGGGGTTCATTTTGAGGTTAAATTATCTTAACTATTTGAAAACTACTCTCAAGTTAAAGAGAAGGTCTTCCTTTTCTATACTTTCGACCAAGAGATCATCGATATAACACTCGACTTGATGATGAATGAGTTCATCGAAGATTCGAGTCATAAACCCCTGGTATGTACCACTGACATTTTTAAGGCTGAAAGGCATCACCTTATAGCAATAGATTCTAATTGGGGGTTCTAAAAGCAATGTTTCTTTCATCTTCAGGGGCCATCTTTTTTCAATTATATCCAGATGATCCATCCATGAAAGAGAAGACTTCATAAGATGAGGCATTGTCTACCATCAGCTTCAGAATTGGCAATGGAAATTTGTCTTTTCTATATGCATTATTTAAATCCCTAGAATTGATGCATATGTGAATTTGTCCATTCTTTATTTTAACTGGGATGATGCTGGCTAACTCGATAGGGTATTTTTCTTCTCGGATGAAGTCCGCATCGATCAGTTTCTTGACTTCATAATTGACCTATTATTCTATGTCTAATCACATGTGTCTCGGAGCTTGCTTGATAGGGTTAGCAGGCTCTATTCCTAGTTTATGGATCGCTATGTCAAGAGCCAATCCAAGCATCTCTTCATAACTCCATGCAAAGCAATCTTTAAACTCAGTCAATAGCCTAACTAAGCCATTAGTTTTAATTTCATTCAACAAAGAATGTATGTAAGTCAGGCGTGGATCTTCTTCAGTTCCTAAGTTAATTTTATTGAGCTCGTCGATGGTTGACTTGATCTCTTCTTTGAACTCTGGCAGTGCATCTTTGACTTCAAAATCATCTAGATCATTTAAGATTTCTATGAACAGCTCCTCATATAAGTTAATGTGATTTAAAAAGAACTTATCAGATTTCAAATGATTGGTGATGACTAAGCAGTAATCATCATCGACTGGACCCACTATACTAAATCCTAGTCCCGGTCTTGATTGAGAGCTTTTGCATTTGTTCTTCCATATTCTTTCAAACTAGTCTAACTTGCACTTTTACCAAGTATGTGGGATTAACCTTTTCTTTGCTAAATTATGAACACAATGCAAGCACCAATCAAAAGGCGATTTTATTAAATCTTTATATGAATTATCCTATGTTTTACATCAACTTCTCGACTTGAGGATGATGCTCCCAGAAAGAACATCTAAGACTTTACACCTGTGGATGACTTACGCGCTTCTTTAACTAACAAACCCTCATCTTATTGAGAGGAAAGTGGGGTTAGAGCTAAGGTTCCCAACTGATGCCTAACTATTTCACATATAGACTTGGATACACTTATGCTTTGCTTTGGAGCCGATCTTCATCGCTATCCGCTCAAGTGTCACCTCCAAGGGAATCTACTGTCGAGAAGAGCTGGCTGGTGTGCTAACCATATAAGACTCATCCTATGAACTAGATTATATGTCTATATGGATAGTAGGTGTACTCCTGGTAGCTGGGACATATCTTCTATTGGGTGGCCAATAAGGAGGTTTTCCACCCCTGGGACTAACTATGAACTAGCCTCTTACTTTGCCTAGTGGAGGATAGGTCATCTTACCCATATGTTCAAAAGGAGTAATGAGCTATGTGTGGAATTTAATGTCATGCACCACTTCCTCCTTTAAGTTTATTTCAGCACCCATTTATTTTTTTTTTCATTTTCTCTTTTCTTTTCTTTTTCTTTTTTTTTCTCTTTCCTTTTCTTTTCTTTTCTTTTCTTTTAATTTTAACTTTCCAGTTCAAGAATAGACTTGTTGATTTTTAGGGAGGTATTATGGTGCATCGGCATAAACGTTGACCTCCTGAACTATAAATGGCTTGAGATCTTCTTTGACATAGTAGATGATCCCTCCTCTAACGAACTTCATACATTGATGTAGAGAGAATGGAACTATGTTGTTCTCATGTATCCATGGTCTCCCGAGCAAAGCGTTGAAAGATGTATCCAAGTCTATAATGTGAAACTTGGCTTCGGCCTTCTAATCATCTATTTCCAAGGGCAACACTATGGAGCCTGAGACCTATTGACCTAACTTTTGGAGTGCAGATTTAATTTTCCTATCTTAGACTTAGGAGTCTTCTAAACAGTAAGACTTCCCTAGTCATAATACACTTAAAAAACACTTAACCATAATAACTTATAAGGGTTAACCATAGGATTAAGTTATGCCTTTAGAATTAGGATAATCCACCTACCCTACAACCCAAATCCAATACATGTTCACCTTATAAAACCAAACCTCAAGTTCAATTCAAACATCAAATTCAAATCCAAATCCAAACCCAAATTTAAAACCAAATGAAGCCCCATGATCAAATCCAAACTTGAAACCCTTCCTAAGCCATAAGACCTATCCCATGGACTTAGCTAAATCTTAATCCAAATCAATCCAAAATCAATTGATTTTCTCATAATAAATTTATATCTTCAATCATCTTTCTAAATATAAATCAAATCTACATTCAACTGATCAAAACTAAATCAAACTAAATCAAACTAAATCTAAAATTAAACCTAAGTTATATGACCTATCCCATGGACATAGCCAAATCTTAATCCAAATCAAGTCAAACTCAATTGACTTTCTAACAAATCAATCATATTTTCAATCATCTTCACAAATTTACATGAAATATACAATTAAATTATCAAAAGTAAATCAAACCAAATCAAAATCCAAACCTAAGCCACATGACCCAACTCCATGGACTTAGCCAAATTCCTTCATTCCAAAACCCAAATTCAATTGATTTTCTCATGAATCAATCATACCTTCAATCATATTCACAAATATAAATGAAATCTACAATCATCAAGCCAAACCAAAATCAATCCAATTCAAACCCAACTTAACTTTTGACTTGAAATGTTAAAATGAACCAAAACCCATATGAACCAAAGCCAATTGCAATTGAATTTATATATCAATCCCAAATCCATATATAAACTCAACTAAATCAAACTCAACCCAAGATCAAGCCAACTAAACCCAATTGGTCCACTTGACCCAAAGTGGCCAATTTGACCTATTTGAGCCAAGTTCTAATCCTACCCAAATTGGATTGAACCAAGCCCATAAAACCTCCCATCATGATCGTTGATCACCCTAAGTTGATCAATTGTCACAAATTGGGTCAAACTAAGTCAACTTGGTCATTTTACCAAGTCAACCCCTTAACCCATATGAACCCAAACTAGCCAAATTGCAACCTAAGATAAATCTCTTGAAACTAATGATTCATACCAAATCAAAATCAATATTTGAATATGACTTGACCTTTAATTGAGTCAAACCAAATCCAATTGGCCCCCTTGACCTAAGTTGACCCAAATTTAACTAAAAGATAAAATTGGGTCAAATCAAAATATAAACTAAATCGATTGCAATCAATGCTCAAGTTCATTCCAAATTGATTATTGAACCTGACCAAAGCCATGATTGGACCCAATTGAACCCAATTGACCTACTTAGCCCAAATTGACCTAAAGGTTCAAGTTGGCCTAAATCAAAACCAAATCCAAATTAATTACAAACAAAGCCTACAATCATATTCAATTGGTCAATAAACCCAAACAAACACCCAACACAAGCCAATTTGGCCAATTTTATCAAATTGGCCAACTTAACCGATTTGACCCAAATGAATTCAAATGAGCCAAAATCAAATCTAAGCCAAACTAAACCAAATCAATTGAACCAAAACATCCCAAATGATCATATGAACTTGACCCAACCCTTGATTTGACCCAATTTGACCAATTGGTTAACTTGATCGAACCTAACCCTTTGACCTAAATGAGTCAAATTGACAAACCTAACCAAATCAACTCCAATTGACTTGAAATTTGGGCTAACCCACTTTTTTCATTTTTCCCAAATCAAATCCAATGCCAAATGATCATTCTACCCTTGGGTCAAGTATCATCACATGAGACAAATCACCATATAAGTGGTCATTTCCACAATGGTCCACTTGGTACTCTCCCAATGGTCACTTAGGCACCTAGGACACTTTCCAACCAGAC
Source organism: Cymbidium sinense (assembly GCA_021442155.1). NCBI lineage: Eukaryota > Viridiplantae > Streptophyta > Magnoliopsida > Asparagales > Orchidaceae > Cymbidium > Cymbidium sinense. The sequence continues at coordinate 82,405,598 of CM038216.1, read as the reverse complement.
CCAAGGGGTGGTTGGGTCAGCCATGACCCATGGGAGGTGAAATCACCTCACCCTCCACATTGGAGAATTAGAAACCCATGGGACACTCATGATTTCTTCTTGGTAGCCACCTCCAGACCTTCAACCAACCAAGCTGAGCCAACTCACCTCTTCCCCACCATCGGTGACTCCCTGAGATGGCTGGACGGCCAATAGAAGCCAAACCTAATCCCACCATTTGATCAAGATGACGGGGGGTATACACCCCCTTGTTTCCACTCAAACACACACAAAAATCATTCCTCAGAGCCCTAGCTACCTAAGATGAGCCCCTAGAGCCATTCCCTAAGATCCCATGCTAGTTGCTCGATCAAAAAATGCAATTCCCATCCATCCCAAAATAAGACATGCCCATTTCTGACCTAACTTTCTCATATCTCCATAAAATTCAAATTAACTTTGAACGCACCTTCCCTAGGCCTCATCATGCAAGAATGAATCATTTCTAATCTTCCCAAGCAGGAGGTGGGACTTTCAAAGCATTCAATCATCGGTTCATGGCCTTTCAAGAGAACATCAAGGAATCATCCAATTGCTACTCAACAGGGCTTCATCTCTACTAGATGAAGCTTCCTCAAGCATTCGAGCTACCGATCTTGAGCTCCAATGAGGTATGCTTTCAAAACCGATCCTTAGGCAAAAATGGGTTGGAGCTTTTTGATGAAAACTTGCATCTCGTGTGATCTTGATCGTTGGATCCCTTCGGATCAATGTCGTGAAGGTGTGGGATCCTTTTGGAGTTGATCCGCTTGGGTAAGATCAAGTGAGCAATGGTGGACAAACTCCATTCTCCCTCACTCGCATGATGTTAGATCAAGCACAATTTGTTCTTCATGATCAGAACGGAAGGTCATGATTAGATCCACTAGATTGATCTGATTTAATCCTATTAAGCTATGGGATTAATCGTAGCCATCCGATCTTAGATCGATGGCGATGAGGCATCGCCGCGCCATGTAGGAACTGAGCGATAAGTTTTAAGTAGCCACAATGGTGCCATGTGGAAAGTATGCCGCATTAGTGCGCAACGTGGTGCCAACATGATTAGGCTTTAATTAGGCTTCATTAATCATTTTAATGCCTGAAACTTCTAAAAAATATAAAAAATCATAGAAAAATAAAAAATGCAAATTAATACTCATTTTAAAGATATTTTAGAAGAGAATTAATTAAAAATGATCTTAACTAACATTGAACATAAATTAAGATTTAATTACAAAATTAATTATTTTAATTACTCCTTATTTAATTGAGAAATTAATCCCAAATTTTATGGATTAATTTATTGGGATGACCTCTACCTCCTATGATTTTCTTGGGATTTATTGCTCACTTAATTAGGAAAATTGACTAATTAAATCTTAACTACTCTTTTAAGTTAATTAATGATTAACTAATCCCTTGAACAGTCATAAATTGGTTAATTAAGTTTATTAATCATTATTCAACATTAAGTAAACTAAGGAATAGGGTTGGGACCCCTTTCCCTAAGTTCATTTAACCCTTTTTAAAAATAAAATTAATTAAGATTTAACTAATTAATTAAATCACTTAATCAAATTAAAATCATAATCACATCAAACCTTAATTAATTAAATCATGAGGTAGATCTTTAGGTCTTTAATAACCTAAAGGATTTCAATGAAATAATGGTTAGTCCACATGTCTGGGAAAACCATAAGAGTAATTAATTAAGTCCCTTAATCTAATTAACTATTAATCATGAGCCAATTGTGTTAGGCCCCATTTATTTCTTAGGATCATTGCAAGTTTGTTTTTCGTTCATATCATGTTGGCTCATAGTTATTTAGTTAATTACTTTAAGGTGACATAGGTAAGGGTAATTAATTCATCTAATTAAGGGTTCAACTTAATTAAGCAATAAAATCAACTTAACTACTGATTTCTCTTCTCCTTTTTAAATCAAATCAAATCCAAAACTTAATTAATAAAGAAGCTTTGGTCTGCTTTAAATAATCTTATTTGATTTGATTATCTTTAAGAACTAGTTTGGTTGAATCAATCACATGCTTATATTTTATTATCCTTTTTCCAATCATGTTAAATTTAGTATGTCATTTGAATTCATGCATCCATATTTTCAAAATCAAGTAAAATAAAAAAGATTTCCTTTATGTAAACTTGCATGTGTTGATTTAATTTAATATATGTGTGGCTATTATCACTATTAAATCCAAATGTATTTGTCAAAAGCTTATAAATGAATAATAATATGTGTTATGATGCTAGTTATAAATACATAAGAAATGCATGTGCTTATAGCTTAAGTGTATGAATGTTGAATTCTCTTTCCTCTATTAATGTATTGATTTATATAAGATTGAATGGTAATGGATATATAGTCTGACATCCAGAACATGAGTTTTAGAAGCCTCGAGGTCATTTCATTACCTCATTTCTCTGGTTTAACAATGGCACATACCCAGATTATTTCATTCTTATATATTTTAATATTAGAATTTGGATAGAGCTTTAATTCATACATATAAATGATTCAATCAAAAATAGATATATACAATCTTTGCATGGTATTCTTTCCCTCATTTATGTATACATCTATGTGTGTCCAAGAAAAGTAGGTATATAATCTGGACATCCCGGGAATACGAGGCTTTAGTTACCCCCAAGGAGGTCATTTGATTATCTCACTTCTAGTTTAAAATGACACATATATCTTTCTACATGTATATGTATATGTGATTAGTGAATGAAAATCCCATTTTACATTAAAATTGCATGCATTCATAATTGACTAAGTGGTTGAATTAATTAGCCATATGATTTGAAGCTTACTTCCTATGTTCATGTAAACGAATTTACGTAGGTTTGAATGCAAATGGGTATTTAGTCTGGACATCCTGAGAATACGACTCCAAGGAGGTCATTTGATTACCTCACTTCCCTAGTTTAACAACGACACATGCCTATTTAATTTCATTCTTATGTTCTTTTTGTATAAGAATTTGGATAAAGTTTTAAATTAATATGTTTAAATAATTCACCAAATAAAAATAAATTCTAAATATACACATACATTCATCATTTAAGTGTGCTAAAATATATGCATGTATAGATACACTTAGGATTAAATCATATGCATGTTAGATGTGATGGAAAGGAATGATTTAATATATGTCATGTGGTAATAATTCAATTAAATTAATCTTAAGATGCCTTTCATTTTGAATGGATTATTTAACCGAACCTAAACTTAGATTAATTAAATCATTTAATAAGCCATTCACTAAAGAGAACTAAATCAAATCAATATACTTTAGAAAGTAACTTAAGGTAGGGATGAAAGAGGGCAATCCTCTTTTCCTCTCTTTATTGCACTTAGTTGCTAAGTGTAATCAAATGAAACAAAAGAAAACACAAAATAAAATTCTTAAATTTGTTAAACTACTTCAAGTGAAATTAACCTTTCTTGTCAAATTGAATCCTTCAACACTTAGAAAATACAACATTAATGCCTAACAAGACTTACCACGCAAGCCTTAATACACACATTAGAATTAAGTCACTACTTATAGCTCAAAGTTAGGACGGTGTATGATGTGATGTATGTTTTGTTTTATGATGTATTGTTATAGATTGGATGTTAGGGTGTATGCTTTGTAGACTAGATGATAAGCCAATATTAGCCTAATGATGTTTTCTATAGGGGATTATGCTTGGGATTAAAATAAATTTGAATGCCCATTTTTACAGATTGCTTAAATCCTTAAGCATAATCCAAGTTAGGATAGTTGGCTTAGTTACCCATGTGTAAGGTGTTATGTCCAAATTATAAATACAATTGCTTGGGATTATATGTATTTTAGCAAACCTTTATTTTGTGTAGTAAGATTTACTTACAAATGTAATTTTGCAATAGAATTAGGATTAGTTCTATGGGCAATTAGGATGAGTAGTGGTGAAGGTTTTGTCCTAGGGTGCTCTGATGCCTTTAAAAGCACCATCCAAATCAAAGAAGGAACCAAATCAAATGGAGATATGAAGAAAGAAGACCCAAATAGCATTTAATACAATTATAATTATTCTTTCATATTCCATGTTGTATATTAGATTAACCCATCTTTTCACTCTTTGTAACATAACCCAAAGCCTTTTATTCTTTTATGATATTTTATATAATTTTTTGATGTTATGTTTACATTGTGCATTAAGATGGTTTGCCTTTCATAGTTTCTTAAATGATTGATGCTTTAATGTGTGGTTGGATGATTAGGCTCTTAAGATAAACTAAACTATAAACCCTAAACTAAAATCCTAAACTTATAACCTAAACCCTAAGCAAACCCTAAAACCCTAAACCTAATCCCTAAACCCTAAACATTAAATAATCCCTAAAATAAATAAATAAACCCTAAACCCTAAACCCTAAACCCTAAACACTAAACCCTAAACCCCAAACCCCAAACCCCAAAATGTCTAAAAACATAAACCTAAACTAAATAAAACCTTAAAATATAATAAATAAATAAAACCTAAACAAAAAAAAAAACATAAAGTAAAACTTAAACCTAAACCTAAAAATCCTAAACCTAAACCTAAACCTAAAACAAAAATAAAAGAAAAAACTAAAACTAAACTAAAATAAAATAAATAAAAACCTAAAATAAACAAAAAATAAATAAATAACCTAAATAAAATAAAAAATAAATATAAAATAAAATTAAAATAAACCTAAAATAAAATAAAATAAAATAAAATAAAATAAAAACTTAAAACTAAAAAATAAACCTAAAAATAAATAAAAAATAAAACCTAAACCCTAAACTAAAAAAAACCTAAACCTAAATTAAAAAATAAATAAATTTAAAACTAAACTAAAATAAACTAAACCTAAACCTAAACCTAAACTAAATAAAATTAAAAAAACTAAAAATAAACCTAAACCTAAATTAAAAAATAAAACCTAAAAATAAAAATAAAATAAAAACCTAAACTTAAAAAAATAAAATAAATACTTAAACCTAAACCTAAACTTAAAAATAAAAAAAATAAAACCTAAACTTTAAAAATAAAATTAAAATAAAACTAAACTAAAAAATAAACCTAAACCAATACCTAAACTTAAAAAAATAAATTGAAATAAAAACATAAACTAAAATAAATAAAACTAAAATAAATAAACCTAAATAAAAATAACAAATAAAATAAATAAAAAAATAAACTAATTAAACTAAATAAACCTAAACTTACAACTTAATTTAAAACAAAATATAAAACCCTAACCCTAAAACTAACCCTAAACCCTAAACTAAGAAAAAAACCTAAACCTAAAATAAAAATTAAATAAACCTAAACCTAATCTAAAATAAACTAGACTAAAATAAATAAAACCTAAACCTAAACCTAAAATAAACTAAACCAAAACCCTAAACTAAATAAAACAAAATAAATAAAAAATAAACCTAAACTAAAACTAAAAAATAAAACCTAAAAGTGAACCTAGAGTAAAAAACCTAAACCTAAAAAAATAAAAAAAAACTTAAACCTAAACCTAAAAAAAATAAATAAATAAAACTATACTTAAAGATAAACAAAAAGCTAAAACTAAACTTGACAAATAAACTAAAATAAATAAACCTAAAATAAATAAACAAAACTAAATATAAATAAAAAATTAACATAAATACAAAAATAAAAAAATAAATATAAATAAAAAAATAAACTAAATAATCCTTAACCTATCGATTTACTTAATGTTTTTTAAAAAAAAAACATTAACCCTAAACCCTAAACCCTAAATCCTAAACCTGACTAAACCTAAACTAAACCTAAACAAAACTAAATATTAAACCAAAACTATAAACCCTAAATCTAAACTATAAACCTAAAACTAAACCCTAAACTAAAAACCTCAACACTAAACTAAAATAAAACCTAAACTAAAACCTAAACCTAAACACTAAACCCTATCCTAAATACCTAAACTCAACTAAAACTAAACTAAATCAAAACTAAACTAAACTAAACCTAAAACCCAACCTAATAACCCTAAACATTAAAACTAAACCTAAATGTTAAACTAAACTTTAAACCTAAACCCTAAACCATAAATCAAACCTAAACTAAACCCTAAAAACTTAAACCCAAACTAAATAAAACTTAAATTTAAAATAAATAAAAAACCTAAACTAAAACTTAAACCTAAACTTAAACCTAAAAATAAAATAAAATAAAAAAATAAAATCTAAACTGAATATAATAAATAAAAACCTAAACGAAACTAAAAATATAAAATAAACATAAAAATAAAACACCTAGATAAAATAACACTTAAATGTAAAAAAATTAAAAAAATTAAATAAAAACCTAAAGCTATGAAATAAACCTAAAAATAAAGCTTAAAAATAAATAAAAAATAAAACCTAAACCCTAAACTAAAAAAACATAAATTAAAATAAATAAAACCTAAAGCCAAACCTAAAATAAACAAAACCTAAACCCTAAACTAAATAAAATAAAATAAACCAAAAATAAACTTAAACCTAAACCTTACACTGTAAACCTACAACCCTAAACACAAAACATCTAAAAAACTAAACTGAAACAAAATAAAACCTAAAAATAAAATAAATACCTAAACTTAAACCTAAACCTAAACCTAAATAAAAATAAAATAAACCTAAAATAAAAGAAAAATAAAAACTAAATAATAAACTAAACTTAAAAAATAAACATAAAAATAACACCTAAAAATAATTAAAAAACAAAACATAAACCCTAAACTAAAAAAAGACCTAAACCTAAAATAAACTAAACTAAAATAAATAAAACCTTAAACTAAACCTAAAATAACTAAACCTAAACCCTAAACTAAACAAAATATATTAAATTAAAAATAAACCTAAACCTAAACTAAAAAATAAAACCTAAAAATAAATATAAAACCTAAACTTAAAAAAAAAATAAAATAAAACCTAAACCTAAACCTAAAAAAAGCTAAACCTAAAAAAAATATAAAATAAAAATAAACTAAACTAAAAAAGAAACATAAACCTAAACCTAAACCTAAAATAAAATAAATCCTAAACTAAAATAAATAAACCTAAAATAAATAAAATAAACTAAATAAAAATAAAAAATAAACTTAAATAAAAAATAAAATAAAATAAACTAAAATAAATACAAAATAAACTAAGCAAACTAAATAAACCTAAACCTACCGATTTACTTAATTTTTTAAAATAAACTCAAAACACTAAACCCTAAACCCCAAACCCTAAAGCCTAAACCCTCAACCCTAAAACCCTAAACCCTAAACCTTAACCCTAAACCCTAAACCTTAAAACCCTAAACCCTAAAACCCTAAAATCTAAACCCTAAACCCTAAACCCTAAAAACCTAAAAACCTAAACCTAAACTATCTAAAACATAAAATAAATTAAAAAAAATACCTAAATGTAAATTAAATGAAAAAACAAAATAATAAAATAAAACCAAAATTAAAACCTTAACCTAAACTTAATAATAAAATAAAATAAAAAATAAAAAAAACTAAAATAAAATAAATAAAAACCTAAACTAAACTAAAAAATTAAATTAATTGAAGAATAAAAGGCCTAAATAAAATAAAAACTATACTTAAAATAAAACAAAATAAAAACTAAATAAAAACCTAAACTTAAAAATAAATAAATAAAAATAAAACCTAAACCTAAAATAAAAAAAAATAAATAAATAAAATAAAATAAACCAAACCTAAACTATAGTAAACTAGACAAAATTAAATTAAACCTAAGCCTAAACATAAACCAAAACCAAAACTAGAAAAATTAAAATAAACTAAAAAAACCTAAACCTAAATTAAAAAATAAAATGTAAAAATTAACCTAAAATAAAAACCTAAAACCTAAACCTAAAAAAATAAAATAAAAATTTAAACCTAAACCTAAAAATTAAAACTAAAACCTAGAAATAAAAATAAAATAAAAATAAAACTCAACTAAAAATAAACCTAAATCAAACCTAAACCTAAAATTAAACTAAAATAAAATCCTAAACTAAAATAAATAAACACTAAAAAATAAAATAACCAAAAGAAAATTAAAAATAAAGCAAAAATAAATAAAAAATAATAAACTAAAGATACTAAATAAACCTAAACCTCATATTTAATTTTATTTATTAAAAAAACCTAAACCCAAAATCCTAAGTAACCCTAAACCCAAAACCTACAACTAAATACAACCATAAACCCTACACCCTAAAAAACATAAACTATAAACCCTAACCCTAAACACTAAAGTAAAACCCTAAAACCCTAAACCATAAACCCTAAACCCTAAATCCTAAATGCTAACCCTAAACCCTAAACCCTAAACCCTAAACCCCAAACCCTAAACATAAATAATAACCCTAACAATAACCATCAACCCTAAACTCTAAAACCCTAAACCCTAAACCCTAAAACCAAACTAAAACCTAAACCATAAACTAAATAAACTAAATTTAAACTAAACTTAAACCTAAAATTTTAAACCCTAAAGTAAATAAACTAACTAAACCTAACCTAACTAACTAAACCCTAAACTTAAACCTAAACTTAAACCTAAACCCAAATACTAACCCTAAACTTAACTAAAAAAACTTAAACCCTAAAACTAAACCTAAACCTTAAACTAAAACCTAAACCTAAAGTTTAAACTTAAACCTAAAATAAGTTTAAACTAAATAACACTAAACTTAAACCTAAACTAAACCCTAAACCTTAAATAAACCTAAACTAATCCTAAACTAAAAAAATAAACCACCTAAACCCAAACTATAAACTAAACCTAACCTAAAAAAACCTAAAGTTTAAATACTAAAACTAAACCTAAACTTAAACCCTATAGTTTAAACAACCCTAAACCCTAAACCCTAAACCTAAACCCAAACTAATCTAACCTAAACTAACTCTAAACCTAAACTATAAACCTAAACCTAAACTTAAACCTAAACCATAAACCTAAAGCTCAACTAAACCAAACTAACCCTAAACTATAAACTAAACTAAACTAAAACCTAAAGTTTAAATACTAAACTAAACCTAAACCCTAAACTATAAATTATAAATAAATAAAACTAAGTAAATAATAAATAAACCAACTAAATTTTTCTACAAAATTTAAACCCTAAACCCTAAACCTAAACCTCAACTAAACCTAAAACTAATAATAAACTAAAATAAACTTAAAATAAAACCTAAAATAAATAATAAATAAACCCTAAACTAAAACTAAACCTAAGATCACTAAAATAAAATAAATATAAACCTAAACTAAAATAAATAAAACATAAACCTAAACCTAAAACAACCTAAACCTAAACCCTAAACTAAATAAAATAAAATAAACTAAAAATAAACCTAAACCTAAACTAAATAAAATAAAATGAACCTGAAATAAAAAATTAAAACCTAAACCTAAAAAATAAAATAAAAACCTAAACCTAAACTTAATAAGAAAAAATAAAACTTAAACCTAAAATATAAAATAAAAATAAAACTAAACTAAAACAATAAACATAAACCTTAACATAAACCAAAAAAAATAAAGTAGAACAAATAAACCTAAAATAAATAAACTAAGCAAAATAAAAAAATAAAAAATTAACTTAAATAGAAATAAAAAAGAAAATAAACTAAAATAAATAAACAAAATAAACCAAAACATACTAGTTTACTTAATTTTTTAAGAAAGCCATAAACCCTAAACGCTAAACAAAAAATCCTAAACCCTAAACCCTAAAACTAACCTTAAACATTGAACCGTAAACCTACAACGCTAAACCCTAAACCCTAAAATGCTCTAAACTATAAGCCTTTTCCCTAAACCCTAAACAAACCCTAAGCCCTAAATTAACACGAAACCACAAACCCTAAACACTAAAAACACTAAACCCTAAGCCTAGACACTAAACCCTAAACCCTAAACCCTAACCCTAAACCTTAAACCATAAAACCCTAATCCCTAAAACCCTAAAGCCTAAACCCTAAACCCTATACCCTATACTCTAAACCTTAAGCCCTAAAAACCTAAAAACATAAACCCAAACTATATAAAACCTAAACCAATTAAACAAAAAATCCTAAACCTAAATTAAATAAAAAACAAATCAATAAAATAAAAACCTAAACTAAAACCTAAACCTAGACTTAATAATAAAATAAAATAAAATAAAATAAAATAAATAAAAACCTAAACTAAACCAAAAAATAAAATTAACTAAAGAATAAAAAACCTAAATAAAATAAAAACTAAACTTAAAATAAAAATAAATAAACCTAAAACAAAATGAAATAAAAACTAACTTAAAACCTAAACCTAAAAAATAAACCTAAAAATAAATAAAAAATAAAACCTAAACCGTAATCGAAAAAAAACCTAAAATAAAATAAAATAAATAAAATAAAATAAACCAAAACATAAACTATAGTAAACTATACAAAAATAAATAAAACCTAAGCCAAAAACCTAAAATAAACTAAACCTAAAACTAAACCTAAACTAAATAAAATAAAATAAATTAAAAAAAAGACTAAACCTAAACTTAAAAAAAACTTAAATATGAACCTAAAATTAAAACCTAAAACCCAAACCTACAAAAATAAAATAAAAATCTAAACCTAAACCTAAATATAAAAACTAAAACTTAAAAATAAAAAATAAAATAAAAACAAAACTCAACTAAAAAATAAACCTAAACCAAAACCTAAACATAAAAAATAAACTAAAATAAATAAACTACACTAAACAAAAAAAATAAAAAATAAAGTAAACTAAAATAAATAAAAAATAAACTAGAAATATATTAAATAAACCTAAACCTACTAGTTTACTTAATTCAATTTTTTAAAAAAACCTTAAACCCTAAATCCTAAACCCTAAACCCTAAACCCTAAATCTACAACCATAAACCCTACACCCTAAAAAACCTTAAACCATAAACCCTAAACCCTAGAAGCATAAACTCTAAAATTCTAAACCATAAACCCTAAACTTTAAACACTAAACACTAAACCCTAACCTAATAAACCATTACTAACCTAAACCTAAACTAAAACTAAACCTAAACTTAAACCTAAAACCCTAAACCAAACCTAAAACCCTAAATCCTAAAGTTTAATCATAACCTTAAACTAACCCTAAACCTATAACTATAAACCAAAATACTAAACCTAAAGTTTAAACACTAAACTATAAATAAACATACCTAAACTAACCTAAACCCTAAACTTAAACTCTAAACAAACTAAACCTAAATCTAAACTCCTAACATTAACCTAAAACTGTTCTAAACTATTTATCCCTAAACCTAAACCCTAAACCCTAAAACCCTAAACCTAAAGTTTAAACACTAAACTAAACTAGCCTAAACCTACTAAACTAAACCCTAAACCCTAAACCCTAAAAACCCAAAATCCTAAAGCCTAAATACTAAACCTAAACCCTAAACCCTAAAACCTAAATCCTAAACTAAAATAAATAAAGAATAAACTAAGTAAACTAAATTAACCTAAACTTACCAGTTTACTTAATTTTTTTTAAAGAGTCTCAACCCTAAATTATAAATCATAAACCCTAAACCCTAAACCCTAAAACCTCAACCCTAAACCTTAAAATTAACTCTAATAAACCTAAAAAATAAACTTAAAAATAAAACTTATAAATAAACAAAAATAAAACAAAAACCTTAAACTAAAAGAAAAACTACACTTAAAATAAATAAAATAAAATAAACATAAACCTAAACTAAAATAAACTAAACTAAAATAAATAATACTTAAACCTACACCTAAAAGAACCTAAACCTAAACCCTAAACTAAATAAAATAAAATAACCTAAAAATAAAAGAAAACTTAAACTAAAAAAAATAAACCTGAAATAAAAAATTAAAACCTAAACCTAAAAAATAAAATAAAAACCTGAACGTAAACCTAAAAGTAAAAAATAAAACCTAAACCTAAAAAATAAAATTAAAATAAAACTAAACTAAAAAATAAGCATAAACCTAAACCTAAACCAAAAAATAAATTAAAATAGATAAACTAAACTAAATAATAAATAAAAAATCAACCTAAATAGAAATAAAAAATAAAATAAACTAAAATAAATAAACTAAATAAACCTAAACTTACCGGCATAATAATTTTATTTTTTAAAAAATAACTACACCTTAAACGCTAAACATTAAATCCTAAACCCTAAACTCTAAGACTAACCTAAACACTGAACCATAAACCTACAACCCTAAACCCTAAACCCTAAAATACCATAAACCTTAAACCCTAAACTAAACTTAAACCCTAAACTAACCCAAAACCATAAAACTTAAACCCTAAAACTGAAATCCTAAACCCTAAACCCTAAACCCTAAAATAACCTAATTCGTAAGCTAAACACTAAACCCTAAACCCTAAACACTAACCCTAAACACTAAACTTTAAAACCTAAACCCTCAACCCTAAACCCTAAACCCTAAAATTGTAAACACTACACCCCACAACCCTACAACCCTAAACCCTAAACCCAAAAATCCTAAACCCTAAACCCTAAAATCTACTACCCTAACCTTAAACCCAAAAATCTACAACCCTAAACCTGAAACCCTAAACCCCAAACCCTAAACCCTAAACCCTAGACCCTAAACTCTAAAACCAAAAAACCTAAAAACATACACCTAAACTAAATAATACCTAAAAATAAAATAAATATAAAAACCTAAACCTGAATAAATTAAAAAAATAAAATAAAATAAAAACATAAACTAAAACCTAAACCTAAACCTAAAAAAATAAAATAAAAAATAACAACTAAACTAAAATAAAATAAATAAAAACCTAAATTAAACTAAAAAAATAAAAAACCTAAATAAAATAAAAACTAAACCTAAAATAAAATTAAAATAAATTTAAAATAAAATAAAAACTAAATACAATCCTAAACGTAGACAATAAACTTAAAAATAAATAATAACAAAAATCTAAACCCTAAACTAAAAAAACCAAAACTTAAAATAAAAAAATATACATAAACTTAAACTAAAATAAATTAAACTAAAATAAATAAAACCTAAACCTAAACCTCAAATAAACTAAACCTAAACTTAAACCTAAACTAATAAAATAAAATAAACTAAAAATAAACCTAAACTAAAAAATAAAACTTAAAAATAAAAAAATAAAACATATACCTAAAAAATAAAATTAAAACCTAAAACTTATACCTAAAAAACAAAATTAAAACCATAACCTAAACATAAAAATAAAAAATAAAACTGAAACCTAAAAAATAAAATAAACCTAAACTAAAAAATAAACCTGAACTTAAACACAAACCTAAAAAATAAGCTAAAATATAAAACCTAAACTAAAATAAATAAACATAAAATAAATAAACTAAACTAAATAAAAAATAAAATTAAACCTAAATCAAAATATAAATAAACTAAAATAAATAAAATTAAACTAAATAAACCAAAACATACATGTTTACTTAATTTAAAAAAATAAAAAAAAATAGTAAAAAAACCCTGACCATAAACCCTATAACTAACCTAAACCTAAACTAACCTAAACCCAAAACCCTAAACCAAAAACACTAAATCCTAAACTCTAAACTAAAACCTAATAAAAACCTAAACTAAACCATAAAACCCTAAACCCTAAACCATGAACCTAAACTCTAATCCAAAAAACCCAAACTAACCTAAACTAAACTAAACCTAAACCAAAACTAAACTTAAACCTAAACCTAAGTTCTATACCTAAAATAAAACTCTAAACCTAAACTAATCCTAAATCCAAAACTAAACTAAACCCTAAACTAAACACTAATCTAAACTTAAACTTAAACCTAAACCCTAAATCAAAAATCTATATCCCTAAACCCTAAACCCTAAACTAAATCCCAAACCATAAACCTAAACCCTAAACCCTAAATAAACCCTAAAAGGTAAAACCTAAACCTAAATAAATAAAACTTTAAAATAAAATAAATAAAACTTAAACCAAAATAAAGTAAAATAAAATAAAACATAAACTAAACTTAAACCTACACCTAAAGGAAATAAAATAAAATTAAAACTAAACTAAAATAAAACAAATAAGAAAACTAAAAGACAAAAACATAAATAAAATAAAAACTAAACCTAAAAGAAAAATAAAATAAAATAAAAACTAAATAAAAACCTAAACCTAAACAATAAATATAAAAATAAAACTAGAAAATAAATTTAAAAAAAACCTAAACCTCAAATAAAAATAAAGTAAACTTAAACCTAAACTAAAATATACTAAACTAAAATAAATAAAACCTAAACTTAAACCTAAAATAAACTAAACTAGAGCCTAAACCCAAACTAAAAAAAATAAAATAAACTAAAAATAAACCTAAACCTAAACTAAAAAATAAAACCTAAAATCAAAACTTAAAACCTAAACCTAAAAAAATAAAATAAAAACCTAAACCTAAACCTTATAATAAAAAATAAAACCTAAACCTGAAAAATAAAGTAAAAATAAAACTATACTAGAAAATTAGCATAAACTTAAACCTCAACCTAAAAAGTGAATAAAAATAAAAAACTTAAACTAAAAGAAATAAACTAAACTAAATAAAAATAAAAATAAACTTAAATGAAAATAAAAAATAAAATAAAATAAACAAACCTAAACCTATCGATTTACATAATTAAAAAAACCCCTTAACCCTAAACCCTAAACCCTAAACCGTAAATCCTAAACCATAAACCCTAAACCTTCAACCCCAAAACTAACCTTAAACCTACAACCTTAAACCCTAATCCTTAAAAAACCCAAAATCATAAACCCTAAGCCCTAAGCTAACCCTAAATGTTAAACCATAAAACCCTAAATAATAAAGCCTAAACCCTGAACCATAATCTAAAAGCCTAAACCATAAAACCCTAAACCCTAAAACCATAAACCCTAAACCTTAAACCTAAACCCTAAACCCTAAACCCTAAACCTTAAACCCTAAAAACCTAAAGTTAAACAAAATAAAACCTAAAGATAAAATACATAAAAAACCTAAACCTAAATAAAAAATAAATTAAAATAAAATTAAAATGTAAACCTAAAAATAAAATAAAATAAACTAATAAAAAGAAACTAAAAAAATTGAATAATAACCTAAATTAAACTAAAATAAAATAAATATAAGAATAAAAAACCTAAATAAAATAATCCTAAAATAAGCTAATAATAAATATAAATTAAAATTAAATAAAAACTAAAACTTAAAAAGAAAATAAAAATAAATAAAAAATAAAACCTAAACCCTAAACTAAAAAAAAACCTAAACTTAATATATAAAAATAAAATAAACCTAAACCTACACTAAAATAAACTAAACTAAAATAAATAGAACCTAAACCTAAAATAAACTAAACCTAAAACTACACCTAAAATAAAAAAAATAAAATAAACTAAAAATAAAACTAAAATAAAAAATAAAACCTAAAATAAAAACCTAAAACCTAAATCTAAAAAAATAAAGTAAAAACCTAAACCTAAACCTAAAATAAAAAATAAAACCTAAACCTAAAAATAAACTCAACTAAAAAAAATAAACTAAAACCTAAACATAAACTTAAAAGATAAACTAAAATAAAAAACTTAAACTAAAATAAATAAACCTAAAATAAATAAGCTAAACTAAATAAATATAAAAAAATAAACATAAAAAAATAAAAGATAAGATAATCTAAATAAACTAAATAAATTTGAACCTATTTACATAATTTTTTTAAAAAAACCTCAACCCTAAACCCTAAAAAAATAAATTAAAACCTACACCTATTGGTTTACTTAATTTAAAATAAAACTTAAACTAAAACTTGAACCCTAAACCTAAACCTAAACCCCAAACCCTAAAAAAAAAACATAAAATAAAATAAAATATAACCTAACCATAAACCATCAAACTATAACCCTAAAACCCTAAACCTTCAAATTTATATCCCTAAACCCTAAACCCCAAACCCTAAATCCCAAACCCTAAACTAACCCTAAACCCTAAACCCTAAATTGTAAACCCTAAAAACCTAAGCACCTAAACCTAAACTAAATAAAACTTTAAAAATAAAATAAATTAAAAACATAAACCAAAATAAAAAAAATAAAAAATAATAAAAACATAAACTAAACTTAAACCTACACCTAAAAAGGAAATAAAATAAAAAATAAAGACTAAACTAAAATAAAATAAATAAAAACCTAAGCTAAACTAAAAAATAAAAACATAAATAAAATAAAAACTAAACTTGAAATAAAAATAAAATAAACCAAAAATAAAATAAAATAAAAACTAAATAAAAAACCTAAACCTAAACAATAAACCTATAAATAAAACATAAAAATAAATCTAAAAAAACATAAGCTTAAAATAAAAATTCAACAAACCTAAACATAAGCTAAAATAAACTAAACCAAAATAAATTAAACCTAAAATCAAACCTAAAATAAACTAAACCTGAGCCTAAACCCAAACTAAAAAAAATAAAATAAAATAAAAATAAACCTAAACCTAAACTAAAAAATAAAACCTAAAAATAATCCTAAAATTAAAACCTAAAATCTAAACTTAAAAAAAATAAAATAAAAACCTGAACTTAAACCTTAAAATAAAAAATAAAACCTAAACCTAAAAAATAAAATAAAAATAAAACTATACTAAAATTTTTGCATAAACTTAAACCTCAACCTAAAAAGTGAACTAAAATAAAAAACCTAAACTAAAAGAAATTAACTATACTAAATAATAATAAAAAATAAACTCAAATGAAAATAAAAGAATAAAATAAACTAAATTAACCTAAACCTACCAGTTTACTAAATTAAAAAAACTCCCTTATCCCTAAACCCTAAGCCTTAAACCCTAAATCTTAAACCCTAAACCTTAAACCCTAAAACTAACCCTATACCCTAAACCCTAAACCTACAACCTTAAACCCTAAACCTTAAAAAACCCATAATCATAAACCCTAAACCCTAAATACTAAACCCTAAAAACCCTAAACCATAAAGCCTAAACCTTAAACCTTAAACCTTGAACCATAATCCAAGAGCCTAAACCCTAAAACCCTAAACCCTAAAACCTTAAACCCTAAACCTTAAACCTAAACCCTAAACCCTAAACCCTAAAAACCTAGAAACCTAAACCTAAACAAAATAAACCTGAATATAAAATACATAAAAAAACCTAAACCTAAATAAAAAATAAATTAAAATAAAATTAAAACCTAAACTAAAATCTAAACCTAAAAATAAAATAAAATAAGCTAATAAAAATAAACTAAAATAACATAAATAATAACCTAAATTAAACTAAAAATAAAATAAGAATAAGAATAAAAAACCTAAATAAAATAAACTAAAATTTAAACATAAAATAATCCTAAAATAAGCTTATAATAAAATAAATAAAAATTAAATAAAAATTGAAACTTAAAAAATAAACTTAAAATAAAACTTAAAATAAATACAAAAGCCTAAACTCTAAAATAAAAAAAAAAAACCTAAACGTAAAATAAAAATAAAATAAATAAATAAAATAAACCTAACCATACACCTAAATAAACTAAACTAAAATAAATAGAACCTAAACCTAAAATAAACTAAACCTAATCCTAAACCTAAAATAAAATAAACTAAAATTAAACCTAAACAAAAAAAAATAAAACCTAAAAATAAACCTAAAATAAAAATCTACAACCTAAACCTAAACCTACACCTAAATAAACTAAACTTAAACCTACACCTAAAATAAATAAAATAAACTAAACTAAAAATAAACCTAAAATAAAAAATAAAACCTAAAAATAAACCTAAAATAAAAACCTAAAACCTAAATCTAAAAAAATAAAGTAAAAACCTAAACCTAAACCTAAAATAAAAAACAAAACCTAAACCTAGAAAATAAAACTCAACTAAAAAATAAACTAAAACCTAAACATAAACTTAAAAGATAAACTAAAATAAAAAATTTAAACTAAAATAAATAAACCTAAAATAAATAAGCTAAACTAAATAAATATAAAAAATAAACATAAATAAAAATAAAAGATAAGATAATCTAAATAAACTAAATAAATTTGAACCTACTGATTTACCTAATTTTTTTTTAAAAAAACCTCAACCCTAAACCCTAAAAATAAATTAAAAAAAAACTACACCTATTGGTTTACTTAATTTAAAATAAAACTTAAACTAAAACCTGAACCCTAAACCTATAACCTAAACCCCAAACCCTAAAAAACATAAAATAAAATAAAATATAACCCTAACCATAAACCCTCAAACTACAACCCTAAAACCCTAAACCTTCAAATTTATATCCCTAAACACCAAACCCCAAACCCTAAATCCCAAACCCTAAACTAACCCTAAACCCTAAACCCTAAATTGTAAACCCTAAAAACCTAAACACCTAAACCTAAACTAAATAAAACTTTAAAAATAAAATAAATTAAAAACATAAGCTTAAAATAAAAATTCAATAAACCTAAACCTAAGCTAAAATAAACTAAACCAAAATAAATAAAACTTAAACCCAAACCTAAAATAAACTAAACCTGAGCCTAAACCCAAACTAAAAAAAATTAAATAAAATAAAAATAAACCTAAACCTAAACTAAAAAATAAAACCTAAAAATAATCCTAAAATTAAAACCTAAAATCTAAACCTAAAAAATAAAATAAAAAATAACTTAAACCTTAAAAGAAAAATAAAACCTAAACCTAAAAAAAATAAAATAAAAAAACTATACTAAATAAACTTAAACCAACCGTGAACTAAAAGAAATTAACTAAACTAAATAATAATAAAAAATAAACTCAAATGAAAATAAAAGAATAAAATAAACTAAATTAACCTAAACCTACAAATTTACTAAATTAAAAGAACCCACTTATCCCTAAACCCTACGCCTTAAACCCTAAATCTTAAACCCTAAACCTTGAACCCTAAAACTAACCCTATACCCTAAACCCTAAACCTACAACCTTAAATCCTAAACCCTAAAAAACCTAAAATCATAAACCCTAACCCCTAAAAACCCTAAACCATAAAGCCTAAACCTTAAACCCTAAACCTTGAACCATAATCCAAGAGCCTAAACCCTAAAACCCTAAACCCTAAAACCTTAAACCCTAAACCTTAAACCTAAACCCTAAACCCTAAACCCTAAAAACCTAAAACCTAAAACTAAAAAAAAAAATAAAACCTAATATAAAATACATAAAAATATAAATAAATAAAATAAATTAAAATAAAATTTAAACTTAAACTAAGACCTAAACCTAAAAATAAAATAAAATAAGCTAATAAAAATAAACTAAAATAAAATAAATAATAACCTAAATTAAACTAAAAATAAAATAAGAATAAGAATAAAAAACCTAAATAAAATAAAATAAAATTTAAATAGAAAATAATCCTAAAATAAGCTTATAATAAAATAAATAAAAATTAAATAAAAATTGAAACTTAAAAAATAAACTTAAAAATAAAACTTAAAAATAAATACAAAAAATCCTAAACTCTAAAATAAAAAAAACCTAAACATAAAATAAAAATAAAATAAATAAATAAAATAAACCTAAACATACACTAAAATAAACTAAACTAAAATAAATAGAACCTAAACCTAAAATAAACTAAACCTAATCCTAAACCTAAAATAAATAAAATAAAATAAAATAAACTAAAATTAAACCAAAAAAAATAAACCTAAAAAATATACCTAAAATAAAATCTACAACCTAAACCTAAACCTACACCTAAATAAACTAAACCTAAACCTACACCTAAAATAAATAAAATAAAATTAACTAAAAAAAACCTAAAATAAAAAATAAAACCTAAAAATAAACCTAAAATAAAAACCTAAAATCTAAATCTAAAAAAATAAAGTAAAAACCTAAACCTAAACCTAAAATAAAAAATAAAACCTAAATCTAAAAAATAAAACTCAACTAAAAAAATAAACTAAAACCTAAACATAAACTTAAAGATAAACTAAAATAAAAAATTTAAACTAAAATAAATAAACCTAAAATAAATAAGCTAAACTAAATAAATATTAAAAAATAAACATAAAAAATAAAAGATAAGATAATCTAAATAAACTAAATAAATTTGAACCTACTGATTTACATAATTTTTTTTTAAAAAAACCTCAACCCTAAACCCTAAAAATAAATTAAAAAAAACCTACACCTATTGGTTTAATTAATTTAAAATAAAACTTAAACTAAAACTTGAACCCTAAACCTATAACCTAAACCCCAAACTCTAAAAAAACATAAAATAAAATAAAATATAACCCTAACCATAAACCCTCAAACTACAACCCTAACACCCTAAACCTTCAAATTTATATCCCTAAACACTAAACCCCAAACCCTAAATCCCAAACCCTAAACTAACCCTAAACCCTAAACCCTAAATTGTAAACCGTAAAAACCTAAAAACCTAAACCTAAACTAAATAAAACTTATAAATAAAATAAATTAAAAACCTAAACCAAAATAAAAAAATAAAATAAAATAAAAACATAAACTAAACTTAAACCTACACCTAAAAAGGAAATAAAATAAAAAATAAAGACTAAACTAAAATAAAATAAATAAAAACCTAAGCTAAACTAAAAAATAAAAAACATAAATAAAATAAAAACTAAACTTGAAATAAATATAAAATAAACCAAAAATAAAATAAAATAAAAACTAAATAAAAACCTAAACCTAAATAATAAACCTATAAATAAAACATAAAAATAAATCTAAAAAAAAATTTAAGCTTAAAATAAAAATTCAATAAACCTAAACCTAAGCTAAAATAAACTAAACCAAAATAAATAAAACTTAAACCCAAACCTAAAATAAACTAAACCTGAGCCTAAACCCAAACTAAAAAAAATTAAATAAAATAAAAATAAACCTAAACCTAAACTAAAAAATAAAACCTAAAAATAATCCTAAAATTAAAACCTAAAATCTAAACCTAAAAAAATAAAATAAAAACCTAAACTTAAACCTTAAAATAAAAAATAAAACCTAAACCTGAAAAATAAAATAAAATAAAACTATACTAAAATTTTTGCATAAACTTAAACCTCAACCAAAAAAGTGAACTAAAAGAAATTAACTAAATTAAATAATAATAAAAAATAAACTCAAATGAAAATAAAAGAATAAAATAAACTAAATTAACCTAAACCTACAAATTTACTAAATTAAAAAAACCCCCTTATCCCTAAACCCTACGCCTTAAACCCTAAACCTTGAACCCTAAAACTAACCCTACACCCTAAACCCTAAACCTACAACCTTAAATCCTAAACCCTAAAAAACCTAAAATCGTAAACCCTAACCCCTAAAAACCCTAAACCATAAAGCCTAAACCTTAAACCCTAAACCTTGAACCATAATCCAAGAGCCTAAACCCTAAAACCCTAAACCCTAAAACCTTAAACCCTAAACCTTAAACCTAAATCCTAAACCCTAAACCCTAAAAACCTAGAAACCTAAAACTAAACAAAATAAAACCTGAATATAAAATACATAAAAAAACATAAACCTAAATAAAAAATAAATTAAAATAAAATTTAAACTTAAACTAAGACCTAAACCTAAAAATAAAATAAAATAAGCAAATAAAAATAAACTAAAATAAAATAAATAATAACCTAAATTAAACTAAAAATAAAATAAGAATAAGAATAAAAACCTAAATAAAATAAAATAAAATTTAAAAAAAATAATCCTAAAATAAGTTTATAATATAAATAAATAAAATTAAATAAAATTGAAACTTAAAAAATAAACTTAAAATAAAACTTAAAAATAAATACAAAAATCCTAAACTCTAAAATAAAAAATCCTAA
Organism: Cymbidium sinense; assembly: GCA_021442155.1. Classification (NCBI taxonomy): domain Eukaryota; kingdom Viridiplantae; phylum Streptophyta; class Magnoliopsida; order Asparagales; family Orchidaceae; genus Cymbidium; species Cymbidium sinense. The sequence continues at coordinate 82,383,631 of CM038216.1, read as the reverse complement.
ACTAAAATAAAAATAAAATAAATAAATAAAATAAACCTAAACATACACTAAAATAAACTAAACTAAAATAAATAGAACCTAAACCTAAAATAAACTAAACCTAATCCTAAACCTAAAATAAATAAAATAAAATAAACTAAAATTAAACCTAAACAAAAAAAATAAAACCTAAAAATAAACCTAAAATAAAAATCTACAACCTAAACCTAAACCTACACCTAAATAAACTAAACCTAAACCTACACCTAAAATAAATAAAATAAAATAAACTAAAAATAAACCTAAAATAAAAAATAAAACCTAAAAATAAACCTAAAATAAAAACCTAAAATCTAAATCTAAAAAAATAAAGTAAAAACCTAAACCTAAACCTAAAATAAAAAATAAAACCTAAACCTAAAAAATAAAACTCAACTAAAAAAATAAACTAAAACCTAAACATAAACTTAAAAGATAAACTAAAATAAAAAACTTAAACTAAAATAAATAAACCTAAAATAAATAAGCTAAACTAAATAAATATAAAAAATAAACATAAAAAAAAAAAAAGATAAGATAATCTAAATAAACTAAATAAATTTGAACCTACTGATTTACATAATTTTTTTTAAAAAAAACCTCAACCCTAAACCCTAAAAATAAATTAAAAAAAACCTACACCTATTGGTTTACTTAATTTAAAATAAAACTTAAACTAAAACTTGAAACCTAAACCTATAACCTAAACCCCAAACCCTAAAAAAACATAAAATTAAATAAAATATAACCCTAACCATAAACCATCAAACTATAACCCTAAAACCCTAAACCTTCAAATTTATATCCCTAAACCCTAAACCCCAAACCCTAAATCCCAAACCCTAAACTAACCTTAAACCCTAAAGCCTAAATTGTAAACCCTAAAAACCTAAACACCTAAACCTAAACTAAATAAAACTTTAAAAATAAAATAAATTAAAAACATAAACCAAAATAAAAAAAATAAAAAAAAATAAAAACATAAACTAAACTTAAACCTACACCTAAAATGGAAATAAAATAAAAAATAAAGACTAAACTAAAATAAAATAAATAAAAACCTAAGCTAAACTAAAAAATAAAAACATAAATAAAATAAAATCTAAACCTGAAATAAAAATAAAATAAACAATAAATAAAATAAAATAAAAACTAAATAAAAACCTAAACCTAAACATTAAACCTATAAATAAAACATAAAAATAAATCTAAAAAAAACATAAGCTTAAAATAAAAATTCAACAAACCTAAACCTAAGCTAAAATAAACTAAACCAAAATAAATTAAACCTAAACCAAAACCTAAAATAAACTAAACCTGAGCCTAAACCCAAACTAAAAAAAAATAAAATAAAATAAAAATAAACCTAAACCTAAACTAAAAAATAAAACCTAAAAATAATCCTAAAATTAAAACCTAAAATCTAAAGCTAAAAAAATAAAATAAAAACTTGAACTTAAACCATAAAATAAAAAAGAAAACCTAAACCTGAAAAATAAAATAAAAAATAAAACTATACTAAAATTTTTGCATAAACTTAAACCTCAACCTAAAAAGTGAACTAAAATAAAAATCTTAAACTAAAAGAAATTAACTAAACTAAATAATAATAATAAATAAACTCAAAATAAAATAAAAGAATAAAATAAACTAAATTAACCTAAACCTACCAGTTTACTAAATTAAAAAAACCCCCTTATCCCTAAACCCTAAGCCTTAAACCCTAAATCTTAAACCCTAAACCTTAAACCCTAAAACTAACCCTATACCCTAAACCCTAAACCTACAACCTTAAACCCTAAACCCTAAAAAACCCAAAAATGTAAACCCTAAACCATAAAAACCCTAAACCATAAAGCCTAAACCTTAAACCCAAAACCTTGAACCATAATCCAAGAGCCTAAACCCTAAAACCCTAAACCCTAAAACCTTAAACCCTAAACCTTAAACCTAAACCCTAAACCCTAAACCCTAAAAACCTAGAAACCTAAACTTAAACAAAATAAAACCTGAATATAAAATACATAAAAAAACCTAAACCTAAATAAAAAATAAATTAAAATAAAATTTAAACCTAAACTAAGATCTAAACCTAAAAATAAAATAAAATAAGCTAATAAAAATAAACTAAATAAAATAAATAATAACTTAAATTAAACTAAAAATACAATAAGAATAAGAATAAAAAACCTTAATAAAATAAAATAAAATTTAAACATAAAATAATCCTAAAATAAGCTTATAATAAAATTAAATAAAAATTGAAACTTAAAAAATAAACTTAAAAATAAAACTTAAAAATAAATACAAAAAAGCCTAAACTCTAAAATAAAAAAAACCTAAACCTAAAATAAAAATAAAATAAATAAAGAAAATAAACCTAAACATACATTAAAATAAACTAAACTAAACTAAATAGAACCTAAACCTAAAATAAACTAAACCTAATCCTAAACCTAAAATAAATAAAATAAAATAAACTAAAATTAAACCTAAAAAAAACCTAAAAATAAACCTAAAAAAAATCTACAACCTAAACCTAAAAAAATAAAGTAAAAACCAAAACATAAACCTAAAAATAAAAAATAAAACCTAAACCTAAAAAATAAAACTCAACTAAAAAATAAACCTAAACCTAAAAAATAAAATAAAACAAAAACCTAAACTAAAATAAATAAACCTAAAATAAATAAGCTAAACTAAATAAATATAAGAAATAAGATAAACTAAATAAATAAAATAAATCTGAACCTACTGATTTACATAATTTTTTTTAAAAAATACTTTAACCCTAAACCCTAAAAATAAACTAAAAAATCTAAACCTATCAGTTTACTTAATTTAAAATTAAACTTAAATTAAAACCTGAACTCTAAACCTATAACCTAAACCCCAAACACTTAAAAACATAAAATAAAATAAAATATAACCCTAACCATAAACCCTAAACCTATAACCCTAAACCCTAAAACCCTAAACCCTAAACCTAAAACCCAAAACCCAAAACCCTAAACCCAAAAACCCTAAACCTTAAACCTTAAAACCCTAAACTCTAAAACCTGAACACTAAACCATAAACAATAAACCCTAAACCTTAAACCCTAACCCTAAACCCTAAACAATAAAACCTTATAGCCTTAAATCCTAAAACCCTAAACCCTAAGCCCAAAGCCCTAAACATTAAACCCTAAACCTTAAAAACCTAAAAACCTAAACATAAAAAATAAATTAAAGTAAAACTCAACTAAAAAATAAACCTAAACCTAAACTTAAGCCTAAACATAAAAAATAAATTAAAATAAAAACCTAAACTAAAATAAATAAACTAAACAAAATTAAAATATAAAATAAACCTTAAAAAATTACAAAAAACTAAAATAAATAAAAAATTAGCTAAGTAAACTAAATAAACCTAAACCTACGAGTTTACTTAGTTTTAAAAATAACTACTAAACCCTTAATCCTTATCCTAAACCCTAAATCTTAAACCCTAAAACTTTCCCTAATCCCTAAACACTAAACTTACAACACTAAACTTACAACTCTATACCCTAAACCCTAAAAAACCCTAAACCCTAAACCCTAAAGCCTAAACCCTAAACCCTAAACCCTTTAAACATAAAACATAAAACCTTAAACCCTAAACTATAAACCCTAAACCCTAATCCCTAAACCGAAACCCTAAACCCTAGACCCCAAACCCTAAACCTAAACCTCAAGTAACTAAATAAATTAAAAAATACACTTAAACCTTAAAACCTAATAAATCTTAACATAAACTTAAACCCTAAGAATGGGTAAAACCTTGACAGCAGGAACATCACCGTCAACCAGGCTCAGTCTAGATCTAATGGTGGAGGCAAAGGTAGAGGAAATAATTATCGCAATGGTGGTGGAGGATCTAGAGGTGCTGGTAGATATGGAGGTGGTGGTCGCATGCAAGTTATGGAGGCAGGAGGAGGACGAGGTTATAGCCCGGTGGTGGCGGGAGAGAGAGATCGTGGATATGATGGTGATCCCGCTACTGAGAGGCCACATCCACTGAGTTTATGGAATTGTCTTTACCAGAAGACAATTAGCTATCTAGGGTTTTGATTTTCTATGCATGCTAATTTTTTATCTATGTCTTCGCCAGTCATAGAAAACTTGGTATGTTACTTGGTTGATGAAATCAAATGAAAATATTAAATCGAAGTTCTCTATTAGAAAAAAAACAAAACCCTAAACCCTAAACTAAAACTTGAACTCAAAACTCTAAACTCAAACCCTAAACCCCAAACCCAAAAAAATTTAAAAAAATTTAAAAAAAATCAAAAAAACCCTAACCCTAAACTCTAAACCCTAAAACTAACCTTAAATGCTAAATAATAAACCGTAAACCTTGAACCCTAAACCCTAAAACACTCAACCTTAAACCCTAAATCCTAAACCATAAACCCTAAACCCTAAACCCTAAACCCTAAAACCTATAACCCTAAACCCTAAACCCTAAACCCTAAACCCTAAAAACCTAAAAACTTAATCCAAAACTAAATAAAACCTAAAAATAAAATAAATAAGAAAACCTAAACCTATATAAAATAAAAACCTAAGCTAAAACCTAAACCTACACCTAAACCTAAACATAAAAATATAATAAAATAAAAAATAAAAATTAAACTAAAATATAATAAATAAAAACCTAAACTAAATAAAAAAGTAAAAAACCTAAAAATAATAAAACCTAAATAAAATAAAAACAAAATAAAAAATATAGACAAAATAAAATAAAAACTAAATAAAAACCTAAACCTAAAAAATAAACAAAAAATAAAACCTAAAACTAAATAAAAAATCAAACAAAAACCTTAAACTAAAAAAAACCCTAAACCTAAAATAAACAAAATAAAATAAACCTAAACCTAAACTAAAATAAACTAAACTAAAATAAATTAAATTAATATAAATAAAACTTAAACCTAAACCCTAAACCCTAAACCCTAAATCCTAGACCCTAAACCCTAAAATTAACCCTAAACTCTAAACCCTTAACCTAAAACCTTAATCCCTAAACCCTAAACCCTAAACCTTAAGCTGACCCTAAACCTTAAACGTTAAACCCTAAACCATAAAAAATCCTAAACCATAAACCCTAAACACTAAACCTTAACCCTAAAACCTAAACCCTAAATCCCAAACCCTAAAATACTAAACCCTAAAACCTTAAACCCTAAACCCTAAACCCTAAACCCTAAAAACCTAAAAACCTAAACCTAAACTAAAAAAAACCTATAAATAAAATAAATAAAAATTGTAAAGCTAAATAAAATAAAATAATAACCTAAAATAAAAATTAGACATAAACCTAAAAATAAAACAAAAAATAAAACTCAACTAAAAAATACACCTAAACCTAAAGCTAAAAAATAAACTACAATAAAAAACCTAATAAATTAAATAAACTGAAAATAAATAAACTAAACTAAATAATAATAAAAAGTAAACGTAAAGAAAAATAAAAAATAAAATAATTTAAAATAAAAAAATAATAAACTAAATAAGCCAAAACCTACTAGTTTACTTAATTTTTCCCATTTAGAAAGAAAACTTGAACCCTGAGGTCCCCAAACTCTAAATCCCAAAACCCTAAAAAAAATAAAAAAAACCTAAACCTACCAGGTTTACTTAATTTAAAAATAAACCTAAACTAAATCCTTAACCCTAAAACTAAAACCTAAATCCTAAACCTTAAACCTTAAAAAAATAAAAAAATAAAAATAAAAACCCTTAACCCTAAACCCTAAACCCTAAACCCTAAAACCCTAAACCACAAACCCAAAACCATAACCCCTAAACTAAAACCTTAACCACAAGCTCTTAACCCAAAACCCTAAACCCTAAACCCTAAATCCAAAAAACCCCAAACCTTAAAGCCTAATCACTAAACCTTTAACCCTAAACCCTAACCCTAAACCTTAAACCATATAACCCTAAAACCCTAAATCCTAAAACCATAAACCCTAAACCCTAAACCTAAAAAAATAAAATAAAAATAAAACTCTACTAAAAATTAAACCTAAACCTAAACCTAAAAAAATAAACTAAAATAAAAAACCTAAAATAAATAAAAATAAAAATAAATTAAATTAAAATAAATAAAAATACCCTAAACCTACCAGTTTACTTATTTTTTAAAAAAATCATAAACCCTATAACTAACCCTAAATCCTAAACCCTAAACCTACAACACTAAGCCTACAACCTTAAACCCTAAGCCCTAAACCCTAAAAAACACTAAACCCTAAACCCTAAACCTTAACCCTAAGCTCTAAACCCAGAAAGCGTAAACTCTAAAACCCTAAACCCTAAACCCTAAACCCTAAACCCTAAACCCTAAACCACAAACCCTAAATTTAAACCTAAAGTAAATAAATAAATTAAAAAATAAACCTAAACCCTAAAACCTAATAAACCTAAACCCTAAGAATGGGCAAAACCTGATGGAAAGGAACACCACCACAAGGAGAATCTACCTAACTGGAGGCAAAGGCAACGGTGCTTATCGAATGGTGGTTAGGGATCTAGAGATGCCGGTGGAGATGGAGGTGGTGGCAAAGGGTGGCTGAAGGTCGGAAGAGCATGGAGGTTACAATCATGGTGGTGGCGAGGGAGAAATCAAGATATAATGGTGATCCCACCACACTCAAGAGGTCGGAGGTTCAATGAACTAGAGAAATTGAAGAATGGTCGATCCGATCTACTGTTTATGGAATTATTTCATTACAATAGAGATGGTTCTATTTATTTAGGGCTTTTGATTTGCTATATATGAGCTCATTTTTTATCTATGTCATTGCTTGTGCCTTAGAAAACCTAGAGTGTTACTTGGTTAATGAAATCGAAAAGAAGAAATGTTGAATCTAGATTTGTTGTCTGTTAAAAAAAATCAAAAACCATAAACCCTAAACAAAAACCTGAACCCTAAACCTAAAATCTAAACCCCAAACCCTAAAAGTTAAACTCAAAAAATAAAAAAATAAAAATAAAATAAAAAATACCATAACCCTAAACCCTATACCCTAAAATTAACCCTAAACCCTAAACCTACAACCCTAAACCCTAAAACCATAAACCCTAAATCCTAAACACTAAACCTTAAACCCTAAACCCTAAAGATTAAACATAAACCCTAAGCCCTAAAACCTACAACCTTAAATCCTAAACTCTAAACCCTAATCCCTAAAACCTAAAAACCTAAAAACCTAAAGCAAAACTAAATAAATACTAAAATAAAATAAAAAATAAAACAAAATAAAATCCTAAATTAAAACATAAACCTAAACCTATACCTAAACATAAACCTAAACATAAAAATATAATAAAATAAATAAAAACCTAAACTTAATGAAAAAATAAAATAAAATTAAATTAAAAATAAAAACTTAAATAAAATACAAACTAAACAAAAAATTAAAATAAAAAACATAAAATAAAATAAATTAGAAACTTAATAAAAACCTAAACGTGAAAAATAAACTTAAAAATAAATAGAAATTAAAATCTAAACCTTAAACTTAAAAAAAAACCTAAACCAAAAATAAAATAAATAAAATAAACCTAAACCTAAACTATAATTATAGTAAACTAAAATAAAATAAACCTAAACTTAAACCTAAAATAAACTAAACCTAAACCCTAAACTAAATAAATTAATATAAACTAAAAATAAATCTAAAACTGAAGTAAAAAATAATACCTAAAAATAAACTTAAAATTAAAACCTAAAACCTAAACCTAAAAAATAAAATAAAAATCTAAACCTAATCCTAAACCTAAAAAATAAACTAAAATAAATAAACCTAAAATAAATAAACTAAACTACATAAAAATAAAAATAAAAATCAAAATAAATAAATAAATAAATAAAAACTAAATAAACTTAATAAACCTAGACCAACCAGTTTACTTAATTTTAAAAATTAAAATTAAAAAATAAAAAATACCTAAACCTTAAACTTACAACCCTAAACCCTAAACCCTCTACTCACTACTAAACCATAAACCCCTGAAACCTAAAAAACCTAAACCTAAAGTAAATAAAACCTAAAAATAAAATATATAAAAAAACCTGAACCAAAATAAAATAGAATAATAAAATAAAATAAAAACCAAAATAAAAACCTAGACATAAACCTTAACTTAAAGGTAAACCTAAACCTAAAAAGAAAATAGAATAAAAAAATAAAAACTAAACTAAAATATAATAAATAAGAACCTAAACTAAACTAAAAAAAAATCAAAAACCTAAATAAAATAAAAATTAATCCTAAAATAAAAATAAAATAAACCTAAAATAAAATAAAAGAAAAACTAAATAAAAACCTTAACCTAAACAATAAAGCTAAAAATAAAAACTAAAAATTAATAAAAAATAAAGCCAAACCATAAACTAAAAAAAAACCTAAACCTAAATAAAAATAAAGTAAACCTAAGCATAAACTAAAACAAACTAAACTTAGATAACTAGAACATAAACCAAAACCTAAAAATAGAAAATAAAACTAAAATAAAAATATATAATAAAAAGAAAACTAAACTAAAAAATAAACTAAAATAAAAAACTTAAATAAAAGTAAATAAATAAAACTAAATAAAAATAAAACTAAACCAAAATCAAAAAAAAAATAAAATAAACTAAAATAAATAAAAAATAAACTAAGTAAACTTAAACTTACCACTTTACTTATTTTAAAAGAATTAAAAAACAAAAAAATTAAAAATACTAAAACTAAAACCATAACCGTAAACCCTAAATGCTAAAACTATCCATGAAGCCTAAACTCTAAACCATAATCCCTAAACCCTAAACCCATAAACCATAAACACTAAACCCTAAACCCTAAACCCTAAACCATATACCCTAAACCTTAAACCCTAAACCCTAAAATCCTTAAGACATATACCTAAACTAAATTAAAACTAAAAATAAAATAAAATAAAACTAAACTTAAATAAAATAAATAAAATAAAATAAAATAAAATTCTAAACTAAAACCTAAACATAAACCTAAACCTAAAAAATAAAATAAAATAAAATCTAAACTAAAATAAAAAATTAAAAACCTAAACTAAACTAAAAATTAAAATAAACCTAAGAATAAAAAACTTAAATAATATAAAAACTAAACATAAAATAAAAATAAAACAAACTTAAAATAAAATAAAATAACAACTAAATAAAAACCTAAACCTAAAAAATAAACTTAAAAATAAATAAAAAATAGAACCTAAACCCTAAACTAAAAAAAAACTAAACCTAAACTAAACAAAATAAAATAAACCTAAACCTAAACTAAAATAAACAAAACTATAAAAAATATAACCTAAACCTAAACCCAAAATAAACTAAACCTAAACCCAAAGTAAATAAATAAATAAAAAAATAAACCTAAACTAAAAAATAAAACCTAGAAATAAACATAAAATAAAAACCTAAATCTTAAACCTAAAAAAATAAAATAAAAACTTAAACCTAAACCTTAAAATAAAAAATAAAATATAAACCTAAAAAATAAAATAAAAATTAAAGTAAACTAAAAAATAATCATAAACCTCAACCTAATCCTAAAAAATGAACTAAAATAAAAAACCTAAATAATAATAAATAAACTAAACTAAATAAAAATAAAAACTAAACCTAAATAAAAATAAATATTATAATATAAACTAAAATAAATAAAATATAAACTAAATAAACTTAAACTTACTGGTTTACTTTATTTAAAAAAGAAACCCTAAACCCTAAACCCTAAAATTAACCATAAACCCTAAACCCTAAAACTACAACCTCAAACCCTAAAAAAACCCTAAACCCTAAACTTTAAACCATAAAAAACACTAAACCCTAAAACTTAAACATTAAGCTAACCCTAAACCCTAAATGCTAAAAAACCCTAAACCTTAAACCATAAACCCTAAACCCTAACCCTAAGCTCTAAACCCTAACACTAAACCCTAAACCATAAAACCCCAAACCCTAAACCCTAAAATCCTAAAAATCTAAACCTAAAGAAAATAAATCCTAAAAATAAAATAAATAAAAATACCTTAAAAGAAATAAAATAAAAAATAAAAATAAACCAAATTATAATAAATAAGAACCTAAACTAAACTAAAAAATAAATTATACCTAAGAAGAAAAAACAAAATAAAATAAAAACTAAACATAAATTAAAAATAAATTAAACCTAAAATAAAAGAAAATAAAAACCTAAACCTAAGAAATAAACCAAAAAATAAATAAAAAGTAAATCCTAAACCCTAAACTAAAAAAAACCTAAACCTAAATTAAAAATAAAATAAAGAAAATAAAATAAACCTAAACCTAAACTAAAGTAAGCTAAACTAAAATAAATAAAACCTAAACCTAAACCTAAAATAAACTAAAAATAAACCTAAACCTAAACTAAAAAATAAAACCAAAAAGTAAGCCTAAAATAAAAACCTAAAACCAAAACTTAAATAAATTAAATTAAATACTAAACGTAAACCTAAAAATCAAAAATAAAACCTAAACCTAAAAAATAAAATAAAAAATAAAACTCAGCTAAAAAATAAACTTAAACTTATAAAAGAATCTAAAATAAAAAATCTAAACTAAAATAAATAAAACTAAAATAAGTAAATTAAACTAAATAAAAATAAAAAATAAACTTAAATAAAAACAAAATATAAAATAAACTAAAATAAATAAAAAATAGACTAAATAAACTAAATAAACTAAATAAACCTAAACCTAATGGTTTACTTAATTAAAAAAAACCCTAAACCTTAAGCTAACCCTAAACCCTAAAATAGACACTAAACCCTAAATCCTAAAATACTAAACCGTAAACCCTAAATCCTAAAACACTAAACCGTAAACCCTAAACCCTAAACCCTAAACCTAAAACCTTATAACATAAACTATAAATCCTAAACCCTAAAACCCTAAGCCCTAAACCCTAAACACTAAACCCTAAAAACTAAACCTTATAACCTACAACCCTAAATGCCAAACCCTATACCCTAAACCCTAAACTAACCCTAAACCCTAAACTAAGCCTAAACCCTATACCCAAAACTAACCTAAAACCCTAAACACTAAACTAACCCTAAACCCTAAGAATGGGCAAAACCATGACTACAAGAACATCACCATCAAGTAGGCTTAGATTGGCAAAGGAAGGTGAAGGCAGAAAGGTGATTAATGGTGGTATCTGGGGTGGATATATGAGGTGGTGGTATGGAGGCTGAGAGGAGCTTATGTGGAGTGGTGATGGAGGGAGATGGGATATGATGATAGATCGCACTACTCGAGTGTTGGGGGTGATTTTTATGGGAACTGGAGAAACTGAAGAATGGTTGATCCAATTTGTTGCTTATAAAATTGTGTCTTTATAATAGTGACAGTTCTACTTATCTAGGGATTTTGATTTTCTCTATGGGTGCTCATTTTTTATTTATGTCATCGCTTGTGTCATAGAAAATGTGGGGTGTTTCCTTGTTGATCAAATCAAAAAGAAGAAATGTTAATTATGTTTATTCTCTATTAAAAAAACCCTTAAACTCTAAACCCTAAACCATATACCCTAAAAACCCTAAACCATAAATTATAAATCCTAAACCTACAAACCTACAAACCTAAACCCTAAACCCTAAAACCTAAACCTTAAACCCTAAATCCTAATCCCCAAACCCCAAACCTTAAACCCTAAAATAACCCTAAACCCTAAACCCCAAATCCCAAACCTTAAACCTTGAACTAACCCTAAACCCTAAACCCTAAACTCTAAGAATGGGAAGAACCTTGAAGGCAAGAACATCACCATCAACTAGGCCCAGTCTAGATCTAGAGATGGAGGTGAATGCGGAGGCGGCTGTTACCACAGTGGTGGGGGGGGATTTGAACTTGCTGTTGGATATAGAGGTGGTGATCGAACTAGTGATGGATATGGAGGTGGGAGGAGCGATGGAGGTTATATACCGCAGGTGGCGAATGGAGAGATCAAGGATATGATGGTGAATACCACTACTCTAGAGGTAGGATTGGTTTGATGGGAACTAGAGAAACTAAAGAATGGGTGATCTATTCCACTACTTATGGAACTATTTTTATACTAGAGATGATTCTACTTATCTAGGGTTTTTGATTTACTCTATGGGTGCCCATTTTTTGTCTATGTCGTCGCTTGTGTCTTAGAAAACTTGGGGTGCTACTTGGTTGATGTACTTGAAAAAAAGAAATGTTGAATCTGAATTTATTCTCTATTAAAAAAAACAATGAACCCTAAACTGTAAACCCAAAACAAAAACTTAAACCATAAACCTAAAATAAAAACCCTAAACCCAAAACCTTAAAAATGTTAAACCCTAAACACTAAACCTTAAACCTTAAAACCCTAAACCATAAACCCTAAACCCTAAAACTTATAACCCTAAACCCTAAACTAACCCTAAACCCTAAACCTAAAACAAACCCTAAACCTTAAACTAACCTTAAGCCCTAATAATGGGCAAAACCTTGATGATAGGAACATCATCTTCAACAAGGCTTAGTCTAGATCTGGCAGTGGAGGCGAACGCAGAGGTGACAATTATCATAGTGGTGGTGGGGGATCTGGTGGTGCTGGTGAATATGGAGGTGGTGGTCAGAGTAGTGGTGGTTAAGGAGACAGGAGGAGAAACAGAGGTACTCCCTGGTAGAGGGAGATGGATATGATGGTGGATCTCACTACTCAAGAGACAAGGGTGGTTCTGATGGGCACTAGAGAAACTGAAGAATGACCGATAAGATCTACTGCTTATGGAACTATGCCTTTATAGTAGATATGATTCTTCTTATCTAGGCTTTTTAATTTACTCTAAAAGTGACCATTTTTTATCAATGTCTTTGTTTATGTCCTAGAAATTTTAGGGTGCTACTTGGTTGATGAAATTGAAATGAAGAAATGTTCAATTTAAATTTTTCTCTATTTAAAAAAAACCCTAAACCTTAAAACCTCAAAGCTTCAACCATATAAACCTACAATCCTAAACCCTAACTAAAACCCTAAACTATAAAAAAAACCCTAAACTATAAACCTTAAAATAAACCCTAAAATCAACCTAAAATCCTAAATTAAACCCTAAATCCTAAACCAACCTAATTCTAAACCAACCCCAAACCCCAAACTAAGAATGAACCTTGATGGCAGAACATCACCACAACCAGGCATACCAGATCTAATGGTGGAGGGGCATGAGGTGGTGGCTATCATAGTGTAGGCCTCAGTTTTGTGGTTTCTGGGTTTCTGGTTTGGCTTGGGGGCCCAGGGTTTAGGGGGCCTAGCTGCTGGCTTTAAGGCAGCCCAGGGGTCAGGCTTGTATTCAGTGGCTCAGGGCCCATGATCAACCCTAAGTGACCCCAGTGGCCTTTGTGGCTCAATGTCAGGGCCTGGCCCAGCCTGTGGTCCTGGGAGCCTGGGAACCTGAGCCTCCTGGGGCCCAGGGTCAGGGCCTCAGTGGCTCCCCTCAGGCCCAGCTGCCCAGGGCCTGTGGCCCAGTGGCATCTGGGCTCAGGTCAGAGATACGGCTCTCCAGTGATCAAGGCCCATGACTGCCCTTGACTCAGGGCCTCAGCCCAGCCCAGTGGGCCCCACCAGGCCCAGGCCCAGTGGCCCAGGATCTTAGCTCAGTGGTCAAGGCCTGTGGCCCAGGTCAGGGCCTGGCCCCAGCCAGGGCTGTCCTGGCCTACGCCTCCCCAGGGCCTGGCCTCAGTGGCCTTTAGGCGCAGTGCTCATGGCCCCAGACTCAGTACCCAGACTAGCACTCAGGGCTCAGGATCTGGTGGATCCAGTAGTCTGGCCCTTTCAAAAAAACTGAACCCAAACCCAAGAAACCCAGGCCTGCTCATTTAATATCCTAGTTTATCTTTATCATCTAGCACTTTATTTTTTTAATTTTTGTTTAGGTATTTATTTATTTTAGTTTATTTTTATGTTTAGGCCTCAGTTTATTTTTTAGCTGAGTCTATTTTATTGTTTTTATTTTAAGTTTTAGTTTTATATTTAGAGCTTTAGATTTTATCTTTATCTTTTGTAGGTGTCAGGTCTTAATTAGTCCATATTTAAGTTTTCTTTAGTCTTTTTAATTTTATCTTATTATCTATTAGGTCATTTTAGCCTTTTATGTTATTTCTGTATTTATTTTTTATAGTTTCACCAGGGTTTGGTTTATTTATTTTATTTTATTTATTTTATTTTTATTTTATTTTTTATTATCAGTGGTCCAAGTTTTATTTTTATTTTATTTTAGGTTTATTTTAGGTGCCTTTGGGTTAGTCTTTATTTCATTTTATCTAGGTTTATTTATTTTATTTAAGTTTAGTTTTATCTTATTTTAGTCTTATTTATCCCATCTTTTGGTTTAATTTAGTTTTATTTATTTTACTTTAATTTTATTTTATTTTATTTTAAGTCCAGCTCAGTTCAGGCCTTTTATTTCATCTGATCTTGTCTTACCTAACTCTAGGTTTGTGATCTTTATCTCTGGCCCAGGTTTATATAAGCTTATAGGTTTGTGGCTCAGTGGCCCAGTGCAGGCATGTGCTGCCCAGGTCAGCCTGTAGGCCTTGTGTCTGCAGGCCTTGGCCTAGGCTCAGTATTTCAGGCCCAGCAGCCCAGTCTGCTGGCTCTGTGCTCAGGCACAGTGGCTCTTGCCAGCCTATGCCTGGCCTCAGTGGCCTGTAAGCCACTGTGGCCGTGAGCTTCGGAGTTTGCATCTAGGTTGTGTCAGCCTGCCTCCAGCTGGGGTCTGGGGCTGGATTTTATTTAAGATCAGTTTATGGCCTTTCAAAAAAATCAAGCAACCAAGATGTTATTTCATATTTATTTATTCTTACTATTTTCTTTTATTTCATTTATATTTTATTTTTTATTCTTTAGTTTTATTTATCTCTAGTTCGACCCCACTCTTTTTATGCTTCAGGTTTATGTTTATTGTCTTTAGTTATATTTTCATTTTAAGTTTAAGTTTTATTTTCTTTTCAAGCGTTTTTATTTTATCTTAGGCTCAGGTTTTAATTCATCTTTATCTTAGGTCCATTATTTGCCAGCTTCAGCCTCATTAATTTATTCTTCTTTATTTTAGTACCAGCCAGGCTCTGTTTGCTTCAGCCATGGCCTTTATTTTATCTATCATATTCATTTTATCTTTAAAGATCCAGGTCTAGTTTTAGCTCAGGTTTTAAGCTTTTATTTCTCACATTCTTTTAGGTCTTATTTTTTAAGCCTATTTTTTAGGCTCATTTCATTGTTAGCCAGGCTCACCCGAGGAGCCCAAAGCCCAGGATCTAGGCTCAGTCCTCTGCAAAAAAAAAGCAAACCGACTGGCCTTCATTTCCATCCATCTTATCATTTATCTATCTTTCTGATCTCAGGGCCTGTCCTTCTCAGCCTACTGTATCAGTGGCATCAGGGCCTCAGTCAGCCCAGGTCCCATGGCCTGGCTGGCCTTGGGCCAGGGTCCGCCTTCAGATGGTCTTGCCCAGGGAACTCAGGGCCTGTATTGCCTTGGCAGGCTTCAGGTGCGTGTGTCAGGGCCTCAGATCAGGGCCCAGGACTCAGCCCCCAGGCTCCAGCCTCTTCTGGCCGCCTTGTGGCTCATAGGCCCAAGATTCAGCCTGTCAGGTCTTGGGTCTTGGGCCGCCGACCTGCGGCCTGCATGGCCCAGGCTCAGTACTGGGTCACTGGCTGCCCATCAGCCTCAGGCCCAGTGGTCAGCCTCCTGGCCCAGGGCTCATGGCCTGGCCCAGGGCTCAGCCCAGCCTGAGCCCAGGTCACCCATGGCTCAGCCTAGCTCAGTCAGAGCTCAGCCCAGTGGCCTGGGCTGGCCCAGGGCTCAGGCCTTAGCCTCCCCAGGCCCAGGGCCCTGAGCCTGCCTGGGGTCAAGCTGTGGGTCAGGGCAGCCCAGGGCCCAAAGTCCCGTGAGATCAGGCCAACGATCTAGGGGCTCAGTACCAGGGCCTGGCCCAAGATTTCAGCCTCAGTGTGGATCTTGGGCCTGGCTCAGGGCCCAGACTCAGGATCTGCAGGTCACTCTGGCCCATCAGCCTGGCCTGGCTCAGGGCAGGCCTTGCTGCCTGGCTCAGTGGCTTGCGCTCAGGCCCATTGGCCGAGGTCATGTGGCCATTACCTATGCTCATGGTCTGGCCAGGGCTCAGTGGTCTAGGCTCAGGCACAGGCACATGTATCCTGGCCTCAGGGCCCAGTGGTCTTTGATCAGGATCAGGAAGGCTGCCATGGCCTGGTCAGTGGCTCAGGCTCCCAGTGGCTCCAGCTGCCTAGCCAGGGTGGCTTCAGTGATCTACCCTGGGCTCATGGCTCCTGCATTAGCCTGCAGCTGGGCTGCTGCAATTAGAGCCAAATCTTCAGAAAGCTCATGGTGCTCCAGTTGTCTGCCTTGTGGGCTCAGGATCTTGGTTTAGCCAGGTATATGCAAAAAACCAAGACATGTTCATTTGTTTATTTCCATATTCTAGCTTAATCCCCTTTATATCCATTTATTTATGCTTTTATTTTTTTTATCTTTATCATTTTATCGCATATTTATCCTATTTCAGTTCTAGTTTATACGCCTAATTAGCTAGTTTATATTTTATCTCTTTAAGTTTTGTTCATTTTTTCTTTTTCAAGGCTTAGGTTTATTTATTTTAGCCAGGCTTTCTTTTATCTTAGGTTCATTTATCTTATCAGTTTCATTTTAGATTTTATTTATTTTATCTATTTAGTCTAGGTCTAGTTTCAGTTGTTTTGTGTCTATAGTTTTATTTTATCTAGTTTCATGAGCATTTTATTTACTTTCAGTGATCCAGTTTACTTTAGCTTGGCCTTTAGCCTTATTTCTAAGTATTTTATTTTTATTTTATTCTTTAAGCCTATTTTGTGCCTTATATTAGTTTTAGGTTTGTCACATTTGAGTGCCTAAGGCCCATAGGATCTCAGGGTTTGGTCTCTTTCAAAAAAAAAATCAAGCAAACGGATCTGGTCCTATCTATCTTTTAGTATTTCCATTTTATCTTTATCTGCCTGAGATCTGTGGGCCCAGTGGGGCCCAGTGCCTAGGCATCAGGGCTCAGTGGCACCAGGCCTGCGCCTCAGGGGTCACCACACGGCCCTGGCTCACCCCAGCCTGAAGGTCCGCCTGTGGCCTATGGCCTCTTGTGGCCTAGCCTCCCTAGGGCCAGGCCCTGAGGGCTCAGGCCTGCGTCAGCCTGCAGTGGGCCTAGGGCTCTTGAGGACTCCAGGGCCTAGATTCAGCCTGGCCTTGGGCCTTGGGCCTTGGGCCACCGGCCTATATACCCTAGCATTTGCAGCCTTGTATTCTTGGGCTTCTTCGTCATGGCCTGGCCTGAGGGCTCACTGCTTCCAGGGCCCAGTGGCCTGGCTGGCCCATTACTCCAGGGCCTCAGGGCCCAGGGCATGTGGCCCGCGGCTCAGCCTTACTGCTTCAGGGCCCAGGGCCTTCTCAGGGCCCAAAGCCCAGGTCAAGCTCATGGCCCAGCCTAAGGCTGCCTGTGAGCCCAGCCTCCTGAGCTGGGCCTAGCCTTAGTGCTCCAGCAGTCTGGCTCCAGGGCCTCAAGGCCCAGGGCCTCCTGTAGCCCTGGGCTCCTGGGGTCAGTCAGCTGTAGGCCTCAGCCCAAAGCCTGGGCCCAGGTCAAGAACTCAGGTGGCCAGGCCCAGTGGCTGCCAAGATTCAGGCCCAGGGCACTCCAGGATCTTCTGGGCCTAGGCCCAGGGCCCAGACTCCAGACTCCATGGTCCACCTGGCCTGAGGCCCACCCTGGCTGGCCTAGTATCGTTTGCAGGCCTAGGCCCAGGCTTCAGTTCTAGACACTGACACACCCGCTGGGAGGCCATTATCATGCCTGTGGTCCTGGGGCTCTCAGGGCCTAGGGCCAGGCACAGCTGCATGCACAGTATTCTTCGTCACTTTCTGGTATCTTGGTGGATCAGGCCTTGGGCTGTCCAAGGCGGGCCTTGGGGGCCCAGGCCTAGGCCCCAAGGTCTGTGGCCAGGGGCTCTTGGCCTAGTTTTGAGAAGGCTCATGGCTCCTGCCACAGCCCAGTTAGCTCTGGGGCCCAGGATCAAACGCCCAGAGCCTGCATCTAGGGTCATAAGCTACACTGTCCCCAGCAAGGCTGTCACTTAGGGCTCAGGGGCCTGTGATCTTTGCCCACAGGCCTCATCCCTTAAAAAATCAAGCAAACCAATGTTTTATGCTTATTTAGTTTATTTATTTTAGTTTATTTTCTTTTATTTCTATTTATGTTTATTTTTATTTTTTTATTTTTTTAGTTTATTTATTTTAGGTTTATTTATTCTCACTTTTGTTTGTTTATGTTTATTTGTTTTAGTTTAGTTTTATTTATTTTATTTTTTTTAAGTTTAAGTTTATTTTTTTTCTTTAAGTTTAGGTTTCTTTATTTTTATTTTATTTTAGGTTTAGGTTTTAATTTTATTTTAGGTTCATTTTATTTTATTTAGTTTAGGTTTAGGTTTATTTTAGTTTATTTTATTTTATTTAGTTTAGGGTTTAGGTTTAGTTGTTTAGTTAGGTTTATGTTTTATTTATTTAGTTAAGTTTATATTTATTTTATTTTAGTGATCTTAGGTTTAGTTTTTTTAGTTTTATTTTTCATTTTCATTTTTAGGTTTTATTTTAAGTTTATTTTTAGGTTTAGTGTAGTTTGTGGTCACTGAGGGTTTAAAGTTTAGGATTTAGGGTCAGGTGTTTTGCAAAAAAAACCAAGCAAACCAGACTGGTTAGTATTTATTACTTAGCAATTCCATTTATCTATCTTTGGACTCAGGGCCTGGGTAGGCCCAGGCTCAGCATCAGCTCAGGGCCCAGGGCCCAGTGGCCAAGGCCCAGGGTCACCACCTGCCCAGGTCAGCCTGGCCCAGTGGTCCGCCTTGTGGCCTATTCTTGGAGCCTGGGGCCCAGTGGTCTAGGCTCATCAGCTCAGTGGGGTGGCCCAGGCCCCAGGATTCCAGGGCCCAAGATCAGCCTGTCTCTGGGATCTGGGTCAAGTTGGGCCCATGGCCTAGATCAGCCTCAGGTGGTCTTGGGCTGGCTCAGGCCCATGGTCTGGTCAGTAAGGTCACTGGAGCCCATTACTAGCCTCAGTGGCTCAGTGGTCTGGCCTAGGGCCCATGGCCTGGGCCCAGGGTCTTTCAGGGCCGAAAGCCCAGGGTCACTCATCTTTCAGCCCAGCCTGGCTGATCAGAGCCCAGGCCTGTGGTGGCCTGGCCCAGGTGGGCCCAGCCTCAGCCAGCCTTTAGCCTGGGTGTGCCAGTGGCCCAGGGCCCAGCCCAAAAGTCCCGGCCCAGGGGCTGACTCCAGGGTCTGGGGGTGGGCCCAGGGCCTGGCCTAGTCAGCCTCAGGGCTCAGGATCTCTGGGCCTAGGGCCCAGGGCCCAGGATCTTGGTCATGGCCTGTAATCCACTCTGGGCTGGCCCAGGTTAGCCTGGGCCTGTGTATTCAGGGCTAGGGTGAGGGGGTCAGTGGTCATCTATACTGGGGTCTGGGGCCTGTGGCCCAGGCCTAGGGCCTTTAGGCAGGGCATGGCCTGGTGGCTCAGCCTGTGGCCCAGTGATCAGGGTTGGTAAGGTTGTCAGGGTGGTGGCTAGTGGCTCAGTGTCCAGGGTTTAGTGATCTTAGTCTTGTTTAGGCCAGTGGGAGAGTTAGTTTAAGGTTTAGGGATAAGGCTTAGAGTTTAGAGCATTTTAGGGTTGTAAGTTTACGGTTCAGTGTTTAAGGTTAGTTTTAGGGTTTGGGGTTTAGGATTTTTTGTTTAGCGTTTAGGGTTTATGGTTTTCTTAAAAAATTAAGTAAACTAGTATGTTTATGTTTATTTAGTTTATTTATTTTAGTTTAATTTCTTTTTTATTTCTATTTATGTTTATTTTTTATTTTTTTATTTTGCTTTGTTCATTTATTTTAGGTTTATTTATTCTACTTTTTTTTTGGTTTATGTTTAGGTTTATGTTTATTATTTTAGTTTAGTTTTATTTATATTTTATTTTTTAAGTTTAAGTTTTATTCTTTCTTTTTAAGTTTAGGTTTAGGTTTTTATTTTATTTTTTAGGTTTAGGTTTTAATTTTTTATTTTAGGTTCATTTTATTTTATTTAGTTTAGGTTTAAGTTTATTTTTAGTTTAGGGTTTAGGTTTAGGTTGTTTTAGGTTTAGGTTTATGTTTTATTTATTTTAGTTAGGTTTATATTTATTTTATTTTAGTGATCTTAGGTTTAGTTTTTTTTTTTTTTAAGTTTTATTTTATTTATTTTAGGTTTTATTTTAAGTTTATTTTTAGGTTTATTAGATTAGTCTTGGGACTCACAGTTGAAGGTTTAGGATTTAGGGTTTAGGGTCTTTAAAAAAAAACAAACCGACTGGTTTAGGTTTATTTATCTTACCAGGTATTTATTTATTTATCTTAGTTTAGGATTTAGGGCCCAGGGCCCAGGGTTTAGTGTGCATCAGGGCTCAGGGCCCAGGCTCAGTGGGTGGCCCAGTCACCCACTCCAGGGTCAGTCCGGCCCAGGGTCCGCCTTATATGGTTTGTGGAGGCCCAGGGCCCAGTGGGTCTGTGGCCAGGCCTAGGTCAGGGCCCAGGGCGCAGGCCCAGGTTTAGGATCCAGGGCTCATTCAGCCTCAGGGTCCTGGGGTGGGGTCAGTTTGTGTCATGGCCCAAGATTCAGGCCTTGTGGTGGGTTGGGCCATGGTATATCATTTCAGTGGCCCAGGTCAGTTGGCTGGCCCATTACTTTAGCCTCAGGGCTCAGGGCCCCGTGGCCCAGGGCCTCTTTGGCCCAGGGTCCTGGGAGGGCCCAAAGCCCAGGTCAGCTTTGGTTAGCCTAGCCTGGCCTGGGGCCCAGCCTGTGGCAGGCCTGGGTCAGTGTCAGCCCACCTGCCTGGCCCAGTTTTGAGCCCAAGAGTCAGGTCAGGGCCCAGCGCTCAGCCTAAAGCCCTGGGCCCAGGTCTGCTGACTAGGGTCAGGGCTGGCCCAGTGGCCTGGAGCCAAAGATTTAGGGCTCAGTGGATCTTTGGGCCCAGGGCCCAGCCAGGATCCAGGATTATGGTCATGGCCTGTCACCAAGCCCAGGGCAGGGCTTCAGGCCTGGCCCAGGGTTGTGGGCCCAGGGTCGATGGTGCCAGGCCATTATATGCCTCAGGGTCTGGGCCTGTGGCCCAGGGCCCAGGGCACAGTGTGGCATGGAGTGGCTCACTCAGGGTCTAGGATCAGGGTGGCCTAACGCCAGGTCAGGGCCCAGGCTCAGCCTCAGGGCTTAGTGTTTAGTGTAGGGCTCATATTCGGGTCAGTTTAGTCCCAGAGTTAGCCTGGCCCAGGACAAGCCTCATTTAGAGCATTTAGGGTCAGTGCCCAAGGTGTCACTTTAGGGTTTGGGGTTTAGGATTTTTATTTAGCGTTTAGGGTTTATGGTTTTCTTAAAAAATTAAGTAAACTAGTATGTTTATGTTTATTTAGTTTATTTATTTTAGTTTATTTTCTTTTTTATTTCTATTTATGTTTATTTTTTATTTTTTTATTTTGCTTAGTTTATTTATTTTAGGTTTATGTATTCTACTTTTTTTTGTTTATGTTTATGTTTATGTTTATTGTTTTAGTTTAGTTTTATTTATATTTTATTTTTTAAGTTTAAGTTTTATTTTTTCTTTTTAAGTTTAGGTTTAGGTTTTTATTTTATTTTTTAGGTTTAGGTTTTAATTTTTTATTTTAGGTTCATTTTATTTTATTTAGTTTAGGTTTATGTTTATTTTTAGTTTATTTTATTTTATTTAGTTTAGGGTTTAGGTTTTGTTTAGGTTTATGTTTTATTTATTTTAGTTAGGTTTATATTTATTTTATTTTAGTGATCCAGTTTAGTTTTTTTTTTTTTAGTTTGTATTTTATTTTTTATTTATTTTTAAGTTTTATTTTAAGTTTATTTTTAGGTTTATTAGTGTTAGTTTTAGGGTTTACAAATGAGGTTTAGTATTTAGGGTTTGTATCTTTTGCAAAAAAAAAATTAAGTAAATGGACTGGTTTAGGTATATTTTATTTCCAGGTATTATTTATTTCCATTTTAGTTTAGGATCTAGGGGTTTAGGGTTTAGCCCAGGCTCAGTTTAGTTAGGGCTCAGGCCCAAAGCCCAGGGTCACTCACTTTCAGTCCGCCCAGGGTCCGCCTCAGGTGTTCTTATGGGCCCAGGGTTGGGCTCAGTGGCCAGGGTTGGTCAGGTAGTCTGGGGCCCAGGATCAGTTTAGCCTAGGCCTCAGTTGGCCTTGGGTCAAGGTTTATGGCCCATTTAGAGGCCTTTGGTCAGTTTTGGGCCAAGGGCTGTGGCCCATGGTCTTCAGGGCTCAGCAGTCACTAGGCCCATTACTCCAGCCTCAGGCCTGTATCTCCTGGTCAGGGCCCACCTGTCAGTTTAGGGTCCTGGCCCAGTGGCCCAAAGCCCAGGTCACTTGCTACTAGCCTTAGCCTCCCCAGAGCCCAGTGGCCTGGCTGGCCCAGGGCCTGGTCAGTTAGGGCCTGGCCCAGTTAGAGCCCAAGCCTGGGGTCAGTGCTTAGGGCCCAGCCTTAAAGCCCAGGCCTGGTCATGATCCAGGGTCAGGCCATGGCCCAGTGGCCCATGGCCCAAGATTCTCCTTGTGGCCTGGATTTGGGCCTAGGGCTAGGGCCCAGGATCCAGGATCTGCTCCACAAGGCCCAGTCCCACCAAGCCTGGCTAGGGTTAGTGTGGCCTGGGTTGTGGCTCAGGTAGGGTCATGGGGTTAACCATGTGGGTCTGGGGCCTGTGGCCCAGTGGCCCAGGGCATAGGTACATGTGGCCTGTGGTTACCTCAGGGTTTGGGATGGTCTAAGGCCTGGGGTTAGGTCAGTGGTCAGTGCCTGGCCTGGTGGCTGTTTGGTGTAGCCCATGGTTGTCAAGTTTAGAGCCAGCCTGGCTGGCCTAGGACAGCCTAGAGCTCACATCTTAGGGTTGTAAGTCACTGGGTGTGTCATTTAGGGTTTAGTTAGGATCTTGTTTAGGGTTTATGGTTTTCTTAAAAAATTAAGTAAACCAGTATGTTTAGGTTTATTTAGTTTATTTATTTTAGTTTATTTTCTTTTATTTCTATTTATGTTTATTTTTTTATTTTTTTTTTTAGTTTATTTATTTTAGGTTTATGTATTCTACTTTTTTTGTTTATGTTTATCTTTATGTTTATTGTTTTAGTTTAGTTTTATTTATATTTTATTTTTAAGTTTAAGTTTTATTTTTCTTTTTTAAGTTTAGGTTTAGGTTTTATTTTATTTTTTAGGTTTAGGTTTTAATTTTTTATTTTAGGTTCATTTTATTTTATTTAGTTTAGGTTTAGGTTTATTTTTAGTTTATTTTATTTTATTTAGTTTAGGGTTTAGGTTTAGGTTGTTTTAGGTTTAGGTTTATGTTTTATTTATTTTAGTTAGGTTTATATTTATTTTATTTTAGTGATCTTAGGTTTAGTTTTTTTTAGTTTAGGGTTTAAGTTTTATTTTTTATTTATTTTTAAGTTTTATTTTTAAGTTTATTTTTTAGGTTTATTAGTGTTAGTTTTAGGGTTTACGGTTGAGGGTTTAAGGTTTAGGATTTAGGGTTTAGGGTCTTTTTTTGCAAAAAAAAATTAAGTAAATGGATTGGTTTAGGTTTATTTATTTTACTTAGGTATTTATTTATTTATTTTAGTTTAGGATTTAGGGTTTAGGGTTTAGGGCCCAGTTTAGCATCAGGGGTTTAGGGCCCAGGGAGTCAGGGTCACCACACCAGGTCAGTCCGGGCCCAGAGTCCGCCTTTAATGGTTTTTGTGGCCTGGCCCAGTGGTTTCAGTTTAGGGCCTAGGGTAGGTCAGTGTGGCGCAGGGTAGGTTGACTTTAGGGTTTAGATTCAGCCTTGTTTTGGGTTTTGGGTCAAGTAGCTCATGGCCCAAGATCAGCCTCTTGGGTCTTTTGGGTCAAGGTAGCCCATGGTTACCCAGTACAGGTTTGGCCAGCCCACTTTAGCCTCAGGCCCAGGTTTGGCTCAGGGTTCAGTGATTTAGGGTTGGGGCCCAGCCCAGGTCAGCTCAGCCCAGTCATTCTGGCTTAGGCCAGGGCCTCAGTGGCCCAGTTTAGGTCAGCCTGGTGGCCTTAGGAGTTTAAGTCAGTAAGGGTTTTAGGTTAGCCAAAGTCCTGGGGGTTAGGTCAGCTGAATTTAGGCCGGGGTTAAAGTCAGGGCCTGGTAAGCCTAGCCTTGGGCCCAGGATCTTGGGTTTAAGGCCCAGGTCCAGGATTTAGGATCATAGTCAGTTTCAGGAAAAGGTTTTCAGGTTTAGGGTAGGCCAGTTTAGGGTTTAGGGCCGATGGGTTTAGTCATTATATGCCTGGGTTTAGCCTGGGTCTGTGGCCCAGGGCCCAGGGCATAGGCACAGTGGTGGTGGCCCAGGGCCTCAGTGGGGATGGAAGCCTGGGGTCAGGGTCAGGGTTTTGTGGCCCAGTGGCTCAGCTCAGTGGCTAGTGTTTTAGTGTGGGTATGGCTGTCAGTTTGGCCTAGAGTAGGGCCCAGGGACAAGGCTGTAGCTCAGAGCATGGTAGCTCACTGCCCGCCAGTGTAGGGTCTGGGGTTTAGGATCTTTGTTTAGCGTTTAGGGTTTATGGTTTTCTTAAAAAATTAAGTAAACTAGTATGTTTATGTTTATTTAGTTTATTTATTTTAGTTTATTTTCTTTTTTATTTCTATTTATGTTTATTTTTTATTTTTTTATTTTGCTTAGTTTATTTATTTTAGGTTTATTTATTCTACTTTTTTTTGGTTTATGTTTAGGTTTATGTTTATTGTTTTAGTTTAGTTTTATTTATATTTTATTTTTTAAGTTTAAGTTTTATTTTTTCTTTTTAAGTTTAGGTTTAGGTTTTTATTTTATTTTTAGGGTTGATGGTTAGTGTTAGGATTATTATTTATGTTTAGGGTTTGGGGTTTAGGGTTTAGGGTTTAGGGTTTAGGGTTAGCGTTTAGGATTTAGGGTTTAGGGCTTATGGTTTAGGGTTTTAGGGTTTATTCTTCTAGTGTTTAGGGTTTAGGGTTTATAGTTTATGTTTTTTTAGGGTGTAGGGTTTAGGGTTGTCGATTTAGGGTTGTAGGTTTTGGGTTTAGGGTTCAGGGCTTAGGATTTAGGGTTTAAGGTTTTTTTAATAAAATAAAATTAAGTAAATCAGTAGGTTTAGGTTTATTTAGTATCTTTAGTTTATTTTTTATTTATTTTATTTTACTTTATTTTTTATTTTTCTTTAGATTATTTTTTATTTTTTTTAGTGTAGCTTATTTATTTTAGCTTAGGTTTTTATTTTAGTTTAATTTTTAGGTTTAGGTTTCGATCTAGGTTTATTTTTTTGTTGAGTTTTATTTTTATTTTATTTTTTATTTCTAGGTTTTAGTTTCTATTTTTAGGTCTAGGTTTAAATTTTTATTTTATTTTTTTAGGTTTAGGTTTTAGGTTTTTATTTTAGGATCACTTTATGTTTTATTTTTTAATTTAGGTTTAGGTTTTTTTAGTTTATTTTATTTTTTCTAGTTTTGGTTTTGGTTTATGTTTAGGCTTAGGATTAATTTAATTTTGTCTAGTTTACTATAGTTTAGGTTTTGGTTTATTTTATTTTATTTATTTTATTTTTATTTTAGGTTTTTTTTTCATTTAGGGTTTAGGTTTTATTTTTTATTTATTTTTTGGTTTAGGTTTTTATTTAGTTTTTATTTTGTTTTATTATAAGTATAGTTTTTATTTTATTTAGGTCTATTATTCTTCAATTAATTTAATTTTTTAGTTTAGTTTAGGTTTTTATTTATTTTATTTTAGTTTTCTTTTATTTTTTATTTTATTTTATTTTTAAGTTTAGGTTTAGGTTTTAATTTCGGTTTTTATTTTATTATTTTTTTTCATTTTATTTACATTTAGCTATTTTTTTAATTTATTTTTATATTTTAGATAATTTAGGTTTAGGTTTTTAGATTTTTAGGGTTTAGGGTTTTAAGGTTTAGGGTTTAGGGTTTTAGGGTTGAGGGTTTAGGCTTTAGGTGGGGTTTAGCTTTAGTGTTTACGCTTTTTTAAAAGTTTAAGTAAACGATAGTTTAGGTTTATTTAGTTTAGTTTATTTTGTATTTATTTTATTTTATCTTATTTTATTTTTTTATTTAAGTTTAGTTTATATTTTATTTAGTTTATTTTATTTATTTTAGTTTATTTATTTTAGTTTAGGATTTTATTTCAGTTTATTTTTTAGGTTTAGGTCAGTTTATGTTTCTTTTAGTTTAGTTTTATTTTTTATCTTTTAGGTTTATTTTTTTTTTGCCTAGGTTTAGGTTTTTATTTTATTTTTTAAGTTTAGGTTTTATATTTATTTTAGGTTTTATTTTTAGTTTAGGTCAGTTTATTTTAATTTTAATATACTTTAGTTTAGAGTTTAGGTTTAGTTATTTTAGGTTTAGTTTGGTTTTATTTATTTTAGTTTAGTTTATTTTAGGTTTAGGTCTTTTAGTTTTATTTTTTATTTTTTAATTATTTTAGGTGTTATTTTAGGTTTATTTTTAAGTTTAGTTTATTATTTAGTTTTATTTTTCTTTATTTTAGGTTTATTTTATTTTATTTAGGTTTAGGTTTAGGTTTGTTAGTATTTATTTATTTTAGGTTTTATTTAGTCTCTAGTTTAGATGTCTTGTAGGGTGGCCCAGCTCAGTGCTTAAGTTTATTTTTATTTAGTTTTAGGTGGGTCAGGTTTTATTTATTATAATTATCTTTTTAGTTTTAGGTTTTATTTTATTTATTTTTAAGTTTTAATTTTAGGTTTATTTTTTAGGTTTTTATTTAATAATTTTACATTTAGGTGTTATTTTATCCAGGTTTTATTTTTATGTTTATTTTATTATTTAGTCGTTTTATTTATTATATTTAGTTTAGATGATTTTTATATCTTATCTTATTAGTTTAAGTAGCTCAGCCTTTAGCTCAGTTTAGTTTATTTTATCTTAAACCAAGTTTATTTAGTTTGGGGCCTAGGTAGGCCTGTGGCAGTGGCCCAATCCATGTTGGCTAGGGTCTTCTAGTGGCCTCAGTGGATGTGTTTGGTCTTAGGTCAATGTCAGGTCAGGTGGTTGGGCCCAGGGCCCAGTGAGGCTCAGGATGTTTAAGTAGGGCCCAGGCTTCAGAGGTCCGTGAGTGACAGCCAGGGCCCAGGGTCAGAGTTAGTCTCAGATCTGGGCCTGGGAGTGGGCCCAAAGGTTGGGTCATGAGCCTGTGGCCTGTTTTAGTGGTTTGGAGATATGGCTCATGGTCAGGGTCTGGGTAGGCCCAGGGTCAGCCTGGGGTCATTCTGGCTCAGCTTTGGGTTTAGGGGTCACAGGCACAGGTCAGTGGGCCTGTATTCAGTATCTTCTAGGTTTATTTTTTTTAAAAAAAAACAAAGAGGTTTATTTAGTTTATTTTATTTATATTTATTTTATTATTATTTTATTTATGTTAATTTTTATTTATATTTATTTGTTTATTTATTTTAGGTTTATTTATTAGTTTATTTGTCAAGTTTAGGTTTAGCTTTTTTATTTTATCTATAGTTTATTTATTTTATTTTAGGTTTAGGTTTAAGTTTTATTTTATTTTAGGTTTAGGTTTTTTACTTTAGGTTCACTTTAGGTTTTATTTTTAGTTTTAGTTTAGGTTTATTTTATTTATTTTGTTTTATTTAGATTAGGGTTTTGGTTTAGTTTATTTTAGGTTTAGGTTTAGGTTTTATTTATTTTAGTTTAGTTTATTTTAGATTAGGTTTAGGTTTATTTTGTTTTTATTTTAGGTTTAGGTTTTTTTCTTAGTTTAGGGTTCAGGGTTAGTTTTAGGGTTAGGGTTTTTTATATTTTGATTTTTTAAAATTATGTAAATTGGTAAGTTTAGGTTTGTTTAGTTTAATTAGTTTATGTTTTATTTATTTTATTTATTATTTTTATTTAGGTTTATTTATTTTAGTTTTATTTATTTTAGTTTAGGTTTTTATTTCAATTTATTTTTTAAGTTTAGGTATATGTTTAGGTTTATTTTTTAGTTTAGTTTTATTTTAATTTTATTTTTTAGGTTTAGGTTTTATTTTTTTTATTTTTAAGTTTAGGTTTAGGTTTAAGTATTTATTTTATTTTTTTAGGTTTAGGTTTTAGGTTTTTATTTTATTTTAATTTTCAAGTTTTATTTTTTAATTTAGGCTTAGGTTTATTTTTAGTTTTTTATTTTATTTTATTTAGTTTAGGTTTAGGTTTAGGTTTAGTTTATTTTAGTTTAGTTTATTTTAGTTTAGGTTTAAATTTATTTTATTTTTAATTTAGGTTTAGTTTTTTTTTTAGTTTGTTTTAGGTTTATTTATTTTATTTTAGGTTTTATTTTTAGGTTTATTTTTTAGGTTTAAGTTTTTATTTAGTTTTTATTTTATTTTATTTTATTTTATTTTATTTTAGGTTTATTTTAATTTTATTTTATGTTTAGTTTATTTTATTTTAGGTTTTATTTTTTTGTTTATTTTAGGTTTTATTTATTTTATTTTAGTTTAGTTTTAGTTTTTCTTTTATTTTTATTTTAGTTTAGGGGTTGCTTAGGTTTAGGTTTAGGTTTAAGTTAGTTTATGTTTTCTTATTTTATTTTATTTTATTTTGTTTAGGTTTTATTTATTTATTATATTTTAAGGTTTTATTTAGTTTAGTTTATGTAGACTTTTGGGTTTGGGGTTTGGTGTTTAGGGTTTAGTGTTTAGGGTTTAGGGTTTAGGGTTTAAGGTTTAGGGTTTAGGGTTTAAGGTTTTAGGGTTAGGGTTTAGTGTTTAGGGTTTAGGGATTAGGGTTTAGGGTTTTTAGGGTTTAGGTTATAGGTTTAGGATTCAAGTTTGAGTTTAGGGTTTATAGTTTAGGGTTTATCTTAAGAGCCTAATCATATCCAAGCCACACATTAAAGCATCAATCATTTAAGAAACTATGAAAGGCAAGCCATCTTAATGCACAATGTAAACATAACATCAAAAAATTATATAAAATATCATAAAAGAATAAAAGGTCGGTGCAGTTGGGTACCACCGTACAACCCGAAGAGTGAAAAGATGGGTTGCCGAGCTCTACTCTTATACAACATCGAATATGAAAGAATAATTATAATTGTATTAAATGCTATGGGTCTTCTTTCTTCATATCTCCATTTCTGATTTGGTTCCTTCTTTGATTTGGATGGTGCTTTCTTTAAAGGCATCACAGAGCACCCTAGGACAAAGCCTTCTGACCACTAATCATCCTAATCGCCCATAGAACTAATCCTAATTCCTATTGCAAAAATTACATTTATGTGCGAAAAGTAAATCTAACTACACCTGCAAAATAAAGGTTTGCTAAATATACATATAATCCCAAGCAATTGTATTTATAATTTGGACATAGCACCTTACACATGGGTAACTAAGCCCACTATCCTAACTTGGATTATGCTTAAGGATTTAAGCAACCTGTAAAATGGGCATTCATATTTATTTTTAGGAATCCCTTAAGCATAATCCCCTATAGAAAACATCATTAGGCTAATATTGACTTATCATCTAGTCTACGAAGCATACACCCTAACATCCAATCTATAACAATACATCATAAAACAAAACATACATCACATCATTAACCATCCTAACTTTGAGCTATAAGTAGTGACTTAATTCTAATGTGTGTATTAAGGCTTGCGTGGTAAGTCTTGTTAGGCATTAGTGTAGTATTTTCTAAGTGTGGAAGGATTCAATTTGACAAGAAAGGTTAATTTCACTTGATGTAGTTTAACTGATTTAAGAATTTTATTTTGTGTTTTCTTTTATTTCATTTGATTACACTTAGGAACTAAGTGCAATAAAGAGAGGAAAAGAGGATTGCCTTCTTTCATCCCTACCTTACGTTACTTTCTAAAGTATATTAATTTGATTTAGTTCTCTTTAGTGAGTGGCTTATTAAATGATTTAATTAATCCTAAGTTTAGGTTCAGTTTAAATAATCCTATTCAAAATGAAAGGCATCTTAATATTAATTTAATTGAAATATTACCACATGACATATATTAAATCATTCCTTTCCATCACATCAAACATGCATATGATTTAATCCTAAGTGTATCTATACATGCAATATATTTTAGCACACTTAAATGATGAATGTATGTGTATATTTAGAATTTATTTTTTATTTGACTGAATTATTTAAACATATTAATTTAAAACTTTATCCAAATTCTTATACAAAAAGAACATTAGAATGAAATTAAATAGGCATGTGTCGTTGTTTAACTAGGGAAGTGAGGTAATGAAATGACCTCCTTGGAGCTAACTAAAGCCTCATATTCTCGGAATGTCCAGACTAAATACCCATTTGCATTCAAACCTATGTAAATTCGTTTACATGAACATAGGAAGTATGCTTCAAATCATATGGCTAATTAATTCAACCACTTAGTCAATTATGAATGCATGCAATTTTAATGTAAAATGGGATTTTCATTCACTAATCACATATACATATACATGTAGAAAGATATATGCAAGTACGTGTTGTTGTTAAACTAGGAAAGTGAGATAATCAAATGACCTCCTTGGGGGTAACTAAAGCCTTGTATTCCCGAGATGTCTAGATTATATACCTGCTTTTCTTGGACACTCATAGATATATACATAAATGAGGGAAAGAATACCATGCCAAGATTGTATATATATTTTTTTGATTGAATCATTTATATGTATGAATTAAAGCTCTATCCAAATTCTAATATTAAAATATATAAGAATGAAATAATATGGGTATGTGTGTTGTTAAACCAGAGAAATGAGGTAATCAAATGACCTCCTTGAGGCTTGCTAAAGCCTCGTGTTCCTGGGTTGTCCCGACTATATACCCATTACCATTCAATCTTATATAAATCAATACATTAATAAAGGAAAGAGAACTCAACATTCATACACTTAAGCTATAAGAACATGCATTTCTTATGTATTTATAACTAGTATCATAACACATATTATTATTCATTTATAAGCTTTTGAAAAATAGATTTAGATTTAATAGTGATAATAGCCACACATATATTAAATTAAATCAACACATGTAAGTTTACATAAAGGAAATCCTTTTTATTTTACTTTATTTTGAAAATATGGATGCATGAATTCAAATGACATACTAAATTTAACATGATTGGAAAAAGGACAATCAAATATAAGCATGTGATTCATTTAACCAAACTAGTTCTTAAAGATAATCAAATCAAATAAGATTATTTAAATCTTTAACAAAATAAATATTCACTTGTGGATTAGGAGGACACCCCTAAAGGTGCCTTTCCCCAAGCAGGCATCTTATCTTTAGGGCAGTGTCAGCAAAACTCTTTATATGAATCGCCCGACTACTCTTGAGTTGATATGAATCTTTAACAGCATTCACTCAATAGTCGCCCCTAAGTAAGGTTCTAGTTGTCGGGCTACTAGCAGGTCACTCCAGTGGTTGTTCCCTAGTTTAGAAGATTTAATTCTACTACACTTCTTCCTGGCATAGTCGTTGCACACCGAAAGGCAATCCCTTAGGTTGGCTAGCTCTACCCCACAGCCAGTAGACTATTCATTTGGATTTGTAATTATATGATAGGATAAGTCTCATATAGCCCTTTTTCAGTGGGCCCATCGCACATCGACACGGTCCATAAATTAAATTTACCAAATTAGATCGAGCTCACATCCCCAATGGATATGCCCTCAATTCGAAATCAAACTAAACTAAATAAACCATACCAAATCACATTAAATTAAGGTAAAATTAATCCTGACTATATTTGAGTTGACAAAAGTACCCAACAGTTGTTTCTTGCTTTAGAAGATGTAAGTCTGCTATGCCTTTTTCCTAGCATAGTCATTGCACACTGAAAGGCAACGCCTTAGGTTGGCTAGCTCTACCCCACAACTAGTAAACTATCCCTTTGGATTTGTAAACCTGAGGTAGGTCAAGGTTGATATAGCCCCTTTTTAGTGGGTCCATCGGACACCGACAGGGTCCATACATTAACTCAGATTAAATTAAACAAAATTTAATTTTTCTCAATGGAGTCAAATCACACCCTTTTCCCTAGTGGAGCCCCAAATAATATATAAATAAGTCAAGCAAATAAATCAAATTCAAAACCAACCTCCCTAGTGGAGCCAAATTAAACCAACTCCCCTAGTAGAGTTTAAATCAAAGAAATCCAACCAAACTCTTATTCCCAGCAGATACATCCCCAAACAAATCTATGAAATCAAACTCAAATATAAATCCCCAATGGATAGCTCGAACCTACTTCCCTAGTGGTAGGTTCATAAACCTGATCCCCAATGGACTCGAGCCCATATCTCCAGTAGATGTGCCTCCAAATCAATTAAAACAAAACAAATTAAACTTGATTTGATCTTAATCCCTAGTGGATTATATATTCTTATCCCTAGCGGATCTTCTTTCCATAAATCATAGAATCAAATCAAATTCAAACCTTATCCCCAGCAGACTTTCTTCTTCTATGCCCTCGACATAGACCCCTCACATGTCATGTCCAATGCATGTGTGATCCCCTAGTGGATCTCCCTCCATGTCCTTGACATGGAATTCTAATCAAATCTTATTTCTTCTCTTATTCACACCTTTAATACTTCAACTAAAAGCCTAACAATGTATTCATTCAAATTACATCATCTTAACATTGTAATCAAAATTTTATGATTTGTGATGGTTGAAGTTCAAACTAACTATACAATATCATGCTAAACATATTATAGTCTGAATTAAAAAACTATACTATAGTATAATATATGATGTTATATTATAATTTACTATAATATAATATATTGTTTAACATTTCACCTCATTAGAATCACTAAAAAAGAACAAATAACAAAAGTTTCTCAAAATATGACTAATGTTCATTTTGGATGTAAAATTGTTAATTTTCTATTAGAAATGGTACAAAATAACATAATTTTGGTGTTGCTTCTTGGTGTGTGCTATGAATTTGGCCAAATTCTTCCATCTCAACCATCAAATTAACATTTTTGTGAGTTTTTACCTAATGTATTATAACAAAACTAAAACATACTAAAATGTACAATAACATTTAGTAACACACCACCACATTCATATATATGTGAAGTTATATTGTTATGTACATTATATTTTAATAAGCATTCATATAATATATTACTTACAATACACCTTAAAATGAATCACTTTAAGTAAAAAATTTATAAAATTTCGTTGAAAAATGAACATTTATTTTGGATGCAAAACTACATTCTTTTGATTAAATAACACACCATAGCACACCCCAATGATGTTCCCTAAAGCTTACCTTAAATTTGGCCAAATCACATCAGCTCAATCTATAAATCAGTATTTTTATGAATACACACCCTACTACATCATACTATAACAAACTAAAATGTGCTAAACAACAAGTTGTAATACACAATAGTATGATATAATGCATAATGCTACACTATATTATGGAATCCTATATTATAATAGACAATAACATATTAAATTATATTATATTATATTGCATATCACATCACAAGGGATTGCTTAAGATAAAAAATCATAAAATTAGTCTATCAATTAAAAACTATATATTTTAGTTAGTATCACTTACATGTTTTAAATTGAAACATTATAGTATGATGCCATACCTATTATGAATTTGGCCAAATTCCACCATTTTAGAGTCTAAATCAACATTTTTATAAATAATGCTTGTGTAGGCACGACTACATGACTGAAAAATACTAAAATAATTTGAAATAGAACAATATATTATGATATATGATGTTATACTATGCTACAACATATAATATTTATTTTGAACATAAAATCTTACTTTTTAGACTACAAGTGGCGTAGCACACCTTTGGTACTACAACTTGATTCCCACTTCAAATTTAATAAATTTCATCATCTGATTTATTAAATCAATATTTTTATGATTTATATTAATATAGACTATAGGGCACAACACCATAATATACTAAAACATTCCAAAACATCTTATAACATCCAAAAACATCACTACATGCTCAAATATATGATGCTACATTATACTATAATTAATGGTATTATAATATGATTTAGGGTTAGGGTTTAGGGTATTCAAATCTCTAATAGTCAAGGGAAAGTCTCTTGAAGACATTTTCTTTAGCTGCCAAAACTATGTTAGGATTAGGTCATTCCTTAGAACTTCAACGAATGACATCTTTATTCAAGGTTTATGGTTTAGGGTTCAGGTTTAAGGTTAGTTTAGGGTATAGGGTTTGGTTAGTTTAGGGTTTAGGGTTTAGGGTTAGTTTAGGGTTTAGGGTTAGTTTAAGGCTTAGGGTTTATGGTTTAGGGTTTGGGGTTTAGGGTTTAGGGTTTAGGGTTGAAGTTTTTAGTGTTTATGGCTTATAGTTTTAGGGTTTAGGGTTTAGGGTTTAGGGTTTAGGATTTTAGGGTTTATAGTTTAGGGTTTTAGGTTTATGGTTTAGTGTTTAGGGTTTAAGATTTTTAGGGTTTAGGGTTTAGGGTTTCAGGCTTAGGGTTATGGTTTTAGGTTTAGGGTTTAAATTTTAGTTTAGGCCTTAAGGTGATTTTTTAATATAGAATAAATTCAAATTTAACCTTTCTTCTTTTCAATTTCAGCAACGAAGTAGCACCCAAATTTTTCTAAGACATAAGTGATGATATTGATCAAGAATGAGCACCCATAGAGCAAATAAAAAACCTTAGATAAGTAGAACCGTATCTACTATAAAGACACAGTTACATAACCAACAGATCAGAATGGCCGTTCTTCAATTTCTCTAGTTCCCATTAGAACCACCCTTTCCTTTTGAGTAGCGGGGATCTGCCGTGTATCCCCAATCTCTTCAACCCCACGGTAAACTCAGCACTCCTCAGCCTCCATAACCACCACTACTCTGACCACCACCTCCATATCCACCAAACCCTAAAACCTAAATCCTAAACTAAAATAAATAAAGAATAAACTAAGTAAACTAAATTAACCTAAACCTATCGGTTTACTTAATTTTTTTTAAAGACTCTAAACCCTAAATTATAAATCATAAATTGTAAACCCTAAACCCTAAAACCTCAACCCTAACCTTAAAATTAACTCTAATAAACCTAAAAAATAAACTTAAAAATAAAACTTATAATTAAATAAAAAATAAAGCCTAAACCTTAAACTAAAAGAAAAACTAAACTTAAAATAAGTAAAATAAAATAAACATAAACCTAAACTAAAATAAACTAAACTTAAATAAATAATACTTAAACCTACACCTAAAAGAAGCTAAACCTAAACCCTAAACTAAATAAAATAAAATAACCTAAAAATAAACCAAAATCTAAACTAAAAAAAATAAACCTAAAATAAAAAATTAAAACCTAAACCTAAAAAATAAAATAAAAACCTGAACGTAAACCTAAAAATAAAAAATAAAACCTAAACCTAAAAAAGAAAAAAAAAATAAAGCTAAACTAAAAAATAAACATAAACCTAAACCTAAACCAAAAAATAAATTAAAATAGATAAACTAAACTAATTAATAAATAAAAAATCAACCTAAATAGAAATAAAAAAACTAAAATAAATAAACTAAATAAACCTAAACTAATCGCATTTTAAAAAAAACTACACCTTAAAGCATGACATTAAATCCTAAACCCTAAACAAGACTAACATAAACCTGATCATAAACCTGACCTAAACCCTAAACTATAATAAACCCACACAAACTCTAAACTAACCAACTCCAACCAAAATAAACCCCTAAATCTTAAAGGCACAAGCTGACTAAACTAAAATAACCAGTTAGGTAAGCTGACCTAAACCCTAAAATCACCTAAAACTAAACCAAACCCTAAAACCCCACCCTAAACTTTAAAACCCTAAACCCTCAAACCTCAGGCACTAACTGAGCCAACTACCACCCTGCACCAGGCCCTAAACCCAAGATCCAGGCCCTAAACCCAGATCTCAAATATGGCTCTAAACCTAAGATCTGCAACCTAAACCAAACAAACCCTCCAAACCCTAAACCATAACCATAAAACCCTAAACCCTAAACTCTAAAACCAAAAAAGCTAAAAACATACATCTAAAATAAATAATACCTAAAATTAAAATAAATATAAAAACTTAAACCTGAATAAATTAAAAAAAATAAAATAAAATAAAAACATAAACTAAAACCTAAACCTAAACCTAAAAAAATAAAATAAAAAATAATAACTAAACTAAAATAAAATAAATAAAAACCTAAATTAAACTAAAAAATAAAAAACCTAAATAAAATAAAAACTAAACTTAAAATAAAAATTAAATAAATTTAAAATAAAATAAAAACTAAATAAAATCCTAAACCTAAACAATAAAGCTAAAAATAAATAATAACAAAAATCTAAACCCTAAACTAAAAAAAACCTAAACATAAAATAAAAAAAATATACATAAACTTAAACTAAAATAAATTAAACTAAAATAAATAAAACCTAAACCTAAACCTCAAATAAACTAAACAAAAACTTAAACCTAAACTAATAAAATAAAATAAACTAAAAATAAACCTAAACCTAAACTAAAAAATAAAACTTAAAAATAAAAAAAATAAAACCTATACCTAAAAAATAAAATTAAAACCTAAAATTGATACCTAAAAAAACAAAATTAAAACCATAACCTAAACATAAAAAAAAAAAATAAAACTGAAACCTAAAAAATTAAATAAATCTAAACTCAAAAATAAATCTAAAAAATAAATCTGAAAAATAAGCTAAAATATAAAACCAAAACTAAAATAAATAAACATAAAATAAATAAACTAAACTAAATAAAAATAAAATTAAACATAAATCAAAATATAAATAATCTAAAATAAATAAAAAAACTAAATAAACCAAAACATACATGTTTACTTAATTTAAAAAAAATAAAAAATAGTAAAAAACGAATATAAATACTAACAAAACCCTAAAACTAAACCCCTAAACAAACACCTAAACCCCAAACCTGACCAAAACCTAAATCACAACCTAAACTCTCTCCATAAAACTCTAAACTCTAAATCCACTCTAAACCCAACCCACCCTAAACCCTAACAGGCCTGAGCCCTACCACTCCCACTAAGCACCCACTCCCTGCCTCCCTGATCACAACCCTAAACCCTGATCCTGATCCCAAAACCCTAAACCCTAATCACTAACCTAAACTCAAACCTAAACCCACCCTAAACCCCAAATCTCCATAAACTAACCTAAACTAAACTAAAAAAATAACCTAAACCTTAAAATAAAATAAATAATAAACTTACCAAATAAAATTAAAAATAAAATATAAAAAATAAAACTTAAGCTACACCTAAAAGAAAATAAAATAAAATTAAAACTAAACTAAAATAAAATAAATAAAAACCTAAGCTAAACTAAAAAAATAAAAAAACATAAATAAAATAAAAACTAAACCTAAAAGAAAAATAAAATAAAATCAAAACTAAATAAAAACCTAAACCTAAATAATAAACCAAAAAATAAAACTGAAAAATAAATCTTAAAAAAACCTAAACCTAAAATAAAGATAAAGTAAACTTAAACCTAAACTAAAATATACTAAACCAAAATAAATAAGACCTAAAACCTAAACCTTAAAATAATTGCCTAAACCCAAATTAAAAAAATAAAACTAAAATAAACCTAAACCTAAACTAAAAAATAAAACCTAAAATCAAACCTAAACCTAAACCTAAAAAAATAAAATAAAACCTAAACCAAAATAAAAAAATAAAACCTAAAAAAATAAAGTAAAATAAAACTATACTAAAAAATTAGCATAAACTTAAACCTCAACCTAAAAAATGAACAAAAATAAAAAACTTAAACTAAAAGAAATAAACTACACTAAATAAAAAAAATAAACTTAAATGAAAATAAAAAATAAAATAAAATAAATATACCTAAAACCGGGTTTACATAATTAAAAACCCCAACCACAACCATAAGCCAAACCCTAAATAATAAACCATAACTAAACCTTAAACCCTAAACCCACCCAACCTAAACCTAATCCCAAAACCCCAAATCATAAACCCTAAACCCTAAGCTAACCCTAAATGCTAAACCATAAAACCCTAAACCATAAAGCCTAAACCCTGAACCATAATCCAAAATCCTAAACCCTAAAACCCTAAACCCTATAACCTTAAACCCTAAACCTTAAACCTAAACCATAAACCCTAAACCCTAAACCCTAAACCATTAAAACCTAAACTTAAACAAAATAAAACCTAAAGATAAAATACATAAAAAAACCTAAACCTAAATATAAAATAAATTAAAATAAAATTAAAACCTAAACTTAAAAATAAAATAAAATAAACTAATAAAAAGAAACTAAAATAAAATAAATAATAACCTAAAGTAAACTAAAAATAAAATAAATATAAGAATAAAAAACCTAAATAAAATAATCATAAAATAAGCTAATAATAAATCTAAATAAAAATTAAATAAAAATTGAAACTTAAAAAAAACCTAAAAATAAAACTTAAAAATAAATAAAAAATAAAACCTAACCCTAAACTAAAAAAAAACCTAAAACTAAAATAAAAATAAAATAAAAAAAATAAAATAAACTACCTTAAAATAAAATAAAATAAATAACTAAACCTAAAAATAACTAAAATACACTAAAATAAATAAAATAAAATAAACTAAAATAAACCTAAAATAAAAATAAAATAAAATAAAACCTAAAACCTAAATCTAAAAAATAAAGTAATAAAACCTAAAAAATAAAAAATAAAACCTAAACCTAAAAAAATAAAACTCTAAAAATTAAACCTAAACATAAACTTAAAGATAAGCTAAAATAAAACTTAAACTAAAATAAATAAACCTAAAATAAATAAAACTAAACTAAATAAATATAAAAATAAACATAAATAAAAATAAAGGATAAGATAATCTAAATAAACTAAATAAATTTGAACCTACTGATTTACATAATTTTTTTTAAAAAAAACCTCAACCCTAAACCCTAAAATAAATTAAAAAACTACACCTATTGGTTTACTTAATTTAAAATAAAACTTAAACTAAAACCTGACCCTAAACCTATAACCTAAACCCAACTAAAACATAAAATAAAATAAAATATAACCCTAATATAAACCTCAAACTACAACCCTAAAATCCTAAACCTTCAAATTTATATCCCTAAACCCTAAACCCCAAACCCTAAATCCCAAACCCTAACCCTAAACCCTAAACCCTAAATTATAAAACACAAAACCTAAAACCTAAACTAAATAAAACTTAAAATAAAATAAATTAAAAACCTAAACCAAAATAAAAAATAAAATAAAATAAAACATAAACTAAACTTAAACCTACCTAAAAGGAAATAAAATAAAAAAATAAGTCTAAACTAAAATAAAATAAATAAAACCTAATAAACTAAAAATAAAAAAACATAAATAAAATAAAACTAAACCAATAAAAATAAAATAAACCAAAAATAAAATAAAATAAAAACTAAATAAAAACCTAAACCTAAACAATAAACCTATAAATAAAACATAAAAATAAATCTAAAAAAACATAAGCTTAAAATAAAAATTCAATAAAACTAAGCAAAAACAAACTAAACCAAAATAAATAAAACCTAAAACCAAAAATAAAACTAAACTAAGACTAAACCAAACTAAAAAAAAATAAAAAAAATAAAATAAACCTATAAACTAAAAAATAAAACCTAAAAATAATCCTAAAATTAAAACCTAAAATCTAAACCTAAAAAAATAAAATAAAAACCTGAACTTAAACCTTAAAATAAGAAAATAAAACCTAAACCTGAAAAATAAAATAAAAATAAAACTATACTAAAAATTTTGCATAAACTTAAACCCCAACCTAAAAAGTGAACTAAAATAAAAAACCTAAACTAAAAGAAATTAACTAAACTAAATAATAAAAAAAAATAGATGAAAATAAAGAATAAAATAAACTAAATTAACCTAAACCTAGGTTCTAAATTAAAAAAACCCCTTATCCTACCCCAAGCCTTAAAATCCTGACCCTAAACCTTAAAACCTAAAACTAACCCCCAGCCCTAAACCCTAAACCACAACCCTAAAAAATCAGTAACACTAAACCCACAAAACCACTACCATAAAGCTAAACCTAAACCCTCCAAATGATCTGAGCCACTGAGCTCTAAACCCTAAACCTAAACCCTAAACCCCAAAAAAACTAAACCCTAACCAAACCAAAACCTAAACAAAATAAACGGATATAAAATACATAAAAAAACCTAAACCTAAATAAAAAATAAATTAAAATAAAATTAAAACCTAAACTAAAATCTAAACCTAAAACTAAAATAAAATGAGCTAATAAAAATAAACTAAAATAAAATAAATAATAACCTAAATTAAACTAAAAATAAAATAAGAATAAGAATAAAAAACCTAAATAAAATAAAATATAATTTAAACATAAAATAATCCTAAAATAAGCATAATAAAAAAAATAAATAAATTAAATAAAATTGAAACTTAAAAATAAACTTAAAATAAAATAAATACAAAAGCCTAAACTCTAAAATAAAAAAAACCTAAACCTAAAAATAAAATAAACAAATAAAATAAACTGAACCTTAAAATAAACTAAACTAAAATAAATAGAACCTAAACCTAAAATAAACTAAACCTAATCCTAAACCTAAAATAAATAAAATAAAATAAACTAAAATTAAACCTAAGCAAAAAAAAAACCTAAAAATAAACCTAAAATAAAAATCTACAACCTAAACCTAAAAAAATAAATTAAAAACCAAAACATAAACCTAAAAATAAAAATAAAAATAAAACCTAAACTGAAATAAAACTCAACTAAAAAATAAACCTAAACCTAAACCTAAAAATAAAATAAAACAAAACCTATAATAAATAAACCTAAAATAAATAAGCTAAACTAAATAATTATGAAATAAGATAAACTAAATAAATAAAATAAATCAACTCGATTTACATAATTTTTTTAAAAAAAACTTTAACCCTAAACCCTAAAATAAATAACAAAATCTAAACTATCGTTTGCAATTTAAAATTAAACTTAAATTAAAACCTATAAACCTATAACCTAAACCCCACTTAAAAATAAAATAAAATAAAATATAACCAACCATAAATCTCTGACCCTAAAACCAAACTAAACCCTAAACCAAACCCAAAACCTAAACCCCTAAAACCTAAACCTTAAAACCTTAAACCCAAAGCACGGACAATAAACCATAAAAACATAAACCTAAAAAACCTAAACAATAAAACCTTATGGCCTTAAATCCTAAAACCACAGCTCTAAGACTAAACCTAAACCCTAAAACCTAAAAAACCTAAACCTAAAAATTAAAATAAAAGTAAAACTCTAAAAAAATAAACCTAAGCTGAAACCTAAAATAAATAAAATAAATAAACTAAACAAAATTAAAATATAAAATAAACCTTAATTACAAAACTAAAATAAATAAAAAATTAATAAGTAAACTAAATAAACCTAAACCACGGGTTTACTTGGTTTTAAAAAAAAACCTAAACCTCTAATCCTCAAACCAAATCTTAAACCCTAAAACTTATCATAATCACTAAAACACTAAACCTACACACTAAACCTAAACCCTAAAAACAAAACCTCTACTAAACCCAAAGCCTAAACCCTAAACCTAAACCCTTTAAACATAAACCATAAAACCAACCTAAACTATAAACCTAAACCTAATCCCTAAATCCTAAACCCTAAACTAAACCCTAAACTAAACTCAGTAACTAAATAAATTAAAAGTACACTTAAACCTTAAAACCTAATAAATCTTAACATAAACTTAAACCCTAAGAATGGGTAAAACCAGAACATCATGTCAACCAGCCGGTCTAGATCTACAGTAAGCGGCAGGCAACAATTATCGCAATGGTGGTGGAGGATCTGGAGGTGCTGGTGGATATGGAGGTGGTGGTCAATGTAGTGGTGGTTATGAAGGCAGGAGGAGTGACAGAGGTTACAGCCATGGTGGTGGCGGAGAGGGAGATCAGGGATATGATGGTGGATCCCGCTACTCGAGAGGCCGAGGTGGTTCTGATGGGAACTAGAGAAATTGAAGAATGGTCGATCCGACCTGTTGTTTATGGAATTGTCTTTACGGTAAAGACAATTCTAGTTATCTAGGGTTTTTGATTTTCTCTATGCATGCTAATTTTTTATCTATGTCTTTGATTGTGTCATAGAAAACTTGGTATGTTACTTGGTTGATTAAATCAAAAATGAAAACTATTAAATCTGAGTTTGTTCTCTATTAGAAGAAAAAACAGAAAACCCTAAACTAAAACTTGA
The DNA here is from genome assembly GCA_021442155.1 of Cymbidium sinense. Taxonomy (NCBI): domain Eukaryota; kingdom Viridiplantae; phylum Streptophyta; class Magnoliopsida; order Asparagales; family Orchidaceae; genus Cymbidium; species Cymbidium sinense. The sequence goes on along the minus strand of CM038216.1, from coordinate 82,341,074 downwards.
ACACGAAACCTAAAATCTAAACCCTAAACCCCTAAACCCCAACCAAAAAAAAAAAAATTTTAAAATAATCAAAAACCCTAACCTAAACTCTAAACCCTAAAACTAACCAAACCCTAAATCATAAACCATAAACAACCCTAAACCCAACACTCACCTTAAACCCTAAATCCAAAATAAACCCTAAACTAAACACTAAACCTAAACCTATAACCCTAAACCCTAAACCCTAAACCCTAACCCTAATGACCCTAAAACCTAAAACTAATCCAACTAAATAAAACCTAAAATAAAATATAAAAAAAACCTAAACCTAAATATTAAAACAGGCTAAAACCTAACACCTAAACCTAAACATAAAATATAATAAAGATAAAAATAAAATTAAACTAAAATATAAAACCTAAACTAAACAAAAGTAAAAAACCTAAAAATAAAGACCTAAAATAAAACAAAACAAAATATGATAAAATAAACTAAATAAAACTTTAAATCTAAAAATGAAAAAAAATAAAACTTAATAAAGATCAAATAAACCAAACTAAAAAAACTACTAAAAATAAATAAAATAAAATAAAACTAAACCTAAACTAAAATAAACTAAACTAAAATAAATTAAACTAATATAAATAAAACTTAAACCTAAACCCTAAACCCAAAACCCTAAATCCTAAACCCTAAACCCTAAAATTAACCCTAAACCCTAAACCCTTAACCTAAAACCATAATCCCTAAACCATAAACCCAACCTTGGTCAAACCTTGGCGTTAAACCCTAAACCATAAAAATCCTAAACCATAAAGCCTAAACACTAAACCCTAAACCTACACCCTAAACCTAACCCTAAATCCTAAACCTAAAATACTAAACCCAACCACCCTAAACCTAAAATTCTAAACCTAAATAAAACCTATAAATAAAATAAATAAAATTGTAAATAAAATAAAATAAAATAACCTAAAATAAAACTTAGACATAAACCTAAAAATAAAACAAAAAATAAAACTCAACTAAGAAATACACCTAAACCTAAAGCTAAAAAAAAACTACGATAAAAAACTAATAAATTAAATAAATTGAAAATAAATAAACTAAACTAAATAATAATGAAAAGTAAACATAAAGAAAAATTAAAAATAAAATAATTTAAAATAAATAAAAAATAAACTAAATAAGCCAAAACCTACTGGTTTACATAATTTTTCCCTAGAGAAAACACACTGAGGTAAACTCTAAATCTAAAACCCTAAAAAAAAAAAAACCTACGGGTTACAATTTAAAATAAACCTAAACTAAAATCCAGACCCTAAAACTAAAACCTAAATCCTAAACCTTAAACCTTTAAAAATAATAAAATAAAAATAAAAAATGCTAAACCCAAAATTAAAACCCTAAACCAAACCATAACCCAACTAAAACCTTAACCCTAAACCTAGAAACCCTAAACCTCAGAAATCCAGAAAACCCCTAAACTTAAAGCTAAACACTAAACCTTTTAACCCTAACCTGACTAAACCATATAATAAAAATCAAATCCACAAACCTTAAACCTAAACTTAAAAAAATAAAATAAAATAAAATTCTCTAAAAAATAAACCTAAACCTAAACCTAAAAAAATAAACTAAAATAAAAAACCTAAAATAAATAAAAATAAAAATAAATTAAATTAAAATAAATAAAAATACCTTAAACCTACCAGTTTACTTAATTTAAAAAAAATAATAAACTCTATAACTAACCCTAAATCTTAAACCCTAAACCTATAACACTAAACCAACAACCTTAAACCCTAAGCCCTAAACCCTAAAAAACCCTAAACCCTAAAAAACCCTAAACCCTAAATCCTAAACCTTAATCCTAAGCCCTAAACCCAAAAAGCGTAAACCCTAAAACCCTAAACCCTAAACCCTAAACCCTAAACCCTAAACACCAAACCCTAAATTTAAACCTAAAGTAAATAAATAAATTAAAAAATAAACCTAAACCCTAAAACTTAATAAACCTAAACCCTAAGAATGTGCAAAACCTTGATGGAAGGAACACCACCGTCAGGCTTAATCTAGACCTAATGGTGGAGGCAAAGGCAAAGGCGGTGCTTATCGCAATGGTGGTTAGGGATCTAGAGATGCTGGTGGATATGGAGGTGGTGGTCATAGCAGTGGTGGTTATGAAGGCGGGAGGAGCGATGGAGGTTACAACCGTGGTGGTGGTGAGGGAGAAATCAGAGATATAATGGTGGATCCCACTACTCAAGAGGCCGAGGAGGTTCTGACGAGAACTAGAGAAACTAAAGAATGGTCGATCCGATCTAATGTTTATGGAATTATTTCATTATAATAGAGATGATTCTAGTTATTTAGGGCTTTTGATTTGCTATATGTGAGCTCATTTTTTATCTATGTCATTGCTTGTGCCTTAGAAAACCTGGAGTGTTACTTGGTTAATGAAATCAAAAAGAAGAAATGTTGAATCTGGATTTGTTGTCTGTTAAAAAAATCAAAAACTATAAACCCTAAATAAAAACTTGAACCCTAAACCTAAAATCTAAACCCCAAACACTAAAACTTAAATCAAAAAATAAAAAAAATAAAAAAAAATAAAAAAATACCATAACCCTAAACCCTATACTCTAAAATTATCCCTAAACCCTAAACCTACAACCCTAAACCCTAAAACCCTAAACCCTAAATCCTAAACAAACCAAACCCCCAAACCTTCCATAAACCCTAAACCCTAAAACCTATAACCAAACCTAAACCCTAAACCCTAAACCCTAATCCTTAAAACCTAAAAACCTAAAAACCTAAACCAAAACTAAATAAATACTAAAATAAAATAAAAAATAAAACAAAATAAAATTCTAAATTAAAACCCATAACCTAAACCTATACCTAAACCTAAACCTAAACATAAAAATATAATAAAATAAATAAAAACCTAAACTTAATGAAAAAATAAAATAAAATAAACCTAAAAATAAAAAACCTAAATAAAATACAAACTAAACAAAAAATTAAAATAAAAAACATAAAATAAAATAAAATAAAAACTAAATAAAAACCTAAACCTAAAAAATAAACTTTAAAATAAAACTTTAAAATAAATAGAAATTAAAATCTAAACCTTAAACTAAAAAAACCTAAACCAAAAATAAAATAAATAAAATAAACCTAAGCCTAAAATCTAATTATAGTAAACTAAAATAAAATAAACCTAAACTTAAACCTAAAATAAACTAAACATAAACCCTAAACTAAATAAAATAATATAAAATAAAAATAAATCTAAAACTGAAGTAAAAAATAATACCTAAAAATAAACCTAAAATAAAAACCTAAAACTTAAACCTAAAAAAATAAAATAAAAATCTGAACCTAATCCTTAACCTAAAAAATAAACTAAAATAAATAAACCTAAAATAAATAAACTAAACTACATAAAAATAAAAATAAACCAAAATATGAAAATAAATAAATAAATAAAAATAAAAATAAACAACCTAGAAACAAGTTTACTTAATTTTTTTAAAATTAAAATTAAAAAATAAAAAATACCTAAACCTTAAACTTACAACCCTAAACCCTAAACCCTAAAACCCTAAACCCAAAACCCTTAACCCTAAACCCTAAATCCTAAACCCTAAACCCTAAAATCTACTACCTAAACCCTAAACCCTGGAAACCTAAAAACCTAAACCTAAAGTAAATAAAACCTAAAAATAAAATATATAAAAAAATCTGAACCAAAATAAAATAGAATAATAAAATAAAATAAAAACCAAAATAAAAACCTAAACATAAACCTTAATCTAAAGGTAAACCTAAACCTAAAAAGAAAATAGAATAAAAAAATAAAAACTAAACTAAAATAAAATAAATAAGAACCTAAACTAAACTAAAAAAAATAAAAAACCTAAATAAAATAAAAATTAATCCTAAAATAAAAATAAAATAAAGCTAAAATAAAATAAAAGAAAAACTAAATAAAAACCTTAACCTAAACAATAAAGCTAAAAATAAAAACTAAAAATAAATAAAAAATAAAAGCTAAACCCTAAACTAAAAAAAAACCTAAACCTAAATAAAAATAAAGTAAACTTAAGCATAAACTAAAATAAACTAAACTTAAATAAATAGAACATAAACCAAAACCTAAAAATAGAAAATAAAACTGAAATAAAAATATATAATAAAAAGAAAACTAAACTAAAAAATAAACTAAAATAAAAAAAACTTAAACAAAAGTAAATAAACCTAAAGTAAATAAACAAAACTAAATAAAAATAAAACTAAACTAAAATCAAAAGAAAAATTAAAATAAACTAAAATAAACAAAAAATAAACTAAATAAACCTAAACTTACCACTTTACTTATTTTAAAAGAATTAAAAAACTAAAAAATTAAAAATACTAAAACTAAAACCATAACCGTAAACCCTAAATGCTAAAACTATCCATGTAGCCTAAACTCTAAACCCTAATCCCTAAACCCTAAACCATAAACCACAAACCCTCAACCCTAAACCCTAAACCCTAAACCCCAAACCATATACCCAAAACCTTAAACCCTAAGATCCTTAAAACATACCTAAACTAAATTAAAACTATAAAATAAAATAATAAAAAAAACTTAAATAAAATAAATATTAAAATTAAATTCTAAACTAAAACCTATAAACTAAACCTAAAATAAAATAAAATAAAATCTAAACTAAAATAAAAAAAAATAAAACCTAAACTAAACTAAAAATTAAAATAAACCTAAAAATAATAAACTTAAATAATATAAAAACTAAACATAAAATAAAAATAAAACAAACCTAAAATAAAATAAAATAACAACTAAATAAAAACTTAAACCTAAAAAATAAACCTAAAATAAATAAAATAAAACCTAAAACTAAAAAAAAAAACTAAACCTAAACTAAAACAAAATAAAATAAACCTAAACCTAAACTAAAATAAACAAAACTATAATAAATAAAACCTAAACCTAAACCCAAAATTAACTAAACCTAAACCCTAAAGTAAATAAAATAAATAAAAAAAATAAACCTAAACCTAAACTAAAATAAAACCTAGAAATAAACATAAAATAAAACCTAAATCTTAAACCTAAAAATAAAATAAAAAACTTAAAATAAAATAAAATATAAACCTAAAAATAAAATAAAATTAAACTAAACTAAAAAATAATCATAAATCAAAACCTAAAAAAATTAAAATAAAACCTAAACTAAAATAAATAAATAAACTAAATAAAATAAAACTAAACCTAAATAAAAATAAAATTATAAAATAAACTAAATAAATAAAAAACTAAATAAACTTAAACCCTATGGTTTACTTTTTAAAGAAACCCTAAACCCTAAAATTCCATAACCCTAAACCCTAAACTACTTAAACCCAAAAACCCTAAACCCTAAACTCAAAATAAAAACATTAAGCCTAAACCTAAACATTAAGCTAACCCTAAACCCTAAATACTAAAAAAAACCCTAAACCTTAAACCCTAAACCCTAAACCCAAACCTCTAAACCCTGACACTAAACCCTAAACCATAAACCCCAAACATAAAATCCTAAAAATCTAAACCTAAAGAAAATAAAACCTAAAAAAATAAAATATAAAATTCCTTAGAAATAAAATAAAAATAAAATAAACTAACTTATAATAAATGGAACCTAAACTAAACTAAAAAATAAATTATACCTAAGAAGAAAAAAATAAAATAAAATAAAACTACATAAATTAAAAATAAATTAAACCTAAATAAAATAAAACCTAAACCTAAGAAATAAACCGAAAAATAAATAAAAAGTAAATCCTAACCCCAAAACTAAAAAAAACCTAAACCTAAATTAAAAATAAAATAAACAAAATAAAATAAACCTTAACCTAAACTAAAGTAAGCTAAACTTAAATAAATAAAACCTAAACCTAAAATAAACTAAAATAAACCTAAACCTAAACTAAAAAATAAAACCAAAAAGTAAGCCTAAAATAAAAACCTAAAACCTAAATTTAAATAAATTAAATTAAATACTAAAAGTAAACTTAAAAATCAAAAATAAAACCTAAAAATAAAAAATAAAATAAAAAATAAAACTCAGCTAAAAAATAAACTTAAACCTATAAAATAAACTAAAATAAAAAATCTAAACTAAAATAAATAAAACTAAAATAAGTAAACTAAACTAAATAAAAATAAAAACAAACTTAAATAAAAACAAAATATAAAATAAACTAAAATAAATAAAAAATAGACTAAATAAACTAAATAAATCTAAACCTAATGGTTTACTTGATTAAAAAAAAACCCTAAACCTTAAGCTAATCCTAAACCCTAAAATAGACACTAAACCTTAAATCTTAAAATACTAAACCGTAAACCCTAAATCCTAAAACACTAAACCCTAAACCCTAAAACCTATATATAAATCCTAAACCCTAAAACCCTAGCCCAAACCCTAAACACTAAACCCAAAAACCCAAAACCACCTACAACCCTAAATGCCCTAAACCAACCCAACCCTAAACTAAGCCCACTAAACTTATACCCAAAACTAACCCAAAACCCTAAACACTAAACTAACCCTAAACCCTAAGAATGGGCAAAACCATGACTACAAGAACATCACCATCAACTAGGTTCAGTCTAGATTTGGCAGTGGAGGTGAAGGCAAAAGCGGTGATTATCGCAGTGGTGGTGGGGTATCTAGAGGTATTGGTGGATATAGAGGTGGTGGTTATGGAGGCGGGAGGAGTGACAGAAGTTATAGTCGTAGTGGTGACGGAGGGAGAGATCGGGGATATGATGATAGATCGCACTACTCGAGCGTTGGGGGTGATTCTTATGGGAACTGGAGAAAATGAAGAATGGTTGATCCTATTTGTTGCTTATTAAATTGTGTCTTTATAATAGAGACAGTTCTACTTATCTAGGGTTTTTGATTTTCTCTATGGGTGCTCATTTTTTATCTATGTCATCACTTGTGTCATAGAAAACATGGGGTGTTTCCTTGTTGATGAAATCAAAAAGAAGAAAGGTTAATTATGTTTATTCTCTATTAAAAAAACCCTTAAACTCTAAACCCTAAAAACCCTAAACCATAAATTATAATTCCTAAACCTACAAACCTACAAACCAAAACCCTAAACCCTAAAACCTAAACCTTAAACCCTAAACCCTAAACCCCAAACCCCAAACCTTAAACCCTAAACTAACCCTAAACCCAAAACCCCAAACCCCAAACCTTAAACCCTAAACTAACCCTAAACCCTAAACCCTAAACTCTAAGAATGGGCAGAACCTTAAAGGCAGGAACATCATCGTCAACTAGGCCTAGTATAGATCTAGAGATGGAGGTGAATGCGGAGGCGACAGTTATCACAGTGGTGGGGGGGATTTGAACTTGTTGTTGGATATAGAGGTGGTGATCGAACTAGTGATGGATATGGAGGTGGGAGGAGCGATGGAGGTTATAGCCGTGTGGGTGGCGAATGGAGAGATCAAGGATATGATGATGAATATCACTACTCTAGAGGTGGGGTTGGTTTGATGGGAACTGGAGAAACTGAAGAACGGGTGATCTATTCCACTACTTATGAAACTATTTTTATACTAGAGATGATTCTACTTATCTAGGGTTTTTGATTTACTCTATGGGTACCCATTTTTTTTCTATGTCATCGCTTGTGTCTTAGAAAACTTGGGGTACTACTTGGTTGATGTAATTGAAAAAAAGAAATGTTGAATCTAAATTTATTCTCTGTTAAAAAAACATTGAACCCTAAACCGTAAACCCAAAACTAAAACTTAAACCATAAACCTAAAACCAAAACCCTAAACCTTAAACCCTAAAAATGTTAAACCCTAAACCATAAATCCTAAACCTTAAACCTTAAAACCCTAAACCATAAACCCTAAACCCTAAAATTGATAACCCTATACCCAAAACTAACCCTAAACCCTAAACCTAAAACAAACCCTAAACATTAAACTAACCTTAAGCCCTAATAATGGGCAAAACCTTGATGATAGGAACATCATCTTCAACAAGGCTTAGTCTAGATCTAGCAATAGAGGCGAACGCAGAGGCGACAATTATCGTAGTGGTGGTGGGGTATCTGGTGGTGCTGGTGGATATGGAGGTGGTGGTCAGAGCAGTGGTGGTTAAGGAGGCGGGAGGAGAAACGGAGTTATAGTCCTGGTGGTGGTAGAGGGAGAGATCGTGGATCTCGCTACTTGAGAGGCAAGGGTGGTTCTGATGGGCACTAGAGAAACTGAAGAACGACCGATAAGATCTACTGCTTATGGAACTATGCCTTTATAGTAGATACGATTCTTCTTATCTAGGCTTTTTAATTTTTTATCTATGTCGTTGCTTATGTCCTAGAAATTTTGGGGTGCTACTTTGTTGATGAAATTGAAATGAAGAAATGTTCAATTTGAATTTTTCTCTATTTAAAAAAACCCTAAAAACCCCAAACAAACTCTCAATAAACCTACAACCCTAAAACCCCCTAAACCCTAAACCTAAAACCCTAAACTATAAACCCAAAACTATAAACCCTAAACCCTAAAACCTACAACTCTAAACCCTAAAGCCCAAACCCTAAATCCTAAACTAACCTTAAGCCCTAAACTAACCCTAAACCCTAAACTCTAAGAATGGGCAGAACCTTGATGGCAGGAACATCACCGTCAATTAGGCAAAGTCTAGATCTAATAGTGGAGGCAAAGGCAGAGGTGGTGGTTATCACAGTGATTATGGGGGATCTGGACGTGTTGGTGGATATGGAGGTGGTGGTCAGAGTAGTGGTGGTTATGGAAGTGAGGGGAGTGCCAGAGTTTATGATCGTGGGGTTGGCAGAGGGAGAGATCAGGGATACAATTGTAGATCCCACTACTCAAAAGGAAAGGGTGGTTCTAATGGGAACTAGAGAAAGCAAGAAACATTCGATGTTGGTTATGTGTCTTTATTTATAGTAGATCGTTCTACTTATCTAAGATTTTTTATTTACTATATGGGTGCTCGTTCTTGGACAATATCATCACTTATGTCTTAGAAAAATTTGGGTGCTACTTCGTTGCTGAAATTGAAAAGAAGAAAGGTTAAATTTGAATTTATTCTATATTAAAAAAACACCTTAAGGCCTAAACTAAAATTTAAACCCTAAACCTAAAACCATAACCCTAAACCTGAAAACCTAAACCCTAAACCCTAAAAATCTTAAACCCTAAACACTAAACCCTAAATCCTAAACCCTAAACTCTAAACCCTAAAATCCTAAACCCTAAACCCTAAACCCTAAACCCTAAAACTATAATCCATAAACACTAAAACATTCAACCCTAAACCCTAAACCCCAAAGCCTAAACCATAAACCCTAAGCCTTAAACTAACCCTAAACCCTAAACCCTAAACTAACCTGAAACCCTATACCCTCAACTAACCTTAAACCTGAACCCTAAACCATAAACCTTGAATAAAGATGTCATTCGTTGAAGTTCTAACGAATGACCTAATCCTAACATAGTTTTGGTAGCTAAAGAAAATGTCTTCAAGAGACTTTCCCTTGACTATTAGAGATTTGAATACCCTAACCCTAAATCATATTATAATACCATTTATTATAGTATAATGTAGCATCATATATTTGAGCATGTAGTGATGTGTTTTTGGATGTTATAAGATGTTTTGAAATGTTTTAGTATATTATGGTGTTATGCCCTATAGTCTATATTAATATAAATCATAAAAATATTAGTTTAATAAATCAGATGATGAAATTTGTTAAATTTGAAGTGGGAATCAAGTTGCAGTACCAAAGGTGTGCTACGCCACTTGTAGTCTAAAAAGTAAGATTTTATGTTCAAAATAAATATTATATGTTGTAGCATAGTATACCATCATATATCATAATATATTGTTCTATTTTAAATTATTTTAGTATTTTTCAGTCATGTAGTCGAGCCTACACAAGCATTATTTATAAAAATGTTGATTTAGACTCTAAAATGGTGGAATTTGGCCAAATTCATAATAGGTAGAGCATGGCATCATACTATAATGTTTCAATTTAAAACATGTAAGTGATACGACTAAAATATATAGTTTTTAATTGCATAGACTAATTTTATGATTTTTTATCTTAAGCAATCCCTTGTGATGTGATATGCAATATAATATAATATAATTTAATATGTTATAGTCTATTATAATATAGGATTCCATAATATAGTGAAGCATTATGCATTATAGCATACTATTGTGTATTATTACTTGTTGTTTAGCATATTTTAGTTTGTTATAGTATGATGTAGTAGGGTGTGTATTCATAAAAATACTGATTTATAGATTGAGCTGATGGGATTTGGCCAAATTTAAGGTAAGCTTTAGGGAACATCATTGGGGTGTGCTATGGTGTGTTATTTAATCAAAAGAATGTATTTTTGCATTCAAAATAAATGTTCATTTTTCAACGAAATTTTATAAATTTTTTACATAAAGTGATTCATTTTAAGGTGTATTGTAAGATAATATATTATATGAAAGCTTATTAAAATATAATGTACATAACAATATAACTTCACATATATATGAATGTGGTGGTGTGTTACTAAATGTTATTGTACATTTTAGTATGTTTTAATTTTGTTATAATACATTAGGTAAAAACTCACAAAAATTGTTAATTTGATGGTTGAGATGGAAGAATTTGGCCAAATTCATGGCACAGACCAAGAAGCATCACCAAAATTATGTTATATTGTACCATTTCTAATAGAAAATTAACAATTTTACATCCAAAATGAACATTATTCATATTTTGAGAAAATTTTGTAATTTGTTCTTTTTTAGTGATTCTAATGAGGTGAAATGTTAGACAATATATTATATTATAGTAAATTATAATATAACATCATATATTATATTATAATATAGTTTGTTAATTTAGACTATAATATGTTTAGCATGGTATTGTATAGTTAGTTTGAACTTCAACAATCATAAATCATAAAATTTTGATTACAATGTTAAGATGATGTAATTTGAATGAATACATTGTTAGGCTTTTAGTTGAAGTATTAAAGGTGTGAATAAGAGAAGAAATAAGATTTGATTAGAATTCCATGTCAAGGACATCGAGGGCGATCCACTAGGGGATCACACATGCATTGGACATGACATGTGAGGGGTCTATGTCGAGGGAATAGAAGAAGAAAGTCTGCTGGGGATAAGGTTTAAATTTGATTTGATTCTTTGATTTATAGAAAGAAGATCCGCTAGGGATAAGAATATATAATCCACTAGGGATTAAGATCAAATCAAGTTTAATTTGTTTTGTTTTAATTGATGTGGAGGCACATCTACTAGAGATATGGGCTCGAGTGCACTGGGGATCAGGTTTATGAACCTTCCACTAGGGAAGTAGGTTTGAGCTATCCATTGGGGATTTATATTTGAGTTTAATTTCATAGATTTGTTTGGGGATGTATCTGCTGGGAATAAGAGTTTGGTTGGATTTCTTTGATTTAAACTCTACTAGGGGAGTTGGTTTAATTTGGCTCCACTAGGGAGGTTGGTTTTGAATTTGATTTGTTTTCTTGACTTATTTATATATTATTTGGGGCTCCACTAGGGAAAAGGGTGTGATTTAACTCCATTGGGGAAAATTAAATTTTGTTTAATTTAATCTGAGTTAATGTATGGACCCTGTCGGTGTCTGATGGACCCACTAAAAAGGGGCTACATCAACCTTGACCTACCTCAAGTATACAAATCCAATGGGATAGTTTACCAGCTGTGGGGTAGAGCTAACCAACCTAAGGGTTTTCCTTTCAGTGTGCAATGACTATGCTAGGAAAAAGGCATAGCAGACTTACATCTTCTAAAGCGAGAAACAACTGTAGGGTACTTATGTCAACTCAAATATAGTCAGGATTAATTTTACCTTAATTTAATGTGATTTGGTATGGTTTATTTAGTTTAGTTTGATTTCAAATTGAGGGCATATCCATTGGGGATGTGAGCTCGATCTAATTTGGTAAATTTAATTTATGGACCATGTCGATGTGCGATGGGCCCACTGAAAAAGGGCTATATGAGACCTATCCTATCATAGAATTGATCATCAGGATAGTCTATCGTCGGTGGGACAGATGCTATCTCACTTAGGGTGACCACTAAGCGGGTAGCCCTGAGGAAGGACTAGACCTAGACTTGAAGTAGCTAAGAAGGAAGGAGCCGCGAGGGGACTTATCCTAAACCACAAATATATTCGGCCCAGTCAGTACATGAAGGCTAATCCAAGAAGAAAGTGTAGCAGACTCACATCCTCTTAAACAAAGCCAACATGAGCTAGCTTACCGGCCATGCAGTATGTCCTACTAGACTAACAAGGTGCTCATCGATGTGCACTGGCCAAGTAAAGAAGGAAAGTGTAGCAGACCCTAAACCTAAACTAAACTAAAAAAAAAAGATAAACCTAAGAATAAAAAACTATAATAAAATTAAAACTAAATGTAAAAATAAAACTAAATAAAAAAACCTAAACCTAAAAAGTAAACCTAAACCCTAAACTAAGAAAACCTAAACCTAAATAAAAATGAAATAATCCTAAACCTAAAATAAATAAATAGAACTAAAATAAATAAAGCCTAAACCCGAACCTATAATAAACTAAACCTAAACCTTAAATAAAATAAAATAAAGTAAAAATAAACCTAAACCTAAACTAAAAAATATTACCTAAAAATAAACCTAAAATAAAAACATAAAACCTAATTCTAAAAAAAATAAACTAAAAACCTAACCATAAACCTGAAAATAAAAATTAAAACCTAAACCTAAAAATAAAATAAAAATAAAACTAAACTAAAAAATAAACATAAACCTAAACCTAAACTTAGAAAATAAACTAAAATAAAAAACCTAAACTAAAATAAATAAACTTAAAATAAATGAACCAAATTTAAAATAAATAAAAAGTGAACCTACATAAACAAATTAAATAAACTAAAATAAATAAATAAATAAACTAAATAAACCTAAACATACTAGTTTACATAATTTTTTTTAAAAAACCCTAAACCCTAAACCTTAAACCCTAAATCCTAAACCCTAAACCCTAAATCCTAAAACTAACCTTAAACCTTAAACCCTAAACCTACAATCTTAAACCCTAAACACTAAAAAACCATAAACTCTAAACTTAAATCCCTAAACCAAAAACCCTAACCCTAACCCTAAACCCTAAATCCTAAACCCTAAACCCGAAACCCTAATCAAACCCTAAACCCTAAACTCTAAACTAACCTTAAACCCAAAACCCTAGAGCTTACACACTAAACCCTTAGCCCTAAACCCTAAACCCAAACACTAAACCATAAACCCTAAAAGCTTAAACCCTAAACCCTAAACCCATAGCCCTAAAACCTAAATCCTAAACCCTAAACCCTAAACTGTAAAAACCTAAAAACTTAAACCTAAACTAAATAAAACCTAAATATAAAAATAAAAACCTAAACTTTAATAAAATAAAAAATAAAATAAAATAAAAACCTAAACTAAAACCTAAACCTAAACCTAAAAATAAAAAAAATAAAAAATAAAAAAAATAAAAAATAAAAAAAATAAAAATAAAAAAAGTAAAACCTAAACTAAACTAAAAATAAAATTAACCTTTAAATAAAAAACCTTAATAAAATTAAAACTCAATGAAAAATTAAAATAAAATAAAACTAAAATAAAATAAAATGATAACTTAATAAAAACTTAAACCTAAAAAAAAATAATAAATAATACATAAACCATAAACTAAAAAAAAAACTAAACCTAAAATAAAAATTAAATAAATAATATAAAATATACCTAAACCTAAAATAAAATAAACTAAACTAAAATAAATAAAACCTAAACGTAAACCTAAAATAAACTAAACCTAAGCCTAAACCTAAACTAAACAAAATAAAATAAACTAAAAATAAACCTAAACCTAAACTAAAAAACAAAACTTAAAAATAAACCTAAACTGAAAACTTAAAAGCTAAAACTAAAAAAATAAAATAAAAAGTTCGACCTAAACCTAAAAATAAAAAAATAAAACCTAAACCTAAAAAGTAAAATAAAAATAAAACTCAACTAAAAAATAAACCTAAACCTAAACATAAACATAAAAACCAAACTAAAATAAAAAACCTAAACTAAAATAAATAAACTAAACTCAATAAAAAATAAAATAAACCTAAATAATCTTTGACGTTATGTTTACATTGTGCATTAAGATGGCTTGCCTTCATAGTTTCTTAAATGCTTTTAATGTGTGGTTTGGATGATTAGCTTTAAGATAAACCCTAAACTATAAACCCTAAACTAAAACCTGAATCCTAAACCTATAACCTAAACCCTAAACCCTAAACCCTAAAAAACTCTAAACCCTAATCCCTAAACCCTAAACACTAAACCCTAATCCCTAAAACCTTAAACCCTAAACCCTAAACCCTAAACCCTAAACCCTAAACCCTAAACACTAAACTCTAAACCCTAAACCCAAAACCCTAAAGTCTAAAAACAAAAACCTAAACTAAATAAAACCTTAAAATATAATAAATAAATAAAACCTAAACAAAAATATAATAAAAAATAAAATAAAATAAAAACATAAACTAACTTAAACCTAAACCTAAACCTAAGCCTAAACCTAAACCTAAACTTAAAATGAAAATAAAAGAAAAACTAAAACTAAACTAAAATAAATAAATAAAAACCTAAAATAAACAAAATAAATAAATAAATAAACCTAAATAAAATAAAAACTAAACGTAAAATAAAATTAAAATAAGCCTAAAATAAAATAAAATAAAATAAAAACTAAATAAAAACCTAAACCTAAAAAATAAACCTAAAAATAAATAAAAAATAAACCTAAACCCTAAACTAAAAAAAACCTAAACCTAAAATAAAAATAAAATAAATTTAAACCTAAACTAAAATAAACTAAACCTAAACCTAAACCTAAACTAAATAAAATAAAAAAAACTAAAAATAAACCTAAACCTAAATTAAAAAATAAAACCTAAAAATAAAAATAAAATAAAAACCAAAAACCTAAACCTAAAAAAATAAAATAAATACCTAAACTTAAACCTAAACTTAAAAATAAAAAAAATAAAACCTAAACCTAAAAAATAAAATAAAAATAAAACTAAACTAAAAAATAAACCTATACCTATACCTAAACCTAAAAAATAAATTGAAATAAAAACCTAAACTAAAATAAATAAAACTAAAATAAATAAACCTAAATAAAAATAATAAATAAAATAAATAAAAAAATAAACTAATTAAACTAAATAAACCTAAACTTACCAATTTACTTAATTTAAAAAATAAAAAAAATAAAAAAATAAAATATAAAAACCCTAACCCTAAAACTAGCCCTAAACCCTAAACTAAGAAAAAAACCTAAACCTAAAATAAAAATAAAATAAACCTAAACCTAATCTAAAATAAACTAGACTAAAATAAATAAAACCTAAACCTAAAATAAACTTAACCAATACCCTAAAGTAAATAAAATAAATAAATAAAAAATAAACCTAAACTAAAACTAAAAAATAAAACCTAAAAGTGAACCTAAAGTAAAAAACCTAAACCTAAAAAAATATAATAAAAACTTAAACCTAAACCTAAAAAAATAAATAAATAAAACTATACTAAAAGATAAACAAAAAGCTAAACCTAAACTTGACAAATAAACTAAAATAAATAAACCTAAAATAAATAAACAAAATTAAATATAAATAAAAAATTAACATAAATAAAAAATAAAAAAATATATAAAAAAAAACTAAATAAACCTAAACCTATCGATTTACTTAATTTTTTTTTTAAAAAAAAACCATTAACCCTAAACCCTAAACCTTAAACCCTAAATCCTAAACCCTAAACCTGCAACCCTAAACCTGCAACCCTAAACCCTAAAAAACCCTAAACACTAAAATAACCCAAAGCCTTAAAACCTAAACACTAAACCCTAAACACTAAACCCTAAACCTAACCATAAACCCTAAAACCCTAAACCCTAAACTCTAAACTAACCCTCAACACTGAACCCTAAACCTTAAAAACCCTAAACCCTAAACCAACCCTAAACCCTAAGCTATCCTTAAACTCTAGACACTAAACCCTCAACCCTAAAAACCTTAAACCCTAAATCCTAAACACTAAACCCTAAACCCTAAACCCAAAACCCTAACCCTAACCCCTAAACATTAAAACCCTAAAACTTAAAATGCTAAACCCTAAACCCTAAACACTAAAACCCTAAACCATAAACTTGAAACCTTAAACCCTAAACCCTAAACCCAAACTAAATAAAACTTAAATTTAAAATAAATAAAAAACCTAAACTAAAACCTAAACCTAAACCTAAACCTAAACTTAAACCTAAAAATAAAATAAATTAAAAAATAGAATCTAAACTAAATATAATAAATAAAAACCTAAATGAAACTAAAAATATAAAATAAACATAAAAATAAAACACCTAGATAAAATAACACCTTAATGCAAAAAATAAAAATTAAATAAAAACCTAAAGCTATGAAATAAACCTAAAAATAAAACTTAAAAAGAAATAAAAAATAAAACCTAAACCCTAAACTAAAAAAAAACATAAATTAAAATAAATAACACATAAACCCAAATCCAAAATAAACAAAACCTAAACCCTAAATTAAATAAAATAAAATAAACTCAAAATAAACTTAAACCTAAACCCTACACTTTAAACCTATAACCCTAAACACTAAACATCTAAAAAACTAAACCGAAACTAAGTAAAACCTAAAAATAAAATAAATACCTAAACTTAAATCTAAACCTAAACATAAATAAAAATAAAATAAACCTAAAATAAAAGAAAAATAAAAACTAAATAATAAACTAAACTTAAAAAATAAACATAAAAATAACACCTAAAAATAATTAAAAAATAAAACCTAAACCCTAAACTAAAAAAACACCTAAACCTAAAATAAACTAAACTAAAATAAATAAAACCTTAAACTAAACCTAACATAACTAAACATAAACCCTAAACTACACAAAATATATTAAATTAAAAATAAACCTAAACTAAAAAATAAAACCTAAAAATAAACATAAAACCTAAACTTAAAAAAATAAAATAAAAATCTAAACCTAAACCTTAAAAAAAAAGCTAAACCTAAAAAATAAAATAAAAATAAAACTAAACTAAAAAAGAAACATAAACCTAAACCTAAACCTAAAAATAAACTAAAATAAAATCCCTAAACTAAAATAAATAAACCTAAAATAAATAAAATAAACTAAATAAAAATAAAAAATAAACTTAAATAAAAAATAAAAATAAAATAAACTAAAATAAATACAAAATAAACTAAGCAAACTAAATAAACCTAAACTTACATCTTTACTTAATTTTAAAAAAAACTCTAAACACTAAACCCAAAACCCCAAACCCTAAAGCCTAAACCCTCAACCCTAAAAACCCTCAACCCTAAACCTTGACCCTAAACCCTAAACCTTAAAACCCTAAACCCTAAAACCCTAAAATCTAAACCCTAAACCCTAAACACTAAAAACCTAAAAAGCTAAACCTAAACTATTTAAAACATAAAAATAAATTTAAAAAATACCGAAATGTAAATTAAATGAAAAAACTAAATAATAAAATTAAAACCAAAATTAAAATGTAAACCTAAACTTAAAAATAAAATAAAATAAAAAATAAAAGAAAACTAAAATAAAATAAATAAAAACCTAAACTAAATAAAAAAAATTAAATTAATTGAAGAATAAAAGACCTAAATAAAATAAAAACTATACTTAAAGTAAAACAAAAAAATACTAAATAAAAACCTAAACCTAAAAATAAATAAAAAATAAAACATAAACCCTAAATGAAAAAAAACCTAAAATAAAAATAAAATAAATAAAAGAAAATAAACCAAAACTTAAACTATAGTAAACTAGACAAAATTAAATTAAACCTAAGCCTAAACATAAACCAAAACCAAAACTAAAAAAAATAAAATAAACTAAAAAAACCTAAACCTAAATTAAAAAATAAAACATAAAAATGAACCTAAAATAAAAACCTAAAACCTAAACCTAAAAAAATAAAATAAAAATCTAAACCTAAACCTAAAAATAGAAACTAAAACCTAGAAATAAAAAATAAAATAAAAATAAAACTCAACTAAAAAATAAACCTAAATCAAACCTAAACCTAAAAATTAAACTAAAATAAAAAACCTAAACTAAAATAAATAAGCTAAACTAAAAAAATAAAAAATAAACCTAAAGAAAAATAAAAAATAAAGTAAAATAAAATAAATAAAAAATAAACTAAAGATACTAAATAAACCTAAACCTACTGATTTACTTAATTTTATTTTATTAAAAAAACCTTAAACCCTAAATCCTAAGCCCTGAACCCTAAACCCTAAACCTACAACCCTAAATCGACAACTCTAAACCCTACACCCTAAAAACATAAATTATAAACCCTAAACCCTAAACACTAGAAGCATAAACCCTAAAACCCTAAACCATAAACCCCAAACCCAAAATCCTAAACGCTAACCCTAAACCCTAAACCCTAAACCCTAAACCACAAACCATAAACATAAATAATAACCCTAACACTAACCATCAACCCTAAAACCCTAAACCCTAAACCTTAAAAACCCTAAACCCTAAAGCCTAAACCCTAAACCTTAAACTAACCCTAAACCCTAAGCTAACCATAAATCCTAAATGCTAAACCCTAAACCCTAAACCCAAAAATCCCTAAACCCTAAAGCCTAAATACTAAACCTTAAATTCTAAACTTAAACCTAATCAACTAAACCTAATCAACTAAACTTTAAACCTTAAACTTAAACTCAAAATCTAAACTTAAACCCTAAACCTTAAACTATTTTAAACTAACCTAAACTTTAAACTTAAACCTAAACCCTAAACCTAAACTTAAACCTTAAACTAAAATAAACCTAAAGTTTAATAAACCTTAAACTAACCCTAAACCTGTTAACTATAAACCCTAAACCTTTAACCTAAAACCTAAACCTAAAGTATAAATTTAAACCTAAACCTAAACTAAATTCACATAAACTCTAAACCTAAACCTTAAACCTAACTCCTAACACTAACTCTAAACTTAAACCTAAACCCTAAACCCTATACCTAAACCTTAAACCTTAAAACCTCTAAGTTTAAAAGCTCAACCCTAAACCTTAAACTAACCCTAAATCATAAGTTAACCCTAAACCTTAAACCCTAAACCCTAAACCCTAAACCCTAAACCCTAAACCCTAAAGCCTAAACACTAAACCCTAAACCCTAAACCCTAAACCCTAAACTAAAATAAATAAATAAAACCTAAGTAAAATAAATAAACCTAAACCAATCGGTTTACTTAATTTTTTTTTACAAAAAGAGACCCTAAACCCTAAACCCTAAACCTTAAACCCTCAACCGTAAACCCTAAAACTAACACTAATAAAGCTAAAAAATAAACTTAAAAATAAAACATAAAAAATAAATAAAAAATAAAACTTAAACCCTAAACTAAAAAAAAACTAAACCTAAGATAATTAAAATAAAATAAATATAAACCTAAACTAAAATAAATAAAACATAAAGCTAAACCTAAAACAACCTAAACCTAAACCCTAAACTAAATAAAATAAAATAAACTAAAAATAAACCTAAACCTAAACTAAATAAAATAAAATAAAAATGAAATAAATAATTAAAACCTAAACCTAAAAAATAAAATAAAAACCTAAACTTAAACATAAAAAGAAAAAAATAAAACTTAAACCTAAAAAATAAAATAAAAATAAAAATAAACTAAAACAATAAACATAAACCTAAACATAAACCAAAAAAAATAAACTAGAACAAATAAACCTAAAATAAATAAACTAAGCAAAATAAAAAAAATAAAAAATAAACCTAAATAGAAATAAAAAAGAAAATAAACTAAAATAAATAAACTAAATAAACCTAAACATACTAGCTGACTTAATTTTTTAAGAAAACCATAAAACCTAAACGCTAAACAAAAAATCCTAAACCCTAAACCCTAAAACTAACCTTAAACACTGAACCGTAAACCTACAACCCTAAACCCTAAACCCTAAAATGCTCTAAACTCTAAACCTTATCCCTAAACCCTAAACTAACTCTAAGCCCTAAACTAACCCGAAACCATAAACCCTAAACACTAAAAACACTAAACCCTAAGCCTAAACACTAAACCCTAAACCCTAAACCCTAACCCTAAACCTTAAACCTTAAAACCTTAATCCCTAAAACCCTAAAGCCTAAACCCTAAACCCTAAACCCTAAACCCTAAATCCTAAAAACCTAAAAACATAAACCCAAACTATATAAAACCTAAACCTAAATTAAACAAAATATCCTAAACCAACATTAAATAAAAAAACAAATCAATAAAATAAAAACCTAAACTAAAACCTAAACCTAGACTTAAAAATAAAATAAAATAAAATAAACTAAATAAAAACCTAAACTAAATCAGAAAATAAAATTAACTAAAGAATAAAAAACCTAAATAAAATAAAAACTAAACTTAAAATAAAAATAAATAAACCTAAAATAAAATTAAATAAAAACTAACTTAAAAACTAAACCAGAAAAATAAACCTAAAAATAAATAAAAAGTAAAACCTAAACCCTAATAAAAAAAACCTAAAATAAAAATAAAATAAATAAAATAAAATAAACCAAAACTGAAACTATAATAAACTATACAAAAATAAATAAAACCTAAGCCAAAAACCTAAAATAAACTAAACCCAAAACTAAACATAAACTAAATAAAATAAAATAAACTAAAAAAAACTAAACCTAAACTTAAAAAAAACATAAATATGAACCTAAAATAAAAACCTAAAACCTAAACCTACAAAAATAAAATGAAAATCTAAACCTAAACCTAAATATAAAAACTAAAACTTAAAAATAAAAAATAAGATAGAAACAAAACTAAACTAAAAAATAAACTAAAATAAATAAACTACACTAAACAAAAAATAAAAAATAAAGTAAACTAAAATAAATAAAAAATAAACTAGAAATATATTAAATAAACCTAAACCTAAGGTTTACTTAATTCAATTTTTTAAAAAAACCTTAAACCCTAAATCCTAAACCCTAAACTCTAAACCTTAAACCTACAACCCTAAATCTGCAACCATAAACCCTACACCCTAAAAAACCCTAAAACATAAACCCTAAACCCTAGAAGCATAAACTCTAAAATTTTAAACCATAAACCCTAAACCCTAAACACTAAACCCTAACCCTAAACCCTAAACCCTATCACTAACCCTAAACCTAAAATCCCTAAAACCCTAAACCCTAAACCTTAAACCCTAAAAACCCTAAATCCTAAAGCCTTAATCATAAACCTTAAACTAACCCTAAACCCTATGCTAACCCTAAACCCAAAATACCCTAAACCCTAAAGCCTAAACACTAAAACCTAAACTAAACCTATACCTAAACTCCTACCTAAACCTAAACTTAAACTCTAAACTAAACCTAAACTTATACCTAAACTCCTAACATTAACCTAAACCCTAGTCCCTAAACTAAATTATCCTAAACCTAAACCTAAACTATAAACCCTAAACCTAAAGTCTAAACATTAACCTTAAACTCCAAACCCTGTTATCCTAAACCCTAAACCCTAAACCCTAAACCCTAAAACTAAACCTAAAGCTAAACACTAAACCCTAAACCCTAAACCTAAAACCTAAATTAAACTAAATAAATAAAGAATAAACTATAAACTAAATTAATTTAAACTATTTTTTTAAAAGACTCAAAACCCTAAATTATAAATTGTAAACCCTAAACCCTAAAAACTCAACCCTAAACCTTAAAATTAACTCTAATAAACCTAAAAAATAAACTTAAAAATAAAACTTATAAATAAATAAAAAATAAAGCCTAAACTTTAAACTAAAAGAAAAACTAAACTTAAAATAAATAAAATAAAATAAACATATACCTAAACTAAAATAAACTAAACTAAAATAAATAATACCTGAACCTAAACCTAAACTAAATAAAATAAAATAACCTAAAAATAGACCAAAACCTAAACTAAAAAAAATAAACCTAAAATAAAAAATTAAAACCTAAACCTAAAAAATAAAATAAAAACCTGAACGTAAACCTAAAAATAAAAAATAAAACCTAAACCTAAAAAAATAAAATAAAAATAAAACTAAACTAAAAAATAAAAATAAACCTAAACCTGAACCAAAAAATAAATTAAAATAGATAAACTAAACTAAATAATAAATAAAAAATCAACCTAAATAGAGTTAAAAAAATAAAATAAACTAAAATAAATAAACTAAATAAACCTAAACTTACCAGCATACTAAATTTTTTTTAAAATAATAACTACACCTTAAACGCTAAACATTAAATCCTAAACCTTAAACCCTAAGACTAACCTAAACACTGAACCATAAACCTACAACCTTAAACCCTAAACCCTAGAATACCATAAACCCTAAACCCTAAACTAAACTTAAACCCTAAAACCTAAATCTTAAAGCCTAAACCCTAAACCCTAAACCCTAAAATAACCCTAATTCATAAGCTAACCCTAAACCCTAAAAGGTCTAAACCCTAAAGCCTAAACACAAACCCTAAACCCTAAACCCTAACCCTAAACCCTAAACTTTCAAACCCTAAACCCTCAACCCTAAACCTTAAACCCTTAAAATGTAAACACTAAACCCCACAACCCTACAACCCTAAACCCTAAACCCAAAAATCCTAAACCCTAAACCCTAAAATCTACAACCCTAACCCTAAACCCTAAAATCTACAACCCTAAACTCAAACCCTAAACCCCAAACCCTAAACCCTAAACCATAAACCATAAAACTCTAAACCCTAAAACCAAAACTCTAAAACCAAAAAACCTAAAAACATACACCTAAACTAAATAATACCTAAAAATAAAATAAATATAAAAACCTAAACCTGAATAAATTAAAAAATAAAATTAAAAAAAACATAAACTAAAACCAAAACCTAAACCTAAAAAAATAAAATAAAAAATGACAACTAAACTAAAATAAAATAAATAATAACCTAAATTAAACTAAAAAATAAAAAACCTAAATAAAATAAAAACTAAATTTAAAATAAAAATAAAATAAATTTAAAATAAAATAAAAACTAAATAAAATCCTAAACCTAAACAATAAACCTAAAATAAATAATAACAAAAATCTAAACCCTAAACTAAAAAAAACCAAAACCTAAAATAAAAAATATACATAAACTTAAACTAAAATAAATTAAACTAAAATAAATAAAACCTAAACCTAAACCTCAAATAAACTAAACCTAAACTTAAACCTAAACTAAATAAAATAAAATAAACTAAAAATAAACCTAAACATAAACTAAAAAATAAAACTTAAAAATAAAAAAAATAAAACATATACCTAAAAAAATAAAATTAAAACCTAAAATCTATACCTAAAAAAATAAAATTAAAACCATAACCTAAACATAAAAATAAAAAATAAAACTGAAACCTAAAAAATAAAATAAATCTAAACTAAAAAATAAACCTAAACTTAAACACAAACCTAAAAAATAAGCTAAAATATAAAACCTAAACTAAAATAAATAAATTAAACTAAATAAAAATAAAATTAAACCTAAATCAAAATATAAATAAACTAAAATAAATAAAAAATAAACTAAATAAACCAAAACATACATTTTTACTTAATTTAAAAAAAATAAAAAATAGTAAAACTCAAACCTAATTAATAAACTAAAAAACCTAAACCCTAAACCCTAAAACACTAAACCCTAAACTAAACTAAAACCTTAATCCTAAAACCTAAACTTAAACTATAAACCCTAAACCTAAACTATGAACCCTAAACTAAACCTAAAACCTAAACCCTAAACCAAAACCTAAACTAAACCTAAACCCTAAACCTCCCTACACTATAAACCCTAAACCCTAACCTATACTAAACCTAAAACTATAAACCCCTAACCTTAAACTAATCTAATTCAAAACCCTAATCCCTAAACCCTAAACCCAAAACATTAATCCCTAAACCCTAAACTCTAAACCCTAAACCCTAAAATCTATATCCCTAAACCCTAAACCCTAAACCCTAAATCCCAAACCATAAACTAACCCTAAACCCTAAACCCTAAACTGTAAACCCTAAAAAGCTAAAACCTAAACCTTAAATAAATAAAACTTTAAAATAAAATAAATAAAAAACTTAAACCAAAATAAAAATTAAAATAAAATAAAAATATAAACTAAAACTTAAACCTACACCTAAAAAGGAAATAAAATAAAAGTTAAAAACTAAACTAAAATAAAATAAATAAAAACCTAAGCTAAATTAAAAAAATAAAAAACATAAATAAAATAAAACTAAACCTAAAAGAAAAATAAAATAAAATGAAACCTAAATAATAACCTAAACCTAAACAATAAACCTTAAAATAAAACTGGAAAATAAATCTAAAAAAAACCTAAACCTAAAATAAAAATAAAGTAAACTTAAACCTAAACTAAAATATACTAAACCAAAATAAATAAAACCTAAACCTAAACCTAAAATAAACTAAACTAGAGCCTAAACCCAAACTAAAAAAATAAAATAAACTAAATATAAACCTAAACCTAAACTAAAAAATAAAACCTAAAATCAAAACCTAAAACCTAAAACTAAAAAAATAAAATAAAAACCTAAACCTAAACCTTAAAATAAAAAATAAAACCTAAACCTGAAAATAAAATAAAAATAAAACTATACTAGAAAATTAGCATAAACTTAAACCTCAACCTAAAAAGTGAACAAAAATAAAAAACTTAAACAAAAAGAAATAAACTAAATTAAATAAAAATAAAAAAAAATTTAAATGAAAATAAAAAATAAAATAAAATAAATAAACCTAAACCTACCGGTTTACATAATTAAAAAACCACTTAACCCTTAACCCTAAACTTTAAACCCTAAAACTAACCCTAAACCTACAACCTTAAACCTTAATCCTTAAAAAACCCAACATCATAAACCCTAAACCCTAAGCTAACCCTAAATGCTAAACCATAAAACCCTAAACCATAAAGCCTAAACCCTGAACCATAATCCAAAAGACTAAACCCTAAAACCCTAAACCCTAAAACCTTAAACCCTAAACCTTAAACCTAAACCCTAAACCCTAAACCCTAAACCCTAAACCCTAAACCCTAAACCCTAAAAACCTAGAAACCTAAAGCTAAACAAAATAAAACATGAATATAAAATACATAAAAAAACTTAAACCTAAATAAAAAATAAATTAAAATAAAATTAAAGACTAAACTAAAACTTAAACCTAAAAATAAAATAAAATAAGCTAATAAAAATAAACTAAAATAAAATAAATAATAACCTAAATTAAACTAAAAATAAAATAAGAATAAGAATAAAAAACCTAAATAAAATAAAATTTAAACATAAAATAATCCTAAAATAAGCTTATAATAAAAATAAATAAAAATTAAATAAAAATTGAAACTTAAAAAATAAACTTAAAAATAAAACTTAAAAATAAATACAAAAAAGCCTAAACTCTAAAATAAAAAAAAATGTAAACCTAAAATAAAAGTAAAATAAATAAATAAAATAAACCTAAACATACACTAAAATAGACTAAACTAAAATAAATAGAACCTAAACCTAAAATAAACTAAACCTAAAATAAATAAAATAAAATAAATTAAAATTAAACCTAAACAAAAAAAATAAAACCTAAAAATAAACCTAAAATAAAAATCTACAACCTAAACCTAAAAAAATAAAGTAAAAACCAAAACATAAACCTAAAAATAAAAAATAAAACCTAAACCTAGAAAATAAAACTCAACTAAAAAATAAACCTAAACCTAAACTTAAAAAATAAAATAAAACAAAAACCTAAACAAAAATAAGAAAACCTAAAATAAATAAGCTAAACTAAATAAATATAAGAAATAAGATAAACTAAATAAATAAAATAAATCTGAACCTACTAATTTACATAATTTTAAAAAAAAAACTTTAACCCTAAACCCTAAAAATAAACTAAAAAAATTAAGACCTATCAGTTTACTTAATTTAAAATTAAACTTAAATTAAAACCTGAACCCTAAACCTATAACCTAAACCCCAAACACTTAAAATCATAAAATAAAATAAAATATAACCCTAACCATAAACCCTAAACCTACAACCCTAAACCCTAAAACCCTAAACCCTAAACCCAAAACCCAAAACCCAAAACCCAAACACCTTAAAAACCCTAAATCCTAAAGCCTGGACACTAAACCATAAACAATAAACCCTAAACCTTAAACCCTAACCCTAAACCCTAAACAATAAAACCTTATAGACTTAAATCCTAAAACCCTAAACCCTAAGTCCAAAGCCTTAAACACTAAACCCTAAACCCTAAAAACCTAAAAACCTAAACCTAAAAAATAAAATAAAAGTAAAACTCAACTAAAAAATAAACCTAAACCTAAGCCTAAACCTAAAAAATAAACTAAAATAAAAAACCTAAATTGAAATAAATAAACTAAACAAAATTAAAATATAAAATAAACCTTAAAAAATTATAAAAAACTAAAATAAATAAAAAATAAACTAAGTAAACTAAATAAACCTAAACCTACGAGTTTACTTAGTTTTAAAAAAAAACCCTAAACCCTTAATCCTTATCCTAAACCCTAAATCTTAAACCCTAAAACTTACCATAAACCCTAAACACTAAACCTACAACACTAAACCTACAACCCTAAACACTAAACCCTAAAAAACCCTAAACCCTAAACACTAAAGCCTAAACCCTAAACCCTAAACCCTAAACCCTTTAAACATAAAATATAAAACCTTAAACCCTAAACAATAAACCCTAAACCCTAATCCCTAAACTGAAACCCTAAACCCTAGACCCCAAACCCTAAACCTAAACCTAAAGTAACTAAATAAATTAAAAAATACACTTAAACCTTAAAACTTAATAAACCTTAACATAAACTTAAACCCTAAGAATGGGTAAAACCTTGACAGCAGGAACATCACCGTCAACCAGGCTCAATCTAGATCTAACGATGGAGGCGAAGGCAAAGGCAACAATTATCGCAACAGTGGTGGGGTATCTGGAGGTGCTGGTGGATATGGAGGTGGTGGTCGATGTAGTGGTGGTTATGGAGGCAGGAGGAGTGACGGAGGTTACAGCCGTGGTGGTGGCGGAGAGGGAGAATGGGGATATGATGGTGCATCCCACTACTCAAGAGGTCGAGGTGGTTCTGATGGGAACTGGAGAAACTGAAGAATGGCCGAGCTGACCTGTTGTTTATGGAATTGTCTTTACGATAAAGACAATTCTAGTTATCTAGATTTTGATTCTATGCTCATTTTTTATCTGTCTTTGTCATAGAAAACTTGGTTGATGAATTCAAAATGAAAACTATTAAATTTGAGTTTGTTCTCTATTAGAAGAAAAAATTGAAAACCCTAAACCCTAAACTAAAACTTGAACCTGAAACCTAAAATCTAAACCCTAAACCCTAAACCCTAAACCCCAAACCCAAATATATTTAAAAACATTTAAAAAAAATCAAAAAAACCCTAACCCTAAACTCTAAACCCTAAAACTAACCCTAAACCCTAAATCATAAACCATAAACCTACAACCATAAACCTGAACCCTAAACCCTAAAACACTCAACCTTAAACCCTAAATCCTAAACCATAAACACTAAACCCTAAACCCTAAACCCAAAAACCTACAACCTTAAACCCTAAACCCTAAACCCTAAACCCTAAAAACCTAAAAACTTAATCCAAAACTAAATGAAACCTAAAAATAAAATAAATAAAAAACCTAAACCTAAATAAAATAAAACCTAAGCTAAAACCTAAACCTACACCTAAACCTAAACATAAAAATATAATAAAATAAAAAATAAAAATTAAACTAAAATATAATAAATAAAAACCTAAACTAAACAAAAAAGTAAAAAAACCTAAAAATAATAAAACCTAAATAAAATAAAAACAAACCAAAAATATAAATAAAATAAAATAAAAACTAAATAAAAACTTAAACCTAAAAAATAAATAAATAATAAAACCTAAAACTAAATAAAAAATCAAACAAAATCCTTAAACTAAAAAAAACCTTAAACCTAAAATAAACAAAATATAATAAACCTAAACCTAAACTAAAATAAACTAAACTAAAATAAATTAAAACTAATATAAATAAAACTTAAACCTAAACCCAAAACCCTAAACCCTAAATCCTAAACCCTAAACCCTAAAATTAACCCTAAACCCTAAACCTAAAACCTTAATCCCTAAACCCTAAACCTTAAACATTAAGCTGACCCGAAACCTTAAACGTTAAACCCTAAACCACAAAAATCCTAAACCATAAAGCCTAAACACTAAACCCTAAACCCTAAACCCTAAGCACTAAACCTTAACCCTAAACCTAAACCCTAAATCCTAAACCCTAAAATACTAAACCCTAAAACCTTAAACCCTAAACCCTAAACCCTAAACCCTAAACCCTAAAAATCTAAAAACCTAAACCTAAACTAAATAAAATTTATAAATAAAATAAATAAAAATTGTAAAGCTAAATAAAATAAAATAATAACCTAAAATAAAACTTAGACATAAACCTAAACCTAAAACAAAAAAATAAAACTCAACTAAAAAAATATACCTAAACCTAAAGCTAAAAAATAAACTACAATAAAAACCTAATAAAATTAAATAAACTGAAAATAAATAAACTAAACTAAATAACAATAAAAAGTAAACATAAAGAAAATATAAATTAAATAATTTAAAATAAATAAAAAATAAACTAAATAAGCGAAAACCTATTGGTGTACTTAAATTTTCCCTTTTTAGAAAGAAACCTGAACCTTGAGGTCCCCAAACTTTAAACCCAAAACCCTAAAAAAAAACCTAAACCTACCAGATTTACTTAATTTAAAAATAAACCTAAACTAAATCCTGAACCCTAAAACTAAAACCTAAATCCTAAACCTTAAACCTTAAAAAATTAAAAAAAATAAAAATAAAAACCCTTAACCCTAAACCCTAAACCCTAAACCCTAAAACCCTAAACCACAAACCCAAAACCATAACCCCTAAACTAAAACCTTAACCCTAAACCCTTAACCCAAAACCCTAAACCCTAAATCCAAAAAACCCTAAACCCTAAAGCCTAAACACTAAACCTTTAACCCTAAACCCTAACACTAAACCTTAAACCATATAACCCTAAAACCCTAAATCCTAAAACCCTAAACCCTAAACCTAAAAAAATAAAATAAAAATAAAACTCTACTAAAAAATAAACCTAAACCTAAACCTAAAAAAATAAACTAAAATAAAAAACCTAAAATAAATAAAAATAAAAATAAATTAAATTAAAATAAATAAAAAATACCCTAAACCTACTGTTTACTTAATTTTAAAAAAAAATCATAAACCCTATAACCAACCCTAAATCCTAAACCCTAAACCTACAACACTAATCCTACAACCTTAAACCCTAAGCCCTAAACCCTAAAAAACCCTAAACCCTAAACCCTAAACCTTAACCCTAAGCCCTAAACCCAAAATGCGTAAACCCTAAAACCCTAAACCCTAAACCCTAAACCCTAAATTTAATCTTAAAGTAAATAAATAAATTAAAAAATAAACCTAAACCCTAAAACCTAATAAACCTAAACTCTAAGAATGGGCAAAACCTTGATGGAAGGAACACCACCATCAACGTGGCTTAATCTAGACCTAATGGTGGAGGCAAAGGCAAAGGCGCTAAATGGTGGTTGGATCTAGATGCCGGTGGATATGGAGGTGGTGGTCGAAAGTGGTTAATGCGGGAGGACCGATGGGGGTTACAACCGTGGTGGTGGCGGAGGGATAAATAAGAGATATACTGGTGGATCCCACTACTCAAGAGGCCGAGGAGGTTCTGACGAGAACTAGAGAAACTGAAGAATGGTCGATCCGATCTACTACTTATGGAATTATTTCATTACAATAGAGATGGTTCTAGTTATTTAGGGCTTTTGATTTGCTATATGTGAGCTCATTTTTTATCTATATCATTGCTTGTGCCTTAGAAAACTTGGAGTGTTACTTGGTTAATGAAATTGAAAAGAGGAAATGTTGAATCTGAATTTGTTGTCTGCTAAAAAAAATCAAAAACCATAAACCCTAAATAAAAACCTGAACCTTAAACCTAAAATCTAAACCCAAACCCAAAACCTTAAACTCAAAAAATAAAAAAAATAAAAGAATAAAAATAATACCATAACCCTAAACCCTATACCCTAAAATTAATCCTAAACCCTAAACCTACAACCCTAAACCCTAAAACCCTAAACCCTAAATCCTAAACACTAAACCTAAACCCTAAACCCTAAACCTTAAACATAAACCCTAAACCCTAAAACCTATAACCTTAAACCCTAAACCCTAAACCCTAAACCCTAATCCCTAAAACCTAAAAACTTAAAAACCTAAACCAAAACTAAATAAATACTAAAATAAAATAAAAAATAAAACAAAATAAAATCCTAAATTAAAACCTAAACTTAGACATATACCTAAACCTAAACCTAAACCTAATAATATAATAAAATAAATAAAAACCTAAACTAAATAAAAAATAAAAT
This sequence comes from Cymbidium sinense, assembly GCA_021442155.1. Lineage (NCBI taxonomy): Eukaryota > Viridiplantae > Streptophyta > Magnoliopsida > Asparagales > Orchidaceae > Cymbidium > Cymbidium sinense. The sequence continues at coordinate 82,310,243 of CM038216.1, read as the reverse complement.
AAAATAAACCTAAAAATTAAAAACCTAAATAAAATACAAACTAAACAAAAAACATAAAATTAAATAAAATAAAAACTAAATAAAAACCTAAACCTGAAAAATAAACTTAAAAATAAATAGAAATTAAAATCTAAACCTTAAACTAAAAAAAAAACCTAAACCAAAAAAATAAAATAAATAAAATAAACCTAAACCTAAACTATAATATAAGTAAACTAAAATAAAATAAACCTAAACTTAAACTAAAATAAACTAAAATAAACCTAATCTAAAAATAAATAATAATAAACCTAAAATAAAAAAACCTAAAATAAACCTAAAAATAAAATAAAAACCTAAAATAAATAAAATAAAATACAAAATAAATAAATAAAACTAAATAAACTTAATAAACCTAATAAAAAATAATTTTAAAATTAAAATTAAAAATAAAAAATTTAAACCTTAAACTTAAACCCTAAATCAAACCTAAAACCCTAACCAAAACCCTAAATCCTAAACCCTAAACCCTAAAATCTACTACCCTAAACCCTAAACCCTAAACACCAAACCTTAAACCCTAAGCCCTAAACACTAAACCCTAAACCCTGGAAACCTAAAAACCTAAACCTAAAGTAAATAAAACCTAAAAATAAAATATATAAAAAAACCTAAACCCAAATAAAATAGAATAATAAAATAAAATAAAAACCAAAATAAAAACCTAAACATAAACCTTAACCTAATGGTAAACCTAAACCTAAAAAGAAAATAGAATAAAAAATAAAAACTAAACTAAAATAAAATAAATAAAAACCTAAACTAAACTAAAAAAAATTAAAAACCTAAATAAAATAAAAACTAATCTTAAAATAAAAATAAAATAAACCTAAAATAAAATAAAAGAAAAACTAAATGAAAACCTTAACCTAAACAATAATGCTAAAAATAAAAAATAAAAATAAATAAAAAATAAAAGCTAAACCCTAAAATAAAAAAAACCTAAACCTAAATAAAAATAAAGTAAACCTAAGCATAAACTAAAATAAACTAAACCTAAATAAATAGAACGTAAATCAAAACCTAAAAATAGAAAATAAAACTGAAATAAAATATATAATAAAAAGAAAACTAAACTAAAAAATAAACTAAAATAAAAAACTTAAACAAAAGTAAATAAACCTAAGGTAAATAAACAAAACTAAATAAAAATAAAATTAAACCAAAAGCAAAACAAAAATTAAAATAAACTAAAATAAACAAAAAATAAACTAAATAAACCTAAACTTACCACCTTACTTATTTTAAAAGAATTTAAAAACTAAAAAATTAAAAATAATAAAAATAAAACCATAACCGTAAACCCTAAATGCTAAAACTATCCATGAAGCCTAAACTCTAAACCCTAATCCCTAATCCCTAAACCCTAAACCACAAACCCTCAACTCTAAACCCTAAATCCTAAACCCCAAACCATATACCCTAAACCTTAAACCCTAAACCCTAAAATCCTTAAAACATATACCTAAACTAAATTAAAACTAAAAATAAAATAAAATAAAACTAAACTTAAATAAAATAAATAAAATAAAATAAAATTCTAAACTAACACCTAAACATAAACCTAAACCTAAAAAATAAAATAAAATAAAATCTAAACTAAAATAAAAAAAATAAAAACCTAAACTAAACTAAAAATTAAAATAAACCTAAAAATAAAAACTTAAATAATATAAAAATTAAACATAAAATAAAAATAAAACAAACCTAAAATATAATAAAATAATAACTATATAAAAACCTAAACCCAAAAAATAAACCTAAAATAAATAATAAATAAAACCTAAACCCTAAACTTAAAAAAAAAACTAAACCTAAACTAAACAAAATAAAATAAACCTAAACCTAAACTAAAATAAACAAAACTATACTAAATAAAACCTAAACCTAAACCCAAAATAAACTAAACCTAAACCCTAAACTAAATAAAATAAATAAACTAAAAATAAACCTAAACCTAAACTAAAAAATAAAACCTAAAAATAAACATAAAATAAAAACCTAAATCTTAAACCTAAAAAAATAAAATAAAAACTTAAACCTAAACCTTAAAATAAAAAAATTAAATATAAACCTAAAAAATAAAATAAAAATTAAACTAAACTAAAAAATAATCATAAACCTCAACCTAAACCTAAAAAATGAACTAAAATAAAAAACCTAAAAAAAAAAAATAAACTAAACTAAATATAAATAAAAACAAAACCTAAATAAAAATAAATATTATAAAATAAACTAAAATAAATAAAATATAAACTAAATAAACTTAAACATTCTTGTTTACTTTATTTAAAAAAGAAACCCTAAACCCTAAACCCTAAAATTAACCATAAACCCTAAACCCTAAAACTACAACCTTAAACCCTAAAAACCCTAAACCCTAAACTCTAAACCATAAAAAACACTAAACCCTAAAACCTAGACATTAAGCTAACCCTAAACCCTAAACCCTAAATACTAAAAAACCCTAAACCTTAAACCCTAAACCTTAAACCCTAAAACTAAACCTTAAACTCTAAACCCTAACACAAAACCCTAAACCATAAAACCCTAAACCCTAAAACCCCAAACCCTAAACCCTAAAATCCTAAAAATCTAAACCTAAAGAAAATAAATCCTAAAAATAAAATAAATAAAAATTCCTTTAAAAGAAATAAAATAAAAAATAAAAAAAATACTAAATTATAATAAATAAAAACCTAAACTAAACTAAAAAATAAATTATACCTAAGAAGAAAAAACCAAAATAAAATAAAAAATAAACATAAATTAAAAATAAATTAAACCTAAAATAAAAGAAAATAAAAACCTAAACCTAAGAAATAAACCGAAAAATAAATAAAAAGTAAATCTTAAACCCTAAACTAAAAAAAACCTAAACCTAAATTAAAAATAAAATAAACAAAATAAAATAAACCTAAACCTAAATAGAGTAAGCTAAACTAAAATAAATAAAACCTAAACCTAAACCTAAAATAAACTAAAAATAAACCTAAACTTAAACTAAAAAATAAAACCAAAAAGTAAGCCTAAAATAAATACCTAAAACCTAAACTTAAATAAATAAAATTAAATCCTAAACGTAAACCTAAAAATCAAAAATAAAACCTAAACCTAAAAAATAAAATAAAAAATAAAACTCAGCTAAAAAATAAACTTAAACCTATAAAATAAACTAAAATTAAAAATCTAAACTAAAATAAATAAAACTAAAATAAGTAAACTAAACTAAATAAAAATAAAAATAAACCTAAATAAAAACAAAATATAAATAAACTAAAATAAATAAAAAATAGACTAAATAAACTAAATAAACTAAATAAACCTAAACCTAATGGTTTACTTAATTAAAAAAACCCTAAACCTTAAGCTAACCCTAAACCCTAAAATAGACACTAAACCCTAAAAACTAAACTTTATAACCTGCAACCCTAAATGCCAAACCCTATACCCTAAACCCTAAACTAACCCTAAACCCTAAACTAAGCCTAAACCCTATACCCAAAATTAACCCAAAACCCTAAGCACTAAACTAACCCTAAACCCTAAGAATGGGCAAAACCATGACTACAAGAACATCACCATCAACTAGGCACAGTCTAGATTTGGCAGTTGAGGTGAAGGCAGAGGCGATGATTATCGCAGTGGTGGTGGGGTATCTAGAGGTATTGGTGGATATAGAGGTGGTGGTTATGGAGGCAGGAGGAGTGACAGAAGTTATAGTCGTAGTGGTGACAGAGGGAGAGATCGAGGATATGATGATAGATCGCACTACTCGAGCATTGGGGGTGATTCTTATGGGACCTGGAGAAACTGAAGAATGGTTGATCTGATTTGTTTCTTATAAAATTGTGTCTTTATAATAGAGACAGTTCTACTTATCTAGGGTTTTTGATTTTCTCAATGGGTGCTCATTTTTTATCTATATCATCGCGTGTGTCTTAGAAAATGTGGGGTGCTTCCTTGTTGATGAAATCAAAAAGAAGAAATATTAATTATGTTTATTCTCTATTAAAAAAACCCTTAAACTCTAAACCCTAAACCATAAACCCTAAAAACCTTAAACCATAAATTATAAATCCTAAACCTACAAACCTACAAACCTAAACCCTAAACCCTAAAACCCTAAATCATAAACCCTAAAACCTAAACCTTAAACTCTAAACCCTAAACCCCAAACCCCAAACCTTAAACCCTAAACTAACCCTAAACCCTAAACTCTAAACTCTAAGAATGGGCAGAACCTTGAAGGCAGGAACATCACCGTCAACTAGGCCCAGTCTAGATCTAGAGATGGAGGTGAATGCGGAGGCGGCAGTTATCACAGTGGTGGGGGGGATTTGAACTTGCTGTTGGATATAGAGGTGGTGATCAAACTAGTGATAGATATGGAGGTGGGAGGAGCGATGGAGGTTATAGTCATGTGGGTGGCGAAGGGAGAGATCAAGGATATGATGGTGAATACCACTACTCTAGAGGTTGTGTTGGTTTGATGAGAACTGGAGAAATTGAAGAATAGGTGATCTATTCCACTACTTATGGAATAGTTTTTATATTAGAGATGATTCTACTTATCTAGGGTTTTTGATTTACTCTATGGGTGCCCATTTTTTGTCTATGTCATCGCTTGTGTCTTAGAAAAGTTAGGGTGCTACTTGGTTGATGTAATTGAAAAAAAGAAATGTTGAATCTGAATTTATTCTCTGTTAAAAAAAACATTGAACCCTAAACCGTAAACCTTAAACTAAAACTTAAACCATAAACCTAAAACCAAAACCCTAAACCCTAAACCCTATAAATGAAAAACCCTAAACCATAAATCCTAAACCTTAAACCTTAAAACCCTAAACCATAAACCCTAAACCCTAAAACTTATAACCCTAAACCCTAAACTAACCCTAAACCCTAAACCTAAAACAAACCCTAAACCTTAAACTAACCTTAAGCCCTAATAATGGGCAAAACCTTGATGATAGGAACATCATCGTCAACAAGGCTTAGTCTAGATCCGACAGTGGAGGCGAACGTAGAGGCGACAATTATCATAGTGGTGGTGGGGCATCTGGTGGTACCGGTGGATATGGAGGTGGTGGTCAGAGCAGTGGTGGTTAAGGAGGCAGGAGGAGAAACGGAGGTTACAGTCCTGGTGGTGGCGGAGGGAGAGATCGTGGATATGATGGTGGATCTCTCTACTCGAGAGGCAAGGGTGGTTCTGATGGGCACTAGAGAAATTGAAGAACGACCGATAAGATCTGCTGCTTATGGAACTATGCCTTTATAGTAGATACGATTCTTCTTATCTAGGTTTTTTAATTTTCTCTAAAGGTGACCATTTTTTATCTATGTTGTTGCTTATGACTTAGAAATTTTGGGGTGCTACTTGGTTCATGAAATTGAAATGAAGAAATGTTCAATTTGAATTTGTTCTCTATTCAAAAAAACCCTAAACCCTAAAAACCCCAAACTCTAAACTCTCAACCATAAACCTATAACCCTAAACCCTAAACTCTAAAACCCTAAACCCTAAAACCTAAAACCCTAAACTTTAAACCCTAAATTGTAAACACTAAACCCTAAAACCTATAACTCTAAACCCTAAAGCCCAAACCCAAAATCCTAAACTAACCTTAAGCCCTAAACTAACCTTAAACCCTAAACTCTAAGAATGGGTAGAACCTTGATGGCAGGAACATCACCGTCAACTAGGCACAGTCTAGATCTAATGGTGGAGGCAAAGGCAGAGGTGATGGTTATCGCAGTGATTATGGGGGATCTAGACGTGTTGGTGGATATGGAGGTGGTGGTCAGAGTAGTGGTAGTTATGGAGGCGGGAGGAGTGCCGAAGTTTATAACTGTGGGGTTGGCAGAGGGAGAGATCGAGGATAAGATGGCAGATCCCGCTACTCAAAAGGAAAGGGTGGTTCTAATGGGAACTAGAGAAACTGAAGAACGGCCATTCTGATATGTTGGTTATGTAATTATGTCTTTATAGTAGATACGGTTCTACTTATCTATGGTTTTAATTTGCTCTATGGGTGCTCGTTCTTGATCAATATCATCACTTATGTCTTAAAAAAATTTGGGTGCTACTGTTGAAATTGAAAAGAAGAAAGGTTAAATTTGAATTTATTCTATATTAAAATCAAACTTAAACTAAAATTAAACCCTAAAAATTTAAAACCCCTAAACCTAAAACCCTAAACCCTAAAACCTAAAAAACCTAAACTCTAAAACTCAAAATCTAAACCCCAAACATAAACTTAACCTACTAAACCCTAAAAAACCTAATAAACCCTAAACCTAAACTCTAAACCCTAAACCCTAAACAAACCTAAACCCTAAAACCTAAACCAAAACCATAAAAATAAAGATGTCATTCGGAGAAGTTCTAAGGAATGACCTAATCCTAACATAGTTTTGGCAGCTAAAGAAAATGTCTTTAAGAGACTTTCCCTTGATTATTAGAGATTTGAATACCCTAAACCCTAACCCTAAATCATATTATAATACCTTTTATTATAGTATAATGTAGCATCATATATTTGAAAATGTAGTGATTTGTTTTTGGATGTTATAAGATGTTTTGAAATGTTTTAGTATATTATGGTGTTGTGCCCTATAGTCTATATTAATATAAATCATAAAAATATTGATTTAATAAATCAGAAGATGAAATTTGTTAAATATGAAGTGGGAATCAAGTGGTAGTACCAAAGGTGTGCTACGCCACTTGTAGTCTAAAAAGTAAGATTTTATGTTCAAAATAAATATTATATGTTGTAGCATAGTATAACATCATATATCATACTATATTGTTCTATTTTAAATTATTTTAGTATTTTTCAGTCATGTAGTTGAGCCTACATAAGGATTATTTATAAAAATGTTGATTTAGACTCTAAAACGGTGGAATTTGGCCAAATTCATAATAGGTAGAGCATGGCATCATACTATAATGTTTCAATTTAAAACATGTAAGTGATACGACTAAAATATATAGTTTTTAATTGCATAGACAAATTTTATGATTTTTTTATCTTAAGCAATCAGGATGTGATATATGCAATATAATATAATATAATTTAATATGCTATAGTCTATTATAATATAGGATTCCATAATATAGTGTAGCATTATGCATTATAGCATACTATTGTATATTACTACTTGTTGTTTAGCATATTTTAGTTTGTTATAGTATGATGTAGTAGGGTGTATTCATAAAAATATCGATTTATAGATTGATGGATTTGGCCAAATTTAAGGTAAGCTTTAGGGAACATCATTGGGGTGTGCTATGGTGTGTTATTTAATCAATAAAAAATGTAGTTTTGCATCCAAAATAAATGTTCATTTTTCAACAAAATTTTATTTACTTAAAGTGATTCATTTTAAAGTGTATTGTAAGATAATATATTATATGAAAGCATATTAAAATATAATGTACATAACAATATAACTTCACATATATATGAATGTGTGGTGTGTTACTAAATGTTATTGTACATTTTAGTATGTTTTAGTTTTGTTATAATACATTAGGTAAAAACTCACAAAAAGGTTAATTTGATGGTTGAGATGGAAGAATTTGGCCAAATTCATGGCACACACCAAGAAGCAACACCAAAATTATGTTATTTTGTACCATTTCTAATAGAAAATTAACAATTTTACATCCAAAATGTACATTATTCATATTTTGAGAAAATTTTGTTATTTGTTCTTTTTTAGTGATTCTAATGAGGTGAAATTTTAGACAATATATTATATTATAGTAAACTATAATATAACATCATATATTATACTATAATATAGTTTGTTAATTCAGACTATAATATGTTTAGCATGATATTGTATAGTTAGTTTGAACTTCAACCATCACAAATCATAAAATTTTGATTACAATGTTAAGATGATGTAATTTGAATGAATACATTGTCAGGCTTTTAGTTGAAGTATTAAAGGTGTGAATAAGAGAAGAAATAAGATTTGGTGAGAATTCCATGTCAAGGACATGGAGGGAGATCCACTAGGGGATCACGCATGCATTGGATATGACATGTGAGGGGTCTATGTCGAGGGCATAGAAGAAGAAAGTCTGCTGGGGATAAGGTTTGAATTTTATTTGATTCTATGATTTATGGAAAGAAGATCCACTAGGGATAAGAATATATAATCCACTGGGGATTAAGATCAAATCAAGTTTAATTTGTTTTGTTTTAATTGATGTGGAGGCACATCTAGTAGATATGGGCTCGAGTCCAGGGATCAGTTTATGAACCTTCCACTGTGGGAAGTAGTTCAGCTATCCATTGGGGATTTATATTTGATTTCATAGATTTCTTTTGGGGATGTATCTCACGGGAATAAGAGTTTGGTTGGATTTCTTTGATTTAAACTCTACTAGGGTAGTTGGTTTAATTTGGCTCCACTAAGGAGGTTGGTTTTGAATTTGATTTGTTTGCTTGACTTATTTATATATTATTTGGGGCTCCACTAGGGAAAAGGGTGTGATTTAGCTCCATTGAGGAAAACTAAATTTTGTTTAATTTAATATGAGTTAATGTATGGACCCTATCGGTGTCCGATGGGCCAACTAAAAAGGGGCTATATCAACATTGACCTACCTCAGGTTTACAAATCCAAAGGGATAGTTTACCAGCTGCGGGGTAGAGCTAGCAACCTATGTGGTTGCCTTTCAGTGTGCAATGACTATGCTAAGAAAAAGGCATAGCAGACTTACATCTTCTAAAGCGAGAAATAATTGTTGGGTACTTATGTCAACTCAAATATAGTCAGGATTAATTTTACCTTAATTTAATGTGATTTGGTATGGTTTATTTAGTTTAGTTTGATTTCAAATTGAGGGCATATCCGCTGGGGATGTGAGCTCGATCTAATTTGGTAAATTTAATTTATGGACCGTGTCGATGTGCGATGGGCCCACTGAAAAAGGGCTATATGAGACTTATCCTATCATAGATTTACAAATCCAAATGAATAGTCTACTGGCTGTGGGGTAGAGCTAGCCAACCTAAGGGATTGCCTTTCAGTGTGCAACGACTATGCCAGGAAGAAGCGTGGGAGAATTAAATCTTCTAAACTAGGGAACAACCACTGGGGTGACCTGCTAGTAGCATAACAACTAGAACCTTACTTAGGGGCGACTATTGAGTGAATGATGTTGAAGATTTATATCAACTCAAGAGTAGTCGGGCGATTCTTATAAAGAGTTTTGTTGACACTGCACTAAAGATAGGATGCTTGCTTGGGGAAAGGCACCTTTAGGGGTGTCCTCCTAATCCACAAGTGAATATATATTTTGTTTATATGTTTGCATGGACTCTATTGGTGTGCGAGGGACCACACTGAGAAGGGGCTCTATTGGCCTTGACTTATCTCAGATTTACTAGACCAAGGGAGAATCTGCATAACCACAAGATGAATTCTCTAATGATAGGGGTGGTTACTAGAGAAGGGGAGCTGTCCAATCCTATAGTAACCTGGGTAGTGTCTAAATGAGGTCGCAAAAGATGTGATCTAAATATAGTGCCCATAGGGGAGGTGCTAGGGGCATTATCCTGAGCCCTGGAAAAAAAATCCTATAGGTGTACAGTGGCCAACTCAAGGAGAAAGCGTAGCAGACTTACATCTTCCATGAGTTGTGTATCCTAAGATGTGAGAACCAACCAACCTAAGGTGTATCCGTTAGCATGAGTGGTGTATCCATCGATAGATAGACCAACCAACCTATGGTGCTCGTGCAGTAACGATCAATCTGGAAAGAAAGCGTAAGCTTACAACTTTTAAGCGTAATGATCATCGATAGTCATCGCCGGGATGGGATGCTATCTCACTTGGACCACTGCGGCAACAGGAAGGACTAGACCTAGACTTGAAGCCGCTAAGAAGGAAGGAGCCGTGAGGGGACTTATCCTAAACCTCAAATATATTCGGCCCAGTCAGTACACGAAGGATAATCCAAGAAGAAAGCGTAGCAGACTCACATCCTCTTAAACAAAGCCAACATGAGCTAGCTTACCGGCCATGCAGTATGGCCTACTAGACTAACAAGGTGCTCATCGGTGTGCACTGGCCAAGTAAAGAAGGAAAGTGTAGCAGACCCTAAACCTAAATTAAACTAAAAAATAAGATAAACCTAAGAATAAAAAACCATAATAAAATTAAAACTAAATCTAAAATAATATTAAAATAAACCTAAAATAAAATAAAATAAAAACTAAATAAAAACCTAAACCTAAAAAGTAAACATAAACCCTAAACTAAGAAAACCTAAACCTAAAATAAAAATAAAATAATCCTAAACCTAAAATAAATAAACTGAACTAAAATAAATAAAGCCTAAACCCAAACCTAAAATAAACTAAACCTAAACCATAAATAAAATAAAATAAAGTAAAAATAAACCTAAACCTAAACTAAAAAATAATACCTAAAAATAAACCTAAAATAAAACCTAAAACCTAATTCTAAAAAAAATAAACTAAAAACCTAACCATAAACCTAAAAATAAAATAAAAATAAAACTAAACTAAAAAATAAACATAAACCTAAACCTAAACTTAGAAAATAAACTAAAATAAAAAACCTAAACTAAAATAAATAAACTTAAAATAAATGAACTAGATTAAAAATAAATAAAAAGCAAACCTACATAAAAAATAAAGAAACTAAAATAAATAAATAAATAAACTAAATAAACCTAAACATACTAGTTTACTTAATTTTTTTTAAAACCCTAAACCCTAAACCATAAACCCTAAATCCTAAACCCTAAACCCTAAACCCTAAAACTAACCTTAAACCCTAAACCCTAAACCTACAATCTTAAACCTAAACACTAAAACCATAAACTAAACTTAAATCCAAACCCAAACAACCCTAACCTAAACCCTAAACTCAAACCCACCTAACCCTAAAACCTAAACTCTAAACTAACCTTAAACCTAAAACCCTAAAAACCTAAAACCCTAGAGCCTAAACACTAAACCCTTAGCCCTAAACCCTAAACCTAAACACTAAACCCTAAACCCTAAAAGCTTAAACCCTAAACCCTAAACCCTCTAAACCTAAATCCTAAACCCTAAACCCTAAACCGTAAAAACCTAAAAACCTAAACCAAAACTAAATAAAACCTAAATACAAAAATAAAAACCTAAACCTTAATAAAATAAAAAAGAAAATAAAATAAAAATCTAAACTAAAACCTAAACCTAAAAAATAAAAAAAAATAAAAAAATAAAAAAACTTAAAATGAAAAAAGAAAAACCTAAACTAAACTAAAAATAAAATTAACCTAGAAATAAAAAACCTTAATAAAATTAAAACTCAATGAAAAATTAAAATAAAATAAACCTAAAATAAAATAAAATAATAACTTAATAAAAACTTAAACCTAAAAAATAAACCTAAAAATAATTAATAAATAAAACCTAAACCCTAAACTAAAAAAAAAACTAAACCTAAAATAAAAATTAAATAAATAATATAAAATATACCTAAACATAAAATAAAATAAACTAAACTAAAATAAATAAAACCTAAACGTAAACCTAAAATAAACTAGACCTAAACCTAAACCTATACTAAACAAAATAAAATAAACTAAAAATAAACCTAAACCTAAACTAAAAAACAAAACTTAAAAATAAACCTAAACTGAAAACATAAAAGCTAAACCTAAAAAAATAAAATAAAAACTTCGACCTAAACCTTAAAATAAAAAAATAAAACATTAACCTAAAAAGTAAAATAAAAATAAAACTCAACTAAAAAATAAACCTAAACCTAAACCTAAACATAAAATATAAACTAAAATAAAAAACTTAAACTAAAATAAATAAACTAAACTCAATAAAAAATAAAATAAACCTAAATAAATACAAAAAATAAAATAAACTAAAATTAATAAACTGAATAAACTAAATAAAGCTAAACATACTATTTACTTAATTTAAAATAAAACCCTAAACCCTAAATCCTAAACCCTCAACCCTAAACCCTAAAACTAACCCTAAGCCTACAACCCTAAACCCTAAACTCTAAATGCTAAAAGACCCTAAACCCTAAGCCCTAATCTTAAACCATAAACCCTAAAAGTATAAACCTTAAAACCCTAAAACCTAAACCTTAAACCCTACACCCTAAACCCTAAATCACAAACCCTAACCTAAACCCTAAACCCCAAACCCTAAACCTAAACCTAAAATAACTAAATAAATTAAAAAGTAAACATAAACCCTAAAACCTAATAAACATAAACCTAAACCCTAAGAATGTGCATAACCTTGATGGCATGAACATCATCGTCAACCAGGCTCAGTCTAGATCTAGCAGTGGAGGCATAAGCGAAGGTGGCAGTTATCATAGTGGTGGAGGGGGATCTAGAGGTGCTGGTGGATATGGAGGTGGTGGTCAGAGCAGTGGTGGTTATGGAGGCTAGAGGAACGATCGAAGTTATAACTATGGTGGTGGCAGAGGGAGAGATCAGGGATATGATGGTGGATCCTGCTACATGAGAGGCCAGGGTGGTTCTGATGGGAATTAGAAATCAAGAACATCGACGATCCATATATGGAACTATGTCTTTATCTTAGAGATGGTTCTAGTTATCTAGGGTTTTTGATTTGCTCTATGCATGCTCAGTTTTTATCTATGTCATCGCTTATGCCTTAGAAAACTTGGTGTGTTACTTGGTTGATCAAATCAAAAAGAAGAAATGTTGAATATGAATTTGTTCTCTATTTAAAAAACTAAAAGCTGAAAACCCTGAACTAAAACCTGAACCCTATACCTAAAACCTAAACCCTAAACCCTAAAAATTAAACCCAAAACCCTAAGCCTTAAACCCTAAAGTCATAAACCCTAAACCCTAGACCCTAAACCATAAATCCTAAATCCTAAACCCCAAACCCTAAACCCTAAAACCCTCAAATAACCCTAAACCCCAAAACCCTCAAATAACTATAAACCCCAAACACTAAACCTTAAACCATGAACTAACCCTAAACCCTAAACCCCAAACCCTAAAAAGCTAAAAAAAATAAAATAAAATAAATAAAAAACTTGAACCAAAATAAAATAAAATAAAAACCTAAACTAAAACATAAACCTAAACCTAAACCTAAAAGGCAAATAAAATAAAAAATATAATCTAAACTAAAATAAAATAAATAAAAACCTAAATTAAACTAAAAAATAAAAAACCAAAATAAAATTAAAACTAAATTTTATATAAAAATAAAATATACCTAAATAAAAAAACTAAATAAAAACTTAAACCTAAAAAATAAATCTAAAAAAACCTAAAAATAAATAAAGAATAAAACTTAAACCCTAAACTCAAAGAAGCCAAAACCTAAAATAAGAATAAAATAAACCTAAACCTAAACTAAAATAAACTAACTAAAATAAATAAAACCTAAGCTTAAACCTAAACTTAAACCCAAAATAAAATTAAATAAACTAAAATTAAACTTAAACCTAAACTAAAAAATAAAACCTAAAAGTAAACCTAATGTAAAAACCTAAAACCTAAACCTTAAAAAATAAAATAAAAAAATAAACCTAAACCTAAAAATAAAAAATAAAACCTAAATCAAAAAAATAAAATAAAAACATAAAACTAAATTTAAAAAAACCTAAACATAAACCTAAACCAAAACTTAAAAAATAAACTAAAATAAAAAACATAAACTAAAATAAATAAACCTAAAAAAACTAAACTAATGAATAAATAAAAATAAAAACAAACCTAAATAAAAATAAATAATAAAATAAACTAAAATAAATAAAAAATAAACAAAATAAACTAAGTAGACTAAATAAACCCTAACCTATGGTTTAATTTAAAAAAACCCTAAACCCTAATCTTAAACCTAAACCCTAAACTAAACCTAAACTAATTTAAACCCCTAAACCCTTAAACCTAAACCTAAACCCTAAACCCTAACTAACCTTAAACCCTAAACTCTAACCTAAACCTAAACTCCTAAACCCTAAAACCTAAACTTTAAATCCTAAAACCTTAAACCCTAAACCTCTAACCTAAAGCAAAACCTAAACCTTAAAACCTAAACCCTAAAGTTTAAAGGAAGACTAAACTAACTAAACCTGTTAATGTTAAACCCTAAAACCTAAACCCTCAAAACCCTAAACCCTAAAGGCTAAACACTAAATGCTAGACCCTAAACCCTAACCCTAAACCCCAAACCCTAAAATCCTAAACCCAAAACCCCAAAACCCTAAACCCTAAACCCTAAACCCTAAAAACCTAACAACCTCAACCTAAACTAAATAAAACCTAAAAATAAAATAAAAAGAAAAACTAAAACATAAATAAAATAAAAACCTAAACCTAAACCTAAAATAAAATTAAAAAATAAAAAGAAACTAAAATAAAATAAATAAAAAAACTTAAACTAAACTAAAAAAATTAAAAAAAAACTAGGAATAAAAAACCTAAATAAAATAAAAACTAAAAATAAAATAAACATAAAATAAATTATAATAAAAAAATAAAAACCTAAACCTAAAAAATAAAGCTAAGAATAAAATTGAAAAATAAATTAAAAAAAACCTAAACTATAAACTAAAAAAAACCTAAACCTAAAATAAAAATAAAATAAACAAAATAAAATAAATCTAAACTTAAACTGAAATAAACTAAACAAAAACAAATAAATCATAAACTAAAAAATAAAACCTAAAAATAAACCTAAAATAAAAACCTAAAACCAAAACCTAATAAAATAAAATAAAACCCAAACCCAAAAAATAAAATAAAAATAAAACTAAACGAAAAAATAAACATAAACCTAAAATATAAACTAAGATAAAAAAACCTAAAATAAAATAAATAAACTAACATAAATAAAAATAAAAATAAAATAAACTTAAATAAATAAAAAATAAACTATGTAAACCTAAACCTACTGGTTTACTTAATTTAAGAAAACCCTAAACTCTAAATCCTAAACCCTAAACCCTAACCATAAACCCTAAACCTAAAAAACCCTAAACCCTAAACACTAAACCCTAAACTTACAACCCTAAACACTAAACCTTAAACCCTAAATGCTAAACCCTAAACTCTAAAACCCTAAACCCTAAACCCTAGAACCCTAAACCCTAAAACCCTAAACCCTAAAATCCCAAACCCTAAACCTTAAACCCTAATCCCTAAACTAACCCTAAACCTTGAATAAAGAAGTCATTAGTAGTACATTTAAAGAATGGCATAATCCTAACATACTTATGGTAGCTAAAGAAAATGTCTTCAAGTGACTTTCCTTTGACTATTGGAAAAAAATGTCTTCAAGAGACTTTCCCCAAGGAAGGATTGGACCTAGACTTGAAGTAGTCAAGAGGGAAGGAGTCGCTAGGGGACTTATCCTATACCTCAAATATACTCGACCTAGTCAGTGCATGAAAGCTAATCCAAGAAGAAAGCATAGCAAACTCACTTCATCTTAAACGAAGCCAACATGAGGTAGCTTACCAGCCACACAGTAAGGCCTACCAAATTAACAAGGCACTCATCAGTGTTTAGTGGCCAAGTAAGGATGGAATGCATAGCAGACTTACATCCTTCAAAGCAAGAAGCCACTAGGGTGACACACTAGTAGGGTAACATGTTAGGCCGACCTAGAGTTATTACTAAGTGAGTGCTATTGGGGGCATTATCTCAACTCATAGTATCCCGAGATAAAAGATTTGTATTTATTTTATATATTTGGGTGTAGTTTATGTTTTTGTTATGTTGATGAAGGATAGGACGCCACTCATGTTCCTTACACCTACCCTAAACATATCATGGCAGATTTGCAAACAGGAATACTTTCAACATGGAAGAGATTGAATTAACAATGGAATTTTCAATGATGATAATTATTTTCAAACATGATTTATAATATTTCTTTAAGTAAATCTCATTGATTGGAAGCATTGGGGGATCTCCCTTATGATTAATAAGTTGATAAGATCTTGCTTAGTAGGCCTTCTCTATGGTAAAAAAGCTTTCCCAAGTGAGTCCAAACTTTGCTCACATCTTACGAGGGGCAACAACCGGTCTCCTTAGAACTAAAATAAGCTATCCTACTTGAAAAGTTCTAGGATGGACCAACTTTTTATGAGCTTGAATCATTTAATCTTTATACAACTCAAGGTTTTGGCATGCCCGTAGCCTTCTCTCCTCCAAACCTTCGAGCTCTTTGAACTGCAACTTGGTGTTCTGCTCTATTGTGATCTTGCTACCCATAGCTATCCTTATTGATGGGAGTTGGACTTCTAATGGTAGAACATCTTTAGACCCATACACTAAGGAGAAAGGCGTAGACTGAGTTGGAGTTCAATATGTGGTGTGGTAGGCCCACAAGGCTTCAACTAACTGCTCATGCCACTATCATTTGTTATTATCAAGTATCTTCTTTAATATTTGGATGAGAGTTTTGTTGAATGATTCTGCTAAGCCATTTTCCCTCAAGTAGTTGATGGCACAATATCTCTAATCTATGATGTGTCTTTAGTCAAAGTTATTGATCTCAGTGCTCTTGAATGCAGTACCGTTATCAGATTCAATTCATCAAAGCACTTATTTCCTATATACAATATGGTTCCTAGATTAGTTAGCTCCACATAATCCTGAGAGTACCTTGGTCACAATCTTATGGACTTCATGCTTGTCTAAACAATGTAACCATATATGATTAAAAGATCGCCGATATAAAACACCATCCATAAGAGCATAGGAAAGTGCTCTCTACTTCATCTGATAGGCTTGGGACTTCTATTTCATTTAAATAACCATGAATGGTAGCCTCCAATCTAACTCCTCATCCCTCTTGCAATGGAAACTTCCCTTCAAGAGAGTACTTTTGATGAGTTCAATATCAATAAGGGATAATACTTATCTATTTTAGACCTTTATCGATATGGACTCATCTTCTGCACATGCCAACACTTTGGAAAGCTTGGCTAAAGCATACGCTATGATGCTCTCTCCTCGAGGAATCTTATTAATGGTAACCTCTAGGATTTAGGCTAACAACTCTATGGTGCACTTATGGTAGTGATGGAGCTTGGGCTTTATAACCTTATAGGACCCAATTTGGTTGTAACTAGCGAGAATCCTTAAGATGATGTTCTAGATGCTTAGAGTAATGGATAACTCCAGATTGGAAATCAGAGCCTCATATTCAACTTTGTTGTTGGTGCAAGGATTGGATAGATGATATGAGAATCTCATCACATCGCAGTCTAGAGTTAAGAGAACTATTCCTACCACTGTCTTTCCTAGAATAGTAGATTGTGGTTCTTCTACTCTTTGAGAGTAAATCACACCAACAAAGTACACTTCCCAATGGTGAATGCTAGCATCCACTGAGTTCATGATTTGTTCACCAGGGAGATCATCACTAATCAGAGAGTCAGCAAGAAGTGGGTGTGCCACTAAGAAATCTTCTAGTGCTTATCCTTTCACCACACAGAGGGGTACGAAGGTAATGTCAAACTATGAGAGGATCATGGACCATTGTGCCAACCGTATGAATAGCATCGACTGTGTCATGCGATATTGTAGTGGATTGATCTTAGAGATTAAGTTCACCTTATGAGGAAGCATGTAGTGTTGTAGCTTTTGGGATGTAAATATTAAAGCTAGGAAATGCTTCTCAATCGGTGGATAATTAGCCCCAGTAAGGATTAGATGACAGCTGAGGTAGTAGAGTTTATTTTCCTTCCCTTCATTATTGGCTTGGGCTAATAAATCACCAAAGGAGTTGTCTAACGTAGTAGTGTAAAGTATGAGGCTTGCTCGGATAGGCTAGAACTGGCGTATTAGGTAATGCTTGATGTCTTCGAAGGCATGCTCACACTTATCATCCCACTTGAACTTGGCATCCTTTTTGATAAGTGCTTAGAATGGCTGACATCTTCCTGATAGGTTGGATATAAAGCATCTTAGATACATCAACTGACCTTGGAATGATCTGAGTTGAGTTAAACTTATAGGGGTGGCATTTCTAATATTGCCTTGATCTTCTCTGGATTGATTTTGATTCCTTGGCGTCAGACAATAAACTCAAGGAATTTTCCTGAAGCTACTCTAAATGCACACTTTAGGGGGTTCATTTTGAGGTTAAATTATCTTAACTATTCAAAAACAACTCTCAAGTCAAAGAGATGTCTACATTTTCTTTACTTTTGACCATGAGGTCCTCGACATAGCACTCATCTTGATGATGAATGAGTTCATCAAAGATTCAAGTCATAGACCACCGGTATATAGCACCAACATTTTTAAGGTAAGTACCAAATCCTAAGCAGTAATTTTCATCATCTAATGGACCCAATATACTAAATCCTAGCCTCAGTCTTGATTGAGAGCTTTTACATTCATTCTTCTATATTATTTCGAAGTAGTCTTACCTATGCTTTGACCAAGTATGTGGGATTAACCCTTTGCTAAATTATGAACACAAGGAAAGTACCACTCAAAAGGTAATTCTATTAAATATTTATATGAATCATCCTCAAGTTTTACATCAACTTCTTGACTTGAGGATGATGCTCCCAGAAAGAACCTTTGAGTCTTCACACATGTGGATGACTTAGGGGCTTCTTTAACTACAAAACCCTTATCTTTTTGAGAGGAAAGTGGGGTTAGAGCTAAGGTTCCCAACTGATGCCTAACTGTTTCACAAATAGACTTGGATACACTTAAGCATTGCTTTGGAGCCTAGTCTTCATCGTTATCTGGCTCAAGTGTTACTTACAAGAGAATCTACTATTGAGAAGAGCTGGCTGGTGTGCTAACCATATAAGACTCATCCTATGAACTAGATTCTAAGTCTATATGGATAACAGGTGTACTCTTGGTAGCTAGGACATATCTTCTATTCGGTGGCCAATAAAGAGGTTTTCCACCCCTGGGACTGCCTCTGAACTGGCCCCATCCTCTGCCTAGTAGAGGTCAAGTCATCCTACCCATATGTTCGAATTGAGTAACGAACTGTTGGTGGAATCTAATGTCATGCTCCACTTCCTCCTCCAAGTCTATTTCTACTCCCTTTTATTTTCTTTTTCATTTTCTCTTTTCTTTTCTTTTTCTTTATCTTTTTCTCTTTCTTTTTCTTTTTTCTTTTTCTTTTTTTTATTTTAACTTTGGCCAAGTTCGAGAATAGACTTGTTGATTTTGAGGGAGGTAGTAAGTCATCATATATGTCAACCTCATGAACTGTAAATGGCTTGAGATCTCCTTTGACACAGTAGATGATCCCACCTCTCACAAACTTCATACACTGATGTAGAGAGGATGGAACAATGTTATTCTCATGTATCCGAGTCTATAATGTGAAACTTGGCTTCGGTCTTCTTATCATCTATTTCTAAGGGCAACACTATGGAGCCTAAGGCCTGTTGACCTCACTTTTGGAGTGTGGATTCAATCTTCCCATCTTAGACTTAGGAGTCTTCTAGACACTAAGACTTCCATAGTCATAAGACACTTCTAATAATTAGGTAAACACTTAACCTAAGCCTAAAGACTTAGAAGGGTTAAATATAGGATTAGGTTATGCCTAGGATTAAGATAATCCACCTACCCTACAACCCAAATCTAATCCATGTTCACCTTTTGAAACCAAACCTCAAGTTCAATTCAAACATCAAATT
Source organism: Cymbidium sinense (assembly GCA_021442155.1). Classification (NCBI taxonomy): domain Eukaryota; kingdom Viridiplantae; phylum Streptophyta; class Magnoliopsida; order Asparagales; family Orchidaceae; genus Cymbidium; species Cymbidium sinense. Next base: position 82,290,512 of record CM038216.1, on the reverse strand, counting down.
CAAATCCAAATCTTAACCCAAATTCCAAAACCAAATGATTGAAGCCCATGATCAAATTCAAACTTGAAACACTTCCTAAACCATATGACCTATCCCATGGACTTAGCCAAATCTTAATCCAAATCAAAAAAATAAATTTATTTTCTCATAATAAATTTATATCTTCAATCATCTTCCTAAATATAAATCAAACACATTCAAATGATCAAAATTAAATTAAACTAAATTAAATTAAATCTAACCCTTCTTAAGCCATATGACTTATCCCATGGACTTAGACAAATCTTAATCCAACTCAAGTCAAACTCAATTGATTTTCTCACAAATTAATCATATTTTCAATCATATTCACATATTTAGATGAAATATCCATTTAAATAATCAAAACAAAACCAAACTAAATCAAACAAAATAAAAATCCAATCCTAAGCCACATGACCCAACTCCATGGACTTAGGAAAATTCCTTCATTCCAAAACCCAAATTCAATTGATTTTTCTCATGAATGAATCATACCTTCAATCATATTCACAAATATAAATGAAATCTACAATCATTAATCCAAACCAAAATCAACCCAAGTCAAACCCAACATAACCCTTTTGACTTGAAATGTTCAAATGAACCAAAACCCATTTGAACCCAAGTAATTGAATTTATATATCAATCCCAAATCCATATATAAACTCAACAAATCAAACCCAAAATCAAAATCAAACTAAACCCAATTGGTCCACTTAACCCAAAGTGGCCAATTTGACCTATTTAAGCCAAGTCTTAATCCTACTCAAATTGGATTGAACCAAGCCCATCAAAACCTCCCATCATGATTATTGATCACCCTAGGTTGATTAATTATCACAAATTAGGTCAAACCAAGTCAACCCTTAACCCATATGAACCCAAACTAGCCAAATTGCAACCTAATCCAAATCCTTTAAAACTAATGATTCATACCAAATCAAAATCAATATTTGAATATGACTTGACCTTCAGTTGAGTCAAACTAAACCCTATTGGCCCTCTTGACTCAAGTTGACTCAAATTGGATCAAATAAAAAAATAAACTAAATTGATCGCAACCAATGGCTCAATTTCGTTCTAAATTGATTGTTAAACTTGACCAAAGCCATGATTTGACCCAATTGAACCCAATTGACCTACTTAGCCCAAATTGATCTAAAGGTTCAACTTGGCCTAAGTCAAAACCAAATTCAAATTAATTGAAACCAAAGCCTACAATCATCTTCAATTGGTCAACTAAACCCAAACCAACACCCAACCCAAGCCAATTTGGCCAATTTGGTCAAATTGGTCAACTTAACCCATTTGAGCCCAAATGATTTCAAATGAGCCAAAATCAAATCTAAGCCAAACTAAACCAAACCAATTAAACCAAAACATCCCAAATGATCATATGAACTTGACCCAACCCTTAGTTTGACCCAATTTGACCAATTGGTCAACTTGACCCAACCTAACCCAATTTGACCTAAATGAGTCAAATCGAGCCAAACCTAACCAAATCAACCCCAATTGACTTGAAATTTTGGCTAGCCCACTTTTTCCTCATTTCAAATCTGCTCAAATAATCTCCAATGCGAAATGATCATTCCAAACTTGGGTTAAGGGTATCACATGAGTTAAATCACCCATGTAACTGGTCATTTCCATTCCTTGGCCACTTGGTACTCCCCCAATGGTCTAGCTAAGCACCTATGACACTGCCCAAGTTGACCCAAGGTGTGGTTGGCTAAGCCATGACCCATGGAAGGTGAAATCACCTCACACTCCCCATTAGAGCATTGGAAACCCATAGAACACCCATGATTCATCCTTGTCAGCCACCGCCATACCTTCAACCAACCAAGTCCAGCCAACTCACCTCCTCCCTGACACCCACGACTCCCTGAGATGGCCGGACGACCACTTAAAGCCAAACTAGATACCACCATCCGATCAAGATGAAGGGGGGTATACACCCCCTCATTTCAACTCTAACACACATAAAAATCATTCCTTAGAGCCCTAGCTACCCAAGGCGAGCTGCCAGAGCCATTCCCTGAGCTCCTAAGCTAGTTCCTTGATAAAAAAATTCCATTTTCATCTGTCCTGAAATAAAACACTCTCATTTCTGACTTAACTTTCCAATTTCTCCACCAAACTCAAATTAAATTTGCATGGACCTTCTTTAGGCCTCATCGAGCAAAAATAAATTATCTCCCAAGCTTTTCGAGCATCGGAGGTGGGACCTTGATCAAAGCCAAGCTCCAAATCATCGATTCATGGCCTTCTGAGGGAACATCAAGGAATTGATCTAATTTCTTCTCAACAGGGCTTCCTCTGAATTGGATGAAGCTTCCTCAATCATTTGAGCCATCAGTCTTGAGTTTCGGTGAAGCAAAATCAATCCTTAGGCAAAAATGGGTTGGAGATTTTTGAAGAGAACTTGCTTCTCATGTGATATTGACTGTTAGATCCCCTCTGATCGATGTCCTAAAGGTGTGGGATTCTTTTAAAGTTGATCTGAGCTCGGGTAAGCTCGAATCAAGTGAGCAATGGTGGATGGACTCCATTCTCCCTCACTTGCGTGACGTTAGATCATGCACTGTCTGTTCTACGAGATTGGAAAGGATGGCATGATTAGATCCACTAGATCGATATGATTTAATCCTATTAAGCTATTGGATTAATCATATCCATTTGATCTTAGATCGAATGGTGGAGGAGAAAGCACATCTCGCCATAGGCCGAAGTGATAAGTTTTAAGTACATGATGCCACATGGAAAGCACGTAATGCCACATGGCACCAATAGGATTAGGCTTTAATTAGGCTTAATTAATCATTTTTAATGGAAAACTTCTAAAATCACAAAAAAAATCATAGAGAAATAAAAAAATGCAAATAAATACTCATTTTAAAGTTATTTCAGAGAAGAATTAGTTAAATACCAATCTTAATAAATTTTGAATAGTAATTAAAGTTTAATTACAAATTTTTTTAGCTTAATTACTCCTTAATTACTTGACCAATTAATCCAAAATTTTGTGGGTTAATTTAATGGGATGACCTCTGCCTCCCATGATTTTCTTGGGATTTATTGCTCACTTAATTAAAAAAATTGCTAATTAAACCTTAACTACTCTTTTAAGTTAATTAGTGATTAATTTATCTCATGATTAGTAATAAATTAATTAATTAGTTTATTAATCATTGTTCAACAGTAAGTGAACTAAAGAATAGGGTTGGGACCCCTTTATCTAAGTTCATTTCACCCTTTTTTAAAATGAAACTAATTAAGATTTAACTAATTAATTAAATCACTTAATCAAATTGAAATCATAATCACATCAGACCTTAATTAATTAAATCATGGGATAGATCTTTAGGTGTTTAATAACCTAAAGGAGTTTAATGAAATTATGGTTAGTCCACATGTGTGGGAAAACCATAAGAGTAATTAATTAAGTCCCTTAATCTTATTAACTATTCATCATGAGCCAATTGAATTAGGCCCCTTTTATTTCCTAGGATCATTGCAAGTTTATTTTCCATGCATATCATGGCTCATAATTATTTAATTAATTACTTTGAGGTGACATAGGAAAGGGTAATTAATTCATCTAATTAAGGGTTCAACTTAATTAACCCATAAAATCAACTTAATTACATTTTCTTAAATTAAATCAAATCACTAATGTGGGAATGGGTTTAAAATAGCAAGTGATGATTTCTCTTCTCCTTTTTAAATCAAATCAAATCCAAAACTTAATTAATAAAGAAGCTTTGGTTTGCTTTAAATAATCTTGTTTGATTTGATTGCCCTTAAGAACTAGTTTGGTTGAATGAATCACATGCTTATATTTGATTGTCATTTTTCCAATCATGTTAAATTTGGTAAGTCATTTGAATTCATGCATCCATCTTTTCAAAATCAAGTAAAATAAAATGGATTTCCTTTATGTAAGATTGCATGTGTTGATTTAATTTAATATATGTGTGGCTATTATCACTATGAAATCCAAATGTATTTTTCAAAAGCTTATAAATGAATAATAATATGTGTTATGATGCTAGTTATAAATACATAAGAAATGCATGTGCTTATAGCTTAAGTGTATGAATGTTGTGTTCCCTTTCCTCTATTCATGTGCTGATTTATATAAGATTGAATGGTAATGGGTATATAGTCTGGATATCTTGGGAACACGACTTTAGCTACCCCCAAGGAGGTCATTTGATTACATCACATCCCTGATTTAATAATGGCACGTACCCATTTGATTTCATTCTTATGTATTTCAACATTATAATTTGGATAGAGCTTTAATTCATATATATAAATGATTCAATCAAACAAAATATACAATGTTTCCATGATTTTCTTTCCCTCATTTATGTATACATCCATGTGTGTCCAAGAAAAGTAAGTATATAGTCTAGACATCTCGGGAATACAAAAATTTAGTTAGCCCCAAGGAGGTCATTTGATTACCTCACTTCCTTGGTTTAACAATGACATGTACTTGAATATATCTTTGTACATGTATATGTATATGTAATTAGTGAATGAAAATCCCATTTTACATTAAAATTGCATGCATTCATAATTGACTAAGTGGTTGAATTAATTAGCCATATGATTTGGAGCATACTTCCTATGTTCATGTATACAAATTTACATATGTTTGAATGCAAATGGGTATATAGTCTTGACATCCTGAGAATATGAGGCTTTAGCTAGCTCCAAGGAGGTCATTTGATTACCTCACTTCCCTAGTTTAACAATGCCACATGCCTATTTTATTTCATTCATTCTTATGTTCTTATTGTATAAGAATTTGGATAAAGTTTTAAATTAACATGTTCAAATATTTCAATCAAATAAAATATAAATTCTAAACATACACATACATTCAACATTTAAGTATGCTAAAATATATTGCATGCATAGACACACTTAGGATTAAATCATATGCATGTCACATGTGATGAAAAGGAATGATTTAATATATGTGATGTGGTACTAATTTAATTAATGTATTCTTAAGATGCCTTTCATTTTGAATAAGATTATTTAAAGTGAACCTAAACATAAGATTATTTTATATGATGTATGTTTTATTTTATGATGTATTATTTTATATTGAATTTTTTGGTGTATGCTTCGTAGACTATATGATAGGCCAATATTAGCCTAATCATATTTTCTGCAGGGGATTATGCTTAAGGGATGCTTAAAAATAAATGTGAATGCTCTTTTTGTTGTTTACCTAAATTCTTAAGCATAATCCAAGTTAGAGAGGAGGACTTAGTTACACATTTGGGGTGTATATCCAACCTCTATTTTGTGTGTTAGATTTACTTTTCCCACATAAATGTAATTTTGCAATAGGAATTAGGATTAGTGCTATGGGGCATTAGGATGAGCAAGGTAAGGCTTTGTCCTGGGTGCCCTATGATGCCTTTGAAGCAAGCACCATCCAAATCAAAGAAAGAACCAAATCAAAAAATGGAGATATGAAGAAAGAAAACCCCCATAGAATTTAATACAATTATAATTATTCTTTCATATTCCAGGTTGTATAAGGGTAGAGCTCGGCTATCCATCTTTTCTCTCTTCGGGTGGTACGGTGGTACTCAACCGCACCGGTCTTTTATTCTTTTATGATAGTTTATTTAATTATTTGATGTTATGTTTCCATTGTGCATTAGGAGAGCATGCTTTTCATAGTTTCTTAAATGATTGATGCTTTAATGTGTGCTTGGATAGATTAGGCTCTTAGGATAAAAATAACTTTTCTACCCAACTAATCACTCATAACTAAATTTTAAACAACTCATAACCTCATCATAAAGCCTAAGACATAAATAAGATAATTAAAAGATTTAGCAACCTCTTATATGGTTGTATGTTTCACATCATGCATGCATATTTTTTTTTCTCTTGACATGAAGGATCTCCATCCTTGCGATAAAAGGAATGCTTGAACTGTGAGGGCATCCCTTGTGGTGGAGAACACCTTCTTCTAGCTAATTTTACCCATAAACTATTTCATCATGCATTTTGGCATAAGAAATCCTAAAGCCTCTATCAAAATGATGTGTCTAAAATGAAATAAAATTTGAAAAGATTTTGCATCTATATATTAAGTCATATGCTCATACCACTCATGCTCTAGTCACTTAAGGAGTATGTTTAGGATTTTAGTCTCTTTCTAATTAAATAACAACCATAGTTATCTTCCCATTTATAAGACCATTCTACATGGTTTTAAAATTGTAGGAGTTAGCTGGAAGCCACTCCAAGCTATTATAAGTCCAAATGTCGGACAATTTATTCTCTCTTGTGGAGGTAACCCCTTATGTCCACCTATCACTTATATTTAGTTCATGCTTTAGCTCGTACTAAAGATCCCATGATTTAGGATCTGAGATAGCTATTTCCATCAGGCTATGAGCAAAAATCCTCAGCTCTTAGGCATTTCCACAACCTTGTGTTGGTGGATTATAAGCTCTAGTAATCTAATAAAATTTCAATTCAAAACATATAAATCTCCTCAACTTCAAAATTATAAAGCCCAACCATATGATAAATTGGAATGCTTACTAGGCTTCCAAGTATCATGAGCATTTCTTACTTATTTCATTTAAATCCCAAAAATAAGTCTTCTCCTTGAAATTTTCCAATTGATTTTCCAAATACAACTAATCCTTTGATAGTCTAACCTTGAAATCTTTGGAGATGATAATTGTCTACTTTAATCAAGAGTATTCTTAGGAAATTTCATTTCCTAAGATGTAATTAACTATGGAGGCTTGCTCCATAGGAACTTAAGAACTTGGTTTAATATAAACACTATTTTATTCATCCATGTAAAGTAAGGGAAAAATGCTATTACATTCAAGACCCATCATGCCTTAGAGTCCTTATTAGATGATTTGGTCCATTCTAAAGTGATGCCTCTATCTTTTGAGATAGTACATCATATCTCAATGTAGTACCCCATCACCTTAAAATACACCCCCATGCCTTAGGGAAAAAGTAAGGGAAAAATCGCTAGTACATTTGAAGACCCATCATGCCTTAGGAGTCCTTATTAGATGATTTGGTCCATTCTAAAGTGATGCCTCTATCTTTTGAGATAGTACATCATACCTCAATGTAGAATCTCTCAACATCATCCTTTCTTTTTCGAGTTTGGAGATGTCAATCCTCAAGTAGGCAAGGATTCTTAGATCATAATGTTGACTGATACACTTCGGTCAACCAGAACTCTGCATAGCCTGTATCTGCCAACATCAACTGAAATGTAAAGAGGCGATTATGCTCGGTCATCACTAGGAGTAAGTGTTCATCATTAAATGTAACTCCTAAGATGTCCTTTGAGTGGCAAGCCTCCTCTTTAGAGGTCACCGAAAGCTAAGTATATCTCTAGATCAAGTAAGGCCTTGATTAGAAATTACCTCATCTATTTGCATAAGCTAAGGGCATCTTATATGCTTAACTTAGCGGGAAACTTTGTAAGGTGAGCTAGGACATTGTAATCAACCATGGCTTGGCCCTCCATAAGCATATCCATGGGTGGAGCATCCTATAGAGGGGCTATATGCTCACTGGAACCAATGACTTGCTAACCCATATCCTAAGGTGCTACCCTAGAAACTAGAACTTTGACATTGCATAAGTTGACTTCAGTGACTTCTTAGAATGATGAGCTTGTGGAAAGTTCTACCTTCTCATCGAACATACCTACAACTTCTCCAATGGGATTCTCAAAGTCAGTTGACTCCAAGTCAATCTCAAGAGGTGAATCTGATTGATTCAGAGAAGGATAGTTCGCTCAATCAAAAGAAAGGATAACTACAATACTATGATCAAAGGTAAACTATGGCTCCCAACTTGTAGTTGTGCTCAAGCTAGTCCTTAAAAGTGATACAATCCTCTAAGACATGGCCTAACATGCGGTGGTAGGGGTAATAGCTAAGATCATAGCTCTTGCCCACTTCCTCCGACCCCTTAGGCTCTGGTCACTGAAAGTCAAGTTTCTTTAAGAGATTCTTAAATATTTTCCTAACTACCTCCCTCTTGAATGAATATGGCTTATTCAATCTATCAGCAAGAGTAGGTGGAAAGTAGCTACCTCGTGATGGATATGAATACCGCTTGGGTGACCGAGGTGGTGGAAATGGTCATCAGGTGGTGGCCGATGATGGCCGGTGGTGGAAGAGTAGGTAAGAGGTCAGAGGTCTCTCAAACCAACTCGGTCTTACTTCCCCATCCATTGACACAACTGTCCCTGGCTTCTTCTTAAACACCTTATGCGGCTTGGGCCTAGATGATTGGTGATGAAAGGGCAACTATTTGGCTTCCTCTTGTAGGCTTGCTGCCTTGTTGATAAATTTCTTGAATATTTTGATGATAAATCCCTTAAGCATGAAGGCGATCGGGCCATGGATATTCTTGAGAACAATCTCAATGGCATGCTATTCAGAAAGTTATGGTTCGCCTTTCATGCTTAAGTTGCACCACTTGAGAATGTAATCAATAAGGAATTCATTGAGTTTCTATTTCTCTAAACCATAAACCCTAAAAGCTAAAAACCTAAACCTAAACTAAATAAAACATAAAAATAAAATAAATAAATAAACCTAAACCTAAATATAATAAAATAATAAAATAAAATAAAAACCTAAACCAAAACATAAAAATTTAATAAAATAAACTAAGAAAATAAACTAAAAGAAAATAAACTAAAAAATAAAATACACATTAGAATAAAAAACCTAAATAAAATAAAAACTAAATGTAAAATAAAAATAAAACAAACCTAAAATAAAAGAAAATAAAAACTAAATAATAACCTAAACCTTAAAATAAAACCTAAAAATAAATTTAAAAAAACCTAAACCCTAAATTAAAAAAAAACCAAATTCAAAAACAAAAAAAAATAAACAAAAGAAAATAAACCTAAACCTAGACTAAAAAAATTAAACTAAAATAAATAAAACCTAAATGTGATCCTAAAATAAACTAAACCTAAACCTAAACATAAACTAAATAAAATAAAATAAACTAAAAATAAACCTAAACCTACACTAAAAAAATAAAACCTAAAAATAAACTTAAAAGAAAAACCTAAAACCTAAACCTAAAAAAATAAAATAAAAACCTAACCTAAAGTTAAAAATAATAATAATAAAACCTAAACCTAAAAAATAAAATAAAAATAAAACTAAAATGAAAAATAAATATAAACCCAAGCCTAAACCTAAAAAATAAACTAAAATAATAAACCTAAAATAAATAAACTGAACCAAATAAAAACAAAAAAATAAAATAAACTAAAATAAATAAAAAAACAAACTAAATAAACCTAAACCTACCAGTTTACTTAATTCTTTTCTTAAAAAAAACCCTAAACCCTAAACTAACCCTAAATGCTAAACCCTAAACCTTAAACCCTAAACCCTAAATGCTAACTCTAACTCTAAACCCTAAACCCTAAATATTAAAAACCCTAAACACTAAAGCCTAAACCTTAAACCCTAAACTAATCCTAAACCCTAAGCTAACCCTAAACCCTAAACCCTCAAACCTTCAACCCTAAAACCCTAAACTCGAAACCCTAAACAAAAAATAATAAAAACCAAAAAACCTAAACCGAAACTAAATAAAACAAATAAATAAAATAAATAAAAAAATCTAAACCTAAATAAAATAAAATAATAAAATAAAGTAAAACCTAAACTAAAACCTAAACCTAAACCTAAAAATTAAATAAAATAAACTAAGAAAAATAAACTAAAATAAAATAAACAAAAACTAAAATAAACCTAATAATAAAAAACCTAAATAAAAAAAACTAAACGTAAAATAAAAAAATAAAATAAAAATCTAAACCTTAAAATAAAATTAAAATAAATAAAAAAATAAAACCTAAACCTAAACTAAAAAAACCAAAACCTAAAATAAAATAAAATAAAGAAAAGAAAATAAATAATAAACCTAAACTAAATAAAAGAAAAATTAAAATTAAAATTAAAACATGAATTAAAACCTAAACCTAAACCTAACAATAAAGTAAAATAAACTAATAAAAATAAACTAAACTAAAATAAATAATAACCTAAACTAAACTAAAAAATAAAATAAACCTAAAAATAAAAAACTAAATAAAATAAAAACTAAACGTAAAATAAAACTTAAATAAATCTAAAGTAAATAAAATAAAAATAAAATAAAAATAAAATAAAAAACTAAACCTAAAAGATAAACCTAAAAATAGAACCTAAAAATGAATAAAAAATAAAACCTAAATCTAAAATAAAAAAATAAACAAAATAAAATAAACCTAAACCTAAAATAAATTAAACAAAATAAAATAAACTAAATAAAATCTAAACCTAAACCTAAACCAAAAATAAAATAAAATAAACTAATAAATATAAAATAAATTAAAATAAATTAAAATAAATAAAAACCTAAACTATACTAAAAAAATAAAATAAACCAAAGAATAAAAAACCAAAATAAAATAAAAACTAAACATAAAATAAAAATAAAATAAAGCTAAAATAAAATAAAATAAAAACTTAATAAAAACTTAACCAAAAAATAAATCAAAAAATAAATACAAAATAAAACTTAAACTGTAAACTATAAAATACCTAAACCTAAAATAAAAATAAAATACTAAACTAAAATAAATAAAACCTAAACCTAAACCTAAATCTAAACTAAATAAAATAAACTAAACTATAAATAAACCTAAACCTAAACTAGAAAATAAAATAAAATAAACTAAAATAAAATAAATAAAAACCTAAAGAAAACTAAAAAATAAAATAAACCTAAGAATAAACCCTAAACCATGAACCCTAAAAGAATAAACCCTAAAACCCTAAACCCTAAACCCTAACACTAAACCCTAAACCCTAAACCTCAAACCCTAAACCTAAACTAAAGTAACTAAATAAATTAAAAATGTAAACCTAAACCCTAAAACCTTATAAACCTAAACCTAAACCTAAACCCTAAGAATGGGAAGAAGCTTGACGATAGGAAAACCATCATCATCTAGGCTTAGTCTAGATTTGGTGGTGAAGGCAAAGGTGGAGGTGGCGATTATCACAGTGGTGGTGGGGGATCTGGAGCTGCTAGTTGATATGGAGGTAGAGGTTAGAGCAGTGGTGGTTATGGAGGTGGGAGGAGCGACAGAGGTTATAGCCATGGTGGTGGTGGAGGGAGAGATCGGGGATATGATGGTGGATCCCGCTACTCGAGAGGTCGCAGTGGTTCTGATGGGAACAGGAGAAACTGAAGAACTGCCAATCCAATCTGCTACTTCTGAAACTATGTCTTTACAATAGAGATGTTTCTAGCTATCTAGGGTTTTTGATTTGCTTTATGCATGCACATTTTTTATATATGTCATCGCTTATGTCTTTGAAAACTTAGTGTGTTACTTGGTTGATGAAATCAAAAAGAAGAAATGTTGAATCTGAATTTGTTCTAAGTTAAAAAGACTAAACTAAAATAAATAAAACCTAAACCTAAACCTAAAATAAAATAATCCTAAAACCTAAACTAAATAAAATAAACTAAAAACTAAACTAAGCTAAAATAAAATAACCCTAAAGCTAAACTAAAAAAATAAAGCCTAAAAATAAACCTAAATAAAGACCTAAAACCTAAACTTAAAAAAATAAAATAAAAACCTAAATCTAAATATAAAAATAAAAATAAAACTGAAACCTAAAAAATAAAATAAAAATAAAACTAACAAAAAAATAAACATAAACCTAAACCTAAAGAAAAAAATAAACTAAAAAAGAAAACCTAGACTAAAATAAATAAACTAAATTAAAAATAATAAAATAATAAAATAAATAAAAAATAAACTAAATAAACCTCAACTTACAAATTTACTTAATTTTAAAAAAAAAAACCCTAGACCCTAAACCCTAAACCCTAAATACTAAACCCAAAAACATGAACCTTAAACCCTAAAACTAACCATAAACCCTAAACGTACAACACTAAAATCAAAATCTAAACCTAAAAATAAAATAAAATAAACCTAAGAATAAAAACCTAAATAAAATAAAAACTAAATGTAAAATAAAAAATACCTAAAATAAAATAAAATAAAAACTAAATAAAAACCTAAACCTTAAAAATAAACCTAAAATTGAAACATAAAAATAAATAAAAAATAAAACCTAAACCCTAAACTAAAGAAAAACTTCAAAATAAAATAAACTTAAACCTAAACTCAAATAAACTAAACTAAAATAAATAAAACCAAAACCATAACCAAAAATAAACTAAACCTAAACCCTAAACTAAATAAAATAAAATTATCTAAAAGTACAACAAAACCTAAACTAAAAAAATAAATCTAAAAGTAAAAAAAATAAAACCTAAATCTAAAAAAATAAAATAAAAATACAACTAAACTAAAAAATAAATATAAACCTAAACCTTAAAAAAAACCTAAAATAAAAAACCTAAACTAAAATAAATAAACTTATAATAAATAAACTAAACTAAATAAAACTAAAAGAATAAAATAAACTAAAATTAATAAAAATTAAACTAAATAAACCTAAACCTAAAGGTTTAGTTAATTCTAAAAAAAATCTTAAACCCAAAATCCTAAACCCTAAACCCTAAACCCTAAACCCTAAACCCTAAACCCTAAAACCCTCAACCCTAAATCCTAAACCCTAAACCCTAAACCCTAAACCCCAAACCCTAAAACCTATTACCCTAAACCCTAAACCCTAAACCCTAGACCCTAAAAACCTAAAAACCTAAACCTAAACTAAATAAAACCTAAAAATAAAATAAATAAAAAAACCTAAACCTAAATAAAATAAAATAAAAAACTAAACTAAAACCTTAACCTAAACCTAAACCTAAAAATTTAAAAATAAATAAAAATAAATAAAAATAAATAAAAACTAAATTATAATAAAATAATTAAAAAGCTAAACTAAACTAAAAAAATAAAATAAACTTAAAAATAAAAAACCTAAATAAAATAAAAACTAATTGTAAAATAAAAATAAATAAAATAAAATTAAATAAAAACATAAAGCTAAAATAAAAAACTTATAAATAAAAAGTAAAACCTAAACCCTAAATTGAAAAAAATAAAAAAATAAAATAAATAAGATAAAATAAACCAAAACATAAACTAAAATGATCTAAACTAAAATAAATAAAACCTAAACCTAAACCCTAAACTAAACCTAAACCCTAAACTAATAAAATAAACTAAACTAAAAATAAACCTAAACCTAAACTAAAAAATAAAACCTAAAAATAAACCTAAAATAAAAACCTTAAAGCTAAACCTAGGAAAATAAAATAAAAACCTAAACCTAAACCTAAAAATAAAAAATAAAAGCTAAACCTCAAAAATAAATTAAAAATACAAGTAAATTAAATGATAAACATATAACTTAAAAAATAAACTAAAATAAAAAACCTAAACTGAAATAAATAAACCTAAAATAAATAAAATTTAAAAAAACCTAAATAAAAATAAAAAATAAAATAAACTAAAATAAATAAAAATAAACTAAATAAACTAAGTAAACCTAAACATTCCAGTTTACTTAATTTAAATAAAAAATCATAAACAATAAACCCTAAACTGTAAACCCTAAACCCTAAACCTTAAAAACCCTAAACCCTAACCCTAAAGCTTAAACCCTAAAACACTAAACCCTAAACCCTAAACCCTAAACCCTAACCCTAAACCCTAAACCCCAAATCCTAAACCTAAACCTAAAGTAACTAAATAAATTAAAAAAAAAACCTAAACCCTAAAACCTAATAAGCTTAAACTAAACCTAAACCCTAATAATGCGCAGAACCTTGACGGCAGGAACATGATCATCAACCAGGCTTAATCTATATCCAATGGTGGAGGTGAAGGCGGAGGTGACGGTTATCATAGTGATGGTGGGGGTTCTAGAGGTGCTACTGGATATGGAGGTGGTGGTCAGAGCAATGGTGGTTATGGAGGTGGGAGGAGCAATGGAGGTTACAATCATGGTGGTGGCGGAAAGAGAGATCGAGAATATGATGGTGGATCTATTGAGAGGCGTGATGGTTCTGATGGGAAGAGAACCCATGAAATCCGATCTACTGCTTATGGAATTATGTCTTTACAATAGTGATGGTTCTACTTATCTAGGGTTTTTGATTTGCTCTATGAATGCTCATTTTTTTATCAATGTCACCACTTATGTCTTAGAAAACTCAGTTTGTTCTTTGATCAAATCGAAAAGAAGAAATGTTTAATCTAAATTTGTTCTTTGTTTAAAATAAAACCAAATACCTTAAACCCTAAACTAAAACCAGAACCCAAACCTAAACCATAAACTTTAAACCCTAAACCCTAACCCTAAAAACTGTAAACCCTAAAGCCTAAACCCTAACCCTAAACCCTAAAGACAAAAACATAAACCCTAAAACCTAAATCATAAACCCTAAGGCAAAAAAAAACTAACCGCTAAACTAACTCTAAACCCTAAACCCTAAAAAGCTAAAAACCTAAACCTAAACTAAATTAGACCTAAAAATAAAATAAATAAATTAACCTAGACAAAAACAAATTAAAAAAATAAAAAAAAATAAATACAAAAATGGAAACCTAAATCTAAACATAAAACTAAAAAGAAAATAAAATAAAAAATAAAAACTAAACTAAAATTTAATAAATAAAAACTTAAACTAAACTAAAAAGTAAAAAACCTAAATAAAATAAAAACAAAACAAAAAATGAAAATAAAATAAACTTAAAAGAAAATAAATAAAAACTAAATAAAATCCTAAACCTCAAAAATACACCTAAAAATAAAACCTAAAAATAAATAGTAAAAAACCTAAACTTTAAACTAAAAAAAACTTAAACTTAAAATAAAAATAAACTAAACCTAAACCAAAACTAAAATAAATAAAACCTAAACCTAAACTAAAACCTAAAAATAAACCTAAAATAAAACATAAAATCTGTTTAAAAAAAAATAAAATAAAATCTAAACATAAACCTAAAAATAAAAAAGTAAAATCTAAACTTAATATATAAAATAAAAATAAAACTAAAATAAAAAATAAACATAAACCTAAACTTAAAACTAAAAAATAAACTAAAATAAAAACCTAAACTAAAATAAATAAACATAAAATAAATAAACTAAACTAAATAAAAATAAAAAATAAAATAAATAAAATAAATAAAAAATAAACTAAACAAACTTAAACCTACTAGTTTACTTAATTTAAAACCATAAACACTAAAACCTAATCCCTAAACCCTAAACCCTAAAACCTAAAACCCTAAATGCTAAACCCTAAACTAACCTTAAAATCCTAAATCTACTATAATCCCACTCAACCAAAAACCTAAACCTTAAACTAAACCCTAATTAAAGCTAAACACTAAACCTAAACCTAAACCAAACTAAACTAAACCCAAACCCTAAACCCTAAAAGAAAAAACCCTAAAACCCTAAACCCTAAACCCTAAACCATAAATTCTAAACCCTAGAATTGTAAACCCTAAACCCTAAAAGAAAAAACTCTAAAACCCTAAATCCTAAACACTAACCCTAAATCCTAAACTATAAACCTAAACCTAAAGTAACTAAATTAATTAAAAAATAAATCTAAACCCTAAATCCTAATAAACCTAAACCTTAAGAATGGGCAGAACCTTGACGACAAGAACATCACCGTCAACTAGGCTTAATTTATATCTAGCTGAGGCTTGGCGAGGCGCTGACATTGTACTGGTGAGGGATCTGAGGTGCCTGGTGGATATGGAGGTGGTCTGAGCAATGGAGGTTCGGAGGTATAAATGGAGGTTACATCCGTGGTGGTGGTGGAGGGAGAGATTACGGATATGATGGTGGATCCCGCAACTGGAGAGGCTGGGGTGATTTTGATGGGAATTAGAGAAACTGATGAATGGTCGATCCAATCTACTGCTTATGGAGCTGTGTCTTTATAATAGAGATAGCTCAAATTATCTAAGGTTTTTGATTTAACCTATGTGTGCTCATTTTTTATCTATGTCATCGCTTGTGTCTTAAAAAACTTAGTTTGTTACTTGGTTAATGAAATCAAAAAGAAGAAATGTTGAATATGAATTTCTTCTCTGTTAAAAAAATAAAAAAAACTAAATCCTAAACTAAAACTTGAACCCTAGACCTAAACCCTAAACCCTAAATCCTAAACCATAAAACCTTAAACCTTAATCCTTAAACCTAAACCCTAAAACCTAAACCCTAAACCCTAAACCCTAAACCTTAAACCTTAAAAAGCTTATAATCTAATCCTAAACTAAATAAAACCTAAAAATAAAATAATTAAAAAATCCTACATAAAAATAAAATATAAATTGACTAATGTTATATTTATCATTATCTAATTAGGATGGCATGATTTTCCTAGTTTTTTAATTGTTTGATGGTTGTTGAATGGCCTAGATGCGATTAAGCTCTTAGGGAAAAATAAATTTTCTATCCAATTAATCAACTCAAAATTAAACTAAATAATTCATAACCTCACTTAAAGCCTAGGACATAAATTAAGATAATAAAATATTTTGCAACCCATTAGCTAGATGTTTTACATCTCATATCATGCATAAATCATATTGCTTCACTCTTGTTAATGGAAGGCTTCCACCTTTGCCAGAGAAAATGGCTTAACCTTTGAGAGCCATGGTGGAAACACACCCCCTTATTTCTATCTTTAGCCCATAACCAATCTTCTCATGCATTAAGCATATGAAATCCCATAGCCTATGTCAAATAAAATGTCCAAAATCAAAAATAAAACTTAACAAAATTTGCATTAGATTAAGTCATGAATACATGCCCTTCATGATCTAGTCTCTTAGGGAGTCAGTTTATGGACTTAGTCTCCTTTCTAAATGAATAATATCCTAGCTATCTTGTAAAGCATAAGACTTGCCTACATGTATTTAAAATCATAGGAGGAGTTAGTTGGGGGCCACCCCCCAAGCGATTGTAAGCCCAACAGTCGGGTGGTTTACTCTATGTTGTGGAGGTATTACATATACCCATTTTCCCCTTAGATTTAGGTCATACTCTGGCCCTTGCCAAAGCTCCCTAGATTTAGGATCTAAGATTATTATTTCCCTTTGCGAGCTATAAGCATAAATCCTCACCTCTTAGGCATTTCTACAATGTTTTATTGTATAATTGTAAGCCTTATATTTCTATTAAAAATTCAACTCAAACATATAATTTCCCTCAGTTTCAAAAATATAAAACCCAACCATAGAATAGTTTGGGATGCTCACTAGGTTTCCTAGTATCATGAGCATCCCCTACTCATCACCCTTAACTCCCTCCTCTTGCTCAATCCCTCTTCTAAAAATAACCAATTGATTGATAGTCCTATCTTTGAAATCTTTGGAGACCATGATCATTTACCTTAATCGAGAGTATTTCCAAGGAATCTCATTCTTTATGATGTAATTAGCTATGAGGGCTAGCCTCCATTGGGAACTTAACAAACCCAATTTAAAATAAACCTTACTTACTTTTCCATGTAAAGTAAGGGAAAGATCTCTTGTACATTCGAAGAGCCATTATCCTTCAGAGCCCTTATTAGGTGTTTAGGTCCATTGTAGGATGGTGACTTCTATCTCTTGAGATAGTACATCATTCTTCAATGTCATACCCAATCACCCTAATAAGTACATCTATAGATCTACGTGGTGTCCTAACCCACCAAATATCTAAAATAAAACACCACAGATTTTTCTAGCGACTCCACTAGAGATGGTTCCTCTCACCATCTGTGGTAAATGATCATTATCTCCAAGTATTGATAGTGGATTTATATTTTATATAAGTCTAAGACTATCCTTCTTTTCTGATGGCACTTAGATCATTTCATTTTCAAGCTAAACTAGCCAACATCCTTTAGGTTTTAGGACCTCACTCCATGTAGGTCTTAAAACCCCTGTTGGGTCCCTTATTAGGTGATAATAAAATTTAATCAAAAGAGATGACTAAAGACCTTTTTCTTACCATCTCTACGATAAGGTAAAGTAAATTCCACAAATAAGAAAAATAAATTCTTTATAAAAATATCACTTTTCAAAAGCAGTTTCCAAAAAGTTCACATAATAAAATACTAGCACAAGAACTTTTCACAGAATATATATAACTCTACCTCATCTAACAATCTTCAAGATTGTTACATGTAGGATATTTCAAAATCAAAATAAAAAGTCATCTTTTCAAAAAGTACATATTCAAAAAATCAACATCCTCATTCAATATACCCAAATTTATTGAATGAAGGTTTCATTTCCAAAATCATTTCATAAAATGGAAACTCCATTCAATATATCTTACATATGTTGAAGATTGGAGTTTCTTTTTCAAAAGCACATATTTAAAAATGAACATCATCATTCAATATACCCAAATTTACTAAATGAAGGTTTCATTTCCAAATAAAATCATGTCATAAAATAGAAACTACATTCAATATATCTTACATATGTTGAAGTTGGAAGTTATTTCCTTTTTCAAAAAGCATAAAAATTGAAGATAAACATCTTCATTCAATATATCTAAATTTGTTGAATAGAGATTTTATTTTCAAATAAAATCACACCATTTGAAACTCCACTCAATAAATTCCACATGTGTTAAGTTGGAATTTCCTTCTTTTCAAAAAGCAATAATCACACACAAAAATTTCATCTTTAAAAAATAAAGTATGATTGACTTCTATTTTTCATACCAAAATTTGTTAAATGGAGATCTCATTTGCAAAGAATCATAAAAATCAAAATACATTAGAATTCCAATTGACATACCCAAATTTGTCAAATGATAGTTTTATTTTTCAAAAGAAAATTGAAAATAAATTGGATTCTATTTAACACACCATATTTGTTAAATAGAAAACCCCCCTTTTTCAAAATGAATTTGGACTTTACTTTGCATACACAAATTTGCTAAGTAAAGATCCCATTTTTAAAAAAAATTAAAATAAAAATCAAACACATTTGGACTTTATTTAGCATACACAAATTTGCTAAGTAAAGATCCCATTTTCAAAAATCTAAACAAAATTCAAAACACATTTGGGCTTTATTTAGCATACACAAATTTTCTAAGTAAAGATCCCATTTTCAAAATAAAAAAAATAGATTTGGGCCTTATTTAGCACACACAAATTTGCTAAGTAAAGATTCCATATCTAAATTCACACATGATATACATCATGGGCAAACAAGCAAAAACAAAATTGTTTTCAAACATCTTATCTAGCTTACCCATATTTGCTAAGTGAGTAATCCCAAAATCAAATCTAACAATAAGATCAAATGACCCTCTATTTAACATACTTAAATTTGTTAAATAAAAGGTCCCAAAACATAAAAGTTGAATTCAAATATAAACCAATGGAAGCATCAGAAGTCTCTCTCCAAAATATTTTGAAACCATTCAACATACACAAATTTGTTGAATGTGGCTTCTAAACTTAAATAAACTCAAAATCACTCCTCCAATTTATTCAAAATCTCTCCTAAATTCAATAAGTCCCACTTAACATATTCAAATTATTGAGTGTGTGTTCAAACTTTAAATCAAATCTAAAAAATTAGTAGAATACAAAGATAAAAAATCTGTAGAATACTCAGTTAGCTTTTTCTCAGTTCAATATAGTGCAAATGGATTCTTAAAAGTATGTTTTCACCTTTCTCCTTTGGGATGGATTTAGCCTTGGATCGGGCCAGCCTCCCCCAAACTAATTTTGCTCATCTGATACACTTTGGCCAAAGATTCGAGTGGGACAGGATCACTTGTGAGGGGGCAACCCTCACCACTGTTAACAAGAATGTGGTGGCTAGGTAGAAGCTAGTCATCCATATTGAGATGCCCTCAGATTTTGAATTTTTCTCACTGAAGAGGAAGGTAGTAAAATTTACTAGCAGAGCCCAGGTTCTGCATGACCATTGTTCTGCCACTATCCCAGGCTAGTACCCACTCATTGGCTTCCTCTTAGGGGAAGGCTACCCTGGCTTTAGGGATAGTCTCTCCTACCTTTGAGGAAGGGTCTAGCTCCCGTATTGCTCCACCAAGCTAAACCTAGCATCGTAATATGAGCCATAAGATCAAGCGGCATCATGTGTGCATTGCCAAGGAGATGGAGAAATTCTCTCACATTGCAGTAGAGGAGTCACCAAGGGTAGTTTCTCTTTTGCTTACTCAGAATAAGTTCCACCCTCTTTTGGTTCTGAAGGGGAGAAAGTTGTCAGGAGGATAATAGTGTCACCTCCACCTCCAATTCATTATGAGGCACCCATCAGAGATAAGAGGAGATCATATATTGGCCTTCATTTTGCACCAAGTTGTGGCTTATGGACGATCGAGTCCAATGCCTACCCGATCTACCGCTTATCCCTGTAGGTGAGTAGATCCGATAGGAGAGGACCAAAGAGGCCCGAGTATCAATGCACATTACTAATAGAGAAAGGTGAAGATATGCTAGGCAGGCAGCAGCCTCTATCATCATAGATTTCCTCAATTGGCGCACTACCCGTGCTAGTCACATTAATAGTATTGTATTAACCAGTACAACCCATCATGGGAGGAGAGCCCCAGTATAAAAAGAGTCGGTGTTATCTCCATCATACCGCTCAACTCCATGTTTACCATCACGAGTGCAAGTTCAATCTTCTATAGTTCCATCCAAATCCATGAGAGTAGCATCAAGAGAGAAGAAAGCCCCATTGGTGATCCAACTATGGCCAAGGGATCCTTCTTCATCTACGATGCCGACTTAGGCGAGGGTGAGCTCTCCTACTCGACCTCCTACTTTAGTTGCAGTGAAGAGGAAGTGGTGACCTCGTAGCATCATAGTTGTGTCATCACCACCACCACCTTAGCAGATCATAGATATAGCAGCACAGAGAGAGAAAGAGACAGTTCAGTTGTCCCTATGGTGATAGATCCCCTCATGCGTAGTACTCCATCCATAACAGTTGACAGCCATGAGCACATGCCCTCCAGTGAGTATAGCCCTCGCAGCACTTTAGTAGTAGGGGAGGTCAGGTGTATCTCTATTCATGAGCATGATCCCACCACTGGTTAGCCATGAGCATTTATTCTTGCATAGTTAGACCGCTCCTTGGATGATATCATGGCACAATATCTTATCAAAAAGAAAGAAATCCTAGGGTATGATTGGTCTGACCTCAAAGAGGAGAAGGTTAGCTTTGACCCCAAGGAAGATGATTTGTTGGAAGACTCAGCAGAGGTGCATATGATGGATACTAGAGGTTCTCTCCTTCGGGATCACTAGAGTTTGAAAGGTGTTGTGGTCGAACAAGATGATACAGCCTATTTGATTGAACACCTCCTTAAATAACTCAAATAAAAAGATGAGTAGATTGATTAAATGGGATAGAGACTTGAAGATTTTCTAGTGGTAGTTCTAGCACTTCAGAATCAAGCTCCAGTAGTACATCCGACAATTGTGGAGACTGGTCAGCCTGAGTTGTTACATGTCCTGGATCAATCCAAGAGCTTGCCTCCAATAGAGTAGGACAGTACTAACTTGTATAAGAAGATAGTGGATAGTACCTCCATACAAGAAAAATATATCAAACTCTTTATTGAATAACAAGTGAAAGAAGCGCTAGCGCAAGCCCGAGGTGGTTTATCAGTTTCAAAGGGTAGACCCTACCCAGAGGAATTCGATGATATCCAATATCCTAAGGGATTTGTGCCTCCTTCTTTCAAAAGCTTTGTTGGCAGCAGGAACCCTTGACAAAATATAGTGCACTTTAGGGCCAACTGTTGCAGGACTGGTGGTAGCGATGCATTATTATTTCATCTCTTTGTCAGCA
Source organism: Cymbidium sinense (assembly GCA_021442155.1). Lineage (NCBI taxonomy): Eukaryota > Viridiplantae > Streptophyta > Magnoliopsida > Asparagales > Orchidaceae > Cymbidium > Cymbidium sinense. Next base: position 82,268,581 of record CM038216.1, on the reverse strand, counting down.
GTTTAGCGGGTATATCTTTTAATTGGTACGCTGAACTCCCCAATGATTCAGTGAAGTCTTTTGCTGAGTTGGAGTAACTCTTTGTTAAGAGTTTTGCTAGAGCTTAGAAAAGGGAAATTGTGGGCGATCTCATTGTAGCACAACAACACCCAATGAGTCCCTCGTTGATTGTATTCTTAGATGGCAAAATTTAAGCATGAAATGTGAACCACAACTATCTGAACAGCATACTATTGAAATTTTTTTATTAAAGAATACTCATGACCCATTCACCTTCGTTCTTAAAGGTTTCATCATTAAGACATTTGAGAAGCTAATCAACAAGGTGGCTAGTCTACAAGGAGAGGCCAAATATTTGCCTTTTCAAGATCAATCATTAAAGCCAAAGCTACAGAGAGCTTATGAAAAGAAGCCAGGGTTAGTAGGAGCATTAGATAAAGGGAAGTAACCGGCCATAGATCAGTATGAGAGACCTCGAGTTCAATAACCTTCACTTCCACCTCCTTTACCACCACCTTGGTCATCTTATTAACCACCATAGCAGCCTCCATAGCCTTCATCGCCCTCCGAAGATTATACATACTACCAGCTATCATCCACCTACTCTTTTGGATAAATTAAATAAAACTTATTCATTTAAGAAGGAGGTAGTCAGGAAAATCTTTAAGAACCTCTTAAATAAACTTGATTTTCAACCACTTGAGCTTAGGAAGCTAGAGAAAGTGGGCAGGAGTAATGATCCTAACTTTTGCCTTTACCATCGCATGCTAGGCCATGTTTTGGAGGATTGCTTTATAGTTAAGGACTGTCTTGAGCATAGCTACAAGGCAGGGGCCATAGTTAACCCTAAGGAATACCTATTGGAACAACCATCCAGTTCTATTAGGGTAATCCTTGGGGATACCTATGATCCTCTCAAAATGAAAGAAGGTTGGGATATCTCTTTATCCTGAATCTCTAAAAAGATTATTTTTAAAATTTAGAAACTTTCCTTATAGGTGAGTGAGGCAGCTCGAACCTCCAACATCAAGGAAGGTTCACAACTTGCCAAAGACAACTTGGGGAAAGTAGGAGATCATCACTAGTAGCAGCAGCCTATACTTACCAGGGATAGCCAAGTAGCTCAACCACCGAGTCCAGCCTCCATTCCACCGTTGTAGCTACTATGTAAACCAAAATTCCTTCTTCAGCTAGTTCTTCTTCTAGTAGACATCTTATATCAGCGAATGAGGGTATCAAATCCTTCACCCCACTTACTTTACTAGATTTCTACTATGTACCTCCTTTTAAATCTAAGAAATTGAGGAATAAAGCTAGTTTGAATTACATCTGTGCCACTTCTAATGGGTTATCTGATTCTACTCCTTTAGAAAACTCTTCAAGTCTTGATAAGTATAACAACTTTGATCATCCTCTTTCTGATTTAGAAATGAACTTTCCTTTTGAATGATACTGGTTCACCTTTTGAGATAGACTTGGAACCATCTGATTTCGAGGGTCCTATAGAAGAAGATGTAGGTATGACTGACGAGCAAGTTGAACCTTCCACTAAACATCCATAAGAGGTTACTGAAGTTAACCTACGTAGTGGCAGGGTTCTACCTCCTAGGGAAGCATCTCAAGATAAGGGAAAATAAGTCATTAGTACCAACGAGCAAGAAGCCCCACCACAAGATGCTCCACTTATGGATATGCTTATGGAGGATTAGCCCAAGGTTTTCTACAATCTCCTCACTCACCTAAGAAAGTTTCCAGCTAAATTAAGCATATATGATGCCCTTCTCATATCTAAAGAGATGAGGGAATCATTAATCAAGGCCCTTCTTGATCCAAAAATATGTTTAGCTTAGCTGACCGCTATTGGAGAGGAGGCACATTATTCAAGAGAAGCCCAAGGAGTCACATTCACTGACGAAGACCTTCTTATGGGGGATATAGAGCCCAACCATCCCCTCTACATCACAGTGGATATGGGAAGATTCAGACTCTCTAGGGTGTTAGTTGATCCAGGTGCATCGGTGAACATTATGAGCCTAGAAACCTTGCCTATTTAAAGATTGACATCTCTGAACTATGAGGAGATCATATGATGTTGAGAGGATTCAATGAATAGGGTGAGAGGGCTTTAGGTTCCATAGTGTTACCTTTGAAAATAAGCGACTGGAAGAATAAAGCCAAGTTCTATATAATTAATTCGAATACATCATTCACTGCTTTGCTCGGTAGGCCTTGGATATACCAGAACAAGATGATTCCATTCTCTCTCCATTAGTGCATATATGGAATCAAATACTATGTCAAAGGAGATGAAAAGCCATTCTCAATTAGAGAGCTCAAAATATATGAAGATGCGACCTACTATCTTCCACAAAATCAAAACACCTTTTCTCATGAACTTGGTCAAAGTTCAAATACAAAAGAAAAAGAAAAAGAAGAAAAGAAAAAAGAAAATGAAAATGAAAAGAAGAAAGAAAGTACAAGGGAGTGAATAAAGGACACTGAGGAAGAAGTAATGCCACAAGTTACATTCCACCCATAGTTTGGTCTACCATTCAGACATATGGGTAGGATGACTCGACCTCCACTAGGTAGAGGTAGAGGTGCATATAGAGACAGTTCCAGAGGTGGAAGATGCCTTGGTTGGCGGCCAGCAAAATAGGGGTTATATTTTAATTCACAGAGGTACTCCTGGTACTCACATAGATTTGGAATTCAGCTCGGAGGATGAGTCTCATGTGATTAACATACCAGCCAACCCCTCTTAGTGGGTTTCATTAGAGGTGACACTCAAAGCACGAATGTATTCAAATTAGGATTATGTAAAACCATTAGGCAGTAGTTGGGAACTTTAGCTCTAACCCCACTTTCTTCTTAAAAAGCTGAGGGTTTAGTAGTTAAGGAAGCCCCTAACTCTTCCATAGATGTCAAGCTAAAGAGATTTCTATTGAGATCATCATCCTTAAGTTCAGAAGCAGAAGTAGGACTTGAGGATAATTCATATAATTATTTAATGAAATTACCTTTTGATTAGTACTCGCCTTATGTTCATAATCTTGCAAAGAAAGGTTTGATTCCTTACACATGGTCCAGGCACATGTCAGAGTATTTTGAGAAGTTGTGGGACAACAAAGGCAAGGATGCATAATCAAGACCGGGATGAGGATTCGGTACAGTGGGTCCAGTCGACGATGATGGTTACTGCTTAGTTATCACCAATCATTTGGAGTCTGATAAAATCTTCTCAAACCACAATAACTCTTATGAGAATGTATGTTTAGAAACTTCAAATAATCTTGATGATCTCCAAATCAAAGATGCACCTTCAGAATTTGAAGAAGAAATCAATTCAACCATCAACTAGATCAGAGAAATCAACCTTAGGACAGTAGAAGATCCACGCCCCACATACATCAATTCTCTATTTAATGAAGAAGAAACTAATGACTTAGTTAGGCTATTGACTGAGTTTAAGGACTGCTTTACATGGAGCTATGAAGAGATGCATGGGTTATCTCCTGACATAATAGTCCACAAACTAGTAATAGACCCTAACGCTAACCATATCAAGCAAGATCCTAGACGCATATGATTAAAAATTAAACAATAAGTCATTTCTAAAGTCAAGAAACTAATTGATGTTGGTTTTATCAGAGAAGAAAAATACCCTACCTAGTTATCCAGTGTCGTCCAATTTAAGAAGAAGAATGGCCAAATTCGCATATTCATCGATTTCAGGGACTTAAATAAGGTATGTCTTAAAGGTGAATTTCTACTTCCTATACTAGAATTAATGGTGGACATCGCCTCATCTCATGCAGTATTCTCCTTTATGGATGGGTCATCTATCTATAACCAAATCAAGATGACCCATGAGGATGAAAGAAGCACTACTTTTTGAATCATGATTGAAATCTGTTATTATAAGGTCATGCCTTTCGGCCTTAAAATTGTCGGTGCTACATACCAGCGGGCCATGACTCAGATCTTCAACGAACTCATTCATCATCAAGTTGAATGCTATGTTGATGATCAAGTAGTCTAAAGCAAAGAAAAGGAAGGCCATCTCTTTGACTTGAGAGTAGTTTTCGAATGTTTAAGACAATTCAACCTCAAAATGAACCCCCTAAAATGTGCATTTGGAGTAGCTTCAAGGAAGTTTCTTGGGTTTGTTGTCCAGCACCAAGGAATATGGATAGACCTAGAAAAGATCAAAACTATATTATAAATTCCACCCCCTAAAAGTCTAACTCAACTCAAATCTTTCCAGGGGTGGTTGGTGTATTTAAGATGCTTTATCTCCAATCTATCGAGGTGATGCGAATCATTTTCAGCACTTATCAAAAAGGATGCTATGTTCAAGTGGGATGATAAGTACCAGCATGCTTTTGAAGACATCAAATAGTATTTGGTAAAGCCACCAGTTCTACCAGCCCCTATCCCAGGAAAGCCACTAATCCTCTACACTGTTACATTGGACAGCCCCTAAAATTTGCATTTTTTATTTCTCTGTGATGTTTTATGATTTTAGAAGTTTCAGTCATTAAAAATGATTAAGCCTAATCCTGTTGGCGTGACGTAACGTGTTGACGCAGCGCACTTTCGACTTGGCACCGAGGGATTGGCTACTTAGAAGTTATCCGACTCAACAACTACGTGGCGGCGGCGGACGTGCTTTCTTATCCACTGTCCAATTTAAGATCGGATGATTATGATTAATCCCTTAGCTTAATAGGATTAAATCATATCGATCTAGCAGATCTAATCATGACTGTCCATTCCGATCACGTGGAATGGTTGGTACATGATATAACTTCACAATGTCGACATGTATGAGGATGCGGTTTACTACCTCCCTCAAAATCAATAAGTCTATTCTTATGAACTTCGCCAAAGTTTAAAAATAAAATAGAAATAAAAAGAAAAATATAAAGAAAAAGAAAGAGAAAAAGAAAAAGAAAAGAAAAGAGAAATTGAAAAATAAAATAAAAGGGATCAGAAAGAGACTTGAAGGAGAAAGTGGAGCTTGACATTAGATTCCAACCACAGTTCATTACTCCATTTGAACATATGGGTAGGACGACCTGACCTCCACCAGGCAGAGGAAGAGGCCAGTTTAGTCCTAGGGCTAGAAAACCTCTTTATTGGCCATGCAATAGAAGATATGTCCCAGCTACCAAGAGTACACCTGCTATCCATATAGACTTAGAATCTAGTTCATAGGATGAGTCTTATATGGTTAGCACACCAGCTAGCTCTTCTTAGAAGTAGATTCCTGTGGAGTTGACACTTGAGCAAGATAGCGATGAAGATCGGGCACCAAAGCAAAGCGTAAGTGTATCCAAGTCTATATGTGAAATTGTTAGGCATCAATTAGGAACCTTAGCTCTAACCTCACTTTCCTCTCAAAAGGTTGAGGGTTTGGTAGTTAAGGAAGCCCCTAAATCATCCATAGGTGTGAAGACACAAAGGTTCTTTCTGAGAGCATCATCCTCAAGTCAAGAAGTTAATGTAGAACTTGAGAATGATTAATATGAAGATTTAATAGAATTACCTTTTGGTTGGTACTTGCCTTGTGTTTGTAATTTAGCAAAGAAAGGGTTAATTCCACATACATGATCAAAGCATAGGTCAAACTACTTCAAAAGAATATGGTAGAACAAATGCAAAAGCTCTCAATCAAGACTAGGACTAGGATTCGATATAGTGGGTCCAGTCGATGATGAGGATTGCTGCTTAGTCATCACCAATCATTAGGAATCTGATAGGTTCTTTTCAAATCATATTAACTCATATGAGGAGCTGTGCTTAGAAACTTTAGATGATCCAGATAATTTTGGAGTCAAATATGCACCGTTAGAGTTTGAAGAAGAGATCAAGTCACAATAGATGAGCTCAAGGAAATCAACTTAAGAACTAAAGAAGATCCACACTCGACATGTATCAGTTCTTTGTTGAATGAAATTGAAACCAATGACTTAGTTAGGCTATTAACTGAGTGTAAGGATTCCTTTGCATGGAGTTATGAAAAGATGCTTGGATTGGCTTTTGACATAGTGGTCCATAAACTAGCAATAGAGCCTACTGCTAACCCTACCTAGCAAGCTCATAGATGCATGTGATTAGACATAAAACAACAGGTCATTTCTGAAGTCAAGAAATTAATCTATACTGGCATCATCCGGGAAGAAAAATACCCTACCTGGTTAGCCAGTGTCATCCTAGTTAAGAAAAAGAATGGTCAAATTTACATATAACTAAATAAAGATCTAAATAAGACATGTTTGAAAGATGAATTCCACTACTAATCTCGAAGCTGATGGTGGACATTGCCTCATCTCATGCAGTCTTCTCTTTCATGGATGGCTCATCAGGATATAACCAAATAAAGATGACCCCTAAAAATCAAAGAAACACTGCTTTTAAAACCCTGATCAGAATCTATTTCTATAAGGTCATGCCTTTCAGCCTTAAAAATGCTGGTTCTACATACTAGCAGGCTATGACTTGAATCTTCAACAAATTGATTCATCATCAAGTCAAGTTCTATGTTGATGATATCATGGTTAGAGTAGAGAAAAGAAAGACCATCTCTTTAACTTGAGTTTAGTTTTTGAACATTTAAGATAATTTAACCTCAAAATGAACCCCCTGAAGTGTGCATTCGGAGTAGCTTCATGGAAATTCCTTGGTTTTGTTGTCTGACACTAGGGAATTGAAATCGATTTGGAGAAGATCAAGGCAATATTAAAAATTCCACCCTTAAAAGTTTAACTCAACTCAAATCATTCCAAGGGTGGTTGGCATATCTAAGATGCTTTATATCTAACCTATTGGGAAGATGTCAGCCATTCTTAACACTTGTCAAAATGGATGCCAAGCTCAAGTGGGATGACAAGTGTGAGTATGCCTTTGAAGACATTAAGCATTACCTGATGGTGCCAGCAATTCTAGCAGCCATTATCCTGGGCAAGCCACTCATACTTTACACTGCTACATTAGATAACTCCCTTGGTACTTTGTTGGCCCAAGCTAATGATGAATGAAAGTAAAACACACTCTACTACTTTAGCCATCATCTAATCCCTACTGAGGCTAATTATCCACCTATTAAGAAGCATTACATAGATTTAATCTTTGCATCCCAAAAGTTACAGCACTACATGCTTTCTGATAAGGTGAACTTAATCTCTAGGATCAATCCACTACAAATCTCATGATGCGGTCGACGCTATCTGGACAGTTGGCATGATGATCCATGATCTTGTCATAGTTTGACAAGCGCTAGGGGATTTCCTAGCAGCACACCTACTTCCTAATGACTCTCTGCTTAGTGATGATCTCCCTGATGAACAAATCATGAACTTAGGGGATACTAGCATTCACCATTGGGAGATGTACTTTGATGGTGCCACTTCCTCTCAAAGAGGAGAAGAACCATAATCTACTATTCTAAGAAAGCCAGGGATAAGAATAGTTCTCGTAACTCCGGACTGCGATGTGGTGAGATTCTCATATCATCTGTCTAACCCTTGCACCAATAATCAAGCTGACTACGATGCTCTAATTGTCAGTCTAGAGTTAGCCATTACTCTAAGCATCCATAACATTAGCATATTTAGGGATTCTCAGTTAGTTATCAAAAAAATTGTTGGGTCCTATAAGGTTATAAAGCCCAAGCTCCATCACTACCACAAGTACACTATGGAGTTGTTGGCCCAAATTCCAAAGGTTACCATTTATAAGATTCCTCGAGGAGAGAATGTCATAGCGTATGCTTTAGCCAAGCTTTCCAAAGAGTTGGCATGTCCGGAGGATGAGTCCAGATCAATAAAGGTCTAAAATAGATAAGTCTTATTACTTATTTATATTGAACTCATCAAAAAGTACTCTCTTGAAGGGGAGGTTGCCATTGCTAAGAAGAATGAGGAGTTACATTGGAGGCAACCATTCTTGGATTACCTAAATAAAGAAAAACTACCTCAAGAGAAGTCCCAAGCCCATCAGATGAAGTAGGGAGCACTTTCCTATGCTCTGTGATGGTGTCTGCACTGCCAGCCTTTCCCATCCCATGTGGTTACTGCTAAGCCCGTAAGATCATGACAAAGGTACACTCAAGATTATGTGGAGCCAATCATTCCAATTTGAATATGAAAGCCAAGATCAAGAGGCTAGGATACTACTGGTCATCAATGATCAAATATTACATTGATACAGCTAAGCGATGCCACCAATGTCAAATACACAGTATGGTCCTACACCAAAACTCAACATTCTACATTTTGCATTGGTCTAGGGCCATTCGAGTGTTGGGGTACTGACATAATGGGTTTGATTGATCCTCCTTCTTCCAAGGGTTATTAGTTCATCTTAGCTGTTATAAATTAATTTTCCAAATAGGCAAAGGTGATTCCTCTTAGAGAGGTCACAGCTCAGCAATGCTGCTACATGTAATCCAATTTTTTAGGAACCATATTGTATATAAGTTTGGAGTGCCTTGATGAATTATATCTCATAATTATACGACATTCAGGAGAACCAAGATCAACAACTTGCTTATAGACACAACATAGATTGGAGATATTCTACCATCAACTACCCAAAGATAAACAGCTTAGTAGAAGCCTTTAACAAAACACTCATCCAAATACTGAAGAAGACACTCGACAACAATAAGCAACAATAGAATGAGCAGCTAGTTGAAGCCTTGTATGGTCTACCATAACATATATAGAACTCTAACTCAGTCTACTCCTTTCTCCTTAGTTTATGTGTCCGAATCCATTCTATCATTAGAAGTCCAACTCCCATCACTAATGATAGTTGCAGGTAGCAAGATCACAACATAGCAGAATGCCAAGTTATGGTTAGAAGAGCTAAAAGGTTTGGAGGGAAGACAGTATTGGAGGCAAGTGTGAATCCACTTGGGAAGGCCCTTTTTCCATAGAGAAGATCTACCAAGGAAGATCTTATCAGTTTATTAATCATAATAGAGAGCACCCAATGCTTCTAATCAATGGGCTCTACTAAAATAAATATTATAAATCATATTTGAAAATAATTATAATCAATGAAAATTCCATTTTGAATTCAATTTCTTCCATGTTGAAAGTATTCTTGTTTGTAAATTCACCATGATGTGTTTAGGGTAGGTGTAAGAGAACTGAGTGGCATCCTATCTCTCATCGACACAACACAAACACAAAGTACACACAAACATATAAAATAAACACATATCTTTTATTTTGGGCTACTTTGAGTTGAGATAATGCCCCCAGTAGCACTCACTTAATAGCTGCTCTAGGTCGGGCTGACGTGCTACTCTATTAGTGTGTCACCCCAGTGGTTTTCTTACATTGGAGGATGTAAGTCTGCTATGCTTTCCTTGCTTACTTGGCCATTACACACCTATGAGCACCTTGTTAGTTTGGTAGGCCTAATTGCATGGCTGGTAAACTACCTCATGTTGGATTTGTTTAAGAGAATGTGAGTCTACTACACTTTCTTCCTGGATTAGCCTTCATGCATTGACTGAGTCAAGTATATTTGAGGTTTGAGATAAGTACCCTAGCGGCTCCTTCCCTCGACTGCTTTCCAAGTCCTTCCTCGGGCTCCCCGCCAAGTCGCCTAGGTCGATAGCATATATCTCGCCAATGACAGACTATCGATGATAAGTTCTTAAAAGTTTTAAACCTACACTCTTTCTTTCCATTGATCTTTACACCATGCACCATGATTCATGATAGATACACCACTCATACTGATGGATATAGCTTAGGATGATTGGTTCTCGCACCTTACGATACACCACTCATGGCAGATGTAAGTCTGCTATGCTTTCTCTTTGAGTTGGCCACCATACACCTATAGGCTTTCTTTTCTGGGGATCAAGAAAAGCCTCTAATAGCACCTCGCCTATGGGTGCTATATTTGGATCACATCCTTTAAGACCTTATTTAGACACTACTAAGGTTACTATCAGATTAGACAGTTCCCCTTTTCTAGTAACCACCCCTGTGGTTGGAGAATCCATTTTGTGGATGTGTAGATTCTCCCTTGGTCTAATAAATATGAGATAGGTCAAGGCTGATATATCCCCTTCTTAGTGTTATCCCTCGCACACTAATAAGATCCACATAAAGATATAAATAAAATATATATTCACTTATGGATTAGGAGGACACCCTTAGTGGTACCTTTTCCCGAGCAAGAATCTTATCTTTAGGGCACTGTCAGCAAAACTCCCTATAGGAATCACTTGACTACTCTTGAGTTGATATAAGTCCTCAATGGCATTCACTCAATAGTTTCCCCTAAGTCAAGTTTGATTTACTGTGCTACCAATAAGTCACCCTACCAGCTGTTCCCTACTTTAGAAGATGTAAGTTTGCAATGCTTTCTTCTTAGCACAGCCATTGCACATCGAAAGGCGACCCCTTAGGTTGGCTAGCTCTACCCCCACGACCAGTAGACTATCCCATTGGATTTATAAATTTGAGATATGACAAGTCTGATATAACCCCTTCTCAGTGGGTCCATCGCACACTAACATGAACCATAAATTAAATCTATCAAATTTGACTGAGCTCACATCCTCAATAGATATGCCTCAATTCAAAATCAAACTAAACCAAACAAACCATATCAAATCTCATGAAATCTGGATAAAATTAATCCTGACTACTTTTGAGTTGACATAAGTCCCAGTGATATTCACTGAGTCACCCTAGTCGCTTTGATTTATTGTGCATCTAATAGGTCATCCCAATAGTTGTTCCTGGAAGATGTAAGAGCTATGCCTTCTTTCTTGCATTGTTGTGCACAATAAAGACAACCCCTTAGGTTGGCTAGCTCTACCCTGCAGCCAGTAGACTATCCCTTTGGATTTGTAAACTTGAGGTAGGTCAAGGCTGATATAGATACTTCTCAGTGGGTCTATCACACACCAACAGGGTCCATACAGTAACTTAGATTAAATTAAACCCAATCTGATTTTCCCTAGTGGAGTTAAATCACACCCTTCTCCCTAGTGGAGCCCCAAATCATATATAAATAAGCCAAGCAAATAAATCAAATTCAAAACTAATCTCCATAATGGAGCCAGATTAAACCAACTACCTTAATAGAGTCTAAATTAAAGAAATCCAACCAAACTCTTATCCCCAGTGGATACATCCCCAATCAAATCTATGAAATCAAACTCAAATCCTAATCCCCTAGGGATAACCTGAACCTGCCTCCCTAGTTGAAGGTTCATATACCCAACCCCTAGTGGACTCGAGCCCATATCTCTAGGAAATATGGTTCCACATCAATTAAAATAAAACAAATTAAATTTGATTTGATCTTAATCCCCAGCGGGTCTTCTTTCAACAAATTATATAATCAAATTGAATTCAAACCTTATCCTTAGTAGATTCTTTTCTTTTATGCCTTCGACATAGACTGCTCATATGTCATGTCCAATACATGTGTGATCCCCTAGTAGATCTCCCTCCATATCTTTGACATGGAATTCTCATCAAATCTTATTTCTTCTCTTATGCACACCTTTAATACCTCAACCAATAGCCTAACAATGTATTTGTTCAAATTACATCATCTTGACATTGTAATCACATTTTATGATTTGTGATGGTTCAAGCTAAAACTAACTATACAATATCATGCTAAACATATTATAGTGTGAATTAACACATTATATTATATTATAATATATGATGTTATATTATAATTTGTTATAATATAATATATTGTCTAACATTACACCTCATTAGAATCACTTAAAAGGAACAAATAACAAAATTTTCCCAAAATATGAATAATGCTCATTTTGGATGTAAATTTATTATTTTTCTACAAGAAATGGTACAAAATAGCATAATTTTAGTGTTGTTTCTTAGTGTGTGCCATGAATTCGACCAAATTCTTCCATCTCAACCTTCAAATTAACATTTTTGTGAGTTTTGACCCAATGTATTATAACAAAAGTAAAACATACTAAAATGTATAATAATATTTAGTAACACACCACCACATTTATGTATATGTTAAGTTATATAGTTATGTACATTATATTTTAATATGCTTTCATATAATATATTATCTTACATTACACCTTTAAATGAATCACTTTAAGCAAAAAATTTAAAAAATTTGTTTGAAAAATGAACATTTATTTTGGATACAAATTTCCATTCTTTTGATTAAGTGACACACCATAACACACCCCCAATGATGTTCCCTAAAGCTTACCTTAAATTTGGCCAAATACCATCATCTGAGCCTACAAATTAGTATTTTCATGAGTTATACCACTACAAACTCTACTACATCACATTATAACAAACTAAAATATGCTAAAAACCAGGAAGTAATACACAATAGTATGCTATAATACATGATGCTACACTATGTTATGGCATCCTATATTATAATACACTATAACATATTATATTATATTATATTGCATATCACATCACAAGGGATTGCTTAAGATAGAAATTCATAAAATTAGTCCAAAAAATAAAAAACTATATATTTTAATCATATCACTTACATATTTTAAATTGAAATAATATATTATGATGCCATGCTCCACCTATTATGAATTTGGAAAAATTCTACCATTTTAAAGTATAAATCAATAGTTCTATAAGTAATTCAAGTGTAGGTTTGTTTGCATGACTATAAAATACTAAAAGAATTTAAAATGCACAGAACAATATATTATGATATATGATGCTATACTATGCTACAACATATAATATTTATTTTGAACATAAAATCTTATTTTTTAGACTATAATTGGTGTAGCACTCCTTTGGTACTACAACCTAATTGCCACTTCAAATTTAATAAATTTCATCATCTGATTTATTAAATCAATATTTTTATAATTTATATTAATATAGACTATAGGGCAGAATACCATAATATACTAAAACATTTTAAAATATCTTATAACATTTAAAAACACATCACTACATGCCAAAATATATGATGCTACATTACACTATAATATATGGTATTATAATATTATTTAGGGTTAGGGTTTAGGGTATTCAAATCTCTAATGGTCAAGGGAAAGTCTCTTGAAGACATTTTCTTTAGCTACCATAACTATGTCAGGATTAGGTCATTCTTTAGATCTACTCCTAATGACATCTTTATTCAAGGTTTAGGGTTTAGAGTTTAGGATTAGTTTAGGGTTTAGGTTTTTGGGTTTAGGGTTTAGAGTTTAGGGTTGTATGCTTTAGGGTAGGGTTTAGGGTTTAGGGTTCTAGGGTTTAAAGTTTAGGTTTAGGGTTTAGGGTTTAGGGTTTAAGGTTTAGGGTTTAGGGTTTAGTGTTTACGGTTTTGGGTTTATGGTCTAGGGTTTAGGTTTTAGGTTTAGGGTTTAAGTTTTAGTTTAGGGTTTAGGGCTTAAGGCTTTTTTTTAGTAGAGAACAAATTCAGATTCAACATTTCTTCTTTTCAAGTTCATCAACCAAGTAGCAACTCAAGTATTCTAAGACATAATTGATTACATAGAAAAAATGAGCTCCCATAGAGCAAACGAAAAACCCAAGATAAGTAGAACCATCTATACTATAAAGACATAATTCCATTAGCAATAGATCGGATCGACTATTCTTCAATTTTTGCAGTTCCCATCAGAACCACCCCCGCCTCTCGAGTAGTGCGATCCACCACCATATCCTCGATCTATCCCTCCGCCACCACCACGGATGTAACCTCCATCACTCCTCCTGCCTCCATAACCACCGCTGCTATGGCAACCACCTCCATATCCACCACCCCCTCTAGATCCCCCAGCTCCACTGTGATAATCGTCGCGTCCACCTTCACCTCCATCATCAGATTAAGATTGAGCTTAGTTAACGGTGATGTTCTTACTGTCAAGGTTCTGTCCATTCTTAGGGTTTAGGTTTTAGGGTTAGTTTAGGGTTTAGGGTTTCAATTTTAGTGTTTAGGGTTGTAAGTTTTAGGGTTTAGGGTTTAAGGTTTAGGGTTTAAGGTTTTATGTTTTAGGGTTTAGGGTTTAGGGTTTAGGGTTTTAGGGTTTTAGGGTTTAGGATTTAGGGTTTAGGGTTTAGTATTTAGGGTTTAGAATTTAAGGTTTTATTATTTAGGGTTTAGGGTTTAGGGTTGTAGGTTTACGGTTTAGGGTTTAGGATTTAGGTTTTAGGGTTTTTTTAAAATTAATTAAACCAATAGGTTTAGGTTTATTTAGTTTGTTTTTTATTTATTTGAGTTTATTTTATTTTTTATTTTTATTTAGGTTTATTTTTTATTTTTATTTATTTTAGTTTATTTATTTTAGGTTTATTTATTTTAGTTTAGGTTTTTTTAAGGCTCAGGTTTATTTATTAGTTGGGTTTTATTTTTATTTTATTTTTGGGGTTTAGGTTTTTTTTTTATTTTTAGGTTTAGGTTTAGGTTTTTAGTTTATTTTTATAGGTTTAGGTTTTAGGTTTATTTTTAAGTTTTATTTTTTAGTTTAGGTTTAGGTTTATTTTAAGTTCATTTTATTTTATTTAGTTTAAGTTTAGGTTTAGGCTTAATTTATTTTAAGTTTAATTTATTTTAGTTTAGGTTTACGTTTATTTTATATTATTTATTTTAGTTTTATTTTAGGTTTTGGTTTTTTTTGTTTAGAGTTTAGGTTTTATTTTTTATTTTTTAGGTTTAAGTTTTTATTTAGTTTTTATTTTATTTTATTTTAGATTTATTTTATATTTTATTTTTTTAATTTAGGTATTTTATTTTTTAGTTTAATTTAGGTTTTATTTATTTTATTTATTTTATTTTTATTTTTTATTTTATGTTATTTTTAGGTTAAGGTTTAGGTTTTAGTTTAATATTTTAGGGTTTAGGGTTTAGGGTTTAAGGTTTAAGGTTTAGGATTTTGGGGTTTATCGTTTATGGTTAGGGTTTAGGGTTTAGATTTTTTTTTTAAAATTAAGTAAACTAATAGGTTTAGGTTTATTTAGTTTATTTTATTTTATTTTATTTATTTTTTATTTTTATTTAGGTTTATTTTTTATTTAGTTTAGTTTATTTATTTTAGGTTTAATTATTTTAGTTTAAATTTTTTATTTTAGTTTATTTTCTAGGTTTAGGTTTATGTTTATTTTTAGTTTAGTTTTATTTTTATTTTATTTTTTAGGTTTAGGTTTTATTTGTTATTTTTGGTTTAGGTTTAATTTTTTTTGTTTTAAGTTCTAGGTTTTTATTTTAGGTTTATTTTTAGGTTTTATTTTTTATTTTAGGTTTAGGTTTATTTTTAGTTTATTTTATTTTACTTAGTTTATGGTTTAGGTTTAGTTTATTTTAGGTTTAGGTATAGGTTTTGTTTATTTTAGTTTAGGTTTAGGTTTTTTTTAGTTTAGGGTTTAGGTTTTATTTTTAGGTTTATTTTTTACGTTTAGGTTTTTATTTTACTTTTATTTTATTTTAGTTAATTTTTGTTTTTTTTTGTTTATTTTATTTTTTAATTTAATTTAGGTTTTAATTTATTTTATTTTAGCTTAGTTTTATTTTTTATTTTTTATTTTATTTTTACGTTTAGGTTTAGGTTTAAGTTTAGGTTTATGTTTAGGTTTTGGTTTTAGTATAGGTTTTTTATTTTATTTTATTTAGGTTTAGGTTTTTTCATTTATTTTATTTTTAGGTTTTATTTAGGTTAAAGTTTTTTTATTTTTTTATTTTTTATTTATTTTTATTAATTTTTTATTTTTTATTTAGGTTTAGGGTTTACAGTTTAGGGTTGTAGGTTTGAGGGTTTAGGTTTAGGGTTTATGGTTTATGGTTTTAGGGTTTAGGGTTTGAAGTTTAGAGTTTAGGGATTAGGGTTTAGAATTTAGGGTTCTAACATTTAGGGTTTAGGGTTTAGGGTTGTAGGTTCAGGGTTTATGGTTAGTTTTAGGGTTTAGGGTTGTAGGTTTAGGGTTTATAGTTACTTTGAGGGTTTAAGGTTTAGGGTTAGTATTTTTTTAATTTTATTATTTTTATTATTTTTTTTAATAAGTAAACTGGCAGGTTTAGGTTTATTTAGTTTATTTAGTATATTTTTCAATTATTTGAGTTTATTTTATTATTTTTATTTAGGTTTATTTTTATTTTTATTTAGTATAGTTTATTTATTTTAGGTTTATTTATTTTAGTTTAGGTTTTTTCTTTTAATTTACTTTTAGGTTTAGGATTAGCTTTAAGTTTATTTTTTTAGTTTTATTTTAATTTTATTTTATTTTTTAAGTTTGGGTTTTTTTTTATAGGTTTAGGTTTAGGTTTTTATTTTAGGATTATTTTTAGGTTTTATTTTTTAGTTTAGGTTTAGGTTTATTTTCAATTTATTTTTTTTTATTTAGGGTTTAGGTTTAGGTTAAGGTTTAGTTTATTTTAAGCTTAGGGTTAGGTTTTATTTATTTCAGTTTATGTTTAGGCTTATTTTATTTTATTTTAGGTTTAGGTTTTCTTTTAGTTTAGGGTTTACATTTTATTTTTATTTAATTTTGGTTTAGTTTTTAGGTTTATTTTTTTAGGTTTAGGGTTTTATTTAGTTTTTATTTTATTTTATTTTAGGTTTATTTTATTTTTATTTTAGGTTTAGTTTTTATTTTATTTAAGTATTATAATTTTTAGTTTAGTTTTGGTTTTTATATCTTTTATTTTAGTTTAGTTTTTAATTTTTATTTTATTTTTTTAGGTCTACATTTAGGTTTAGGTTTAGGTTTTAGATTAGGTTTTTTATTTTATTTATTTATTATATTTTTATTTAGGTTTATTTATTTATTTATTTTATTTTCAGGTTTTATTTAGTTTATGTTTAGGTTTTTTAGGATTTTAGGGTTTAGGGATCAGAGTTTAGGGTTGTAAGTTTTAGGGTTTAGAGTTTAGGGTTTAAGGTTTATGGTTTATTATTTAGGGTTTATGGTTTTGGGTTTTAGGGTTTGGAGTTTAGGGTTTTGGGTTTTGGGTTTAGGGTTTTAGGGTTTAAAGTTAGGGTTTAGGGTTGTAGGTTGTAGGTTTAGGGTTTTGGGTTTTTATTTTTTATAAATTAAGTAAACTAGTAGGTTTTGGTTTATTTAGTTTATTTTTATTTATTTTAGTTTATTTTATTTTATTTAGGCTTATTTTTATTTTTATTTAAGTTAGTTTATTTATTTTAGGTTTATTTATTTTAGTTTATTTTTTAGGTTTAGGTTTAGGTTTAGGTTTACTTTTTAGTTTAGTTTTATTTTTATTTTATATTTTAGGTTTAGGTCTTATTTTTTAATTTTAGGTTTAGGTTTAGGTTTTAATTTATTTTTTTAGGTTTAGGTTTCAAGTTTTTATTTTAGGTTTATTTTTAGGTATTATTTTTTAGTTTAGGTTTATTTTTAGTTTATTTTATTTTATTTAGGGTTTACATTTAGGTTTAGGTTTAGTTTATTCTAAGTTTAGGTTTAGGTTTTATTTATTTTAGTTTAGGATTAGGTTTACTTTATTTTATTTATTTTATTTTAGTTTAGGGCTTAGAGATTAGGGTTAGTTTAAGGTTTAGGGTTTAGGCTTTAAGGTTAAGGATTTTTAGGGTTTAGGGTTTAAGTTTAGAGTTAGTTTAAGGTTTAGGGTTTGGGTTTTAGGATTTAAGGTTTAGGGTTTAAGGTTTAGGGTTTAGGGTTAGGGTTAGGGTTTAGTGTTTGGGTTTGGGGTTTAGGGTTTAGGTTTTAGGGTTGAGGTTAGTTTAGGGTTTAGGTTTTAGGGTTTTTTATGGTTTAGGGTTTAGGGTTTAGGGTTTAGTGTTTAGGGTTGTAGGTTTAGGGTTTATGGTTTAGGGCTTTTTTTTAAAATCAAGTAAACTAGTATGTTTAGGTTAATTTAGTTTATTTTTTATTTATTATATTTGATTTAATTTTTATTTTTATTTAGGTTTATTTTTTATTTTTGTTTAGTTTAGTTTATTTATTTTAGGTTTATTTATTTTAGTTTAGGTTTTTTATTTTAGTTTACTTTTTAAGCTTAGGTTTAAGTTTATGTCTATTTTTTAGTTTAGTTTTACTTTTATTTTATTTTATAGGTTTAAGTTTTATTTGTTATTTTTAGGTTTAGATTTAGGTTTATTCTTTATTTTTTTAGGTTTAAGTTTTAGGTTTTTTTTAGGTTTATTTTTAGGTTTTATTTTTTAGTTTAAGTTTAGGTTTATTTTTAGTTTATTTTATTTTATTTAGTTTAGTGTTTAGGTTTAGTTTTTTTTAGGTTTATGTTTAGGTTTTATTTATTTTAGTTTAGTTCATTTTAGTTTAGGTTTAGGTTTATTTTATATTATTTATTTTAGGGTTTTTTAATTTATTATTTATGTTTTATTTATTATTTATTTTTAGGTTTATTTTTTAGGTTTAGATTTTTATTTCATTTTTATTTTATTTTAGTTAATTTAAGATTTTTATTTTTAGGTTTATTTTATTTTTTAGTTTAATTTAGGTTTTAATTTATTTTATTTTAATTTAGTTTTTACTTTTTATTTTATTTTATTTTTACATTTAGGTTTTGGTTTAGGTTTAGCTTTTAGTTTTTTTATTTTATTTTATTTTATTTTATTTAGGTTTAGGTTTTGTTATTTATTTTATTTTTAGGTTTTATTTAGTTTAGGTTTAGGCTTTTAGGTGTTTAGGGTTTAGGGTTTAGTGTTTAGGGTTTAGGGTTTAGGGTTTGGGGTTTAGAGTTGTAGGTTTTAGGGTTTTGGGTTTAAGGCTTAGGGTTTTAGGGTTTAGCGTTTAAGGTTTAGGGTTTAGGGTTTAGGGTTTTAAGGTTTAGGGTTTAGGGTTTATGGTTGTAGGTTTAGGGTTAGGGTTTTTTTATTTATATTATTTATATTATTTTTTTTATTTTTTTAAATTAAATAAACTGGTAGGTTTGGGTTTATTTAGTTTATTTTTCATTTATTTTAGTTTATTTTATTTTTATTTCTATTTAAGTTTATTTTTATTTTTAATTATTTTAGTTTATTTATTTTAGGTTTAATTATTTTAGTTTAGGTTTTTTATTTTAGTTTATTTTTTAGGTTTAGGTTTAGCTTTAAGTTTATATTTTAATTTTGTTTTATTTTTACTTTAGTTTTTATGTTTAGGTTTAGGTTTAGGTTTTGATTTTAGGTTTATTTTTAGGTTTTATTTTTAATTTTATATTAAAGTTTATTTTTAGTTTATTTTATTTTATTTAGGGTTTAGGTTTCAGTTTAAGTTTAATTTATTTTAAGCTTAGGTTTAGGTTTTACTTATTTTAGTTTAGGTTTAGGTTTTTTTTAGTTTAGGGTTTAGGTTTTATTTTTTATATAATTTTAGGTTTTATTTTTAGGTTTATTTTTTGGTTTAGGATTTTATTTAGTTAATATTTTATTTTATCTTTTATTTTAGGCTTAGCTTTTATTTTATTTCGGTATTTTATTTTTTTGTTTAATTTAGGATTATATATATTTTATTTAGTTTAGTTTTTATTTTATGTTATTTATTTTTTTTATTTATGTTTAGATTTATTTATTTATTTTATTTATAATTAGGGTTATTTATTTATTTTATTTTTAGGTTTTATTAAGTTTAAATTTAGGTTTTTTAGGTTTTTAGGGTTTAGGGTTTAGGGTTTAGGGTTTGGGGTTTAGGGTTTAGGATTTAAGGTTATACGTTTTAGGGTTTATAGTTTAGGGTTTAGGGTTTAGGTTTAGGGTTTAGGGTTTAGGGTTTATGGTTTAGGGTTTTAGGGATTAGAGTTTAGGGTTTTGGGTTTTGGGTTAGGGTTTTAGGGTTTAGGGTTTAGGTTTTTTTAAAATTTTTAATTTTTTTTAAATTAAGTGAACTAGTAGGTTTTGGTTTATTTAGTTTATGTTTTATTTATTTTAGTTTATTTTATTTTTAATTTTTATTTAGTCTTATTTTTATTTTTATTTAGTTTAGTTTATTTATTTTAGGTTTATTTATTTTAGTTTGTTTTTAGGTTTACGTTTAGGTTTAGGTTTATTTTTTAGTTTAGTTTTATTTTTTAATTTTAGGTTTATGTTTAGATTTTTATTTTTATTTTTTAACTTTAGGTTTTAAGTTTTTATTTTAGGTTTATTTTTAGGTATTATTTTTTAGTTTAGGTTAAGGTTTATTTTTTAGTTTATTTTATTTTATTTAGGATTTAGGTTTAGGTTTAGGTTTAGTTTATTTTATTTTTAGTTTTATGTTTTATTTATCTTAGTTTAAGATTAGGTTTTATTTAGATTTTATTTTATATTATTTTAGGTTTATTTTATTTTTATTTTAAGTTTAATTTATATTTTATTTAGTTTTTTATTTTTAGGTTTATTTTATTTTTTTAGTTAAGTTTAGGTTTTTAGTTATTTTATTTTAGTTTAGTTTTAAATTTTTATTTTATTTTATTTTTAAGTTTAGGTTTTAGTTTAGGTTTTTATTTTATTTTATTTTATTTTATTTATTTAGGTTTCAGTTTTTTTATTTAATTTATTTTTAGAATTTATTTAGTTTAGCTTTTTGCTTTTATGTTTTTAGGGTTGTGGGTTTAGGGTTTAAGGTTAGCTTAGGGTTTAGGGTTACTTTAGGGTTTAGAGTTAGTTTAGGGTTTGGGGTTTAGGGTTTAGTGTTAGCTTAGGGTTTAATGCTAGTTTAGGGTTTAGGGATTAGACTTTAGGGTTTAAGGTTTAAGGTTTAGGGTTAAATTAGGGTTTAAGGTTTAGGGTTTTAGGGCTTGGTGTTTAGGGATTAGGATTTAGGGTTTAGGGTTTTAGGGTTTAGTATTTAGGGTTTAGTGTTTAGGGTTATGGTTTAGGGTTTATAGTTTAGGGGTTTAGGGGTTTAGGGTTTAGGGTTTGGGGTTTAGGGTTTGGGGTTTAGGGTTCAAGGTTCAGGGTTTTTTAAAAAAAAAAAAATTAAGTAAACAAGTAGGTTTAGGTACATTTAATTTATTTTTTATTTATTAGTTTATTTTATTAATTCTATTTAGGTTTTATTTTTTTTTATTTAGTTTGGTTTTTAATTTCTTTTTTAGGTTTAGGTTTAGGTTTAGGTTTATGTTTATTTTTAGTTAAGTTTTATTTTTATTTTATTTTTAGGTTTAGGTTTTATTTTTCTTTTTAGGTTTAGGTTTAGGTTTTATTTTATTTTTTTTATGTTTAGGTTCTAAGTTTTTTATTTTCAATTTATTTTTAGGTTTTGCTTTTTAGTTTGGGTTTAGGTTTATTTTTAGTTTATTTTATTTTATTTAGTTTAGGTTTTAAGTTTAGTTTATTTTAGGTTTTATTTATTTTAGTTTGGCTTATTTTTGTTTAGGTTTATGTTTATTTTGTTTTTTTATTTTAGGTTTAGGTTTTTTTTAGTTTAGGGTTTGGTTTTATTTTTTATTTATTTTTAGGTTTACTTTTTAGGCTTAAGTTTTTATTTAGTTTTTATTTTATTTTATTTTTGGTTTATTTTATTTTTATTTTACGTTTAGTTTTTTTTATTTAGTTTTTTTATTTTGAGGTTTATTTTATTTTTTTAGTTTGGTTTAGGTTTTATTTTTTTTATTTCATTTTTAGGTTTAGGATTATGTTTTTGTTTTTGTTTTTGTTTTTATTTTATTTTATTATTTTTTTATATTTTGGTTTAGGTTTTTAATTTATTTTATTTTTTTGGTTTTATTTAGTTTAGGTTTAGGTTTTTTGGTTTTTAGGGTTTAAGGCTTAGGGTTTAGGGCTTACGGTTTGGGGTTTAGGGTTTAAGGTTTAGGGTTGTAGGTTTTAGGGTTTAGGGTTTAGGGTTTAGGGTTGTCGTTTAGGATTTTAGGGTTTAGGATTAAGGGTTTAGGGTTTATGGATTTTGGGTTTAGTGTTTAGGGTTGTAAGTTTAGGGTTTAGGTTTTTTTAAATTTCTTTTTATTTATTTATTTATTTTTTAAATTAAGTAAACTAGTTGGTTTAGGTTAATTTAGTTTATTTTTTAATTTTATTTAAGTTTATTTTTATTTTTATTTAGTTTAGTTTAGTTTTTTTTAGGTTTAGGTTTAGGTTTAGGGTTATTTTTAGTTTAGTTTTATTTTCATTTTATTTTTTATTTTTTATTTAGGCTTATTTGTATTTTTATTTAGTTTAGTTTATTTTTTTTAAGGTTTATTTATTTTGGTTTAATATTTAGGTTTAGGTTTAAGTTTATTTTTTCGTTTAGTTTTATTTTTATTTTTTCTTTTAGTTTAGTTTATCTTAGTTTAGGTTTAAGTTTATTTTATCTTTATTTTAGGTTTAGGTTTTTTTATTTTAGGGTGTCGGTGTTATTTTTTATTTATTATTAGGTTTTATTTTTAGGTTTATTGTTTAGGTTTAGGTTTAGGTTTTTATTTAATTTTTATTTTATTTTATTTTTGGTTGATTTTATTTTTATCTTAGGTTTAGTTTTTATTTTATTTAGGTTTTTTATTTTTTTAGTTTAATTTAGGTTTTTATTTATATTATTTTTGTTTATATTTTTTATTTTATTTTCTATTTTAGTTTAGGTTAAGGTTTAGGTTTTTGTTTATGTTTTATTATTTTTATTTTATTTTGGTTTAGGTTTACATTTTTAGCTTTTTAGGGTTTAGGGTTTAGGTTTTAGGTTTTTATTTTAGGTTTATTTTTAGGTTGTACTTTTTAGTTTATTTTATTTTATTTAGTTTGGGATTTAGGTTTAGGTTTAGGTTTAATTTATTTTAGTTTAATTTAGTTTAGTTTAGGTTTAGGTTTATTTTATTTTATTTTATTTATTTTATTTTTATTTTAGGTTTAGATTTTATTTTTAGTTTAGGGTTTGGGTTTTATTTTTTATTTATTTTTAGGTTTATTTTTTAGGTTTAGGTTTTTATTTAATTTTTATTTTATATTATTTTTATTTTACATTTAGTTTTTATTTTATTTAGGAATTTTATTCTTAGGTTTAATTTATTATTTTAATTTAGTTTAGGATTTTATTTATTTTATTTTAGTTTATTTTTATTATTTTATTTTATTTTTTTATGTTTAGGTTTAGATTTTTTTATTTATTTTTAAGTTTAGGTTTTGATTTAGATAAAAAAAATGAGCACGCATAAATAAAAAATCTTAGATAAGTAGAACCGTCTCTACTGTAAAGATAATTCCATAAGCAGCAGATTGGATTGACCGTTCATCAGTTTCTCCAGTTCTCATCAGAACCACCCCCACCTCTCGAGTAGCGGGATCCGACATCACATCCCCGATCTCTTCCTCCGCTTCCACCACGGCTGTAACCTCCATCGCTCTTCCCGCCTCCATAACCATCACTACTCCTACCACCAACTCCATATCCACCAGCAGCTCCAGATCCCCCACCACCACTGCGATAATCGATGCCTCTGCCTTCACCTCCACCACCAGATCTAGACTGAGCCTAATTGAGGGTGATGTTTACGCCTTGAGGATCCGCGTTCTTGGGTTTAGGTTTATGGTTCTATGTTTTAGAGTTTAGGGTTTAGGGTTTTAGGGTTTACGATTTAGAGTTTAGTGTTATAGGTTTTAGGTTGTTGGTTTGAGGTTGTAGGTTTAAGGTTTGGGGTTTAGGGTTAGTTATAGGGTTTAGGGTTTTTTATTTTAAATTAAGTAAACTGGTAGGTTTAAGTTTATTTAGTTTTTTTATTTATTTGATTTTATTTCAATTTATTTTATTTTTTAATTTTATTTAGGTTTATGTTTTATTTTTAGTTAGTTTAGTTTATTTATTTTAGGTTTATTTATTTTTTTAGGTTTTATTTTATTTTATTTTAGGTTTATTTTTAGTTGAGTTTATTTTATTTTATTTTTTTTTTTTTTATTTTTTAGGTTTAGGTTTTATTTTCTATTTTTATATTTAGGTTTAAATTTTTATTTTATTTTTTTTTGATTTAGGTTTTAGGATTTTATTTTAGGCTTATTTTTAGGTTTTATTTTTTCATGTAGGTTTAGGTTTATTTTTAGTTTATTTCATTTTATTTAGTTTAAGGTTTAAGTTTAGTTTATTTTACGTTTAGGTTTAGGTTTCATTTATTTTATTTTAGTTTATTTTAGTTTAGGTTTAGGTTAATTTTATTGTATTCATTTTTAGGTTTATTTTTTAGGTTTCAATTTTTATTTGGTTTTTATTTTATTTTAAGTTTATATTATTTTTATTTTACATTTGGGTTTTATTTTATTTAGGTTTTTTATTTTTAGGTTTATTTTATTTTTTGGTGTAGTGTAGGTTTTTATTAATTTTATTTTATTTTAGTTTTTATTTTTTATTTTATTTTATTTTTAGATTTAGGTTTAAGTTTATGTTTAGGTTTAGGTTTTAATTTAAGTTTATATTATATTTTATTTTATTTTATTTAAGTTTAAGTTTTTTTTATTTAATTAATTTTTAGGCTTTATTTAGTTTTGCTTTAGGTTTTTAGGTGTTTAGGTTTTAAGGGTTTAGGGTTTAGGGTTTAGGGTTTAAGGTTTAGGGTTTAGGATTTACGATTTAAGGTTTAGAGTTTAGGGTTATACGTTTTAGGGTTTAGAGTTTAGAGTTTAGGGTTAGGATTTTTTTTATATTTTTTATTTAGGTACTTGGGTTTAGGGTTTTTTAGGGTTTAGGGTTTATGGTTTAGGGTTAAGGGTTATAGGTTTAGGGTTTAGGGTTTAGCATTTAGGGTTTAGGATTTATAGTTTAGGGCTTAGGGTTTAGTGTTCAAGTATTTTTTTTTAAATTAAATAAACTAGTAAGTTTAGGTTTATTTTGTTTATTTAGTTTATTTTTTATTTGTATATTTAGGTTATATTTTTATTTTTATTTAGTTTAGTTTATTTATTTTAGGTTGTTTATTTAATTTTGTTTAGGTTTTTTATTTTAGTTTTTTATTTTTTATGTTTATTTTTAGGTTTATTTTTTAATTTACTTTCTTTTTTTAAGGTTTACATTTTAATTTTTATTTTTAGGTTTAGGTTGAGGTTTTTATTTTAGTTTTTTAGGTTTATGTTTTAGGTTTTTATTTTAGGTTTATTTTTATGTTTTAACTTTTTAGTTTAGGTTTAAGGTTTAGATTTAGTTTATTTTATTTTATTTAGTTTATGCTTTAGGTTTAGTTTATTTTAGGTTTAGGTTTAAGTTTTATTTATTTTAGTTTAGTTTATTTTAGTTTTTTATTTTATTTTATTTTTTATATAATGTAGGTTTAGGATTTTTAAATTGTTTTATTTTTTAATTTTATTTAGTTTAGGTTTAGGTTTTTGGTTTTTAGGTTTTTAAGGTTTAGGGTTTAGGCTTTAGGGTTTAGGGTTTAGGGTTTAGGGTTTATGTATGTAGCTTTTTAGGTTTTGGATTTTGGGTTTAGGGTTTTAGGGTTTACGGATTAGCTTTATGGATTAGGGTTTAGGGTTTAGGGTTTTAGGGTTTAGGGTTTAGGGTTTAAGATTTAGGGTAGTAGGTTCAGGGTTTAAGGTTTATGGTTTAGGGTTAGTTTTAGGGTTTAGGATTTAGGTTTAGCATTTTTAAATTATTTTTATTTATTTAATTTTTTTATTTTTTTTAAATTTAGTAAACTCATAGGTTTAGTTTTACATAGTTTATTTTTTATTATTTTAGTTTATTTTATTTTTTATTTTTATTTAGGTTTATTTATATTTTGTTATTTAGGATTAAGTTTTATTTTCTATTTTTAGGTTTTATTTTTTTTGTTATGTTTTAGGTTTATTTTTAGTTTAGTTTATTTTATTTTGTTTAGATTTATGTTTTGGTTTAGTTTATTTTATGTTTAGGTTTAGGTTTTATTTATTTTAATTTAATTTAGTTTTCAGTTTATTTTATTTTTATTTTAGGTTTAGTTTTTTCTTTTTTTAGGGTTTAGGTTTGATTTTTTACTTATTTTTAGGTTTATTTATTAAGTTTAGGTTTCTATTTAGTTTTTATTTTATTTTATGTTAGGTTTATTTTATTTTTATTTTAGGTTTAGTTTTTATTTTATTTAAGTCTTTTATTTTTTATTTTAGTTTAAATTTTTATTTATTTTATTTTTTTTAGTTATTATTATTAATTTTATTTTCTTTTTAGGTTTAGGCTTAGGTTTATGTTTAGGTTTTAATTTATGTTTTTATTTTATATTATTTTATTAATTTATTTTAGCTTAGGCTTTATTTTAATTTTATTTTTATGTTTTATTTAGTTTAGGTTTAGGTTTTTAAGGTTTAGGGTTTAGGGTTTAGGGTTTAGGGTTTAGTGTTTAGGGATTAGGGTTTAGGGTTTAGGGTTTAGGGTTTAGGGTTTAGGTTTTTGGGTTTAGGGTTTTGGGTTTTGGGTTTTAGGTTTTGGGTTTTTAGGGTTTAGGGTTTAGGGTTTAGGGTTTAGGTTTTAGGTTTAGGGTTTTCGATTCTTTTTTTATTATTTTAATTTTATTTTTTAAGAGGGAACAAATTTAGATTCAACATTTCTTTTTATTTTACCAGTTTTAGACATTGATTTTTTATATAGTTTATTAGTTTTTTAGGTAGATATTTTTATTTAGGATAGGTTTAATTAGGTGATGTTTTAGGTTTTATTTTAGAGTTTAGGTTTATTAGGTTTTAGGGTTTAGGTTTATTTTTTTAATTTATTTAGTTATTTTTTAGGGTTTAGGGTTTAGGGTTTGGGTTTAGGGTTTAGGGTTTAGGTTTTAAGATTTATGCTTTTAGTTTAGGTTTAGAGTTTTTTTAGGATGTAGGGTTTAGGGTTATGGTTTAGGGTTTATGTTTAGGGTTTATGATTTAGGTTTTTTTTTTTTAGTTTATTTAGTATGTTTAGCTTAATTTTTATTTATTTTAGTTTACTTTATTTTTATTTTTTTAATTTTTTTATTTGGTTTAGTTTATTTATTTTAGGTTTATTTATTTTAGTTTATTTTTTTTTTTATTTTTATGTTTAAGTTTATTTTTTTAAGTTTAGTTTAATTTTATTTATTTTTTATGTTTAGGTTTTATTTTTTATTTTTTAGGTTTATTTATTTTATTTTTTTTTTAGGTTTAGGTTTTTTATTTTAGGTTTATTTTTTAGGTTTTATTTTTTAGTTTAGGTTTATGTTTATTTTTTTTTTATTTTATTTATTTAGTTTAAGTTTAGTTTTGCTTATGATTTTATGTTTAGGTTTTATTTATTTTTGTTTAGTTTATTTTAGTTTAGGTTTAGGTTTATTTCATTTTGTTTATTTCATTTTTATTTTAAGTTTAGGTTTCTTTTTAGTTTAGGGTTTAGGTTTATTTTTTCTTTATTTTTAGGTTTTATTTTTAGGTTTATTTTTAAGGTTTAGGTATTCATTTAGTTCCTAATTTATTTTCTTTTAGGTTTTTTTATTTTTCTTTTAAATTAAGTAAACCAGTATGCTTAGGTTTATTTAGTTTATTTAGTGTATTTTTTATTTATTTTAGTTTAATTTATTTTTTATTTTTATTTAGGTTTATTTTTTATTTTTATTTAGTTTAGTTTAATTATTTTAGGTTTATTTATTTTAGTTTAGGTTTTTAATTTTAGTTTATTTTATTTTATTTAGTTTAGGGTTTATGCTTATTTTTTAGTTGAGTTTTATTTTCATTTTTTTTTTAGGTTTAGATTTTATTTTTTATTTTTATGTTTTATTTTTAGTTAAGATTTAGGTTGATTTTTAGTTTATTTTATTTTATTTAGTTTAGATTTAGTTTATTTTAGGGTTAGGTTTAGGTTTTATTTATTTTAGTTTAGTTTATTTTATTTTAGGTTTAGGTTTATTTAATTTTGTTTATTTTATTTTTATTTTAGGTTTAAGTTTATTTATAGTTTAGGGTTTAGCTTTTATTATTTATTTATTTTTAGGTTTATTTTTAAGGTTTAGGTTTTTATTTAGTTTTATTTTATTTTATTTATTTTTATTTTTATTTTTTATTTTATTTAGGTTTTATTTTTGGTTTAATTTATTTTTTAGTTTAGTTTAGGTTTTTATTTATTTTATTTTAGTTTTTATTTATTTATTTTATTTTATTTTATTTTTAGGTTTAAGTTTAGGTTTAAGTTTATGTTTTATTTTATTTTATTTTATTTAAGTTAGGCTTATTTATATAATTTAGTTTTAGGTTTTATTTAGTTTAGGTTTAGGTTTTAGATTTTTTTAGTTTTACTTTTAGGTTTTATTTTATTAGGGTTTTGGTTTATGGTTTTTTTAGTTTAGGGTTTTAGGTTTAGTGTTTAGGGTTAGTTTAGAGTTTAGGTTTAGGGTTTAGTGTTTAGGTTTAGGGTTTAGGGTTTAGGGTTTAGGGTTAGTTTTGGGTTAAGGGATTATGCTTTAGGGTTTAGGGTTTAGGGTTTAGGGTTAGTTTAGAGTTGAGGGTTTAGGGTTTTATGGTTTAGGGTTAGGGGTTTAGGATTTAGGGATGTTGGCTTAGGATTGTAGGTTTAGGGTTTAGGGATTATTTTAGGGTTTAGGGTTTTTTTTACAAATTAAGTAAACCGGAAAGTTTAAGTTTATTTTGTTTATTTTGTTAATTTTTTATTTATTTTAGTTTATTTTCTTTTTATTTAGGTTTATTTTTTTATTTTTATTTAGTTTAAAATATTTATTTTAGTTTAAGTTTTATATTTTGGTTTATTTTTTAAGTTTAGGTTTAGGTTTATATTTATTTTTTTAGTTTAGTTTTATTTTTATTTTCTTTTTTAGGTTTAGGTTTTAATTTTTATTTTTAAGTTTAGGTTTAGGTTTTTAATTTATTATTTTTGGTTTAAGTTTTAGGTTATTATTTTAGGTTTATTTTAGGTTTTATTTTTTATTTTAGGTTTATGTTTATTTTTAGTTTATTTTATTATATTTAAGGTTTAGGTTTAAGTTTAGTTTATTTTAGGTTTAAGTTTAGGATTTATTTATTTTAGTTTAGTGTATTTTAGTTTAGGTTTAGGTTTTTTTTATTTTGTTTATTTTAGGTTAAAGTTTTTTTCTTTAGTTTAGGGTTTAGGTTTTATTTTTTATTTATTTTTAAGTTTTATTTTTAGGTTTATTTTTAGGTTTATTTTTTAGGCTTAGGTTTTTATTTAGTTTTTATTTTATTATATTTTAGGTTACTTTTTTATTTTACGTTTGAGTTTTATTTTATTTATTTTTTTTACTTTTAAGTTTATTTTATTTTTTTAGTTTATTTAGTTTTTGATTTATTTTATTTTAGTTTATTTTTTATTTTTTTATTTATTTTATTTTTAGATTTAGGTTTAGGTTTAAGTTTAGGTTTTTATTTTATTTGTATTTTATTTTATATAGGTTTGGGTTTTAAGGTTTATTTAGTTTAGGTTAGTTTTAGGTTTTAGGTTAGGGTTTAAGTTTAGGAATAGGGATTTAGGTTTAGTGTTTAGGGTTTAGGATTGTAGGTTTTAGGGTTTAGGGTTTAGGTTTAGGGTTAGAGTTTAGGGTTTTTTTGTTTTAGGGTTTAGGGTTTAGAGTTTAGCATTTAGGGTTTAGGGTTTAAGGTTTAGGGTTTAGGGTTTAGGGTTTTAGGGTTTAGGGTTTAGGGATAGTTTTAGGGTTTAGGTTCTAGGGTTTAGGGTTTAGGATTTAATTTTCAAGTTTTTTTTTAAAATTATGTAAACTGGAAGGTTTACGTTTACTTAGTTAATTTATTTTTTTTATTTTAGTTTATTTTTTTATTTTTATTTAGTTTAGTTTATCTATTTTAGGTTTATTTATTTTAGTTTAGGTTTTTCATTTTAGTTTATTTTTTTGGTTTAGGTTTATGTTTAAGTTTTATTTTCTAGTTTAGTTTTATTTTTATTTTTGTTGTTGCGTTTAAGTTTTATCTTTTATTTTTAAGTTTAGGTTTAGATTTTTATTTTATTTTCTTAGGTTTTTATTTTAGGTTTATTTTTAGGTTTTATTTTTTAGTTTAGGTTTAGGTTAATTTTTTATTTATTTTATTTTATTTAGTTTAGGGTTTAGGTTTAGTTTATTTTGGGTTTAGGTTTAGGTTTTATTTATTTTAGCTTAGTTTATTTTAGTTTAGGTTTAAGTTTATTTTATTTTGTTTATTTTTTTTAGTTTATGGTTTAGGTTTTATCTTTTATTTATTTTCATAATTTATTTTTAGGGTTTATTGTTTAGGTTTAGGTTTTTATTTAATTTTTAATTTACTTTATTTTAGGTTTATTTTATTTTTATTTTAAGTTTAGTTTTTATTTTATTTATGTTTTTTATTTTTTAGTTTAGTTTAGTTTTTTATTTATTTTATCTTAGTCTAGTTTTTTTTTAAGTTTAGGTTTAGGTTTTAGTTTCTGTTTTTCTTTTATTTTATTTTTTATTTTTGTTTGTATTTTCTTGTTTGTATTATTTTTAGGTTTTATTTAATTTAGGTTCAGGTTTTTAGCTTTTTATGGTTTAGGGTTTAGGGTTTAAGGTTTAGGGTTAGTTTAAGGTTTAGGGTTTGGGGTTTAGGGTTTAGGGTTTTTTTGGTTTAGGGTTTAGGGTTTAGGGTATAGGTTTTAAAGTTTGGTTTTTAGGGTTTTGGCTTTTGGGTTTAGGATTTAGGGTTTAGGGTTTAGGGTTTTTAAGGTTTAGGCCTTAGGGTTTTGGGTTTAGGGTTCAAGTTTTAGTTTAGGGTTTAGGGTCTTTGGTTTTTTTTAAATAGAGAACAAATTCATATTCAACATTTCTTCCTTTCTTTATTTATTTTATTTTATTTTATTTTTTATTTATGTTTATTTTTATTTTTATTTAATTTTTTTATTTTAGGTTTATTTATTTTAGTTTAGGTTTTTATTTTAATTTTTTTTAGGTTTAGGTTTAATTTTAATTTATTTTTAAGTTGAGTTTTATTTTTATTTTATATTTTAAGTTTAAGTTTTATATTTTATTTATAGGTTTAGGTTTAGTTTTTTATTTTATTTTTTTAGGTTTATGTTTTAGGTTTTTATTTTAGGTTTATTTTTAGGTTGTATTTTTGTTTAGGTTTAGGTTTATTTTTAGTTTATTTATTTTATTTAGTTTAGGGATTAGGTTTAGTTTATTTTAGGTTTAGGTTTAGGTATTATTTATTTTGGTTTAGTTTATTTTAGTTTAGGTTTAGGTTTATTTTATTTTGCATAATTTTTTTTAGTTTAGGTTTAGGTTTTTTCTTTTAGTTTAGGTTTTATTTTTATTTATTTTTAAGTTTTATTTTGAGGTTTATTTTTTTAGGTTTAGGTTTTTATTTAGTTTTTATTTTATTTTATTTTAGGTTTATTTTATTTTTATATTACATTTAGTTTTTATTATATTTAGGTTTTTATTCTTAGGTTTATATTATTATTTTTAGTTTAGTTTAAGTTTTTATTTATTTTATTTTAGTTTATTTTTATTAGTTTATTTTATTTTATTTTTAGGTTTAGGTTTAGGTTTTAGTTTAAGTTTTTATTTTTTTAGTTTTTTATTTTATTTAGGTTTAGGTTTATTTATTTATTTTTATTGTTAGGTTTATTTAGTTTAGGTTTATGTTTTAATGTTTTTAGAGTTTAAGGTTAAGGGTTTAGGGTTTAGGATTTAGGGTTTAGGGTTTAGGATTTTGTGTTTAGGCTTTAGGGTTTATCATTTTAGATTTAAGTTTATTAGCAAGGTTTTGGTTTGTTTAAGTTTTAGGGTTTACTTTAAGGTTTAGTTTAGTTTAGGTTATTTAGGGTTTATTTTTCAATTTAGGGTTTAGATATTATTTATTTAGGATTTAGGGTTTAGGGTTTAGGGTTTAGGGTTTGGGTTTAGTTTATGGTTTAGGATTTTGAGTTTTTTAGGGTTTTAGGGTTTAGGGTTTAGGGTTTATGGTTTAGGGTTTATGTTTTTGGTTTTAGGGTTTTGAGTTTAAGGTTAATTACATCTTAGGAAATAAAATTTCCTAAGAATACTCTCGATTAAAGTTATCATCTCCAAAGATTTTAAATATCAAGGATTGGTTGTATTTGGAAAATCAATTAGGAAAGTTTAAGGAATACTTATTTTTGAATCAAATAAAATAAGTAAATTCTCATGGTAGGATGCCTTGTGGTATTCCAATCTATCCTATGGTAGGAATTATTTAATTAAAAGAAACTTATCTCACACACTCCCAAATTAGAGCATATGGTATGAGCATATGACTTAATTTATAGGCAAAATCTTTTCAATTTTTTTTCATTTTAGACACATTATTTTGATAGAGGCTTTAGGATTTCTTATGCCTAAGTACATGATGAAATAGCTTATGGGTCAGATCAACTAGAAGAAGGTGTTCTCCACCACAAGGGATGCCCTCATAGGTCAAACATTCCTTTATCATGCAAGGATAGAGATCCTTAATGTTCAAGAGGTTAGCTAAATAGATGTTAGCTAAATATGGGAAAAGTAAATCTAAGTAAACCTCAAAAATAGAGGTTAGTTAAATATAAATATAATCCCAAGCAGTTGTATTTATAATTTTGACTTAGCACCCTACACATGGGTAACTAAGCCCACCTATCATAACTTGGATTATGCTTAAAGATTTAAGTAAACTGCAAAAAGAGCATTCATATTTATTTTTAAGCATCCCTTAAGCATAATCCACTATAAAAATATGATTAGGCTAATATTGGCTTAACATTCAGTCTACGAAGCATACACCCTAACATCCAATCTAAAATAATACATCATAAAATAAAACTTACATCACATCATTCACTGTCCTAACTTAGAGCTAGAAATGGTGACTTAATTCTAATGAGTGTATTAAGGCTTGTGTGGTAAGTTATGTTAAGCATCCGTGTTGTATTTTCTAAGTGTAGAAGGATTCAATTTAACATGAAAGGTTGATTTCACTTGAAGTAGTTTAATTGATTTGAGAATTTTAATTTTGTTTTCTTTTGTTTCATTTGATTACACTTAGCAACTAAGTGTTATAAAGGAGGAAAAGAGTTGTCATCTTTCATCCCTACCTTAAGCCACTTTCTAAAGTATATTAATTTAATTTAGTTATCTTTAGTGAATGGCTTATTAAATGATTTTTTTTAATTAATCATATGTTTAGGTTCACTTTAAATAACCCTATTCAAAATGAAAGGCATCGTAAGATTAATTTAATTCAATTACTACCACATGACATATATTAAATCATTACTTTCCATCACATGTATAACATGCATATAATTTAATCCTAAGTGTATCTATACATGCAACATATTTTAGCACCAAATGATGAATGTATGTGTATGTTTAGAATTTATATTTTATTTGATTGAATTATTTAAACATATTAATTTAAAATTTTATCCAAATTCTTATAAAAAAAGGACAAAAGATTGAAATTAAATAGGCATGTGTCGTTGTTAAACCAGAGAAGTGAGGTAATGAAATGATCTCCTTGGAGCTTGCTAAAGCCTCGTATTCTCAGGATGTCCTGACTATATACCCATTTGCATTCAAACATATGTAAATTTGTATACATGAACATAGGATGTGAGCTCCAAATATGGCTAATTAATTCAACCACTTAGTCAATTATGAATGCATGCAATTATAATGTAAAATGGGATTTTCATTCACTAATCACATATACATATACATGTTCAAAGATATAGGCAAGTACATGTCATTGTTAAACTAGGGAAGTGAGGTAATCAAATGACCTCCTTGGCGCTAACTAAAGCCTCATATTCCTGGGATGTTTAGACTATATACTTATTTTCTTGGACACACATGGATGTATACATAAATGAGGGAAAGAAAACTATGCAAAGATTGTATATTTTTTTTATTGAATCATTTATATATATGAATTAAAGCTCTATCTAAATTCTAATGTTGAAATACATAAGAATGAAATCAAATGGGTACGTGTCGTTGTTAAACTAGGGAAGTGAGGTAATCAAATGACCTCATTGGGGCTAGCTAAAGCTTTGTGTTCTCGAGATTTCTAGACTATATACCCATTAACATTCAATCTTATATAAATCAAAACACGAATAGAGGAAAGAGTACTCAACATTCATAAACTTAAGCTATAAGCACATGCATTTCTTATGTATTTATAACTAGCATCATAACACATTATTATTCATTTATAAGCTTTTGAAAAATATATTTGGATTTAATAGTGATTATATCCACGCATATATTAAATTAAATCAACACATGCAAGCTTACATAAAGGAAATCCATTTTATTTTATTTGATTTTGAAAAGATGGATGCATGAATTCAAATGACATACCAAATTTAACATTATTGGAAAGAGAACAATCAAATATAAGCATGTGATTCATTCAACCAAACTAGTTCTTAAGGACAATCAAATCAAATAAGATTATTTAAAACAAACCAAAGCTTCTTTGTTAATTAAGTTTTGGATTTGATTTGTTTAAAGAGGAGAACATAATCATCACTTGTTGTTTTAAACCCATTCCCACATTAGTGATTTGATTTAATTTAAGGAAATGTAATTAAGTTGATTTTATGGGTTAATTAAGTTGAACCCTAGTTAGATGAATTAATTACCCTTACTTATGTCACCTTAATGTAATTAACTAAATAATTATGAGCTAACATGATATGCATGGAAAATAAAACTTGCAATTATCCTAGGATATAAAATGGGTCTAATACAATTTGCTCATGATTAATGGTTAATTATATTAAAGAACTTAATTAATTACTCTTATGGTTTTTCCACACATGTGGATTAACCATAATTGCATTAAACTCTTTTAGGTTATTAAACACCTAAAGATCTTCCCCATGATTTAATTATTTAAGGTCTAATGAGATTATGATTTCAATTTGATTAAGTGATTTAATTAAATAGTTAAATCTTAGTTAATTTCATTTTTAAAAAGGATAAAATGAACTTAGGGAATGGGGTTTCAACCCAATTCCTTTGTTCACTTATTGTTGAACACTGATTAATAAACTTAATTAACTAATTTATTGCTGTTCATGGGATTAATTAATCATTAATTAACTTAAAAGAGCAGTTAAGGTTTAATTAGTCAATTTTCCTAATTAAGTGAGCAATAAATCCCAAGAAAATCATGGGAGGTAGAGGTCATCCTATTAAATTAACTCACAAAATTTGCAATTAATTTCTAAAGTAATTAAGGTAATTAAGTTAATTAATTTTGTAATTAAACCTATTCAAAATTAGTTAAGATCATTTTAATTAATTTTCCTTTGAAATACTATTAAAATGAGTATTTATTTTCTTTTTATTCTCTATGATGTTTTATGATTTTTAGAAGTTTTGACCATTAAAATGATTAATTAAAGCTAATTAAAGCTGGCCATGTTGCATGAGGCACTTTCCGCATGGCATCATGGGATTGGCTACTTAAAACCTATCTGACTCAGTGCCTACATGGAGACGGTGGATGCGCTTTCTCATCTATCATCCAATCTAAGATCGGATAGTTATGATTAATTCCACATCTTCATAAGATTAAATCATATCGATTTAGCGGATCTAATCATGATCATCCATTTCGATCACATCGAATAGACGGTGCATGATCTAACATCACGCAAGTGAGGGAGAATAGAGTTCCTTCATTGCTTACTGGATCCAAGCTTACCCGAGCTCAGATCAACTCCAAAAGGATCTCAGACCTTCACAACATTGATCGGAGGGGATCCAACGGTTAAGATTACATGAGATGCAAGTTTTCTTCAAAAAACTTCAACCCATTTTTGCCTAAAGATCAGTTTTTGAAGCATATCTTGCCAGAGCTCAAGATCGATTGATCGAATGATTGGGAAAACTTCATCTAGTAAAGATGAGGCCTGATTGAACAGCAATTGGATCAACTCCTCAATGTTTTCTCAGAAGGCCATGAACCAATGATTTGGAGCTCAACTTTGCTCGAAGTCCCACCTCTGGTACTCAAAAAGCTTGGGAGATGATTTGTTCTTTCTTGAAGACGCCTAAGGAAGGTGTGTGCAAAGTTAATTTGAGTTTAACGAAGAAATGGGGAAGTTAGGTTAGAAATGGGAGTGTCGTATTTTAGGATAGACAAGAATCACATTTTTCAATCGAGGAACGAGCTTGACAGCTTGGGGAATGGCTCTAGTGCCTCTTCTTGGGTAGCTAGGGCTCTAAGGAACAAATTTTGTGTATTTTTGAGTGGAAACCAGGGGGTGTATAGCCCCCTTCATCTTAATCAGACGGTGGGATCAGGTTTAGCTTCTAATGGCGATCTGGCCACCTCAGGGAGTCATGGGTGGTAGGGAAGAGGTGAGTTGGCTCAGCTTGGTTGGTTGAAGGTGTGGAGGTGGCTGCCAAGGAGGAATCATGGGTGTCCTATGGGTTTTAAATGTTCCAATGGGGAGGGTGAGAAGATTTCACCTCCCATGGGTCATGGCCGACCCAACCACCCTTTGGGTTAGGATAGGCAGTGTCCTAGTGCCTAGGTTGACCCTTGGGAGAGTACTATGTGGCCAAGGAATTAAAATGACCACTTGATGGGTGATTTTTCTCATGTGATTCCCTTGAATCAAGGGTAGAATGATCTTTTGGCATTGGATTTGATTTGGACAGATTTGAAATGAGCCAAAAGAGGTTCAGCCCAAATTTCAAGTCAATTGGAGTTGTTTTGGTTAGCTTTGGTTCAATTTGACTCATTTAGGTCAAATTGGGTTAGATTGGGTCAAGTTGACCAATTGGTTAAACCATGGGTTGGGCCAAGTTCATATTATCATTTAGGATGTTTTTGGTTCAATTGGTTTGGTTTAGTTTAGCTTATATTTGATTTTGGCTCATTTGAATTCATTTGGGTCAAATGGGTTAAGTTAATAATTTGATTAAATTGGCCAAATTAAGGTTGGGTGTTGGTTTGGGTTTAGTTGACCAATTGAAGATGATTATAGGCTTTGGTTTCAATAAATTTGGATTTGGTTGATTTAGGCCAACTTGAGCCTTTAGGTCAATTTGGGCTAAGTAGGTCAATTGGGTCCAATCATGGCTTTGGTCAAGTTCAACTATCAATTTTGAAAGAAATTGAGCCATTGGTTGCAATCAATTTAGTTTATATTTTGATTTGACTAAATTTGATCTTTTAGGTCAATTTGGGTCAACTTGGGTCAAGATGGCCAATTGGGATTGGTTTGACTCAATTGAAGGTCAAGTCATTCAAATATTGATTTTGATTTGGTATGAATCATTGGTTTCAAGGGATTTGGCTTAAATTGTAATTTGGCTAGTTTGGGTTTATATGGGTTAAGGGGTTGACTTGGTCAAATGACCAGGTTGACTTGGTTTCACCAAATTTGTGATAATTGATCAACCTATGGTGATCAACAATCATGATGGGAGGTTTTGATGGCTTGGTAATCAATTTGGGTATGATTAGAACTTGACTCAAATAGGTCAAATTGGCCACTTTGTGTCAAGTGGACCAATTGGGTTTTGTTGGCTTGATTTTTGGTTGAGTTTGATTTAGTTGAGTTTATATATGGATTTGGGATTGATACATAAATTCAATTGCAATTGGCTTGGGTTCAAATGGGTTTTGGTTCATTTGAACATTTCATGTCAAAAGGGTTAAGTTGGGTTTGACTTGGGTTGATTTTGGTTTAGCTTGGTGATTGTAGATTTCATTTATATTTGTCAATATGATTGAAGGTATGATTGATTCATGAGAAAATCAATTGAATTTGGGGTTTGGAATGAAGGAATTTGGTTAAGTCCATGGAGTTAGGTTATGTGGATTAGGTTTAGATTTTGATTTGGTTTGATTTAGTTTTGATGATTTAAATGTATATTTCATTTAAATTTGTGAAGATGATTGAAAATATGATTGATTTGTGAGAAAATCAATTTAGTTTGACTTGATTTGGATTAAGATTTTCCTAAGTCCATGGGATAGGTCATATGGCTTAGGAAGGGTTTTGGTTTAATTTGATTTAGTTTAATTTAGTTCTGATTATTTGAATGTAGATTTGATTTATATTTAGGAAGTTGATTGAAGATATAAAGTTGTTTATGAGAAAATCAATTGACTTTTGATTGATTTGGATTAAGATTTGGCTAAGTCCATGGGATAGGTCATATGGCTTAGGTAGGGTTTCAAGTTTGGTTTTGATCATGGGCTTCAATCATTTGGTTTTGGAATTTGGGTTTAGATTTAGATTTGAATTTGATGTTTGAATTGAACTTTCGGTTTTTTTTGAAGGTGAACATGGATTGGATTTGGGTTGTAAGGTAGGCAAATTATCTTAATCCCTAAGGCATAACCTAATCCTAAGGTTAACCCTTCTAAGTTTTTAGGCTTAGGTTAAGTATTTACCTAATTGTTAGAAGTTTCTTATGACTAGGAAGGTCTTAGTGTCTAGAAGACTCCTAATTCTAATATGGGAAGATTGAATCTGTACTACAAAAGTGAGGTCAACAGGCCTTAGGATCCATAGTGTTACCCTTGGAGATAGATGATTAGAAGACCCGAAGTTAAGTTTCACATTACAGACTCGGATATTTCTTTCAACACTTTTCTTGGGAGACCATGGATACATGAGAACATAGTTCCATCCTCTCTACATCAATGTATGAAGTTTGTGAGGGGTGGGATTTTCTACTATGTGAAAGGAGATCTCAAGCCACTTATAGTTCATGAGGTCGGCATATATGAGGATGCGGCTTACTACCTCCCTTAAAATCAACAAGTCTATTCTCACGAACTTGGCAAAAATTTAAAAATAAAATAAATGAAAAAAAGAAAAAGAAAAAGAAAGAGAAAAAGAAAAAAAAAGAAAAGTGAAAATGAAAAGAAAATAAAATGGAGCGAAAATAAACATGGAGGAGGAAGTGAAGCCTGACATTTGATTTCACCCATAGTTCATTACTCCATTTAAATATATGGGTAGGATGACCTGACCTCCACTAGGTAGAGGAAGAGGGCAGTTCAGAGGCAGTCTCAGGGGTGGAAAACCTCCTTATTGGCCACCCAATAGAAGATATGCCCCATATACCAGCAGTACACCTGACTTTGAATATAGTCCATAGGTTGAGTCTTATATGGTTAGCACACCAGCCAGCTCTTTTCAGTAGTAGATTCCCTAGAAGGTGACACTTGAGCTAGAAGGTGATGAAGATCGGGCTCTAAAGCAAAGCATACGTGTATCCAAGTCTATATGTGAAATAGTTAGACATTAGTTGGGAACCTTAGCACTAACTCACTTTCTCTCAAAAGCTAAGGTTTGGTAGTTAAGGAAGCCCCTAAGTCATCCATAGTGTGAAGACTCATCTTTGGAGCATCATCCTCAAGTCAAGAAGTTGATGTAGAACTTGAGGATGATTCATATAAAGAATTAATAGAATTATATTTTGATTAGTACTTGCCTTGTGTTTGTAATTTAGCAAAGAAAAGGTTAATCCCACATACTTAGTCAAAGCACTAGTCGTACTACTTCAAAAGAATATGGAAGAACAAATGCAAAAGCTCTCAATCAAGGCGGACTAGGATTGGTATAGTGGGTCCAATGATGATGATTCTTGCTTAGTCATTACCAATCATTCGGAATCTGAAAGGTTCTTTTCAAATCACATTAACTCATATGAGGAGCTATGCTTAGAAACTTTAGATGATCCAAATGATTTTGAAGTCAAAGATGCACAACTAGAGTTTGAAGAAGAGATCAAGTTAACCATCGACGAGCTCAAGGAAATCAACTTAGGAACTAAAGAAGATCCACGCCCGACATACATCGATTCTTTGTTGAATGAAATTGAAACCAATGTCTTAGTTAAGCTATTGACAGAGTTTTAGAACTACTTTGCATGGAGTTATGAAGAGATGCCTGGATTGGCTTTTGACGTAGTGATCCATAAACAAGGAATAGAGCCTATTGCTAACCTTATCAAGCAAGATCCTAGATGCATGCGAGTAGACATAGATAAATATTTATGATGTCAAGAAATTGATCTTTGGCTTCATCAGGAAGAAAAATACCCTATCAGTTGCTGTGTCATCCTTAAGAAAAGAATGGTCAAATTCACATATGCATGATTTTAGGGATTTAAATAAGGCATGTCCAAAAGATGAATTTCCACTTTGCCAATCAGGCGATGGTGGACATTGCCTCATCTCATGCAGTCTTATCTTAGATGGATGGCTCATCTGGATATAACCAAATAAAGATGGCCCATGAATATGAAAGAAATACTACTTTTAGAACCCAGATCAAAATCTATTACTATAAGGTCATGCCTTTAAAATGCCGGTGCTACATACCAGTGGGCTATGACTCGAATCTTCAATGAACTTATTCACCATCAAGTCGAGTGCTATGTCGATGATCTCATGGTCAAAAGTAGAGAAAAGAAAGACCATCCCTTTTACTTGAGAGTAGTTTTCAAATAGTTAAGATAATTTAACCTCAAAATGAAACCCACAGTGTGCATTCAAAGTAGCTTCAAGAAATTCCTTGGGTTTGTTTGCCGAATCGATCAAAAGAATATCAAAGAGATATTAGAAATGTCACACCCTAAAAGTTTAACTCAACTCAGATCATTCTAAGGGAAGTTGGCATATCTAAGATGCATTATATCCAACTTATCGAGAAGATGACAACCATTCTCAACACTTGTTAAAAAAGATGCCAAGTTTAAGTGGTATGACAAGTGTGAGCCTACCTTTGAAGACATCAAGCATTACCTAATGGTTCCACCGGTTCTAGTAGCCCCTATCTCGAGCAAGCCACTCATACTTTACATTATTACGTTAGACAACTCTGTTGGTGATTTGTTGGCCTAAGCCAATGACGAAGGGAAGGAAAATACACACTACTACCTCAACCGTCATCTAATCCCTACTGAGGCTAATTATCGACCCATTGAGAAGCATTGCCTAGCTTTAATCCTTGCATCCCAAAAGCTACATCACTACATGCTTCCTCATAAGGTGAACTTAATCTCAAAGATCAATCCACTATAATATCCCTTGACACGTCCAATGCTATCTGGATGTTTGGAACTACGGTCCATGAGCCTCTAATAATTTAACATTACCTTCTTAAACTTTCGTGCGATCAAAGAATAAGCACTAGCAGATTTCTTAGCAGCACACCTAGTTCATGTTGACTCTCCACTTAGTGATGATCTCCTCGATGAACAAATCATAAACTTAGGGGATACTATCATTCACCGCTGTGAGATGTACTTTGATGGTGCGGCTTGCTCTCAAAGAGGAGAAGAACCATAATCTAGTATTCCGAAAAGGGGTAGAAATAGTTCTCTTACTTATGAGATTCTCATATTATTTGTCTAATCCTTGCACTTCAATGAAGCCGAATATGAGGCTTTGATTACGGTTAGAGTTAGTTACTCTAAACATCTAGAAAATTAACATCTTTGAGGATTCTTAGCTAGTTATCAACCAAATTGCTAAGTCCTATAAAGTTATAAAGCCCAAGCTCCATCACTACCATATGTACACCATTGAGTTGTTGGCCCAAATCCTAGAGATTACCATCTATAAGATTCTTCAAGGAGAGAATGCCATAATGTATGCTTTTACCAAGCTTGCCAAGGAGTTGGCATGTCTGGAGGATGAGTCCATATCAATAAAGATCCAAAATAGACAAGTCTTATCCCTTATTGATACTGAACTCATCAAAAAGTACTCTCTTGAAGGGGAAGTTGCCATTGCCAAGAAGGACGGGGAGTTAAATTAGAGGCAACCATTCATGGATTACCTAAATAAAGGTAAACTACCTAGAAGTCTAAGCCCTCGGATGAAGCGAGCACTTTCTATGCTCTTGTGGATGTATCTTGTTGATGGACTTTCAATCATATGTGGTTACATTATTTGACAAGCACAAAACTTGTATGATCATGGAAGGTACACTAAGGATTATTTGGAGCCAACCAATCGGTAAGATGAAAGCCAAGCTCAGAGTCTAGGATACTCTCGCCATTGATGATCAAAATTGCATGGATATGGCTAGGCAATGCCACCAATGTTAAATACAGGTGGTCTACACTAACCACCCAACATTCTACATTGGCCTCATGGCCATTCAGTGTTGTGCGACATAGTGGGTCGATTGATCCTCCTTCTTCCAAGGGTCATCGTTCATCTTAGATCTCTTGACTACTTTTCAAATGGGCAAAGGTGATTTTCTCAGATAGTCAACTTCGACTTCCAATTTGTTAGGAACAATATCGTATATATGTTTGGAGTGCCTCGATGTATTATATCTAATAATGGTACTACATTCAAGAGCACCAAGATCAATAACTTTGCCTAGAGATATAACATAGATTGGAGATATTCTACCATCTACTACCCAAGGGAAAATTGGTTAGCAGAAGCCTTCAACAAAACTCTCATATAAATAGTAAAGAAGATACTTGACAATAATAAGCGATAGTGGCATGAGCAGGTTGTTGAAGCCTTGTGGGCCTACCCCACCACATATAGAACACCAACTCAGTCTAATCTTTTCTTCTTAGTGTATGGGTCCGAAGATGTTTTACCATTAGAAGTCCAACAACCATCACTAAAAATAGTTATGGTTAGCAAGATCACAACAGAGCAGAATGCCAAGTTGCCGTCAAAAGAGCTTAAAGGTTTGGAGGAGAGACGCCTATAGGCATGACAAAACCTCGAGTTGTACAAAGCTAAATAATTCAAACTCACAACAAGTTGGTCCATCCTAGAGTTTTTCAAGTAGGAGAGCTTATTTTAGTTCTAATGAGACCAATTGTTGGCCGTTGTAAGATGGGATGCAAGTTTGAACCCACTTGGGAAGGCCCTTTTGCCATAGAGAAGGCCTACCAGAGAGGATCTTATCAGCTTATTAAGCATAAGGGAGGGTGCCCAATGCTTCCAATCAATGGGCTCTACTTAAAGAAATATTATAAGTCATATTAGAAAATAATTATCATCAATGAAAATTCAATTTCTAATTCAATCTTCCATGTTGAAAGTATTCTTGTTTGAATCGCCATGATGTGTTTAGGGTAGGTGTAAGGAACTCGAGCGGCATCCTATCCTTCATCATCACAACATAAACAAAAACTACACATAAAAATATAAAAAAAGAAATATCTTTTTATCTTAGGCTACTCTGAGTTGAGATAACGCTCCAAGTGACACTCACCGTGCTCTAGGTCGGTGACGTCTACCCTAGTGTGTCAACCTAGTGGTCTTCTTGCTTTGGATGATGTTAATCTTCTACACTTTCCTTTCTTACTTGGCCACTACACACTGACGAGCTCCTTGTTAGTTTGGTAGGCCTTACTATGTGGCCCGTAAGCTACCTCATGTTGGCTTCACTTAAGAGGATGTGAGTCTACTATGATTTCTTCACCATGCACTGACTGGGTTGAGTATATTTAAGGTTTAGGATAAATCTGCTAGTAGTTCCTTTCTTCCTAATTGCTTCAAGTCTGGGTCTAGTCTTTCTTTGGGGCTCCCTGCTTAGTAGTCGCTCTAGTTCAGATAACATCTATCCCATAGATGATAGACTATCCTGATGATCAGTTCCACTTGGAAAGTTTTAATCCTACATGCTTTCTTTCCAGATTGATCATTGCACACTGACAGGCACCTTAGGTTGGTTGGTTCTCACTATGCTGATGGATACACCACTCATGCTAACGGATACACTTTAGGTTGGTTGGTTCTCGCACCTTAGGATGCACCACTCATGGCAGATGTAAGTCTACTACACTTTGTCCTAGAGTTGGCCACCATACACCTATAAGCTTTCTTTTCTAGGGCTTAGGATAACTCCCCTAGCAACACCTCCCCTATGGGCACTATATTTGGATCATGTCCTTTGTCACCCCATTTAGACACTACCCAAGTTACTATCAGATTAGACAATTTCCCTTTTCTAGTATCCG
This sequence comes from Cymbidium sinense, assembly GCA_021442155.1. Taxonomy (NCBI): domain Eukaryota; kingdom Viridiplantae; phylum Streptophyta; class Magnoliopsida; order Asparagales; family Orchidaceae; genus Cymbidium; species Cymbidium sinense. Next base: position 82,224,796 of record CM038216.1, on the reverse strand, counting down.
CCCCTGTGATTAGAGAATCCATCTTATGGATGTGCAGATTCTCCCTTGGTCCAATAAATCTGAGATAGGTCAAGGCTGACATAGCCCTTTCTTAGTGTGGTCCTCGCACCAAGGGTCCATGCAAAATATAAACAAAATATATATTCACTTGTGGATTAGGAGGACACCCTACGGCACATTTTCCCAAGCGGGCATCTTATCTTTAGGGGCGTTTCGAAAACTCCTATAGGAATCACCTGACTACTCTTGAGTTGATATAAATCCTAACGGCGTTCACTCAGTAGTCACCCTTAAATCAGGTTTGATTTGTTGTGCTAACAATAGGTCATCCTAGCAGTTGTTCCTTGCTTTAGAAGATGTAAGTCTACTATGCCTTCTTCCTAGCACAACCATTGCATACCAAAAGGTAACCCGTTAGTTGGCTAGCTCTACCCCACGGCCAGTAGATGATCCCTTTAGATTTGTAAATCTAAGATGGGACAACTCTGATATAGCTCCTTCTCAGTGGATCCATCGCACACCGACATGGTCCCTAAATTAAATATATCAAATTTGATCGAGCTCACATCCCTAGTGGATATTCCCTCAATTCAAAATCAAACTAAACCAAACAACCCATATCAAATCATATGAAATTAAGATAAAATTAATCCTGACTACTTTTAAGTTGAAATAAGTCCCTAGTGGCATTCACTCAATAGTCGGCCTCAGTCAGGTTCGATTTGTTGTGCATCCAACATGTCACCCTAGTGGTTGTTCCTCACTTTGGAAGATGTAAGTCTGCTATGCCTTCTTCCTATCACAACTGTTGCACATCAAAAGGAAACCCCTTAGGTTGGCTAGCTCACCGTGGCCGTAGACTATCCCTTTGGATTTGTAAACTTGGGTATAGTGATATAGCCCCTTCTCAGTGAGTTCATCATACACTGACAGGGTCCATACATTAACTCAGATTAAATTAAACCCAATCTAATTTTCTCGAGTGGAGTTAAATCACACCCTTCTCCTAGTGGAGCCCCAAATCATATATAAACAAGTTAAGCATACAAATCAAATTCAAAACCTACCTCCCCAGTGGAGCCAAATTAAACTAACCCCCCAGTAGAGTATAAATTAAAGAAATCCAACCAAACTCTTATTCCTAATGGATACATCCCCAAAAAAATCGATGAAATCAAACTCAAATGCTAATCCCAGTGGATAACAACACCTTCCCTAGTGGAAGGTTCATATACCGATCCCAGTTCAGCCCATATCCCTAGTGGAAAGTTCACAACCAAATGTATTCTGAGAGACAGAGCCATTGGTTTTACTTTTAATAATATTGTTATATGGTTTTATCTAATATATAATCCTATTTTTTATATAGAAGGAGATCTCAGGCAAGTAAAGATCCAATTTTTTGGCCACAAATTTGCAACACTAAATTGTGTACTTAAATTAGCATTAAATAATGCATTTTTTCTTTGGCTCTAGACATAATCCTTTTATGATTCATGAATACCATGATATTTAGCATCATTTCTATCCATCCATATGAACCAAATAAGGGTAATGCAATTAAAACTTTGATATGACCTTTCACAATTTTTTTGGAAACATGCTTCAAGAACTTGATATAAAGAAAGACAACATGGAAATGGTTAGTATGAAATAGATCATCATACCAAAACCATAATTTGGAGGCAATAGCACCATTGACAAAAACATGATTCATTTTAGATGTGAAAACAACATAACATTTAAGGCAAATGAAAACCTTTATCGAGAATCAATAGGAATGAAGTTTTTCAGAATTATCCAAGGATAGAATAAAAGATAGGGATGATATTAGTCCAAAGTTTAAAAAATACATTAGAAGAAGTATGAGCTTCTCTAATATAATTCCAATCCTCTTTAAGAATAAAATCTCCATTATAAGATAACTTTAAAAGAATTTGATCCGACTTGTTGGAAAGGATAGGAATATCACTAAATTTATCCAAAATAGAGATAGGAATAAATTCGGTAAGTTTACTATCATTCCACTTGTTATTAAGCCAAAATGAGTTAACTTTTGTGATAGAATGGGTAGCTAAGAAAGCATCAATAGAACCACCACCAATCATGTCTTGCCAAATGAAAGAAGATCCTAAATTTATACCCCAAGATATTAATGATTTAGCCTATTTAATAGAGCAAAGCCTTTTAAAAAGTCACCCACTTTATAAGAATAGATAAATGCTTACCACAGTAGTATTTAATCATAAAATTAGCAGGCTATCTTTTCTAAATTTCCACCAGTTTATGTTAGAAGGCATTAATAGCTTAATGATTTATAGCCAAACAAACCTTCACCCAGTGCCCACAACATTTATTAAGAAGTCCAATGCATCCTTTTAGAATTATTAGATCTAGAAAATTTATTAGTAGTATCAATTCTATTTAAGATAGAATTAGTAGTGATAATGGTTTGAATAAGATATAAAGGCATCAAATTAAGAGTACTCTAGCGTAAATAGCCAAAGTAAGTAAATTACACCAAATTTTATTAGAAATTTTTTTGGATAATTCGTCAAAAATATGGGATCTTTTTTACCTTTTAAAAGGTGCACCTAGATATTTAAAGTTGTTGGTGTTTAAAGTTAGTGATTCTTAAGATATTGATTTTATTATTAGACATTTTAGAGGATGTAATGAAGCAACTCTTGCTTTATTAATAGAAAGACCACTTTCTCTACCAAAATATTTAAAATTTCTTAAGTCTTTTGATACGATGAAAGGAAGCATTACAAGATAATGAACTCATATAAGCTAAGATGAGAAATAGGATACCACCAAGAGTTCTAAAGTACATGTTAGGATTGTTATTGAATAATTCATCTAAACCAAACAAAAAAGTTATACAATTCAAAGCATAAATACCAATGTCATAATTAATGTTTTGCTCAAAATTTATTTAAGTTATCATTCAAGTTATCATTTAAATTTATCAATTAATGCCAGAAAAGCAAGGATAGACTCATTAGAGTGAATCATCATTTTTTAGCCTCTTTGAATTTGAAATTAACCAAAATAGGCATGTTCTCATGTAAAGAAATGTTGTTGGGAAAAAAATCTTTTTCAACATTATTAGTACCTTTGCCAAGATTAGAATGAGAAACAGAATTAGCAATATTAAGAACATCAGAAGATTTCAAAAAATCTGACCTAATAATAACATTTAAGTTATTTTTAGACACAAAAATAGTTTTTTTAACTTTATCAGAAGCAACTTAGAGTTAGGATCATTCAAAATTTACTATTTAAGATAGGGAGAACAAAACACTCTTTATCTTGACCATGTATTTTGAGTAGAAAACTAGAAAATTTTCAAATTTGACCTTTTGTAAATAGCCAAACTTTTTAGATCAATCAAACATCCTTAGGATGTTTTTTTAGATATCAATTTCAACCAATATAGGAGGGATAGAGATCTAGGTTTTTTCGATTTGGAGTTGTTGACCAAAAAGAGCCCCGATAGCAAATAAAACCTAATTGGTAACATAATGGATTCTCATATTTGGAAGAGCTAACCACACAAGAATAATAGGTGATTCCTCTTTTATATCAAAAAGGGGAGACCACTTCAACAAACCCATTTTACAATTAAAGACAAATTAAGATGACATGAAAACATGAATAATCAAAATGTTTTGTAAGTTAAATCAAGCTTGGATCAATCATGTCAATATAAAGCATCCAAAGTTTAAGGTTATGAAAAAAAGCTGATCTTGTCCTATTTGCCATAGGTAAATTTACAAATCAAAGTAAATTTGAAAGGTTTTGCAAGCTTTTCAACATCAAGATCTGAACACATGATCTTAGACATACCTTAAAAAGAAGTCAAAATTAGTGTCACGTAGTCAAAAGGTGTAGAGCTCTTACAAAAATGTACATCCTTAAAGGATTTAATAGCAGGAATGGCATTGGGTTAATGAATCCCCACAAAATCATATGCCTTATGGATCATGATGATGTAAGCCATGAGTTCAAGATTTTCATAGTCATATTTAGAGAGGCACATCATAGCATCAGATTACTTCAAGAATGATGAAGAAACCACCAAAATAGGAGGCGAGGAAGGGGAAAATGAAATAACTTAGGGAGAGAAGGTTCTTTTGGGGTTTAGGGTTATCGTTTAGGGTTTACGGTTTAGGAGTTTTAGTTTGGTTTAAGTATTTTAAGTTTAGTTTATTTTAGGTTTAAGTTTAGGTTTAGGTTTAGTTTAGGTTTTAGGTTTTTTGGTTTAGGTTTAGGTTTAGGTTTTTTTTTTTTTTTTGGTTTTAGGTTTTTAGGTTTAGGTTTTCTTTTATTTAAGTCTATTTAGGTTTATTTAAGTTTAGGTATAGTTTAGATTTTATTTAGGTTTATTTTTTGGTTTAGGTTTTTATTTAGTTTATTTATTTTAGGTTTAGTTTAGGTTTAGCTTTTAGGTTTTAGTTTAGGTTTAGTTTTAGGTTTAGGTTTAGGTTTTTTGGGTTTATTTTTATTTAGTTTAGGTTTAGATTTATTTAGGTTTAAGTTTAGGTTTTATTTATGTTTTTAGGTATAGTTTAGTTCACTTTAGTTTAAGTTTATTTAGCTTGGTTTACTTAGGTTTTTTAGTTTAGGTTTTGGTTTAGGTTTAGGTTTTATTTAGTTTAGGTAGAGTTTTTTGGTTTAGTTTTGGTTTAAGTTTTGTCTTTAGGTTTATTTTTTAGTTTAGGTTTAGGTTTAGGTATAAGTTTAGGTTTAGGTTTATTTAGGTTTAGGTTTAGGTTTATTTAGGTTTAGGTTTAGGTTTAGGTTTAGGTTTATTTTATTTAGTTTAGATTTTAGTTTATATAGGTTTAGGTTTAGGTTTATTTATTTAGTTTAGGTTTATTTTATTTAGGTTTCAGTTTATTTAGGGTTAATTTAGGTTTAAGTTTATTTTAGGTTTTTAGGTTTAATTTTGGTTTAGGTTTATTTAGTTTATTTATTTTAGATTTTTAGGGTTTAGTTTAGTTTAGGTTTAGGTAGTTTTTAGCTTAGGGTAGTTTAGGGTTTAGGGTTTAGTTAGGTTTTAGTTTTAGGTTTAGGGTTTAGGTTTTAGGTTTAGGATTTAAGATTTTAGGTTTAGTTTAGGTTTAGTATTTAGTGGTTTAGGGTTTAGTTTAGTTTAGGGTTTAGGGTTTGGTTTAATATTTTGGATTTAGGTTTGGGTTTAGTTTAGGGTTTTAGGGTTTAGGGTTTAGTTAGTTTATGGTTTAGGTTTCAGGGTTTTCTTTTATTTTTTTTTAAATTATTTTATTTTTTTATTTTTTTAGGTTTAGGGTTTTTTTAGTTTAGGTTTAGTTTAATTAAATTTTAGGTTTAAGTTATTTATTTATAATTTTTTTATTTTATTTTGTTTATTTTATTTATATTAGGTTTATTTATTTTAGTTTAGGTTTTTTATTTTTGTTTATATTTTTAATATTAGGTTTAGGTTTATGTTTATTTTTAAATTTAGTTTAATTTTTATTTTGTTTTTTAGGTTTAAGTTTTACTTTTTATTTTAATTTTTAGGTTTAGGTTTATTTTATTTTGTTTTTAGGTTTAGGTTTTAGGTTTTATTTTAGGTTTTTATTTTAAGTTAGGTTTAGGTTTGTTTTAGATTATTTTATTTTATTTGGTTTAGAGTTTAGGTTTAGGTTTTATTTATTTTAGTTTAGGTTTAGGTTCATTTTATTTTGCTTATTTTAGCTTTAGGTTTTTTTTGGTGTAAGGTTTAGGTTTATGTTTATTTATTAGTTTTTATTTTATTTAGGTTTTTTATTTTTTAGTTTAATTTAAGTATTTATTTATTTTATTTTAGTTTAGTTTTTAATTTTTGTTACATTTTATTTATAAGTTAAGGCTTAGGTTTTAATTTAGGCTTTTAGTTTATTTTATTTAGGTTTAGATTTTTTATTTATTTTATTTTTAGGTTTTATTTAGTTTAGGTTTAGGTTTTAGGTTTTAGGTTTAGGTTTAGGTTTAGGGTTTAGGTTTAGTTTGGTTTAGGTTGGTTTAGGATATAGGTTTATTAGGTTTAGGGTTAGGGTTTATGGTTTATGGTTTTAGGTTGAGGTTTGGGTTTAGGGTTTATAGTTTAGGGTTTAGGGTTTAGAGTTTAGGGTTTTAGGTTTTAGGGTTTTAAGATTTAGGGTTTAGGGTTTATGGTTGTAGGTTTTGGGTTTAGGGTTAGTTTTTGGGTTTAGGGTAAGGGATTTATTTTTATTTTTATTTTTAGGGTTTAGGGTTTAGGGTTCAAGTTTTAGTTTATGGTTTAGGTTTTTTGGTTTTTTTTAATATAGATCAAATTTAGATTCAATATTTCTTCTTTTTGATTTCATCCACCAAGTAACACAAATTTTTGACATAGATAAAAATGAGCACACATAAATCAAAAATAGATAACTAGAATCATCTACTATAAAGACACAATTCCATAAGCATAGATTATCCATTCTTTAATTTCTTTTCCCACCACCTCTCTTGAACATCATATCCTTGATCTCTCCTCGCCACCACCATGGTTGTAACCTCGTGGTCCTATCTTCAAAACCAACTCGACCACCACCTCCATATCCACTAGCTCAGATCCCCACCACCATAATGATAATTATTTTGCTACTCCTTAGCTTTTTATCTAGGATTTATGATGTTCCTGTCACCAAGGTTCTGCCCAATCTTAGGGTTTTGGTTTAAGTTTAGTTTTACTAGGTCTTAGGGTTTAGGTTTCTTTTTTAATTTATTTAGTTCCTTTAGGCTTATGTTTAGGGTTTGGTGTTTAGGGTTTAGGGTTTAGGGTTAGGGTTTAGAGTTTAGGGTTTAGGGTTTAGGGTTTACGGTTTAGGGTTTAGGGTTTAAGGTTTTAGGGTTTATGCTTTTAAGGTTTAAAGTTTAGGGTTTAGGGTTTTTTAGGGTTTAGGGTTTAGCGTGGTAGGTTTAGTGTTGTAGGTTTAGGGTTTAGGGTTTAGGGTTAGCTTTAGGGTTTAGGGTATAGGGTTTAGGATTTAGGGTTTAGGGTATTTTTTTAATTAAGTAAACCAGTAGATTTTGGTTTACTTAATTTACTGAGTTTATTTCTTATTTATTTTAGTTTATTTTATTTTTTATTTTTATTTAGTTTAGTTGGTTTATTTTAGGTTTATTTATTTTAGTTTAGATTCTTTTTATTTTAGTTTATTTTTTAGGTTTAGGTTTAGGTTTATGTTTATTTTTTTTAGTTTAGTTTTATTCTTATTTTATTTTTTAGGCATAAGTTTTATTTCTTATTTTTAAGTTTAGGTTTATGTTTATATTTTGTTTTTTTAGGTTTAGGTTTTAGGATTTTATTTTAGGTTTTATTTTTAGGTTTTATTTTTTAGTTTAGGTTTAGGTTTATTTTTAGTTTTTTTTATTTTATTTAGTTTTGGTTTAGGTTTATGTTTAGTTTATTTTAAGTCTTGGTTTAGGTTTTATTCATTTTAGTTTAGTTAATTTTACTTTAGGTTTATGGTTATTTATTTTGTTTATTTTATTTTTATTTTAAGTTTATGTTTTTTTAGTTTAGGGTTTAAGATTTATTTTTTATTTATTTTTTGGTTTTATTTTCTAGGTTTGTTTTTTAAGTTTAAGTTTTTATTTAGTATTTATTTTATTTTATTTTAGGTTTATTTTAGGTTAATTTTATTTAGGTTTTTTATTCTTAGGTTTAATTTATTTTTTTAGTTTAGTTTAGGTTATTATTTATGTTATTTTGGTTTATTTGTATTAGTTTATTTTATTTTATTTTTAGGTTTTTATTTTATTTTATTTTTAAAATTTATTTATGTTTATTTTCTATTTATTTTATTTTTAGGTTTTATTTAGTTTAGGTTTAGGTTTTTAGGTTCTTAGGGTTTAGGGTTTTAAATTTTAGGATTTTAGGGTATAGGGTTTAGGGTTTGGGTTTATGGTTTAGGGTTTAGGGTTTTATTGTTTAGGCTTTAGGGTTTAAGGTTTTTAGGGTTTAGGGTTTACGGTTAGCTTAGGGTTTAGGGTTAGTTGTAGGGTTTAGGATTTAAGGTTTAGGGTATAGGGTTTAGGTTTTTTTTTTTAAATTAAGTAAACCAATAGGTTTAGGTAAATTTAGTTTATTTATTATTTATTTTAGTTTATTTTATTTTTTATTTTTATTTAGGTTTAATTTTTATTTTTATTTAGTTTAGTTTATTTATTTTAGGTTTATTTATTTTAGTTTAGGTTTTTTATTTTAGTTTATTTTTAGGTTTATGTTTAGGTTTATGTTTATTTTTTAGTTTAGTTTTATTTTTTTTTTTAGGTTTAAGTTTTATTTTTTCTTTTTAGGTTTAGGTTTAGGTTTTTATTTTATTTTTTTAGGTTAAGGTTTTAGGTTTTTATATTAAGTTTATTTTTTGGTTTTTTTAGTTTTGGTTTAGGTTTTTTTTAGTTTATTTTATTTTATTTAGTTTAGGGTTTAGGTTTAGTTTATTTTAGATTTAGGTTTAGGTTTCATTTATTTTAGTTTAGTTTATTTTAATTTAGGTTTATGTTTATTTTATTTCGTTTATTTTAGGTTTAGGTCTTTTTTTAGTTTAGGGTTTATGTTTTATTTTTTAATTTTTTTAGGTTTTATTTTTAGGTTTTTATTTAGTTTTTATTTTATTTAGGGTTTTGTTCCACCATCCTTCAAGATCTTTGATGGTAGTGGAAACCCGATAATTAAAGTTTAGATCCTATTGCAACAGGTGGCAAACACTCCTCTTTTGCCTTTTCATTAGCTCAGTGTTGCATTTGATTATACATGAAGCCCCAGTTGGTAAAGTCTTTTGTTGAGTTGAAGCCCCTCTTCATTAAGAGGTTTGTTGGAGCTCAACAGAGGGTGATTGTAAGCGGCCTCATTGTAGAGAAATAAAAACTCAACGAGTCCCTTGTTGATTAAATTCTCAGGTGGTGCAACCTGAGCATGAAATGTGAACCATAGTTGTCTGAACAGTTTGATGGTAGTGGAAACCCATGATAACACATTGCAAACTTTAGATATATTGCAACAGGTGGCAAACACACCTTTTCCTTTTAGTTACATCACGTTGCATTTGATTAATACATCAGGATGATTCGGTGAAGTCTTTGTTGAAGCCCTCTTCATCAAGAGGTTTGTTGGAGCTCAAGATGATTAGCGGTCATTGTAGAAAATAAAAACTATGAGTCCCTTGATTATATTCTCTGGATGTTTGAGCATGAAATGAACCACAGTGTCAGCATGATAAGATTTTTCTCAAGAATATCCATGGCTCGGTCACCTTCATGCTTAAGGGCATTACCATCAAAACATTCAAAACATTAATCAACAAGGAGGCTAGCCTACAAGGGGAAGTCAAATAGTTTCCCTTTCCCGACCATTCATCTAGGCCCAAGCCGCATAAGGTGTTTGAGAAGAAACCAGGGATTGTTGTGGTAATAGGAGGGACCAACCAGTTCAATGAGAGACTACAGCTTAGCGACCTCCTTTGTCCTCCTCTCTTCTATCGACCATCATCTAGGCCATGACCATTTCCACCACCTCAGCAACCTACCCAATAGTGATATGCATATCCATCGCTAAGTAGCAACTTTCCACCTACTTTGGTCGATAGATTGAATAAGCCATATTCATTCAAGAGAGAGGTAGCTAGGAAAATCTTTAAGAATATCTTAAAGCAACCTGACTTTCAATTACCAAAGCCTAAGAGGCCAGGGAAAGTGAGCAAGAGTGATGATCGTAGTTATGCCCCTACCACCACATGTTAGATCATGTCTTAGAGGATTGTATAACTTTTAAGGATTAGCTTAAGTGCAGCTACAAGTTGAGAGACATAGTTATCCATAAGGAATACATATTAGAACAACCATCCAGTTATGTTAGAGTAATCCTTGGGGATACTTGGGATCCTCTTAAGACCAAAGAAGGTTAGGATATCTCCCTATCTTGAACCTCTATGAAGACCATTTCTAAGATCAAGAAGTTTTTCTTTCAGGTGTTCGAAGTAGCTCAAACCTCCAATACCAAAAAAGGTTTGCTAGTTGCAAAGGACAACTTGGGGAGGGTGACAGCCCAGCAGTAACAACATCTCACCATACTTGCCAAGGATAGTCCACTAGTGTAGCTACTGTCGGAGTCTAATACTCCCTCCACTATTGTAGCTACCACCTCTTCTTATAGCACCTCTTCTATTTATAGGGGCGTTGTATCTACGGATAAAGGCACTAAATCCCTTAATCCGCTTACTTTACTTGATTTCTATCATGTACCTCCACCCAAAAAGAAATAAATGAATAAAGCTAATTCTACTTATATATTGTCTACTTCTGGTGGTCTTAATTTTATTCCAATTGAAAGATCTCTGAATCTAAATAAAAATTATTGCCTAGTAGTTTCGATCCTTTCCTTTCTAATTTAGAGTCAGACTATCCTTCTCTGAATCAATCTGGTTCACCCCTTGAGATTGACTTAGAGTCAACTGACTTTAAGGATCCCATAGGAGAAGCTGTAGGTATGACCTATGAGAAGATAGAACTTTCCATAAGCTCATCATTCCAAGGAGTCACTGAAGTCAACCTAGGCAGTGGCAAAGTTCTATCTCCTAGGGTAGAACTTCAGGATAAGGGTAAGCAAGTCATTGGTTCCAGTGAGTAGATTTCCCCTTCATAGGAAGCTCCACCCATGGATATGCTTGTGGATGACCAAGCCATATTTGATTACAATGTCCTAGCTCACCTTAGAAAGTTTACAGCTAAGTTAAGCATATACGACACCCTTGTCTTATCCAAAGAGATGAGGGAATCTCTAATCAAGGCCTTACTTGATCTAGAGATATGCTTAGCTCAGCTGACCTCTTCTAAATAGGAACCATGCCACTCAAAGGACATCTTAGGAGTTACATTCAACAATGAAGACTTACACCTAGGGATGACTGAGCACAACCACCTCTTTACATTACAGTGGATGTTGGCTGATACAAGCTATCCAAAGTTCTAGTTGACCAAGGTGTATCAGTCAACATTATGAGTCTAAGAACCTTTACCTGCTTGAGGATCGACATCTCCAAACTCAAAAAAGAAAGGATGATGTTGAGAGGATTCAATGAACAAAGCGAGAGGGCCTTATGGTGTTTATTTTTGGATGTATAGGGCGGCGGGGTACATTTTGAGGTGATCGGGTACAACATTGAGGTATGATATACTATCTCAAAGATAGAGGCATCACCCTACAATGGACCTAATCACATAATAAAGACTCCTAAGGCATGATGGGTCTTCAAATGTATGAGAGATTTTTTTCCCTGCTTTATATTGATTAATAAAGCAGGGGTTCTATTAAACCAGGTTCTTAAGTTTCCTATGGAGGCAAGCCTTTATAGGTAATTACACCTTAGGAAATGAAATTTCCTAAGAATACTCTTGATTAAAGTAGATAATTATAATCTCCAAATATTTCAAGGTTAAACTATCAAAAGATTGGTTGTACTTGAAAATTCAATTGGGAAAGTTCAAGGAGAAGACTTATTTTGGAATCCAAATGAAATAAGTTGGAAATGTTAATGATACTAGGAAGCATAGTGAGCATTTCAATCTATCCTATAGTTGGGCTTTATAATTTTGAAGCTGAGGAGAATTATATGTTTTGAGTTAAAATTTAATTAGATTACTAGGGCTTATAATCCACCAACACAAGGTTGTGGGAATGCCCAAGAGGTGAAGATTTATGCTCATAGAAAATAGCTACCTCGGATCCTAAATCTATGGAGCTTTAGTATGAGCTAAATCATGACCTTAATCTAAGCTGTGTATAAGGGTTTACCTCCACAAGAGAGAATAAATTGTCTAACTTCTAGACTTATAACTGCATGGAGTGGCCATCAACAAACTCCTATGATATTAAAATCTTGTAGTCCAATCTTATGAATTTCAAGATAGCAAGGGTAGTTATTTAATTAGAAAGAGACTAAAGTTATAAACACACTCCCTAAGAGACTAGAGCATGAGTGGTATGAGCTTATGACTTAATATATAGATACAAAATCTTTTCAAATTTTATTTCATTTTAGACAGACCATTTTGACAAAGGCTTTAGGATTTCTTATGTCTAAATGTATGATGAAATAGGTTATGGGTCAAATATGCTAGTAGAAGGTGTTTTCCACCACAAGGGATGCCTCACAGGTTAAGCATTCCTTTATCATGCAAAGATGGAGATCCTTCATGTTCAAGAGAAAAAGAATATGCATGCATGATGTGAAACATACAATCATATAACTAAGGGGTTGCTAAATCTTTTAATTATGTTATTTATGCCTTAGGCTTTATGATGAGGTTATGAGCTATTTAAAATTTAGTTATGAGTGATTAGTTGGGTAGAAAAGTTATTTTTATCCTAAGAGCCTAATCGTATTCAAGACACACATTAAAAATCATCATTTAAAAAACTATCAAAAGCATGTTGTACTAATGCACAATGTAAACATAACATCAAACAATTATATAAACTATTGTTGACCTCATTTTTAGAATGAGCTCTCAACCCTTCCATCTTAGACATTGGGTTTCCCTTAGACTTTAATAGTTTCTTAGTCTTAAGACACGTCTAGTGAATATGTGGACACTCAACCTAGCCCTAGAGACTTAGAAGAGTTAGCCATAGGAATAGGTCATGCCTTAGGGGTGTTAGGAAAAATTTCCTACCCCTTGCTTGAACCATTCCTCACCCTCCTTCCTTCAAGTCAAACTCCAAATAAATCTCATTTGATTTTCTCAAAACTCAAATCAATGCCACATGACTGAAATCCATGATTGAAATCAATAATTGATGTCCATGATTGAAATCCACGATCGAAATCCATGATTGAAGTCCATAATTGAAATCCATGATTGAAACCCATGAATGAAATTTCAAACTCCAAAAATCTTCTAGGTCTTTAATTCCCTCTTAAAAGGTTTAGCCTACATCATGATCAAATCATTCCAAATTCATGAAATTTTCTCATATATTCACATATATAAATGAAATATAAATATAAACCAATCAAATCTAAATCCAAAATTCAAATCCTACTCCAAAATTTCCTAAGTTTTTTAAATTCCTTCTTAAAGGACTTATCCAAAATAATGATCAAATCAATTCAAACTCATGATTTTTTTTCACAACTCATTTATATTCTCATTTATATTCACATATATAAATGAAATATAAATATAAATCAATCAAACTAAACTCAAAAATCAAATCCAAAACTCCAAAATTTTCTATGTCCTTTAAACTTCCTCTTAAAGACTTAGCCTAAATCATGATCAAATCAAATTAAATCTTTGAAATTTTCTCATAAATCATTTATATCCTCATTTATATTCACATATATAAAGAAAATATATATATAAATCAATCAAATCTAAATCCAAAATTTAAATCCCTACTACAAAATTTCCTAAGTCCTTTAAATTCCCTCTTAAAGGACTTATCCAAAATCAATTTCAAATCAAGCCAATCATTTGATCTTCCTTCTTGATTCAATCAATCTTACAATCACAAATCCAAATATAATTACAAACTTTAATCACTAAATCAAAACTCAATTAAAACATCAAGCCAAGTCCATTCATATTCTTCCTTTGAATATGAAATTGTCAAATGAATCAAAACCAATTTGACTTCAAACCACTTGAAAATGAATTTATATTTTAATCATAAGTCCATATACAAGTTCAATAAAACTCAAATAAAGCTTTGATCAAGCTATTTGACCCACTTAGACTCACTTGACCCAAAGTGACCTAAAGTACCCTTATGAGCCAAATTCTAATCCTAACCAAATTGGATAGAATCAAACTCGCCTATGCCTCTCATCATGATCAATAATCATCATGAGATGATCAATCACCCAAATTGGGTCAAACCAAGTCAAACTTAAGGGCTAACCAAGTGAACACTTAGCCAAAATGAAACCTAATATAGCAAAAATCCACCATAGGTTAAATTGATTGAAACCATTGATCTAAGTTCATTCAAATGTTTGAACTTGACCAAGCCAGCTTTAACCTAATTGGCCACTTGACCCAAGTTGACCTAAAAAGTCAAAATGTGTCAAAACTTGATCTAAGCCAAATTGATTGAAACCAATGGGTCAAGTTCATTCCAAATCACTTGTTGTACTTGACCAAAGCCTCAATTGGCCAACTAGACCTAACCTATCCCAATTGACCAACTTGACCTAAAGGGTCATGTTGAGCCAAATTCAAACTTAACCAAAATTAATAAGAAACAAAGATACCAATCCACTTCATATGACTAACCAAACCTAAACCTACCGATCCGATGGCCTAGCTCAAATAGGCCAAATGGGTCAAATTGATCAACTTGATCGATTTGACCTAAATGAAGTCATATGAACCAAATTCAAACATAAACAAAATTGAATCAAACCAAAGACAACAAAACATTTCAAATGGTCATATGAACTTGACCCAACCCTTGGTTTGACCCAATTTGACAAACTGGTCAACTTGACCTAAGTTGACCCATTTTGACCTAAATGGGTCAACATGACCCAAACCATACCTAATGAACTCCAAATCTAATGAAACTTGGCCAAACCTATTTTCTCAACATACCCAACATATCCAAATTCAAAAACCAGCCAAATGACTATTCTACCCTTAGACCATAGAATAAATTTTGGTCAAATCCATGGGGAATTTGGCCAATTCCTCATCATACCTACTTAATACTTTCCTAATAGATCAAGTGGACCCTATGGAAGGTGGTGCACCCAACCCAATGGGTTTGGGTCAGCCCAAATTCAGCCAAGGCCAAAACTAAGCACATGGCTCAAATTATCCATATGGGAATCATGTTCCCACTTAATTTGAAGCACATGGGAGGTTACCACTCCATGCTCTAGCCCAAATCGACCATGTGCAAGCTTCTAACAGACCAAACAACCTAATGCCTAAGGTCAATTGGATCAAAATGATAAGTAGAGCTTAGTCCAGTACTAGATATACTCCCCTAATCCTCTAATTCTAACAAAGGCTAATTTGATTGAACGTTAGAGTCATAGGAACCATTCTTGAGTGATCCTTTGCTCTCTAAAGGAATTTAATTTTCCATTCTCGATTTTCCTCAAATATGGGAGCTCCATTGATTTGAAAACTTCCACTACACTCTAATTCAACCAAATTCTCTTTGCACACTCCACCAGAGGGCCAAGTTGAGCTTGCCCAAGCTCTCTCTCAAGTTCCAAAGGCAAGAGGAGATCTATTTCCATCAAAGCCATAAGAAAGCTAAGGAGGGGTTGGTTCATAGAGCTATCCACTTAACATTAGAAGCTAAAACTTTCACCACATCTTCGTCTAAACCAGACGAAGCTCCTCCATGGGAATCTAGCACTGGTGATCACCTTCATCGAGGTTAGACATTTTTTGATCACTAAACTCAATGTGTGTTGGTCCTTTATGAAATAAATTTTAATGGCATGAGATTTCAACCATTAGATGTGATTACCATTAGGGTTAGATGGTGTGTGCAAAGATTCATACCAATCTGAACTCAATCAAAAATAGATTAAAGCCTAGAACATGGACGATCCCCATGGATCACAGGTTTTGGTAGGGATAGTTCTCTGGCCGTACATCCACACATTTTGCTTGGACGGCCGAGATTAAATGCACATTTTATATCTGATTTTATCCTTTAAGACCTTGAATTAAATCCTAGTCATTCGATCCTTGATCGAACGGCGGATACAAAAGCACATAGTGTCACCACCACACGGCTCTATGACATGACATTTAAGTTACCACTCAGCGCTCGATGCATGGAAAGTGCATCCGAGTCAGCTGTTGCGTGGCACGCCGATTGGATTAAGGGATTAATTAGTGTTTATTTAATTCTAATTAATCCTCTAAATTTAAAAATTCAAATCTCTCTAAAGAAACATCAAAAAAATATAAGTTAAATTGCCACTAAAAGATAATTCAATCTAATTGGTTTTAATAGATTTTGAATTGTATCTTTCTCTAATTTTGGATTTTAGTGGAAATTTTAATTTGCTAATTACTCTTTAATTAATCCACTAATTAATTTCAAACTTTTTGAGTATATTTTGGGGGATGACTTCTGCCTCCCCTAATTTTCTTGGGATTTATTGGTGGCTTAATTAGGGGAATTTCTAACTCATTTCCTAATTACCCCCTTTATATACTTAAGAATAATTAAGAGTTTGATTAGTGTTTTAATCCCTCATTGAAGTTGATTAAGGTCTGATTCAGTGAATAGGAGGTTTAAGGAATAATTTTGGGGCATTTACCCTAAGCTATTCCCTATACCCCCTTTTCTCTCTTAATCCTCTCTTAATTAAAGGCTAATTCATTAATTACACTCTTAATTAATTCCTTAAAATTATAAAACCTTCTAGAACTTAATTAATCTACTTTGGGTAGATGATTAGGTGTTCAAGAGCCTAAGTTCCATTAAGGAAATCAAAACTCAACTCATATGTGTGAGGGGTGTTTTGAAATTACTTAAGTAAACCCCTTAGCTTTATTAACCATTAATCATGAGCTAAATTGCATTAGGTCCTTTTCTTCCTAGGTGCATTACAAATTTAAATTCATTGTGAGGTTTTATGTCATCTCATTAGATCATAATTATTTGGTTAACTATGCTAAGGTGGTATGTAATAATCAACCTAACATGTTTAATTCATGTTAAATACTCAAATCTAAAATGAATTTCAAATTCAAATATAAAAATTAAAAAACTTTGATCAAACACAGTAATAATTGTTTAAAAATGAAACTAAATTTACATTGTTAAATATGTATGTCAATCAAATTTAAAATCAAATTTAAAATGAAAATGTTATGTTTAAAGTAAAAAAAAGTGACTATTATTAAATTAAATTATTTTCAAAATATATGAATCAATTATCAAAATTAAAAGTGTGTTACTTATATCTTAAGTTTGCATGTGAGTAAAATATAAAGATGTGCTTAATGTAGGTCTTCCTTCTCTTCTCTTTTAGTATAGTTTTGAATAGGATTTGACAAGGTGTATGGTTCATTTGAAAAGAACCTAACACTTGCCTAATTCTATATTATATCCATTCTTATACTATCAATTAAGAAGGATACCTATGTTTGCATATATAAACATAAACAAAAATAAATCAACTAACACCAACTTTTGCATTCTTTCTTTTCCATTCATTTTTTTTGTACACATGCTTGTATTTAAGGAAAGTGGTATATTAGTCTGGATAACCTTGAGGTTACGAGGATTTAAGTAGCCCTAAGTAGGTCTTGTACCTTACACCTCTGGTTAACAATGGCGTCATACTCACTTATGCCTTTCATACATTCATGTATGGATGTGACAGTTAGATAAGAAACCACTTTGCCCTTTGCTACTTAATGAAAATCATGCATCATAAACTTTCAAATTCTCTTAAATGAATTGCTTAGCATGCATCATAAAGTGTGTTAAACATATTATTTTTATGTATAGATATGCTTAGGACTCATTCATATGCATGTTACACATGTTGGGAAAGAAATGAAGTGATGTATGTTTTGTGAATTTAGTTCATTTTACTTAATCTTAAAATGCATTTCTTTTTAAATAGGTTTGTTTAGAGTTTAACTAAACTTAGGATTAATTAAAACACTTAATTATAACATTCACTAAACAAAAATCAAAATATCAATCTACCTTAGAAATTACTTAGGTTTGGAAAGGAAAGAGAAGTTCTCTTCTCTTTCCCTCTTTTCATAACTTTGTAATTAATTGTAGGATTCACTTGAACCTAATCGAAACATGAAATAAAATCAAACCAAAATAACTTAATCACTTGAATGAAACCTTCCTCTAAGTTGAACATGCTTCACACTTAGAAAATTCTAACTTAAAGCCATAGCTAAGCATACCACACAAACTTCCAAAGCACACACATTAGGCTAAGTCACCACTTTTAGCTTTAGGTTAGGGCAGTACATGGTTTGATGCTTACTTTTGTTTTATGATATATGTTTTAATCTAGATGTTAGGATGTATGTGTGTAGAATGAATGGTAAGAAAATCTTAGTCTAACCATTATTTTCTACAGGGGATTATGCCTAAGGGGTGATGTAATAAATAAAAATATAAATGCTTTTTGCTGTGCAAGTGCTTATGCCCCTAAGAATAATCCAATAGGCCAGGTGGAATTTGTCACCCATGTGTGGGGTGATAAGTCCAATATACATGCTTGGGATTTGGTGGTTTTTTTAGCTAACCTTTATTTTGCAGGTATTAGCTAGATTTACGTTTCCTTTTCATGTAAATTTTGCAATTAGGATTTTGGAATGATTGTTATGGGGATTAGGATGAACATTGGTCATAAGATCTCATATTATGCACCATGTGAAGCCTTTGGAGCATCCACATTCCAACCATCTAGAAGAAGGAACCAAAGAAGATAGAAGAAAAGAAGAATAATGAAGAAATGAAGTTTGAAGACCCCATAATAATGAGTTCCTTGCTTAATTATATGTAATTCATTTATAATCTAGGTTGTATAAAGGTAGAGCTCAACTACCCAAATTGTTTTTGGGTTTTTGCGGTGTTACCCGACCACAATGGCCTCTTATTCTTTTACGGTTAGCTTTTTAAATTGATTGTTGATTTGTTTAGCTTGTGCATTAAGTGGCATCCTTTTCCTAGTTTCTTCTTTGCTTTATGTATGGCTGAATGTGGATTAGGCTCTTAGGGAAAAATAAATCTTCTACCAAATCTGACAACTCAAAACTAAAAATAAAGAACTCATAACCTCACCTAAAACTTAGGCTAAAATCAAGATAAATGAATTAACAACCCCTTAGCTGGATGAGTACTTCTTTTATAACATCATGAGCAAATGCATATTGTTTTCACTCTTTATTGGAGGGCTTCCACCTTTTCTAGAGAAACTTGGCTTGACCTTTGAGAGCCATGGTGACATACACCTCCACCCTTCTCGCTGCTTTTGGCCAATAAACTTATTTCTCATGCATTAGGCATATGAATCCTGTTAGCCCGAGTCAAAATAATTGTCTAAAAGTAAAATTAAATCTGAATTACATTGGATTTAGGTCATTTGTAACACACCTTTACATGATATAGTCTCTTTAGGGAGTGAGTTTAAAGACTTAGTCTCTTTCTAAATAAACAACAACCTAACTATCTTGAATTAAGCATAATGACTTGCCTACATGTATTTAAACATGTAGGAGGAGTTAGTTGGCAGCCACCCCTAGGCAGTTGTAAGTCCAAGCTATCGGTTGGTTTGTCCTCTCTTGTGGGGCAAACCAAATACCCATTTTTTCCTTCGATTTAGGTTATGCTTTCGGCCCTTGTCAAAGATCCTCAGATTTAGGGTTTGAGGTTCCTTGTCCCCTTTGGGGACCATAAGCATAATTTCTCACCTCTTAGACATTTCCTTAATCTTGTGTTAAGAAATAATAATTCCTAAATTTCAAAAATGTAAAGCCTAACTACAAGATAGTTTGAGATGCTCGCTAGGTTTCCTAGCATCGTGGGCATCTCCTACTTATCATCTTTTGGATTCTATAATAACTCCCTCTCTTTGATCAATCTCATTTAATCTTCCAAAATAAACTAATCAATTGATAGTCCTACCTATTGAAATCTTTAGAGACAATGATCATTTATCCTAATTGAGAGTATTCTATCCGCCCCTTAGGATGTAATTAATGGGGCTTGCTGTAGGGAACAACAAACCGGTTTAAAATAAACCCTACTTTACTTTTCCATGTAAAGTAGGGGAAGAATCTTTGGTACATATGTAGACCCATTGTCCTTAGGAGTCCTTATTCTGGTGATTAGGTCCATTGTAGGTTGGTGACTTCTATCTCTTGAGATAGTACACCTCTTCTCAATGTCATACCTAATCACCTTAATAAGAACATCTGTGGATCTACATGTTACCCCAACAAGGGGTAATATATATTTTTATATATTTCTATTTTCATTTATCCTTCCTTTTTGAAAGGGAAGGGGATAGATGAAGGCAAAATATGTAAAGAAGAATATTTTTCACCACAGATTTTTTTGGTGACTCCGCTGGGGATGGTTCCTCTCTCCATCTTTGGTAAATGATTGTTGTGTTCAAGTATCAATAATGGGTTTGTACTTTTGTATGAATCCGAGACTGTCTATCATTCTATTGGCACTTAGATTATTTCATTCTTAAGTTGAGTTAGGCAACATCTTTAGGTTTTAGGACCTAACCTCGTGTTGGTCTTAAAAGCCCCATTGGGTTGTCCAATGGGTAAAAATAAAAAGATCTAAATAAAAAGAAGATATTTAAAGACTTTGTCCTTATAATTTTTATGATAAAGAAAATGGTTCATTTTAAAATAATAAAGAAAAAATAAATTTTTCATAAGAACCTTGATTTTGAAAAAGCACTCTTTCAAAAAATGCACATAATAAGATATTTTCCACATAATTTTTAATCACCTACATTTAACAATTCTCATAGGAATGTCATCCCTTTCATAGGTAGTGACTATTACAAAGGTAGCAGATGATAGCCAACTGCATCAATGATAATGGAACCTCCTTAAAATGTCACCCCTTTCATAGGTAGTGACAGTCAGGAGTGTGTCTCCTCAAGTGAGTACAGTCCTCATAGGATTGACTCTCCAAAAGCAGGCGAGGTCTGGTGCCTCTCAGTGCATGATAGTGATCATACCAGTCAGTCAAGATCATTTGTTCTCATTAAGATTGTTCATTCTCTCGAGGAGATAGTAGCACATTATCTTGTAGAGAAGAAGGAGATTCTGGGTTATAATTGGCCAGTGAGGAGAAGGTCATCTTTGATCCTAATGAAAATGACTTATTGGGAGACTCAGAGTTTGTATGGTATATACCAGAGGATCTCTCCTCATGGAGCGTAGAGGTGATGAGGTTGACGGGAAGACACAATCAGAACACACCTGATAGTTGAAGCAAAAAAGATGAGCAGATAGATAGGATGGCATGGCTTGAGGACTTGTAAGTAGTAGTTTCAATACTTCCAAAATAAGCCCTAGTAGTTCATCCTACTACAACTGACATTAGTCAGCCAGAGTTAGTGCATGTCTTGGACGCCAAAACCTTACCTCTTGAGCAAGGTAGCATGTATAGGAAGGTAGTGGAAAGTACCTCCATACAAAAAAAGACATCATATCCATGGTTGACCAGCAAGTGAAGGAAGCATTGGCTTAAGCACGGGGAGGATCATCAGTTCCAAAGGGTAGACCCTACCCAGAGGAATTCAATTTAATCCAATATCCTAAGGGTTTCATGTCACATTCCTTCAAAAGTTTTGATGGCAGTGGAAACCTAAGGCTGCATATAGCACACTTCAAGGCCAATTGTTGCAATGCTGGTGGCAGTGATGCTTTGCTATTTTGTCTCTTCGTTAGTAGCCTAGCAGGGATTTCTTTTGATTGGTATGCTAAGCAGTCCAATGGTTCAATAAAGACATTTGCTGAGTTAGAGCAACTCTTTATCAAGAGGTTTGATGGAGCTCAACAAAGGATTATTGTAGGTGATCACATTGTAGGACAATAGCACCAAGGTGAGTCCCTTGTTGATTATTGATTATATTCTCTGATGGCATAACTTGATTATGAAATGTGAGCCGTAACTGTCTAAGCAGCATGCCATTGAAATTCTTCTAAAGAATATCAATGGCCCGGTCGCCTTCATGCTTAAGGGCTTCATTGTCAAAACATTTGAAAGCTAATCAACAAGGTGGCTAGTCTACAAGGAGAGGCCAAATAGTTGCCTTTTCAAGACCAATTTCCTAAAGCAAAGCCATAGAAGGTCTATGAGAAGAAGATGAGAGTACTGATAGTGGTAGATAAAGAAAAGGAGCTTGCTCGAGATCAGTCTGAGAGACCATGACCTCAGCAACGTCCACCTCCTTTACCACCACCGAGGCAGCCCTACCGGCCTCCATAATAGCCTCTACGGCCAGTACCGCTGCCTCCTCAGCTATACCACCAGTAGCAGTGACACACTTACCCGCTGCCAGGTAGCTATGGTTGACCTACTCTTTTAGATAAGCTTAACAAGCCTTATTCATTTAAGAGGGAAGTAATCAGAAAGATCTTTAAGAATCTCTTAAAGAAGCCTGATTTTCAACAACACGAGCCTAGGAGACCAGAGGAAGACATGATCTTAACTTTTTCCCCTACCACCGTATGCTAGGCCATGTTTTGGAGAATTGCTTCACATTTAAGGACTAGCTTGAACATAGCTTCAAGACCAGCGCTGTAGTTATCCCAAAGGAATACCTTGTGGAATAACCATCCAGTTCCATCAGAGTAATCCTTGGGGATACATGTGATCCTTCCAAAACTAAAGAAGGTTGGGAAATTTATTTATCCAAAACCTCTAAGAAGATCATCTAGAAGATCAAAAAACTTTCCTTATAGGTGCCTGAGTCAGTTCAAACCTCCAACATCAAGAAAGGTTTGCAAGTTTCTAGTGCCAACTCGAAGAAAGGGGGAGCTCAGTAGCAGCAGTAGCAGTAGCAGCATATGTCAGCCTAAGATAGGCCATTAACGCAATCACTAACTAAGTCTAGCCTACAGCCTATAGTTACATCTTCCACACCAGCATCTTCCTCCACTTTAACTAGTTCTTCTTCTTCTACTAGTAGAACTCTTATATCAGCAGATAAGGACATAATCCCTTACCCCACTCAATTTACTTGATTTCTACTTTGTACCTCCAAATAAATCCAAGAAATTGAAGAATAAAGCTAGTTTAAATTACATCTATATCCCTTATGATGGGTTGTCTTCTTCTATTCATAATGATAACTCTTCAAGTCAAAATAACTATAATAATTCTGATCTTCCTTTTTTTTTGATTGAGTTGACTTTTCCTTCAATACTACAAGTTCACCTCTTGAGATAGACTTAGAATCATTTGATTCTCTAGGTCTCATAGGAGAAGTTATATGTGAACCTGATGTGCAGGTAGAACCTTCTTTTACCCTGCCGCAAGAGATCACCGAAGTCAACCTCTGTAGTGGCAAGGTTCTACCTTCCAGGGTAGCACCTTAAGATAGAGGGAAACAAGTCATTGGTATAGAGGATCGAGAAGCCCCTCCACAGGATGCTCCACCCTTGGATATGCTTATGGAGGACCACCCCATTATGGACTACAATGTCCTCTCTCCTCTAATAAAGTAGCCATCAAAGCTAAGCATATATGATTCTCTTATCTTATCCAAGGAGATGAGGAAATCATTAATCAAGGCTCTCCTTGATCCTAAAATATGCTTAGCTCAGCTGATCGTTATAAGTGAGGAGGCACGTTATATAAAAGATGCTCAGGGGATCACCTTCACAGATGAAGCCCTTCTTCTGGGAGACTTGGAGCACAACCGTCCCCTCTACATCATAGTTGACATGGACAGGTTCAGACTTGCCAGAGTTCTTATTCATCTAGGTGCATCGATGAACATTATGATTCTAAGACCTTTGCTTATTTGAGGATCGACATCTCCACACTCTGAGGAGATCGGATGATGTTGAGAGGATTCAAATAACAAGGTGAGCGGGCTTTAGGTTCTATTGTGTCACCTTTAGAGATAGGTGACTAGAAGACTAAAGCCATATTTTACATCATTCATTCAGATACTTCATTCACTACTTTTCTCGATAGTCCTTGTATACATAAAAATAAGATAATTCCATCCTCCCTCCATCAATGCATCAAGTTCAAAAAAATGTGATTGAATACCATGTCAATGGAGATGAAAAGCCATTTTCAGTTAGAGAGGTTAAGATTTATGAGGATGAGACCTACTATCTTCCTCAAAACACCCTTTCTCATGAACTTGGATGAAATTCAAATTCAAAATCAAAAGAAAAAGAAAATGAAAAAAAAAGAAAGAAAATAAAAAGAAAAATGAAATTCCAAGTGAACAAGAAGAATTGAAGAAGAAATAGATCTTCATATCACACCAACATAGTTCATTCCATCATATGGACATGTGGGTAGGATGGCTCAACCTCCACCAGGAAGAGGTAGAGGTAGAAATAGAGGCAGTTCCAGAGGTGGAAGACCCCCTGGTTGGACATCAGCCAATAGAGGTTGTGTTTCGGTTCATAGGAGTACCCCTACTATTCACATAGACTTAGAATCTAGCTTAGAGGATGAGTCTAATGTGATTAGTATAGAAGCTAACCCCTCTTAGCGGGTTCCATTGGAGGTGATGTTCGATCTAGACTGAGATGAAGATCGGTCCTCCAGACAAAGCAAAGTATTCCAATTAGGTTTATGTGAAACTATTAGGCAATAGTTAGGAACCTTAGCTCTAGCCTCACTTACATCTCAGAAAGTTGAAGGATTGGTAGTTAAGGAAGTCCCTATGTCTTCCAGTGACATGAAGCCAAAGAGATTCTTTTTGGGATCATCATCTTCAAGTCCTGAAGTTGATGTAGAACTTAAGGAGGATACATTTAAAGAATTAATGGAATTATCATTTGACTTTTACTCACCTTGTGTTCATAATCTTATACAAAAAGGTTTATTCCTTATATATGGTCCAGCGTTAGAGTACTTTGGCTATGGAATATGAATTCTAGAGCGGGACTACATTATGGTGGGTCTGATGATGACAATTACTACTTAGTTGTTACCAATCATTTAGAGTCTGATAGGTTTTTTTCATACAACACCAACTCTTATGAGAATGTGTGTTTAGAAACCTCAGTGATCTAGATGATCTCCAAATCAAAGAGGCACAGCCAAAATTTGAAAAGAAGATCTATTCAACAATTGACAAGCTTAAAGAAATTAATCTCAGGATAGAAGAAAATCCACGCCCGACTGAAATCAATTCGTTGCTGAATGAAGAAGAAACCAATGACTTAGTTAGGCTATTGACTAAGTTTAAAGACTACTTCGCATGGAGTTACGAAGAGATGCCTGGATTATCTCTTGATGTAGCAGTCCACATGCTAGCTATAGATCCTAATGCTACTCCTATTAAGCAAGCTCCTAGTGCATATGATTAGAAATTGAATAA